>CM044432.1:114271921-114375888 GCA_024363595.1 Xenopus borealis | reverse complement strand
CGGCAGCTCTGTGACAAGGGAGGGGGGAGCGAGCAGCTAGGGAAGAAGGTAAAAGAACACTCTGCTGCACAAAAGAAAAATCTTCAAGGGACTTTGCGTCAAGCAAGAGAACATCAATTTTGCCCCGGCCCCTTCTCCTTCTTTCCTTGTAAAACGCTTGAGGTAGCTCACCCGCACAACCACATCGGACGCCTGAATCTCGTGTGACTGTCACATTGCAAGGTGAGGGCCACATTGCAAGGCCTCGCGGGCCGGATTTGGCCCGCGGGCCTTGTGTTTGACATGTGTGCTTTAAATCAATGAACTACTATTTAGTTGTATAAGCAGAGTTTCTGAGAACTGATGCCTGTCTGTGTTGCATGGATTCCACCAACTTCTGACACTTGTTACATTCCACAATTCTTCTGCATTTCTTGGTTTTGCCTCAGAGACAGCATTTATGATGTCACCCCATAAATTTTCTATTGGATTATGGACCAGGGATTGGGCTGGCCACTCCATAACATCAATCTTGTTGGTCTGTAACCAAAAACTACTATTAAATTATTTGCCATGCAGAAATATAAATTCTACCAAAAACAGGGATTGATCAGCTAAGTGATGTTGGACTGCTATTATTCTGAACACAAATGTAGACCACAAGGGCATCAGGTAGGGTTGCCACCTGGCCGGTATTTTTGATGGTTGATCCCAATGTTATTAATAGGAAAAAAAAGATAAATATAACAGGAAGGCCGATATTTTTTTCAAGAAAAGGTGGCAACCCTAGCATCAGGTTATCACAATGTGACACAAAAAGTATCTTGCTTAATAGGGAAAATGAACATTTTCTCTTCCAATTGCCCTTTTTGAGAGGCACATGGTACAGTGGCAGATGAGAGAGAAGAGCCAAAGCTCACCTTTACTCCATATCCGTTATCTTTCTGGGTGTTTTGTATGACAACATCACATACACATCTGAAAGCCGATCAGTCTGATGCATTTAAGTCTGCCTATTGTAAGGAAAAATAAGATTAGACAATTAAATTGTTTAACCAGAATTTTTTTATCACCATTTATTTTTTCCTCTAAAGGTTGTATCTTATCGGTGCAGGGCTCATAATGGAAGCCATAATGGAAGCCAGCTGTGATCATTCCCAGTTATTAAACCACGCAAACTTTGTGTGATCTTTTAAGACCATACCAACATTAGTGGAGTAAAAAAAAAAGTACAAATATAAGAGTCCCTGGGTCCACACTCCTTTGCCGGCTTTATACTTGTATCCCTTCAAGTCCAATAAAATTACCTAAAAAACAAACAAAGCCAGCGCCATAGGCACAGGAACAAACAAGAAAAATATAGGGTAATAACGTTTAGGTAGTTTACACCCCCTAATTGTGCTTCAGGAATACGATTGGGTGCACCTCTTGTGTATTATCCCTTAAAACCACTGTCACCATTTGGATGAAGGGAAGGGGTTAACTTTCCTTAACACACACTTTTTTGCAGATGGGTACTCGCAAACACATTAGAGTCATTAACCCAATTGGTGTCAGCTGTAAAGTGACATGCAGCAGCAAAATAATGTAAAATCGTTTTATTCCTTATAAAAGATAAAAAATGGATACACTCACATTGTGTCCTAATAAAGCATGTTTGCATAGATGTCCTTTCTGGGTCTGCCTCCTATCCTGTATCCTGACCACACCGCTGATTTTAGATAGGGATCGCCTTACAGCGTCTCTTCTTTGTGTGTCGGTTGGGGCGCTCACCAGTGACGTCACCGTGTCTGTGCCTTACGCGTTTCATCTTGCGACTTCATCAGAGGCATCTATTTTGCTGCTGCATGTCACTTTACAGCTGACACCAGAGAGGATCACACCAATTGGGTTAATGACTCTATATGCAAGCTTAAAAGAATGTGTTTGTGAGTACCCATCTGCAAAAAAGTGTGTGTTAAGGAAAGTTAACCCCTTCCTCCAAATGGTGACAGTGGTTTTAAGGGATAATACACAATAGGTGCACCCAATCGTATTCCTGAAGCACAATTAGGGGGTGTAAACTACCTAAACGTTATTACCCTATTTTTTTTTGTTTGTTCCTGTGCCTATGGCGCTGGCTTTGTTTGTTTTTTTAGGTAATTTTAGTGGAGTTAGCAAAATAAATGACTGCAGGGATTTCACCTATTAATAATGTGGGGGGGGGGGAAGGTTTTTAAAGGGGCTGTTCAATTTCTAACCGTTGTGTTCAGTTTTTTTCAGATGTTTTCTAAAATTGACGTTAGGGTTTAGGCCACACGGGAAGATTCAGGGAGATTTGTTGCCTGGAGACTAATCGCCTCTTCTTTGTGGCGACTAATCTCCCCGCACGGCTTCCCCCTTCCTTCCAGCTGCTTCAATGAAGAATCGCCTGCGCCTATTCACACGTGATGATGCGTTTTCCAAAGTCACCCAAAGTTGCAATTTCAAGCTATTTTGGGAAAGTGCAGCACCGCGTGTGAATAGGCGCATGTGATTCTTCATTAAGCAGCTGGAAGGCAGGGGGAAGCCGTTGAGGTACATTAGTCGCGAGGCGATTAGTCACAGGCGACGTATCTCCCCGAATCTTCTCGTCTAGGCTACCCCTTAAAGCGCAACTACAAACTGTTCTAAATTAATACATTTGGTGATACTTTTCTTATCTTTCTCCCTGCTAAGCAGAATTCCTGATTCTCATTAAAGGCAGATATTCTAATTGGTACAATTGTTGCTAATATTCCAGATACTGCTGGGATATGGATCAACTAATGCTACGAATTGTAACAGTTCAGAATATGCACTGGGATTACTGACACAAACATTAAATTCTAAACTTCAGTTTACGGTCAAAAATAAAAGATGGAAAGCAGTTGAAAAAAAGTCTTTATTTCTGGTAAATAATTGGAATGATCGCTAATTTAATTTTAGCCACATCTGAAGGAAAAGAATGTTGCAACAAACCAAAATAATTGTTAAAATGTTGATTTCTTGGAAAGCAAAAAATTGTTTATGGTCCCCAGAAAATCTATCGGGAAATAGAACCTTGAGGCCCAGACAGGCAATCTGTGGGTTCGGGCAAATGCCAGATGGGCCGCTTGCTTTAAAATGTAAATGGACTGATCACCTAAAAGTGCAAACGAGGTCTGTCTTTAATATGTAAATGAGCCAATCACTTTAGAAATGTAAATGAGCTGTCCATAACAGCCAGCCACAGCTAAACTTATGCTTGCGTTTGTTAGGGCTCATACCTGTACTGGCATATGGGAGGAACCAGGAATTCTGACCAACTTCATTTAGTAATATTAGAGTTGCTTGCTATATACCTAATCCCTTATGCTTATGATAGGTGTGTTGGCAACAGGAGGATCTGTGATCAGAACAGTCACTTCAGCCTCTATATGGAACACTGTGATATGTATCATTAATTGCATGAGACAACCTAGTCTCTTCATGTATGTCACACTTCACAGTCACAGTCATACACATGGTAATTCTAGTCCTCTTATCTGCCAGGGTTCATGGTCTAGCGGGGGGCACACAAAGGAAAATTTAGAATATACTGTAAGTATAGGGTCACTAATCCATCTGATAGAATAGTTGTGGTAGAAACTAGAGTGAGATATTTGTTGCAAGGACCAGTTCCAGCACATAGGGTGTATAATATTGCTGGGGATTATATGATAATGGACTCTTAAAATATCTATTAATAAACACTAGTTCTAGTTAACCTTGGGGTTGGAAATATATATTATGCTTTGCATGCGTGTGAATACATGGGCTCCTTTTTCCTGCCAGTCTGGTTCTGGCTCTACAGTGGCAGGCCCTTGTTGCAAGGCATCTAGATGGACAGTTACAATCGGGTCCTGCTTGCCCTCTTGCGCATTCAAATGCTGCAGGAGATCAGAAAACAATTGCTCAGCTGTCACAGGAGGCAGTGTTACTCCTTCAGAATCTGTGGCCCATTCTATTGTCACTAAAGGCAAACCCAAACCAAAGATATTGTCTGGATTCCTGTCTCGGCGTGATCTGCCTATAACAGCCACTTTTGGCATTGGGCCTGGCCCTGAGCGACTCGGGTGCCACCAAGACTTAACAACAATCCAGCACTCCCACATGCAGGTAAGGGCACCAAACTAATGCTTGGGAAGGAACCGGTAAGAGAGGATCTAGACGTAGTCAGACAGGCTGGGTCAGAATCAGATAACAGGAGCAGAATTTTGAGGCAATTGAACTTGTAAAAAAAGTCTTTGGAAGGTGAACAACCACTTTGAGTAATATTAAGGCATGACCTTCAAGTCATATGCCCCCTCCTTCCCAGTGGACAGCACAGCAACCTTCAACACATAAAGAACCTTTGGGTCCCTCTTACAACTATTGTCAAAAGCTAACACTACCACTAGGCTCTCCTCCCACTAGACTCTGTATATGACACACATGCAGATACAGGCAGAGAATGACACACAGTCAGTGTAGATACAAGCAATGTTGGGCAGGAGACTGGGAAACCAATCAGGACTTTTTTAAGACAAACCTGCTCAGTAGAGTGACAGAATGCCTGTGCTCCCATTGGTGTGAACAAGTAAACAGTACAGGGGCTTATAGAGTGAAATTGTGGTATTAAAAATGCAGGGGCTAATTAATCTCCGTTCTGATACTAAGTTTACATGAGGTAAACAGTCACGGCAGCCAGATACCACATAAGGTGGAAAGCACAACATCAATGGGAAATGTAAGGGTTGTGTATTAGCAAATACTGGTCCGTCACTATTACAGCCCTTTCTGACAATGATACAGGTCCCTACTCCACTCCTCCAGGAGACCCAAAAAGAGCCTTTGGGCTTTAAATTGGCACATACTGAATTGTGCAACCAGTGTTGGAATATTTTATTCTGCAAATGTACTGGCATTCTAGATCAGCTAAAGTGAAAGTTGTTTGTATTTAACTTCTTATGGATAAAATTGCTGCCCAAAGTGTTTCTTTTCAGCCTTAACAGTATAGACTTGGGAATAGTAAAAATATTTTGAAGCAAATCTTTTCTTAAAGCACAAGGTAAGAGAAAATCACTCTACTGAAAAACACACTGGGGTGCAGCCCACAACACCCAATGAATTCCATAAAAGTCAATAAAAAATAGCCGCTCCAAACTCACCCCTCGTTAGTGTGGTGCATCCACCAAACTCCACTCCAGGTACGGGTGCTCAGCCACCAGCGCCTCAGCTGCACACAGATAGGAATCACAAAAAAGTAGACAGGCGGCACTCCGATAAAAAGAATAGGATGTTTATTCCAAACAGGAATGGATCCACATTGCCTTACGCGTTTCGGGAGAGAACTCCCTTAATCATAGGCTCACAAAACAGAAATCACCATTTCCTTAAATACACATTATAACAGTGACATCTGCTGGACACGTATAGTAACAAAAACACGGATACATACTTTGTAATGAATAAATTACTAATACTATGGTTACTAAGTATAAACTTTATGTTACTATTAAAAGGATACTTTAATGTTACTTATTAAGAAGGTAAAAAACCTCAAAAACAGCTAAAAAAGAGAAGGTATAAAAAAACCTATCTCTATAGTTTGAGAGAGACTATGCCTGTTAAATAATGATATGCATATGTTATATTCTCTAGAAATGATTGAAATTGGTTATAAAGGATGACCGTATAACAGGTAAACTCTAAGGAACCAAGTATTCCAATTTCTCCTGTAAAAATGTTATTTAGTTTAACTCAAGGAATATAAATAATCTTATATATAAGAGCCAACTTAGTATAATTGGTGTTGGGCCATAATCTAATAAAGATAGCTGAGATCATATCTCATATTCAGACCCTTTGGTATCCTGGTGTCTAGTTTAAAAATCCAAAAGGCCTCTCTTAAGTTTAACAGTCGGAGGGTGTCCCCTCCTCTCAGAGGAATTTTCACCTGTTCTATAACCATGACTTTCAGGTCAGCAATTGCCCTGGAGGAACAGTTTGCAAAATGTTTACCAATGGGGGACTTCTCATCCCCAATTTCTATGGCTCTTATATGTTCTCTCACCCTATCTTTTAAACGGCGGGTGGACCGGCCAACATATTGCTTGGTGCAAATTTCTCTGGAAATTCGCGAATTTTTCGGCGAAGCGAAACGCGCCCGTTTCGCCCATCACTAGATACAAATCTAATCTTGTTGGCAGATAGTGTTTCACTAAGTTTGTCACCCAATGAATTCCCACTGGTCCAGGACCATGTGCATGTGCAATTTAGTAAAAATCTGATTTTCGTATAGTAATTGTAGATAGATATTCAAATAAAAAGCACTTATGATGATTATCAAGATTTTCGTTCACCCAGCTCATGGTATATCGAGTAGAAGTAATTCTAAAATAACTGGACTTGCTGAGTAATCATTGATGATGTTTCACTACTCATTTGAGCAGCTTCTTCAGTTGAACTGACTGGTATGGGACATCCTTGGCATGCATTGGGAACGCATGGTTTTTCAGTGCTATGGTACATGGGTGTGCGCACTCACAGGAGGGGCATGCGGTTGGCGGATGCCCTGGGGGTCATACTGCAGGAATAGGCTGGGAATACGTGCTTTGTGTTAGTGTATCTGACATAGTTACCCACATTCAGAAGCCTGTGCATTCTGCTTATTTGATGTCTAACCCTACATGACTGGATGACCTAAAATAGCCACTGTAAGATTGGACAGTTTAGTAACAGCTTGTATACGCATGCCCCTGAGCATCTTAGCTATTATTATCACTCAGTAGTACAAATGTTAGTTTTTCCTGTCTAAACCAAAACTAGTACTGTGTAACCTCCCTGGTATTTGCCATACAACTGTCTAATTCCTTGTGAGCACACCTTGCTCAGAGCAAGGAAAACTGTTCAGGGAATTGTACAGTCCTCCTCAAAGTGTTACTATGATTGGTTTGTATGAAAGCTAGTGAGATATATTACAGACAAGCATTTGTATGCTGTGCTACCAATGAACTGTTTGGCAGCTTGAGGGGAAACCTTGAATCATGTACACATGCAACAAAATATACACTGGGTGGCAGTGTCAGACCTGTGCCAACTTACTTTCACAAGGTTATAGATCAGCCTTAATGCTGTAGAAGCTAGGCACTAGTACCATGTAACCCATGTAACAAACAATTATATATAAAATAGCTTACATATTGAACCCCATTGTGCACCAATCAGAGCAAAGGAGTGCACATTTACTACACTGGCCAATCCACAAACTGCTCACCCGCATGCACTAATTCCAACAGGAGAATATCTGCCTTATATCATATTCTGTTCAAAAACCAGCTTGCAATGATTAAGTCTAGGTTGGTTGTCTGCAAAGCAATCTGGTTTCTTCTTTGTCTGTGGATGCCCATGTAGAAGCCACCTACTTGTGTGTGGGGGGGGGGGGTTGAACAATTTTGCAAAAGGAATGACTTTTATTTCCTCTTGAAGCTCTTTTGCCCACCTTATTGCATCAGGAGAGAAAGAGAAACATTTCAAGTGCACAGTTTGCCTTTAAAAATAAGCCCCCAGCCCATTAAAGGTATAAATCTTGTGAATGCACCAGAATGGGGGACCTGTCCATGTGTAAGGAAGGAAGGGGAGATGTGAGGAGAGCAGTGACATCCAGGAATTGCTTGGAAAGTAAAAAAAGTAATTGACTGCACCACCTCTATGCCTCAGACAGAGGCGGGAATAGTGGTGTGGGTCCTGCAGATTCACCCAAGGGTTCGGGCCGACCCCTGCACAAATCTTCCTAGCACCATCGCCTTCCACGTGCTGGAGTTTATAGACACCCGCCTGCCCCGCCCCTTTTGTGACATCACTGTGGGGTGGGTGCGGGTCTATAAATAGAGGGGAGCAGCAGGCCCAAGCCAGGTGAGGATCGGGAGAGGGCGGGGTAGGGTTGGATGCGAGTCGAGGAATTATCAACCCGCACATCACTAGCTCAGATATTTAAACACATTTAGAAAAGGTATGGATGTTTTAATGGAAAAAAAGAATGTGTGCTCTATGTTTAATTTGAAAAGGACTTTCAAAATACTGCTTTGTGTGTAGGTGACTGGTCTGCTTTAACATACACCCATTCCCAGTTTTAAAGGCTTTTATATTCAATGGGGCAAATTCAGTAAATGAGGTGCCCGTCGCTAGCTAATAGGTGTAGAGGACAATTCTCTAGTGCAAAAGTAGATCACTAATAAAGATTTATATATGACCTATATGCACCCACCCTATTCAAACTGACCTAAGCATAAGTGTATTAAATATCTTTCGCTAGGAAGAAAATAATGCTAGCGAAAGATAGCTCTCTCTGACGAATTAACGCTAACAAAAGTTTTCTGCTGCCAAGGCGCAGTTTTGCATTTTAGCATTTTAGTGAATTAGCATAGTGGTAGTGATTTATCACCTGACAAAGTGCGTTAAGGGTGGCCTTTTACAGAATTTGCCCCAGAGTGTTTTATATGTGGTCTTAGAGTGTTTACTGTATATAGGAGTTATCAGGCCCCCACCTCCAGTCTGTGTTGCATTTTCATTAAATTTGTTTAATTAAAACACAGCCAAGTCATGTCACTTTTAGCAAGAGAAATGTGTTATTTTAAATGATATGAAATAACCCATTGGCTCCTAACTAGGCATTGCATTCTGCATCTACATTGGATTGGAGTGCACTGTGGGAGTGATCTATGATTGAAGCTAAGTATTATAGTGAGATAATATACATTATATACATACCAGTATGAGAACACCTACCTGTACAACCTCTCATTCTTACACCAATGGTATTATGAAGTCCGTTCTCTTATTTCTTTACCCTGCTGGGATGGATTTCCTCTAGAAGTTCAAACATTGTTGGTGGAAATTGTCAAGAACGTCATTGCTTACAATAGAACCAGGGGCTTAGCCCAAACCATCATATTTTATGAACACCATTATGCATTCAGGCACCAAAGTCAGACTGCTTGATGGTGCACTGCTATTGTTCCGTTATTTCAGAGTCCAAGGGCTGTGACCTTTACGTCACTCCAGATGATGCTTGCTCTGCACTTGGCAATGTTAGGTTTGTTCCCCTCCGATCAACCATGAAAACCCCAAACTCATAATGAATAGCTTTTGTGCTGACATGGCTTTCAGAGACAGGAACTCAGCATTAAGTGTTACAACTGAAGACATGACATCACTGGCGTAGCTAGAGTGCACCCTTTCCCCTGCAAAAAATTCAGAAGGGCCCGGCCCACTCCGATCCCCATCCTCCTGCCCACTTCCCACCTCCATCCTGCCTATGTCCTGCCTCTGCCCCACCCACTCCTCCCCCCCTCCTCAGTCCACTCCCACCTGACTTGCGTCCTAGGTCAGAAAGCGGCTGGGAAGGAGGGAGATCTATATAGATAGAGGAAGACCCACAGTCTGCCCCCTCCCCGTTACCCTGCAACTACAAGGTCTGATTCCTCTATAGTTCTGCCACTGAATGCATACTACAGAATGACTGGATGTTTTTGGCTGTATAGTTCCCATTCAAAGAGCAAAAAGCAAGACCATGGTGCTCTTTACCTGATAGGGACAACACTAGTTGCAAAAATGCAAACACGCTTGCACTTCTGCCATACTACTGTAGGTCTGCCTTGCATCAATGTACCCACTGTGTTTTAAAGTGGACCTGTCACCCAGACACACAAATCTGTATAATAAAAGTCCTTTTCAAATAAAACATGGAATCCAATTTCAAATTATTATTAAACCATTCATAGCTGTTTTAAGCTCATTTAAAAATCTCAGCTGTCAATCAAATATTGTCTGCCCCTCCTCTATGCCTTAGGCGTAGAGGTGGGGCAGATAATTACTTTCACTTTCCATTCAGCACTTCCTAGATGTCACTACTCCCCACACATTCCCCCAGTTCTCTTAACCATTGAATTGTGTAGCCAGGACATGGGGATAGACATCGGGTCCCCCATTCTGGTGCACAAACAAGATCCTGAGATGATACAAGGCTTGTCTTAATAACAGTGTCCACAAAATGGCTCCTGCCTGCTTGTTATAACTATGAATTCCCAGACTGAAGAAAACAAGAATAAAATAATTTATATAGTGTAATTAAAGTTAATTTCGCTTGACTAATGTGATAAAATATGATTTTTAATATTTTTCCACTTTAAGGTGCAGACAGCAGCACGATGAGGTACAAGGGTCTCCTTTATGCCATTAATCAGGTGGTCATTTTAAGGCTCCCAATGTTCCCCTGCAGTACCTTATTGTGTTACTGATAATTTGTGCATAATTCATTTGTAAGTAAATGGCTCACATACATATTTTCTTTTGTATTTTCCCCACTGCCTTTACTGTATCTACAGGGAACTAAGGTGCTCGCAATTCACAAGTGGCAAGTCTCACAAAGGGATCACTGCCAATTCACAACTAATAGAATTGGGTTCAGATATGCTGATCTATAACTCTGAAGCTCAACATAGTGGCATAAATATGATTATACTTAGGGAAACTGATGTTAGACTCAGGTCTGCTGGCCCTGCGGTGATCTGAGATCTGAGAGTGGAAAGCTCATCTTGCAAAGGGTAAAGAAAGCCCCTCTACTTATTAACTTGCAGAATATTCAAGAAATCAGGGACAGTTTAATCAATCACATTACTGCAATGATGACATTTATATGAAATGCAATAAATTCCCCAAGAGAAGATTTAGTGAGGATCAGCAATGCAAAGCAAATTCATCTATAGGACACATTTATACCCTTCTAACGAAATTTCTAATGAAATTCCACATGATAACATGGTATATTCCTTTATTTCTTGTACTGCCTGTATATTTTATGTAATTTGTGTATACATCCTTTACTTTACAGCCTTATGGAATATATTGGGCCATTATGCCGTTCCCCCCCCCCACCCCTGTCTGTACAGAGAATACAATTCCCCCACTTGTATAGAATTTGTAGGGGCGTTTATAAAAAAAAAGGGTGAACATAAAGTTTGCCCTATTTTCCCTCTTTGAAAAACATGCCCTCAAACACCCCATGCAAGTAAATCAAGTGCTACTGACGAACTGTACTGAGCTCTGATAAATATGCCCCTTAATATAAAAGAAGTAGAGCACTTTGGCATTTCAGAGATGTTCTCTTGAAGCATAAATCTAGGTTACATGCATTTGTAAAACACAGTGAAGTATGCAGGCCTACAATACAGAGACTGTAAATACAAATGGCTCAGCAAATGTACAAAGACACTTGTGTTAGCTTCAAATGCAACCATCCAAGCATATCAAATCTAGCCACTAACATGAACTGACCAGCGGCAATTTGGCCTACTCAAACACTGCAGGCAGCAGTACAGCAGTAAGTTCAATTGATATATTGCTGCCACCCCTTGCCCCTGTGACTTACCAGGAATAAAAGGATGTGGTGGAAGCAGCAATTATTTTTTGGAGGACTAAGTTAGAATTTATAAGAAATATTCTCAATGACACGCTGGGAAATTGCAAGGTTCAGCTTTGAGGGAAGGGACTAGAGCAGAATTGACAAGTGCCCTCTTTGTGCAGCACCACAATAAAAACTATTGTATTTTTAGTTTATTCCAATTATCTGCAGATTATATGAATGCTGGGCTTTCAACTTTCTCAGTATACCTTGCTATCATTACCATAATAGATTTAGAGCAAAAATCCATCTGTAAGTGCCACATACTGTATGTGATTTTTTCCCTTCATTTAGGACATTTATTGGGAAAATGGCGGTGCTGTGTGCAGCAATTTCTTATATGAATCTTTATAGGTTTATGGATGGTACAATCATGGTATATTAGCCTGAAGTTAATTTAGCATTTCTAAAATGGAACCAAAATATAGCTTTTTGACTACATGCTTGGCCTAGAACTAAGCTCATGCTGTACTTTATCTCTTTTCCCTTCCTGGGGGGGGGAATTGGGCAATTGCCATTTCCTCAATAATACTTTAATCCAAGTCTTTGCAAGATAGTGTAATCATTTCTTGCCACAATCCCTTAGAATAGGATCACACTTTGTTTGACCTGGTTCCGGTTACCTGTGGCTGATGGGCAAACCTGGGAACCCTCTGCAGATATTTGGGAGAGACTGGGAAACTAGGATTTTAAAGCCTAGTGCCTCCACTTAATTTGGGACTGATGGATACACCTCAGATGGTCCCAAAATAAACAAAATATGCATACATTTGCAGCAGTGCTCATGTCCCTTACCAATAGCTCCTTTACCCCAGATAGTGCTTCCCCCAAGAACCTCTCCTTTTAATTAAAAAACTACTCCTACATGGCAGACACACACAGGGGCCTTGTATCTTTACCAATACCCTTCCCTCTGTGAGTCACTCACAGGGACTTTCTTACTGGAATTCACTGGCAGGATGGGATTTCTCTCTGTGTGATGTCGCAGATTTAGTCTTCACCTTCTGGCCAAGTTCACCAGATATCTGTCTGCTCTTCTGGACAGTCTTGACATCAGGACATAATGTATAGCCTCTGGGGACTCACCCTGTAGCTTGGGTGTCAAAACCAGGCTTTCCCAGGTCCTCCTTTTCCAGACGTACCCTGGGGCTTCCAGCAAACTTCACAAGCAGAGGAAGATTTGTCTGATCTCCTACAATAGCAATACAAACTATCTTCCTGGTTCCTAATTTCATATAATCCTAAAGCATTAAAACATTTACAAAACTATTTATTTCTATTCTTTTGGTTTCCTATTTCAAGCCCCAAAATTTGGCCGAGTCACTTAGCTCATAATAAAGTTAAAAACAAAATCACGCACTGCTATATTTGTAATGATGCCCCCCCTGAAAAAGGCCAGCCTCCCTTAATCTCCCCCAAAGGACTTTTTCCCAAATTTCACCCAAAGTGGCCATTAAAAGTTGAGGAATCACTACTCTAATAGGTTATAAGAAAGTCTGTGAAATTAAATTTCGTCATACATGCTGTTTAACTGAAATGTCATGAACATAAACATTCAACTGAACATTCTATTTCATTTAAAATCCATTTAGCTAATATTACATTTCACAATATCATGTTTGAATATTTTTTGATGCCTACAGTATTTCATTTATTGCAACATTCTGTTTCAAATGAAGAGCCCCTTCGATTAGCATTCTTCTACCTTAGCATCCCATTAAACTCAACATTACATTTACCTGAACATTCTGTTTCCTACTATGCTCCATCTTCACTTCCCTAATCGTTCTGTAATTATGATTCCATATTCCTAAGAATTTCATTCAGCTGAACATTCCCGACACTACAAATTAGAATACAATTCTATTTAAACAAACATTCAATTCCATATTCCATATTAATTCAGTAAACATTCCATAAAGTTTCAGTTCCTTTAACATTTTGTTCATTAAACAACATAATTGGATTTAAAAATATTGTTTTGAAATATATTCAGTTTTGAGCATTGTATTGTAGTAAATGTTTTTTGATTTTTCAATTTATATTTATTTGCTATTTAAAAAATGTAAGAAAAATGTTCTTGGTAACTTTGCTATTATTGCATGCAAATTGTGCACCATAAACAGTGTAGTGCTTAAGTGATATACTGTAAGCACATGTTGCCCACCCCCAATTACAGTAACTATAAATTTTGAAATGTATATTTCATATATATGTATGTTTCATATTTCTAATGATTACATTGTTAAATCAATAATTTTACATGAACATTCCATGCCAATAAACATTCAATTTAGGTTAATATTCTCATTACTCAAAGCTTTTAGAGTTTTTTTTATAGGGTTTATTTATTAAAGGCCGGCTTCTGGCGGGACTTTTAAAGGGGAAAACCCCAGATTTTTTTTTCAAGATTTCTTAAACCCCAATGGTGTTAAAAGTCCAAATATAATAGTACTCCAACACAGACCTTAGAGTTCATGTAGAAGTCAATGGCAGATGTCTTGTTGACATTTCAAATATATTCTGATCTGCGTCTGGGTTTGTTCAATAATCCAAAGATTTTGTGGTTTGGGGTGTCAAATCCAGAAAAATTGTACAATTCAGAGTCTTTTCTGGCACAACAAATTTTCATGAAAATGTATTGAGAAATAGGTGGAAAAAGTCAGTGCGGAGTTGTTTTCAGAAAATAGTGAGAGAATTTCAGATGTTCATAAATAACACCCTTATAGGGGAATGTAATATAAGTCAGTAACGCAAAAACTATTCGAAATGTGAAAAGTTAAGCCTTTGCGTGAACAAATTTTGCTTTGCGCAAATGCAATATACCATTTGCAAACCTGGCAACTGTTTAGCGACCACTTCCGCCAGCGGAAAGCCGTTTGCGAATTTTATATTTTGCGCTAATGCGCTGTCAATGTAGTAAAACTTCTTACTGCAAAAGTCGCACTGTTAGCTCCAAAAGATTACGACACCTTCAAGCACTTCTTAAGAGTGCGCAATTATAATCCACAATGCACAATAACGACTCGCAATGCAATAACTGTTTGGAAGTTGTGAATTTTTACTCTTATTGGTGTGCAATGTTTTTCTCTTTGCGACTTTAATTACATTGCCCCTGTAGAGTCAGTTTCTCCACCTTGACATGAATAGTCTCTTTCACGCCTCTTTCAAACCAGCGGTCTTCTTTATCCAAGATTTGGACCTTGCTATCTTCAAAGGAGTGTCCCTTGTCTTTTATGTGTAGAAAGACAGCTGAGTCTTGCCCTGTAGAGTTTGCCCTCCTATGCTGAGCCATTCGCTTGGTGAGCAGTTGTTTTATCTCCCCAATGTATTGGTCAGTGCACTTCTCGCTATACTGGATTGCGTATACAACATTGCTTTATTTTTCTTTGGGTGTTGGATCCTTTGGGTGTACCAGTTTTTGTCTCAGTGTGTTGCAAGGTTTGAAAAACACAGGGATGTGGTGTCTGTTGAAAATCCTCCTGAGTTTCTCTGACACTCCAGCTACAGATGGGATGACTATGTTCCACCTACTAAGTGTCTCTGGGGGGTTATTTCTTTTGGTGTTCCTTTTGGGCTTGGTTGCTGCTGTTTTGACAAAGGCTCAGTCTGGGTAGCCACATGTTTTCAAAGCTCCTTTATCAGTTGCCACACTTCCGCCATGTGGTGCAAGCCACCCAGTTTGTGTTCCAGCAGATGAAGGGAATCGAACAACAGATATTGATCAATTTGAGTGGGTTTCCTGTATACTTCCATTTTCAAATTACCCCCCCCCCCTTTGGATGGATATCAAACTGAAGAAGCTGCTTGGATGAGTAGTGAAACGTCTTCAATTATTACTCAGCAAGTCCCCTTGTTTAAGAATTACTTATATATATATTATATACCACGACCTGGGTGAATGAAAATGTTCATACTCATGTATTTCTTCTCCTTTAAATGCTTACATTTCAAGCAAGCAGATGAACTACATAATGAAGGACGAAAAACTAGATAGTCACCAACCATTGGAGTGTGTACTCAGACAGAGGTTAAGAGTAGGCAGCTGCTGTAAATTTTATTGCTTATCGTGTACAAACGGCAACGATTCATGATTCCACCCACATCGTGGTTAAGAAACCATTGTGTCCTGACTGCTTGAAACAATAGGGTACTGGTAATTTTATAACTTCTTTTCTAAGAGTTGCGCAGTGTTGGGAAATACTGAGCTATTACAAATGCAGTTGTGAAATTAGCAGTACCCTACTGCTTCAAGCAGGCAGGACACAATGGTTTCTTAACCACGATGTGGGTGGAATCATGAATCGTTGCCGTTTGTACACGATAAGCAATAAGATTTACAGCAGCTGCCTACTCTTAACCTCTGTCTGAGTACACACTCCAATGGTTGGTGACTATCTAGTTTTTTGTCCTTCATTATGTAGTTCATCTGCTTGCTTGAAATTTAAGCATTTAAAGGAGGATGAATACATGAGTATGAACATTTCCATTCATCCAGGTAGTGGTATATAATATATATATATAAGTAATTCTTAAACAAGGGGACTTGCTGAGTAATAATTGAAGATGTTTCACTATCCAAGCAGCTTCTTCAGTTTGAAATCCATCCAAAGGGGGGGTAATTTGAAAATTTAAGGATATTTACTGAATTTACTGAAGGAATTACTTTTCTTGTTCCTTAAATGTCAAGCATGAGGAGGGGCGTTTTTATCAATGAATATGTTGGTTGGGAGACAAAGCTCTAGTGATATATTTAAACCCACAGTTCTCAGGATGATCATAAATATACAATGAACCATTACTAATCCCTGTTGTGAACTGTGAGGTGCAAAAAGGTAGACCAGTCACATGTAGTTGTCAGACAGGTGGGCAGTGGGGTATCCATGCCAGCCAGGTAAAAGACATAGTGGTGGTGCCATCATCGTTTTTGTACACCAGGCAAAAGCAAGAGCTTCAGGTGTAAAATGGAGGGAAAAAAAGAAGAATTAGGAGGAGTGTACATAAAAGAAAGTGAATAGTATTTTATTAATATTATTACTATTTATAAAGCACTGACTTATTACACAGTTTTGTGCAGTAAAATGGTACAAATGTCAAATATACAGTGAACATACTGGTGAATACTGGAGATAAAGAAAGGGCTTCTTAGAGATTGCAATCTGCTCAATGACTGCTAAGGAAATGTTTTATAAATCTTTAACCTTGTTATATGTGAAGGAGGTGCCATGAGGTCTTCCATCTTAAAGGGATCCTGTCATGGGGAAAAAAAAAAATTCAAAATGTATCAGTTAATAGTGCTGTTCCAGAAGAATTCTGCATGAAATCAATTTCTCAAAAGAGCAAACAGATTTTTTTTATATTTCATTTTGAAATCTGACATGGGGCTAGACATATTTTCGATTTCCCAGCTGCCCCAAGTCATTTGACTTGTGCTCTGATAAACTTCAATCAGTCTTTACTGCTGTACTGCAAGTTGGAGTGATATCACCCCTCCCTTTCCCCCACCCAGCAGCCTAACAACAGAACAATGGGAAGGTAACCAGATAACAGCTCCCTAACACAAGATAACAGCTGACTGGTAGATCTAAGAACAGCACTCAATAGTAAAAACCCATGTCCCACTGAGTACTATTTAGTTACATTGAGAAGGAAAAACAACAGCCTGCCAGAAAGCAGTTCCCTCCTGAAGTGATGGCACAAGTCACATGACCAGGGGCAGCTGGGAAACTGACAAAATGGCTACCCCCATGTCAGATTTCAAAACTGAATATAAAAAAATATGTTTGCTCTTTTCAGAAATGGATTTCAGAGCAGAAGTCTACTGGAGCAGCACTATTAACTGATGCATTTAAAAAAAAACATGTTTTCCTATGACAGTTTCCCTTTAATCTTATGTAACAAGGGAAGATTGATGATTGTGTGGTGGTGTGTTCTAAGGTTTATAACATCTCTATTACAGTCCACAAGTGTAGGTAGCTGTCCCTGCTATGGCCCCATTTCTATAGCCACACCCCCAATAACATCAGACTATGCCCTTTGGTTATGTTGGCAATGGAACCTTTTGAGTTTTTGTTATGGGATAATTAGAAGGGATAGGGGAAGCCATAATGATGTTTGCACTCGCCCAGTCCTTTACCTAGCTCATTATTTTCTAATACTAATATTACAGCCATCTATAATATATGTACATGGGGTAATGCGATTACTGAAGTTAAATCTGCTCAAGGTCTAGTAAATTATAGCAACCAATCATGTAAGGGGATAGTGGCACTCAGATTAAAATCAAGTTGTGCCAGTAATAATATGATCAGTGCTCATTCCCTGGCACTAGATAATTACTAGTAATCCATTCTTTGAAAGTACATTTCTGTGACCGGTTTATTAGAATAAACGTGAAACAGTCATAATCTAAACAATTAACCTCACATAACTCTCCTATTTACCCATTAATGACCAGTGAATTGGTCACCTTTCCCAATAAATGCAGCCTACAAAAATGACCAGAGGTAGATTGTTGTGACCACTACATGGGGCTTACCTTGATAAGGCTTGACAATTATCTCATCATAAGTCTATGAATAAAAATTCCAGTTTTTTTTAGACTGCGTGCCCTTATCCAGAACTATTTCATAATAAAACATGGGGCCCATGGATGGGAATCATTATTTTGTATGTCTAACTAGTGGCAATATCCTAGGCAGGCCTTTGTTTTTACTTTTAATTCCATGTAAATTGCAGGGTTTTGTTCATAGTTTTCTAGTGAATCAGCTAATTATGTGGTGCTAAAGATTAGCTTTTGCTTGGAAATCCACTCAGAAAGCTTAATGTGTCTCTCCTTTGTGCTCTGCAGTGCAGTTCCTCTCTCTCTCTGTGTTTTCCATGTCTGTCATTTCTAATTACATATATTTAACAATATTCATTTGTCTATTTTGTTTTATTAAGTTTCTCTCCAGTTAAACACTCAAAATAGCATCAGGCAGCAGAAGAAAGATACTGACAGTTTTATTTCATTTTGGAACAGTGGAATTGGATAATGCATCTTTATAAACAAGAAGGTATTAGAAATTATACATTAACACACAGCAGTAAAAAACAAGTATTGAACACATCAACTTTTTTTTCAGAAAATATATTTCTAAGGGGCTAGTGGCATGTTGGTAACAACCTGAGTAATCCACACATGCAAAGAATTCAAAACAAGTCCATAAATTAAGTTATGTGTAGTAAAGTGGAATAATAAACAATAATAATGAACCAATGAAGAAAAGGAGGTGCAAAAGACATGGAAAGCAAAGAAATCTGTCAGTATTTAGAAAGCAATCCTGCTTCATATCAGTGTAAATTAATATCAGCTGGTTTAGTCCTAATTGCTGGCCTATAAAATGATTTCTCATTATCAAGGTATCAAACAGGAAGCATCTCATGATGGGTAAAAGCAAAGAGATCTCTGAAGACCTTCTCAACCTTATTGTTGTAAAACATACTGATGGCATTGGTTACAGACATATTTCAATGCCTCTGAATGTTCCAGTTAGCACCTTTATGACCATAATCTAAAAGTGGAAAGAACTTCATTTCACCCTTAACCAGCCACAACCAGGTGCTCCTTGCAATGTTTCTGACAGAGGAGTCAAAGGAATAATAAGAAGAGCTGTCCAACAGCCAAGGATCACTTACATAGAGCTTCAGAAAGACCATGTGTAATAAAGCGCACCTTACCGGTGCGGCGGGGAAGCCCGCCGCGCCGCCATCGGCAGGGACGCCTGCCGCGATGTTCCTCTTCTGCCGGCTCCTATGCGCGCGTGCGCACTTCCGGGTTTGATTTAAAGGCGCAGGCGCGCTGACGTATGACGTCAGCGCGCATTGGCGCGAAATTTGAAATCCTTAAAAGGCCGGTTCGGCTTATGCTCTTTGCCCGTGATAGGATTTGTTTCCTGGTGCTTCTGAGCCTTGTGCGTCTGACTTGTATCCTGTTTGTATTATCTCCTGTGTTTGACCCGGCTTGTTCCTGACTATTCTGAAATCCGTATTCTGACCCCTGCCTGTACTTCGACTCCGATTCCGTCTCACCCCTCTGATTGATTACCCGGTTTGACCCTTGCCTGCCTGACTACCCTAGCTATCTACCTGCCTCGACCCGGCCTGTCTGACTACGAATCTGCCAACCCCTGTCTGTACCGTGACCATTGGCCTTATAGACTCTATCTACAGTCGTGCCCCACTGCCAGCCAGAACTCCTGCTTTGCACCTCTCGTATAAGTCCAGGTGGCATCTGAGTAGCTGAGGGCTCCTCCCGAAGCCAAAGGCGGCCACACTACTGGTGAAGCACGAGCCGAGATCAGGGTGCTTGGCACTTGTTCTGGTATTGGGTGCCGACCGTGACACCATGACATAGCAACAATAAGTAATGCACTCAACCAACATGGATGGCCTCTATGTACACTCATTACACAAGACTCAACTACTGAAGAAAAAGCATGTTTATGTTTAAAGTTTGCAGTAGAAGCCAATGGAATTCTGGGAGAATATAGTCTGGCCAGATGAGACCAAAATTGAACTATTTGGATGTTATTGCACCCCCAATGTATGGAGGATAAATAACACTGCACATCACTCAAAAAACACCAAACCAACAGTGAAGTCTGGAGGTGGGAACATCATGGTGTGGGGCTGTTTTTCAGCATATGGTACTGGCAGACTTCATGTGATTGAAGTAAGGATGAATGGAGAAGTACCAAGAATCTGCTGCTATCTACCAAGATGCTGAAGAAAAAAGGTATTTCAGCAAGATAATGATCCGAAACACACAGCCAAGGAAACTCTCAATTAGTTTCAGAGATACAAAATAAAGCTGTTAGTATGGCCCAGTCAATCGCCTGACTTGAATCCAATTGAAAATCTATGGAAAGAACTGAAGATCAGAGTTCATAGAAGAGGCCTCCGGAAGTTTGTGTGGAAGAATGGGCCAAAATCACACATGAGCAATACATGTGACTTGTTTCAGGAGGCATCTTAAAGCTGTCATTACCAACAAAGGCTTTTCTACTAAATCTTAAAGGGGATGTTCTACCTCAAACTCTTTTTTTTCAGTTCAGTTGGTTTCAGATAGATCACCAGAAATAAAATCCTTTTCTGACTACTTTCTATTTGTGACTGTTTTACTAATATTGAAGTGTAAACCTTATTTTTTTACCTTCTAAAGCAGCTCTGGGGGGAGGGGGGTCGCCAGCTCTTTAACTGTTCTAAATTGATAAATTAAGGTGTATATTATTTATTTATAATTGTCCCTGCTGAGCAAAATCCCTGAGTTCCATTAAAGGCAGTTGTTAGAATTGATGCAATAGTTGCTAATATTCCACCGATGCTGCTGAGAAATGTATCAACTAAATGTAGCAAATTGTAAACTGTAAAATATAAAAGATGGAAAGTAACTGAAAAAAGTGTCTGGAAGGTGAACAAACCCTTTAAATACATTTCAATAAGCGTGTTCAATATCATTCCACTTTATTACACATAATTTAATTTATGGATTTATTTGTTTTGAGTGTTTTGTATGTGTGGATTTCATGCCAACAGCCCCATTAGAAATATATTTACTGAGAAAAACTTTGACATGTTCAATACTTATTTTTCCCTATTGCATATTTCATTTACAACATAGGATAAAGAAAGTTCCCCACAAAACCACTCCACGTGCCTTATTGTAATTATTATAATCAATACAGAGAGTAAATCCTTAATTTTGTACCAAAATAACCAAAAAACACTTTAAACTTTAAAAAGAAAGATTGAGCAATAAAAGCTAAAAAGCCAATCTTTTTTTTCCGTTGGTATGGGATAAAGCATATAATGATAAAAAAGGAAGCATATGAAGATAAAACAGATGAGGGCTTTACTAGTAGAATGTAGACTTCAGAGATTAGAACACATGCAAGAAAGTACAGTAAATTGCAAGAATTGTGCTGAATATTGAAGGAAGTAAAATGTATTTTGATTTACAGTAATACCTTTTTAATTCCTCAGGTGCTTAATAATACAGTGTAACTGAGAGTAAAATACTAGCAGGACATGGATTAACAAGGGCTGCTGTTGAGACAACCTGAAGCTTTTACTGTTGCTGGGACTTACTACTGGGATTAAAACCATCTGAGCTACAGAATATAAGAAATTTCTAAAAGGAATGAGAACAGTGTATGCAAACTATATTTTTTTCCACATGTGATGCATATTCACCCTGTAAAAAAATAAAATCCCATTTTTACTTTCTTTAATGAAAAAGAAACCCATTTCCAATATATTTTAATTAAAATATGTCTACTTTTTTTTATAAGAAACCTGACTGTATGAAGTCAAATTCTCCCTTAATTTACTTCTGTGGATATGAATTGTCAGATGGTCCCTAACTGCTCTGCAGGGAAACAATCATACTCATGAACAGCAGGGGGAGCCCCCACCTCACTTCCCAGCCATGTAGAACTCAAGCAGCTTTGTTTCCCTGTAGAGCAGACAGATTTAAACAGATAAACTGGGATTCTATTTGGAGGATATTCTATCACTGGTTCTGGAGAGTTGGAGAAAGTTTGTATAAAACAATACAAAAACTATAAAATCCACATTAGATTACATGACAACACAGAACCCAACACAGTCTGTATATTCTGATTATTAATCAGTCTTGCTGTATTGGCTTCTAGCAGATAATTTTTGACTTGCTGTTTTGATAATTTATGACAATCCCTAAGCAGCAGAGATCACACTGAGCATGTGCACAGTCTTGGTCTTTCAAAGATGTATAACAAAGTTACAAGATGACAGCCCCCTGTGGCCAACTTTGAAAGCATAAATCATTTGTTTGATTAGGCTTGTGGTGCAGTAAGTTCATGTCTATGTTTAGTATACAACATACAGCATTTCTACCCTTATTCTATTTTAGACTTTCCTTGTCCTTTAATAGCCAGCACTGTACACTGTAGAATCCACATCAAACAAAGGGTTATGTAGCCCACCCAAGGGTATGGCTTGATATAGACAGGCCTGGACGACACCCCAAAGATTCCCATTAAATCCCAACACAAGTTTGCACAGACACTGGCCTTTACCAGAAATCTCTAACAGCTCTCAGCACCTTTCTCCTCAGTCCCTCTCTCTCTCTACTCCTCTAGCAGATCATTTCTCCCCCTTCCTCTGCATAGCATAGCCTTTTGGGATCTGTAGTCTCGTGATTCATATTATTATTTACAGTGCTGCAGCTCTCTGAATAACATTGACTATTAATCCAAAAAACAAGGCAATTATTTGCAAAGGGACCTACAGGGCTAGAGTTAAAAGAGAAGTGCATCCTCGTGTGGATACAATCAATGTGTAAGTGCTATTAGCAGAATGAAAACATAACACAATTGTAGTGTTTTCACTGCAGTCACTGGCCTGCATTGATTCTTTTCTGAAAGGTCAAATATTTATATTTTTATGTTAAAAGCACAAGCAAAGGCTGCATGCCTCTACAATTATTAAAAAAATGTTAATACTATAAAATTAGATTTTTACAGGTCAGACAGTAGTATAATAGGGAATGGACTGTACTTAAGAACCACAGATTAAGAGGCTTGCGGTTCATTCCCTATAGATTATAAAATAAATATGCTTCTATAGATCACAAGCTTTGTGGCTTATGTGATAGTTTGTCCATCTTCATGATTCTATTGATATAAGCCAACAGAAGGAATCTATTGACTGCCTAGTTTGTGGATAATTTCCAATAAATCGCAGATTTACAGTCTAAAGACTGTACTCTCTATAATTCCAAAAGTTAAAAGGAAACTATCTGGGTCCTGTGTATTTAGCATGAAAACATATTTGAAGCTATCTCTCTTCATTAATATATGATATATATACATTATATATATATTAATGTTCAAAATGGAACAGCACTCTGATAGTCTTGGAAAGGTGTATATACAGTTCAAGCTGTGGTGCACTCCAATCCTGTAGAGTTTAACTGCCTGGGTGCTGTCATATATCGTGTAAATATTCATATTCCAAGGAATGACGCACTCCAGGACTTCATAGTGAGATGAAAAATTGAAAAAGTTTATTTGTCAACGTTAGTCCGGTCCATGTCTTGAGAATTACTAAATTCACATGAAGTGTTCGAAATTCGATCGAATTTTTTAAAAAAATTGAATTTGAATTTCAAATATGCAAATGAGATAACTTCGACCATCGAATTTAAAAATTCGACACATTTGAATAATTCAAATTTAATTGTATTCGAATATTCGAATATTCGATGGTCGAAGTACTTCCCCTTTAAAAAAAATTAGATAGGCCAGTTCGCCAACTTGGACCTACCGAACTGCTTTAAAACCCTATGGGAAGCTCCCATAGGTGTTTTAAAGCTTTTTTAGATCAAATTTAAAACATTTCGATCAAAGGGTTAAAAAAAAATTTCCGTTCGATTGGTCGAATTGCATTAAAAACATTCGATTCAAGTGTTTTTGAAATTCGATCACTTCCCCTTTAAATTAGAAAATCGAATTTGAGGGTTTATTAACCCTCTAATTCAATTGTTAGTAAATCTGCTCCTTAGGGGCAGATATATCAAATTCACATGAATGATTCGAAGTTTGATCGAATTTTTCAAAAGTTTCAAATTCGTATTTTTCGAATATTCGACTGTCGAATCACTTCCCCTTTAAATTTTTATTCGACTGCCTAGTTCGCCAGATCAAAGGTACCGAATTGGTTTTCAAGAAGTTTGACCGAATAAAAATAGTTAATCGAATGGTTAAAATTGTTCGATTTTAGCGATCGATCGAATATTTTATATTCAAATTGCGGTAAAATCCTTAAACGATTTTACTTCCCACACTGTTCCCACTTAATCACATGTTTTTTAACCCTCGTATTCTACCCTTGATAAATCTGCCCCTTACTTTCTTAATAATGTGCCTTGTAATTTAGTTGCGACATGGCCACACATAGGAGATTGTTGTGACAACATTGTGTCTATAATGCAACAAAGACACACAGGTAATTTTTGATATCTGGTTATATGATCACCTTTTACTGTTCCACTAGCAAACTCACCACTTTTTCTTTTCATTGTAGATATTCCATTGAGTCTGTAGGTGGTGCAGGAAGATCAGCGTTTCTTTATATACGTATCTAGGTATAGTTATGATTATTATTATTAAAAAAAAATGTTGAAACTACATCAATAAGAATACTGAAATATGTGTGTCTTGGAATGTCAATGTTTAAAGTGGCTATTGCTGTTATATCCAAGAAAGTATATATAGTCAATAAAATACCCCCTCATGTAAATTATAAGGATATTATAGGTTACTAAGGAGTTTCATGACCATATAAAATTTTATACAGGTCATGGAACTCCGAGATAACTTCGGATCAGTGGAGACAAGTATCTGGGAAAGTATCCAGATAAAATGATCTTCATGTATATGTAAAATAAAATCCCTGACATTTTCACAGATGTGCTTTATATTTGTCTGTAGCTTAATATTGACTGTAGTTAAGCACAATGGGGAATAACAAAGCCAAGATCCCTTCCTTTTCCCTAGATGACTTAACATAACATATATGGGGCAGATTTACTAAATTCACATGTATTCACATGAAGGATTCGAATATTCGACCGAATTTTCAAAAAGATTCGAATTTCGAATATGCAAATTAGGCAAATTCGACCATCGAATATTCGATTTCGAATGATTCGAATACTCGAATTTCATTTTATTCGAATATTCGAAAATTCGATGGTCGAGTACTTCCCCTTTAAATTTAAATTTGATCACCTACTTCGCCACATTAAACCCACCGAAACGGGGATCATTCCCTAAGATCGAATAGGAAAAATTCGATCGATCGTTTAAAAATCATTCGAAAATTCGATTTGAATTCAATCGAATTTCCCTATTGGATCATTGGATAGATCGAATTGCGCTAAAAAAATTCGAATTAGAATTTTTTCAATTCCCCATTATTCCCTGGTCGAATTTCGAATTTTTTTGCCATTCGAAATTTGACCCTTAGTAAATCTGCCCCATACTGTAGCTCATAGCCTGTATTCATCAATATAGGTCAATTCTCACACATGCCTGGTACAGATATGCCTCTTCAGATATCAACCAACCACACCAGCATTGATATTCTTTTAGTTCTTGGCACTGTGCAGTTATTACTGCATATATTACTGTAAAATCAGTTGTATTGACTGAACATAATTTATGTATCACATAGGAGTTTGGGTTGTGCACTGCACCAGAGCAAAACTAAGAGGGACTGTGTGGCTAGGCTCTACAGGATACAAAATATATATACAAAATATATTGTATTGTCTATATATATATAATATAACTAATGATATTATATATCATTGGGTTATTGTGGGACGTTCTTGGATTTCACAGAATTTTCCAGATATGAAAGTGGTTACTGCTCTATATTAAAAACAACAACAACGACCAGCTATTACAGGTTTTGTGCCAATAAAATGATATTGCCTTATTCACAAAGTGGTGCACCCCGTGACTGTAAGGAGACAAACAATGGCTACCAATTCCTATTGATGTGGGGTTTTTTTCTTGCTAAATAGGTCAGCACCATATTGGATATGAGAGCTTATGAATATGATATCATGTCCCTGCAGCATCAAAGCTGTACAAATTGGCAGCAAAAAGTGAGAGAGTGAGAAAGGGAAAAAAAAAAAAAAGATTAGCAGAATAATTGAATCCTTATAGCCTTTGCTGATTTCCCTTCACATCGGGGATTGACATCTGAATGTATTCAATGGAAGAATTGTTAATAGCCTTACATGTAAAATTTAAGTTTTGCTGTTTTTTTTTTTTAAAAAGTACTATATTAATGACAGACCTGGGATACAGTATGGTATAACAACAGGTATCTGTATATAAAATGATAAAGAAGTATATTTTATATAAGGGAGATAATGATATACAGGTATGTGACCCGTTATCCGGAATGTTTGGGGCCTGTTTTTTTTTTCTAGATAAAGGATCTTTCCGTAATTAGAATCTTCATACCTTAAAGGGGTGGTTCACCTTCAAGTTAACTTTTAGTATATTGTAGAAGGGCCAATTCTAAGAAACTTTTCAATTGGTCTTCATTATTTATTTTTCCAAGTTTTTTAATGATTTGCAATGTTCTTCTGTTTCTTTGCAGCTTTCAAATGGGGGTCACTGACACCATCTAAAAACAAATACTCTGTAAGGCTACAAATGTATTGTTATTGCCACTTTTTATTACTTATCTTTCTATTCAGTCCCTCTCCTATTCATATTCCAGTCTCTTATTTAAATCAATGCAGGGTTGCTAGGGTAATTTGTACCCTAGAAACCAAATTGCTGACTGTGCAAACTTGAGAGCTGATGAATAAAAAGTTAAATAACTAAAAAAACACAAACAATAAAAAATGAAAACCAATTGCAAATTGTCTCAGAATATCACTCTCTACATTATACTAAAAGTTAACTCAAAGGTGAACAACCCCTTTAAGAGAAAATCATTTAAACTTTAAATAAACCCAATAAGCTGTTTTTTTCTTCCAATAAGGATTCATTATATCTTAGTTGGGATCGAGTACAAGGTACCGTTTTATTAGTATATTTTAAAAAATTTGGATTATTTCATTTTAATGGTGTCTGTGTCCATAATTCCAAGCTTTATTGAGAACGGATTTCCAGATAACAGATCCCATGCCTGTATATGTATAGAAAGATACTATGCCTGCAGAGAAATCTAAGAAGTTCAGGGACCATGTAAATGGCTCATGAACAGTCACAAATTCAATGGAGAAGATGTTGTATACATATCCCAACATGAGCTTTGTGCAACTAATCCAAGGCATCATGATCACCATACTTGAGTCAGTGGGTGTTTATTGAACTGGATTGTTATTTTCACTACAACATCCCCTTGCATGAGAGAGTTAATCCAAGGTGCTTAGGAAGCAAGCAGCTGTTTCTTTCCTCCTGATACTGGCAGCTTCAAACTGCTGTGGCATGACTGTGCAGAATATAATGGGATTTTTTTTTCATTACCATTACTCTCGCCTGGGGAAGGAGAATGTCCATGACACACTGTGCACAATCTCTGCATTTCACTAAAGCTGCCATTCACTACTGAGTCCAATTGGCATTGCTTGTGACTATATACATTGCTAGATGTCACACCAAGTTTTATTGGCACTAGCTACACATTAAGACATTTTGGGCCAAATTCACTAAAGCGCGAAGCATCTAACGCTAGCGCTAATTCGCCAGCGTGATGACATTTCGTAACTTCGGAAATTCACTAATACCAGCTCTGGCGAATGTTTGCTAGCGAAGTAGATAGACTTGCGCAACTTCGCACCCTTACGCCAGGCGAAGTTGCGCACTGACGAAGGATTGTAATTTCGCAAATTCACTAAGATTAACATGTTCCTGAATGTTAGCACTTACGTTAGACTTTACTTCACCTGGTCAGACCAGCCGAAGTTCAATACAATAGATAGGAGGTTGAAAAAAAAAATTGTAAACAACGCTGGCGTATTTTAGCATAGGAGGGTGATAGTCTGAAAAAGATCGATAATTTTTTGGGGGGGTTACCCTTCTTCCCCATTACATTTCCTAACATATGGCAACACAACTATACAGGGGCACATGTAGGGCAATAGGACAACTTTATATAATTTAATAAAGGTTTCCTGGGCTTGTGTAGTGGAATGTAGTGGCTGTAACATATACTTCTATTATAAGTTAAAGTTCCCGCTGTATGCAAATTAGGCATCGCTAGCTTAACAGCGTTCTGCCTAGCAAAGTAAAACTAGCGCAACTATGCTACCGTTCGCTGACCTGATCGTAACTCCGTACTTTATTGAATTTGTGTATCGCTGGTGAAAATTCGTCTGGTAAAGTGCGGTGAATGCTAGCGAAGCCAACGCTGTCGAATTTTCGGATCTAAGTGAATTTGCCCCTTTAACTCTCTGTATTGTGACTTGAAGGTAGCAGGGACTACATTCATACATATATATATATATATATATATATATATAATATTTATTTATTTAAAAAAAAAAATTATCAGCATTTCTCAGATTACCTATTACAATACCCACATGTACAGTGCTTAGGACTCATGTGAACGGTTTATAAAAGTATATTCACATTTGACATTTTTATCAAGTACACAAGAAGATATAACTGTGGGAGAAGGCGCAAGAGCTAAACTCAGTGGGAAGATGGATATCGCTGTTACTAAATGTGACAACGTGTCACTATGATTTACAGTCAGAATGTTCAGCAGTGTTATATACTCTTCTGTTTTTGTTCTTTTAATTGATGGCGTTTCCTTAAA
This sequence comes from Xenopus borealis, assembly GCA_024363595.1. Classification (NCBI taxonomy): domain Eukaryota; kingdom Metazoa; phylum Chordata; class Amphibia; order Anura; family Pipidae; genus Xenopus; species Xenopus borealis. Next base: position 114,347,072 of record CM044432.1, on the reverse strand, counting down.
TGATATAACTTCATTGCAAATGGTACAGTGGTTACTCAGATCTCATTGGCCTTCCAGGAATAGTAGGCTTTGTATGGAATAAAGCACATATAAGCAGACATTAATCTAATAAACATAAGAAAAAAAAACAATCTTAATCTCCATTTTCCTTTAGGATGCTGTGTTTTAAGCAGGCCCGCCTGAGCACTGTGTGGATATTGGAGGTATTTTAAAGTGAAAGCAGTGTTTAGAAAATTCTTTCTAAGCAGGGGCATAGGTAAGATCAAACCCAAGTCCAGCACCCCCTTTGGGTGGGGGATCCCGGCTGCATGGTCTGCACTAGGGTTGCCACCTGTCCAGTTTTGACCCGGACAGCCCGGTATTTTGAAGGGCTGCCCGGGTCAATACTTCCTGCCCGGTTTTCCAAATAAGGAAAACCGGGCAGGATTAGCTTGATTGACTCAGCGATCGGCCAATCAGCGATCGTGTCGTCATAGCTCTGCCCCATGCCGTCACGGGCCCTGCCCACCTACGTCACGGGCCCGCCCACCTACGTCACAGGCCCGCCCACCTACGTCATAGGCCCGCCCCCTGTTCGGGTTCAGCCACAGCAAAAGGTGGCAACCCTAGTCTGCACCCAAGCCCAACCCACCTTAGTTACGGTACTGTTTCTAAGAATAAAATGGTTTAAATAATGGTATCAGCTTTTCTACAAAACGAGTCCTATTTATGCTATGCTTGGAACCTGGGGGGTTCTGGATAAGGGATCTTTCCATAATTAGGATCAAACCTGCACCCAGGTCCAACCCAGCTTAGTTACATAACTGTTTCTAAGAGTAATGAGGGAATGTAATAAAAGTCGGTAACGGAAAAACTATTCGCAATGCGAAAAGTTATGCTTCTGTGCGGACTATTTTAGCTTCGAGCGATTTTAAGCTTTTGCGAACCCGGAAACTGTTTAGCGACCACTTCCGACAGTGGAAGAGAGTTTGCAAATTTTTATAGCTTGCGCCAATGTGCAGTCAATGTAAAAAAAATCTAACGGAAAAAGTCGTTATGTTCGCTCCAAAAGATTACGACACCTTCAAGCACTTCTTAAGAGTGCGCTATTAAAATTCGCAATGCGCAATTAAAATTCGCAGTGCTCAATTAAAATTTGCAATGCAATAACAGATGTGGATTTTTAATCTTATTGGTGCGTATTATTTTGCTCTTTGTGAATTTAATTACATTCCCCCCCAAATGGTTTAAATAACGGTATGAGCTTTTCTGCAAAACAAGTCCTATTTATCCAATGCTTGGAACCAGGGCATTTCTGGATAAGGAATCTTTCCATAATTTCGATCTCCAGACCTTTATTCTCCTAAAAATCATTTAAACATTAATTAAGCCCAATAGGATTTTTTTTGCCTCCAATAAGGATTAAATATACTTTAGTTAGAATCAAGTACAAGCTACTGTGTTATTTTTAAAGAGATATGAATTATTTGATTAAAATTAAGTCTACGGGAGACAGACTTTCCGTAATTCTGAGCTTTTTGGAAAATGGATTTCCAGAGAAAGGGTCCCATACCTGAAGTTGAACCTGTGTGGATGTAACCTAAGGGTCCTACATGTCATTTATCCACCACTGGGTACAGGGGGAGATAGGCAGCTTTTAGTAATTACGACCTTATTTATTCTTCCTGTTCATACTGATTTCTGGCTACAGTAACCAATATCCACTAATCAGACACTTGCTTTCGTTTTTCTGGTTGTTTCAGGCTAATAAAATCTATGGATCAATAGTGGCAGGGGCAACTTAACATGTTATCATGTGACCCTATTGGGTTTGAAAAAGATACATTGAAATGTTATCCATTCTAGCCCACTAAAGTTGGGCCTCTGCCTCTGTTTTCTTTATCAACATATTGATACATGTAATTCATTTGCTCTAAATATTTGACCCTGTGTGAATTGCTTGTCGGGCAGCACAGATGCAAACTCAAACTGGGTCTCTTAGGGTCACTGATATACACTGACCTTCAAGAATAAACCTCCTGAGCTTATCTGTCATGTAAACATATTCATGACCCCAGTCACCGGCAGAAACATCAGAAATCACTATAGCGGGACATAACTTTACCATGTCATTACTGCTTACCAAGTCTTTGCAGCTTCAAACATTCATCTGCACTGGAAGAAATAGATTTGTAATTATATTTAAGGGCAAAAGGACCGATGAAAGCTATTGCTTCTTGGTGGGACTGAGCACAGCAGATTGCATACAAACACAGGAGTTGGCCAGAGGAGCTGATCACTAAACAGGACGAGTCTTTAGATGGCAAAAAGAAACATTTTATGAAAATAAGAACAGGGGGAAAAAAAAAGCACCCAAAAATAGATGGTTTATTGTCTCATGAGTCTGTTACTCATGAGACAATGTAAATATTTAATTTACAGGTTATAGAAAGAGAGACTATGGGCCACCTGAAAAGAAATATAAATTAGAGGGCTAACAAGGACACTTCTGTCTCTATGGCAACCGCAAATAAATATCCATAGTCATTTCTGCCCCTCATTTACACAGAGCAGCAAAGCCATGTGGAAAAAAAGGTGTTTTCTCTTTTCCTCTGGCTATGCATTATGTAGGGCTAATGTTCTACATCTGCAGCTCTGCAGGAAGGAAAACAGTCTTCAGTGATGCATGCAGCGCCACGGCCTCATATGTATCAGAGAGCATTTCAGATGTTTTCTTGTTTCACTGAGTGATTTCTGTACAGATGCTGAATCACAAGCATAAGAAATGCATCAAAAGACAAAGTCACTAAGGTTGCCAGTAATAAATGTAGCATTGCTGGGGGGGGGGGTTCTATTATGAATGTTCTATAGAACTGTGAAAAGGCTGCTAAAAATAAAAGGCAAAAATACACAAAAAACGCATTCACTTCAAGAGATGATTCTTCAAGCAAAATTATAGCCAGAAGCTTTTTTTCCTGTTCAGACTGAAGCTTCCCAAAGGATTATTATATAGTCTCATATTTATTACGAAAATAATTCACTTCTCTAAAAGTTTATTCTTCTCCGCTGCCCATTATTTTGTATATCAGTCTCTTCTATAGGAAGTACCATCTGCTACTGAGTGATGGGAAGTGTGTCTCGCTGTGTAAGGGAAGAGTAGCCATATCAAGCTTGATAATCTGGTTATCCAACTGAATTACCAGTGGCAAAAGGGAGGGCCCACTTCACTGCATTAATTACAGCATTTTCCTTCTTATGAGGCTCAGAGCTTACATTTTTATTAGTTCATTTTCCACTAAGCTGCAGTACTGGGTGTTTGTGGCATGATATAGGAGCAGATCTGTGGAGTACTGCGCAATATGTTGACATTATAAAAATACATGTTATTATTATTAATAATAATAATAAAATAATAATAAAGAGTTTTCCCCACACATCTGCAAGCATCATTGCTTGCATTTTTTACTCGTTTTTTCTCTGCATAACGACATAAAAGTGAATATCCCCACATTAGTTTCTATTTTGCTTTCTCATGCTATTCCTATCAAGGATTTACGAGATAACTTGTCTAGTAGTCAACTTTGAAATCTGACTGCAGCCAGTGCTAGCTTACACATAATCAGTTTGAGACATATTTTAGATTAAAAACCATCCTGGCTTTATTTTGGCCTCTGTGGTACCACTGTATTTCTTTCTCTTGCACTGCCACACACCAACTTATTACTAATGTGGCACTACAGAACATTTTTGTGCATACATTTCATCTGATGCCACTCCATGGACTCAGATATTGGGTGTGGGGACAAAAAGTGATCATAGACAAAAGGCTGCATTATGATGCCTTTGTCAAAACCTCTAAAGTGAGCAGTTTTTTAAGGAGCAAATAGGAGATGTATACATACCAAGCAAAATACATACATTCACCTCTAATGAAACAATTAAAATCTTTCAAGATAACTGGCATACATTTTATTTCTTTACCTCTTTACATGAATTATGTGTTCTTTTAAGCAGGAGTTCTTTTAGGCAGTGCTATCCAGGACACATGATTCTACATCCATACTCTATAGCTATCCCTATGCATCTTCACTGTATAATGTAGAGTGCTGTATTCAGTACTGTTAGATGCCTTTCAGTTTGTCAGATTTGGAAATCACTGTGAATGGCAGAGGCTCAGATCAATCCTTCCCATATGTACAGAGGAGAAACTAAATAAGAGCTCTAGAAGCTGGTTTTACGCTTTGTAATCCAACATAATCCAGCATTGACTCGTTTAAATTGATTTCTGGGGTTTGAAGCCATCGTTACAGACAAGAAGATGAACTATGCACAGAACAAAAAAACACGTAGTGTCCTTTATGGTTGTGAATATTTTTTTTTTATCTCTATAAAGCAATGAATATGTTGGCAGTCATATACCATACATGAATTGAATAACCTGCTAAAAGGCATGCAGTGTGTTATCAGACTTCAGCAAACAAGTTGCAGTCCTGTTTATGTTAATAATGGTAATGGGTAGCTTTCAGAAAGTCAACCTTCTTTACCAATATAGGAATGTGAAAATTTGCTCGACCAAATTCACAATTCGATAAGCATTCGACCATCGAATGCTTATCGAATTGTTTTAGGCTATCATTTTGCTCGCAATACGATTTCTCGATGAAATTTCATTCGAGCGTCTGAAAAATTCGTACGATTCGAACGATCGAACGCTCCGATAGTACGAATGGTATTCGAGCTGGATTTAGCCTCAGAAGCCTATGGGGAGCTTCCCATAGGCTTTTATTGCAATTCGGTAGGTTCAGTCTGGCGAAGTAGGCAGTCGAATAAATTTAAAATTTTGATTCCTTCGATCATCGAATGATCGAATTATCGAATATACGATCATTCAATGATCGAAGAGGCCAAATTTGCATATACGATTTCACGAAAAATTCGTATGCTCGGTATTCGATCGAATTTGATCGACCTTCGATCATTTCACGTGAATTTCGTAAATCGGCCCCTAAGTATAGGAATTCTGGCATTATTAAGAGTGGAGCTGGAAGAAATGCAGAGTGAATGTCCAGCTGCAGGATGCATGGATCACTCTAATTCTCACTTATAAGCAAAGCAACGATTGTAAAGAGTACATCATCTTAATGATACACAGCCAGCCAGTTCATTAGCAACCCAGAGCCACTGTTATCTATTAGGCCTGAAATTTCTTTATTATTATATCTCCCCCGTTACAGACAATAGAATGAACATACATTTTAAATTGCAGAATTAGAATACAGATTTAAAAATGTACATTTATGAACTGTGTGTGATTCAGTCATGGACAGTCTTTGCTTTTCTTATAGCACAGGTGACAGGCGCAGAGGTTTAATCAGGGATAGAATTTACCTCTGCTCTATATTTTTAGGATTTAAGCATAATAGGAAACATAATTTAAATGTGAGTATGGCTTATTATTTCTGAGATATGTGTGAGGGTGTCTAATTTTTTCATCCCTACATAGGATGGAGATGGAGAATTACTAGAGAAATGCAGTATAACTGAAATTAAGTATCTAGTACAAATATACCCAGCCTACCATTCTAATGGTACCGTTTCTAATATAGGATTTCAATAGCTTTTGCCGTGGTAAAATGTGTGCTTATCTTTCACACAGTATGCTATGCGCTGAAGAACAGAAACTGTGGCCCTCCTGTAGTTGCATGTTATTTGCCTATTCACCTACTCTATTAATTTAATGTTAGTAAGCACATACTCTGTGATTTATACAGTGAGCAGTATGTCAGTAAAAGTGAAATCTTTTTTTATGCCAAAAGAAGGCTTTGGGTCTATCCGTTGTACCCTTTCAGTGGTTATTACCTAGGAACAGAAGAAATTCATAACATATACAGAAACAGAGCTGTTGAATAATAATCTCTTTATTTACAGTATCAGGGCTTGAACTAGGTGTAGGCACCACAGGCCTAGGACACAATGATGGGAGATTTCAGTAGAACATACATGTAATTCCTTCTATAATTTATGGGCAGTTGACTTTGGGACAGTTGGTAACTGTGGTGAAAGGAAAGGTCACTCCCAGGGGAAGTAGTCAGGCCATAATGGGGATCTGAACCTTGAATGACCTTAGCTTTTGCCCAGCTTTGGTATATGTCATTTTTCTACCTTTTCTAAACATGCAGGCATATTATAGAGCAGTAAAACAGCATCATTTCCTCTTCCCCCAAACATCAAGCACAAATTAGGTTTAATTATTAGAACTAGTTCACCCTGATGCACATCGCAACAGAGCATTCTACAATGTCATGCATTATTAGCATCACACCTGCTGTCGAAGCTCATTTTCACTTTGAATCGAAGCACATTTCAGAGTTGACAAAAATACCTTTTAGCACCTCATTACCAATCAATATGCACTTTAATTGTAAGCAATGCCTTTATTTTATTCACTTGATAGTTACTTATACTGTAGGTAGGAGCCAAGGCACACTGAGTTAAAAGTCTGCTGAAGAAAGGCTTTACTGAATATTTTTTTCTTTAAAGGAGACATGAAGCGTAAAAAAGAATTCGCTTAGAAATGCTACACCTTATGTTTGGGGCTTCTGTATAAGGTTGCTACAACCTCAGCCCTTTAGCAGTAAAGATCAGTGCCTCTGAAGATGCCCCAGTAGCTCCCCATCTTCTTTTCTACTGATTCAGCTGTTTCCTGAGCTTAGGGACCTACTCACAATATAGGAGTAATGATAAAAGGGTGGTGAGTGATTAATTTAAGCTCACATTACATGACAGCACAGAATACAGTGCTTTATGCATCTGAATTAAGTAATGATCAGCCCTGTAGCATCAGCACATTAAAACACTAATGCAGTCTTCTCAGATGGAATTCAGAGAGGCTGATATTTGGGGAGTAGAGACTTTTCCCTACTACAACTGCATGGGGACAATACACTGACGAATCTCCACAGAGAAAAATGCTTATGATTTTTAGTGCAATTAGCATTAGAATTGAATAATAATCATGTAGCATTAGAATTACAGGCCAATCTAATTTTCTGCTTGATAATTTGTGATTACCCCTAAGCTTAGCTTCTCAACAGCTGCTCAGAGCCCACTGAGCATGTGAGTGTCACAGACACTTTCCAAGATGGTGACCCCCTGTGACAAGTTTAAAGTCCTGGATCATTGCTGCTATTGACAAGCTGAATCTTTAGGCTGGTGCAATAAGTTCACTATATAAAATTTGGCTCTTTTTAGCCATATTCATTGTATATTCATTGATCGGGCCGACCCCACAGCTCCATTTGCAGGTGGGTCTGGGTTGAGCTCTTCTTCTTGCTCTCTCTGCCTGCCACCTTGAACTGCTGGCTTCCATCTTCCTGCTTCATTTTTTAAAGTCACACAACTCCAGTCCTGCACCTTTTGTGACATCATAGGTGGGGCGGTCAGCACAGGCCTCAAAATGGAAGCCAGAAATTGGGCTTGGGCGGGGATGGGTTGACAAAGGGCAGTTTAGGATCTCGGGTGCAGGTCGGGTTTTACCACTAACCACTACCTGGGATCCTATAATTCATAGCACACACAAACAAAGCAAGCAAGCTATACATGTTAGGTCCAATGAGTCGATTAATGGACAATGTTCTCTCTTTTGCTCCCACACTTCTTCGTGGTCATTTGATCTCTGAGGCAGCACAGAGAATATCATAAAATGAGGGCTCAGGGGAAAAGAGTGTAAAAGGCCAATATTTATTTAAATATATATTCCAGTTTTGTAAGATTTTTTAATATGCCACTTTGATTTTATATAAACTATTTGTTGATCAAGTATTCATTTTGGGGGTATAGTTTTCCTTTAAAATATGGATTCCATATTGTTTCAAGAATCATGTTATTCTCTTCGGGTTCCTCTGCATACAGCAAATATAGATATAATCTAAATAATCTCGTTACATGTGCTTCTGATCAAGGCTGATCCTTTCCACTTCTTCTTTCTCGCTGTTAACTTTTTTCACTTCTTCATTCTTCTCTTCAACTTTCAAATGATTTTTATTGCATTTTTTTAGAAAAAAAATCAACTTTATTGAATCAGGTATTAATTAGAATCTCAGCATCTGTTTCTCTTCATTCTGTCTTCATGCAGCAGTTGGGTGTCAGATATTCATTGACAGTTAGATCCAATATATCTTATAGGGGGGGGGGGCTCCTTTTGCCTAGAATTTGTATAAAATCACAACTAAAATCACCAGCCACCATGTCTCTCTACATGCAGGATTTCTGCAAAAGACAGACCGAATTTACCAGTTTTGGCCTCTAGAGGTCGCCAATCACTAGCTAATACTATCAGAACCAGTACTTAGGCTAGAGGCAATGGAAGCCTGTGGTGAAGTGTATAAGGTAAATGCCTCTGACCAGTGCTGTTAGTGTTCAATTCCCATTGAGTGATCATTTATGCTAGCAAAGTAGATAGACGCTCAACTTCGCACCCTTACGCTGTGGTGTGTTTTAGCATTGTGGGTGATAGTCTGAAAAACGTAAATACGTTACCGTTCGCCGACCAGAGTGAAAATTCGCCTACAACAATTCTGTTTTTATAAATGTTTGACTACATATGTTCTAGCACCCGTTAATTTAACGGGATTAATGTAAAGTTCAAGTGTCCAGTCCCTGTGTGTGTGGAATTGCGCTACTGCAGATGTGCCCCACGGACCGCCTCTGGCGAATTTACGCTGACCAGAGAGTAAATTCGCACGTACAGCGCAGGCGAAAATTCGCCTAGAACAATTCTGTTTTTTTAAATGTTTAGCTACATATGTTCTAGCACCCGTTAATTTAACGGGCTTAATGTCTAGTAATAATAATAATATCCACCATATTTTAGCATCTGGAGATTCAATAATACATACATTTGTAAAAAAACTAGATCCGTATTTGGTAAACTGTTTACACTTTGGCAAGATATATTGTATTCTGATCACGTTCCACAGTGGCATTCTACCTTTTGCATTTATTCGCTTGCTGTGTATACTGATGAATATCCTGCTCCTATTTGCTCTGAAGAAATAAACCCAATCAATACACTCTAATCATTCCTTTAGAAGAGAAAAATTAGATCTAGTTGATCTTACATTTATCACTTTGGCAAATGGGCATGAAAATGCAGACTCACACATTATACTTGCAATGTCATTAGATAAATAAAACAGAGGCCCAGCATTACTTGCTTAGTGGTAGCCGTAAAATTGGATTTTGTTATTTGTGAAAATATAAAGGTTTATTAGAGTGGCTGATCTATCAATATTCTTTAAACCGTTTTGGTTAACATTAGTTACAGTTTCCCACAAAGACTACATGTGCCTCTAACATTTAATTCTGGGTTTATATTAATTAACCTCTGCCTTGTAGGTGCAAGGACTCTATAGCACATCTTTTTTCTCTTTGTTTTTGTTTTTTTTCTCTTTATCTTAATATTTATAGCACTTGTGAATGATTGTTATTTATTGTCTTTGTTCTCGCAATAAATGATCTAGGAGGTTCCAAAACTAATTTATCAAGGTGCTGCTTGAATTTCTACCTTATGCAATACTGAACAGCATGCATGAAAAGATCTTCCATAGAAATCAATTTTTTTACACTTTTACAGCTTTATAATATACTGTAGGATGAGCTATCCATTATTGAGTAAGCTGCAGGGTTTGGTCCTGATTCTTTATGCCCATGTGCCTAGTGCTGGTACAAATTTGTAAGCATTGTCCCACATATTTGCTAATTTATGTCTTGGTCACTAAATAAAGAATACACTGTAGTAGGTTTTTACTTCATTGAAAATTGATTTGTTTATGTCAGATATCGTGCATTGAGTTTTGTAAGGGTGTGGGTTGGCCAAGATGTTTGATTAAGATACGCTCTAACTTGATAAAGGGCATATGTTGCCCGAAACATGTAGTGTGATAATAAATATGCACTTTTGCAGTTAAATACTGCCACTATCTCCTATTTTGTCCAGCAACTTCTAATTTTGTGTACATGTTTGATTAAGAGTAATAGGCACTGAGAAAGTGTGCCTCTCCAATACAATTAATCAATAAATATAAAATTTGATGCAGGTCTGGTACCATCAAATCCTATCACTTACTGTAATTTACTTCTTTGGAAAGTGCCAGCTGGCAGAATGTTAATAAATACAAAGGTTTCTTAGGGTATTTGCAACAACAACTTCTTTATTTACTTGATTTGGGAAGGTAACTTGTGCTGTTTACGTCTAAAAATACGGAACTATTTTCTTTTTTGAGTACACATTTTCTACAAAGTCTTCTCTAGCTGAGACAGACCTACCAACGGAAACAGATAGACTGTGTATCTGCTATTTATTGCTGTAATTAGATATCGATTTGGAACAATAACACTTTCCAGGTTACAGTATTTGTCAGGATGGGCCAGAAAGGCTGCAAGGTATCTTAGAGCAAATTATCTTGAAGCTCTAACAATTACATGTTGTTACTAATGGACAAAAAATACAACTGCAATTGTTAATTTGGTTATGAGAAGTGCTATTCAGGTATTATGAATTTTTTGTGGAACTACAGCTCATATTTAAGGATTCAAACAATCCCCACCCTTATTTCCTCCTCTTCTCATGACCATAGCAGGAAAGCTACTGTTGGCCACCCCACATTAAGGCTAAGGCCAGACGGGGAGATTCGGGGGCATTTTGTCCCCTGGTGACTTATCGCCGCGACTTGTAGCCCCCGAACCTCCCCGAATAGCCAAGTCCTTAGGCGCACCGGCGTTACTTGAAAATGCCGGCGCCTATTCACATGCAGCGGCGCGATTTTTGAAATCGCTCCAAATTGACTCGCGAGGCAATTTGGAGCGATTTCAAAAATCGCGCCGCTGCGTGTGAATAGGCGCCGGCGTTTTCAAGTAACGCCGGTGCGCCTAAGGACTTGGCTATTCGGGGAGGTTCGGGGGCTACAAGTAGCGGCGATAAGTCGCCAGGCGACAAAATTCCCCCGAATCTCCCCGTCTGCCCTAGCCCTAAAGGAATATTTTCCTGGTGTAGTTTTAGTTTCTAAATTACATTGTTTACACTGCAACTAATTCAGGCTACCATATACAATTTTATTTGTGAACTAAGAAGTATATATTTTGGTGTGTAGGCCGCCATCTCAGATAATTTTGCTGGATCCTGTGCTTTAAGAAAGAGTCAGCACTGCATGGTGGAACTGCTTTCCAGCAGGCTATTGGTTCTCCTACTCAATGTAACTGAAGGTGTCTCAGTGGGACATGGATTTTTACTGTTGGGTGCTGTTCTTAAGGGCTCATCCAGACGAGAAGATTTGCAGAGACAAAACGCCACGTCTTTGAGGCGACTAATCTTCGCGAATGGCTTGCTTGTAGCACGTACCCACTAGAAGTAAAGTCGCCTGCGCCTATTCATATGCAGCGTTTTGTCGCCAGGCGACTAATCTCCACGAATCTTCTCGTCTTAATGTACCAGGGAGCTGTTATCTTGCGTTAGGGATCTCTTATCTGGTTACCTTCCCATTGTTCTGCTGCTGGGGGGAGAAGGGAGAGGGGTGATATCACTCCAATTTACAGTGAGCAGTAAAGAGAGAAAAAGTCACATAACTGGGGGCACCTGGGAGACAGACAATATGTCTAGCACCATGTCAGATTTGAACATTAAATATAAAAATAAAATCTGTTTGCTCTTGTGAAAAACTGATTTCAGTGCAGATTTCTGCTGGATCAGTACTATTAACTGATGCATTTTGAAAAAAAATATATATATTTTCCCATGACAGTATCCCTTTGATATCAGTTTTGTATATTCCGCCTGTTATAAAATAAGTGTACAGCTATTGAGCCTATGCAAGTTTTCCTTCTGCCTGATTACAAGTATCCAAATAAAAAGCTCTTTGGCTTAGAATTCTTCCTTGGATCCAGGCAGCATTCTTCTCTGCATGCAAGCAATGTGACCAATAGCAGTGAATTGTTTGCCCATACACAGCCAAACCATTAAGCATGGCTTCTCCGTCCACGTCCCATACAGACGTTCTTAGTGCAACTATAACAATCATATAGAAGGACCAAGAACAAGCTGGGCTTGGTCCTTCCATATGATTGTTATAGTTGCACATGATAGTAGCAAGTTAAATAAGTCTCTCAAGTGACAAGCAGGAGGAAGGTATTATCTGTTAATAAGGATTTTCATTTTTATTACAAGTATAATTGGAAAATTAGTATCTCTAAATGAATTAGGATACTAACCCACTTCCTGCAAAATCCACTTATCTCTGCAGCAAATTAGGTAACTTTATTAGTCTGTGCAAAGTGTTATATTCATATGGCTTTTTACACTCTAAAATATGAATGGCTTTCTTAGCTAACTGTACTGCTTCTATGAGCAGAACACAAAATAAATGTATGAGGATGAGAGGCACAAGGGCTCATTTTCCAAAGCAGCTCTTCTTGCAACTTGACAAGTTTTTTCTCAGCATTCCTACATGAGCTGCAAAAAGCACATGATTCACCATTGCACCCAGTAGTTTCACCCAGGCTGAACCACGACATTGTGTTTAAACTTGCTGCATGGTGTTTAGAAACATGTATAGAACAGATTCATCTGCAAGGAGTTTGTATGTTTTTACAGGTAGGTCCTTTGACCCTGATAAAAATGTCACTAGTGTGTGTGAATGTGATAGAAAAGTGATTGTAAGCTCCACTGTGGTCTGAATGGTCTGTGTAAAATGCTGTGTTATTGACTAAAAAATAACAATAAAAAGTGGGTATGTTCTTAAAACTATAGATTTTTGCTTTGAGATTAGGGCAAATATCTCTCCCCAGAGAATGCTAACCTGGTACCCAAATGTTTCCCTGGCCTGGGATCTAGATGGAACAACTTTGAGAACACTGTGGTATGTGATACCAAATAGTTTGTATCATTCAAATAGTATTATCTACAGTAAGATCTTGTCTCAAATGACCTTTCCTGGATAAATGTCATAAAGGAGAAAACATGACTTGTGAATGACCCCAATTTATTTGTGCTAGCAAGTTTTGGGGAATAATGTTACATGTGTATGGAAGTAAGAATTATAAGTATTGGCTTGGACTCAGAATTAAAAATATCAGCTATCCTTCTTCTATTGCTATGGTTACTATGAATCTGTTTTCCAGATTTAGTACAGGGTGATTATGCTAACAATTTACATACAGTATTTAAAGAAAATACATGTTTTGAATGGATTTTCTTTAGTATTTCAGGGCAGGACGGTCAGTGGGACTATGGGGTGATGACACACAAGGAGATTGGTTGCCTGTGGTTGAATCTTTCACTACTCTGGGTGACAAATTTCTCATAGAAGACCTTCCACAGTGTAATATTAAATTTGCCACAAGTAAAACCTACTATGTGAGGTAATCTGGTTTAACTATGGGGAAATTGCAAAGGGAGACATTTTCCCACGAGTAATGGTGGCCATACATAGTTACATAGTTAAACTGGGTTGAAAAAAAGAGTCCATCAAGTTCAACCCCTCCAAATTAAAACCCAGCATACATACACACACACACATACATCTCCACTCTTTCACACAAACCATATATGCCCATAGCTATACTAACTGTAGAGTTTAGTATCAAAATAGCCTTTGATATTACGTCTGTCCAAAAAATCATCCAAACCCCTCTTAAAAGCATCAACAGAATGAGCCATCACATCATCACCCGGCAGTGCATTCACAACCTCACTGTCCTCACTGTGAAGAACCACCTACACTGCTTCAAATGAAAGTCCTTTTCTTCTAGTCTGAAGGGGTGGCCTCTGGTGCAGTGATCCTCTTTATGGGTAAAAAGGTCCCCTTATATTTGTCTATAATGTCCTCGAATATATTTGTAAAGTGTAATCATGTCCCCTCGCAAGCACCTTTTTTCAGAGAAAACAACCCCAACCTGGACAGTCTCCCCTCATAATTTAAGTCTTCCATCCCTCTAACCAGTTTAGTTGCACGTCTCTGCACTCTTTCCAGCTCATTTACATCCCTCCTAAGCACTGGAGTCCAAAACTGCACTGCATACTCCAGATGAGGCCTTACTAGGGACCTATAAAGAGGTATAATTATGTTTTCATCCCTTGAGTTTATGCCCTTTTTTATGCAAGACAGAACTTTATTTGCTTTAGTAGCTACAGAATGACACTGCCCAGAATTAGACAATTTGTTATCTATAAAAACCTTCTCACTTAAGGAAACTCCCAACACACTGCCATTTAGTGTATAACTTGCATTTATATTATTTTTCCTAAAGTGCATAACCTTGCATTTATCAACATTGAACCCCATTTTCCAGATTGCTGCCCAGTTTCCCAACTTAGACAAATCACTCTGCAAAGTGGCAGCATCCTGCAAGGAACCTATAGCTCTGCACAATTTAATATCGTCTGCAAAAATAGAAACCGTACTTTCAATGCCCACATCCAGGTCATTAATAAACAAGTTGAAAAGCAAGGGACCCAGTACAGAGCCCTGCGGTACCCCACTAACAACACTGGTCCAATTAGAAAATGTTCCATTTACCACCACTCTTTGAAGTCTATCTTTTAGCCAGTTCTCTATCCAGGTACAAATACTATGTTCCAGGCCAACATTCCTTAATTTAACCAGTAACCTTCTGTGTGGCACTGTATGGAATGCTTTAGCAAAGTCTAAGTAAATCACATCCACTGCCATCCCAGAATCGAGGTCCCTGCTTACCTTCTCATAAAAAGAAATTAAGTTAGTCTGGCAAGATCTATTACGCATAAAACCATGCTGGCACAAACTCATAGTATTGTTATTTGCTATGAAGTCCAGTATCCTATCCTTTATTAATCCTTCAAAAAGCTTTCCTACCACCGATGTCAGACTAACTGGCCTATAGTTTTGAGGCAGAGAATGGGATCCCTTTTTGAATAGCGGCACCACATTAGCAATTCGCCAGTCTCTGGGCACCATGCCAGACCTCAATGAATCCTGAAAAATTAAGTATAGAGGCTTTGTTTATCTTAACATTTTCTAGTCTCTTTTGAATTTTCTCATGTGTGAACCATGCATCATTGGATGTATTAGAATTGGGGCTATTAACAAGGAAACCTTCATTAGCTGGTTCCTCATTTGTGTTTACTGATGAAAAGTTTTCATTCAGAATCTGAGCTTTTTGCTTGTTCTCATCAATCAGCTGGCCCCCCTCTCATAATAAAGGTCCTGCCCCTTCCTGTTTCATTTTTTTTACTATTAATAAATTTAAAAAATAATTTTGGATTCTTTTTACTGCTTACTGCTATATCCTTTTCCATATCGATTTTAGCTTGCCTGATCGAATTTTTTGCATGACTTATTGGCCTCTTTGTACCTTATAAATGATTCAGCTGTCCCAGCTAACTTGAAAGCCTTAAAAGCACGTCTTTTCTTACCCACCTCAACACCAACACTCCTATTGAACCAAAAAGGTTTTGTTTTGCAATAACGTTCTCTGTTTACAAGCGGAATATACTGACATTTATTTTTATTAAGCAGCATTTTAAAGAATTCCCATTTTTGTTCAGTGTTTAACCCTGTGAAAAGCATTTCCCACTTAATATGTTGCAGAGATGCCCTTATACTGTCAAAGTTTGCACGCCTGAAATTCAATGTTTTAGTTACTCCCTTATAGAGTTGCCTCTGCAACAAAATCTCAAAGGAGACCATGTTATGATCACTACTCCCCAAATGCTCACCCACACAAATGCTTGAGATGAGCTCAGTATTATTAGTTATTACAAAATCCAAAAGAGAGTTATTCCTAAAAAGGGTGTAACCATTTAAATTCACAGTCCAGTCACATGTTTCATCCCACCAGGTCTCAGTGATACCAATTTTATCATAATTTTTAGAGCATGCAATTAATTCTAGGTCTCCCATTTTACCTGACAAACTTTCTGCATTTGCCAGTATACAGCGGAGGTTATTACTTTTACTTTTTAAATGTGCATTACTTTGAGGGGAATTATATGTTAAGTTAGTATTAGTCTGTTTTCCTTGTAACATAGAAACCTCCTTAGTTGGTAAACTGTATGCCCCCCTCACTCCTCCCCCAGGACCCCTTACTAATCCCACTACCCCATCTACCCTAGCTTCCCCATAATTTTTTCTCTCACCCACCCCCCACTTGCCTAGTTTAAACACTCCTCCAACCTCTTGGCCATTCTTTCCCCTAGCACAGTGGACCCCCTTCCATTGAGGTGCAATCCGTCACGACTGTATAGGTTGTACCCCAAGGAAAATGTTACAGTAACGATCTTTCCCACCAACATTGGTCATACGAAAAATCTTTTGTCCACCCTACGAACATTAACAGCTGCATTGTCAGATATGCAGGTAAAACCAAAAATAATTCTTTAGCTTTATCTGATGTTGGCATTAATATTGCAATGTTGGGGCACCTTCAGAGTTCTACTATCCAGATTTTCAGTCCTGCCTGACTGACGAGACAACCGATATCCCAGACCTTTTACCCATAACAGTCACCTTCTCTCCCACCTCACACTCACTGACTATCGTATAAAAGAACTTTTTCATGATAATATTGGGGTATCTATTGCCACCTTTATAATTTAAATTGTGGTCATCTGAATGTTACTCAAGCCTTTCTTAAGCGATCTCCTAGTGTGCCATCACCTTTATAAATGGACAGATTGTCAGGAGCACCTAATGGCTCTTCCGTCTCCTTTGGTGCCACATCCAAGATGGTGGTGCCCATAGTGGGCAGCATCGCCGGTGTGTAAAAAATGGAAATAAGAAGACGCCAGGATCACAGGTTCAGTGCCGATTATAGGAATTGCTGACTTGTGTTCCTGAATTTAATATTACGTGTTTCCTGGACTTTTGACCTTGCCTGAACCTTCTGACTTTGATCCTTGCTGCCTGCCTATTGAACTACTGCCTGAATTCTGACTAAGACTACTCCAGACCCCTATTGGTTACCAGGAACTTGAACTTTACCTAAAGTTTCCTCCATGATCCAGACTTCTCTACACCTGTAGCTGGTAGGCCCCTGACACAGATAAGCTGCAGGGTTCACCTGAAGGGACTGAGTTTAAAGGACCCCATACACGGGGCAATAAAGGCTACCTACAGACCGAGTTGGCCCATGTGTGAGACTTCCCTGATCAATATCTAGCTGAAAGTCAGCCACATGTAAAAAAAATCCAGTTGGATCACAGCCGCACCTCAATGTGGGCATATCGGGAGATATCCACTTGTTTGACGATTTCCCTGTGTATAGCAGCCTTAAATCTTCATGTTTACTTATTCATTCTTTAACCATTTTTAATAGAGCTCAAAATCTTGCTGTCCCCTGATACTGATGCGCCAGATGTTACTTTGTTTACTGAGATCACATACGTGGAGAAATTTAAAAAATATACTTCTGATTAATCCTTTATGAGTTTTTATAACCTTACTGCTACTCAGAAAAGGGGGGTTGATATCTCGAAGAATTCTGTCTCCTACAAGTCCAAACAAAAAGCATAAAAAATATGCTTTATCTTTGACTGACAGTTTTCAACCTTTAGTATATGTAGAATGGAGACATACAAGGATAGAGATTCCTACTGCGTGCTAATGGGATGATTACAAAAAACATCTTGCTATTGCTACAAGGTCAGTTTCAGAGTTTCTGAGAGGTTATAGATTAGTTGCACATTTTGTTCTTAAAGGCATAGTGAATTCATACATCAAATAAGATAGTATATGAACACTAAGCAATACAATTATACCGAATATAAATTAGCCATATCATTTGCCCCTGTAATCTAATAGAGATATGATATGGTGGCAATCCTGTGGAGAAATGAGGCTAAATTGATACTTTACCTTAAAGCAGGACAACCTGAAAGAATGAATCTAGAATTTGATGTGTTGCATTTGAATGCCCCATTATTATAATGTTATACTTGTATATGTATTTATGTGTATATTAATTAAACGGACTAATGTTTTTGTAATCTTAGCTTCTGTTGGCTGTATTATACAAATTCTGTGATTGGATAATATTCATTTCAATTTCGGGTATTACTTGATTGCAGTTAGCCTATGACTAAGTGGACCATATAGGCATGAAAAGCATAAGGCTTTATTTGCACAGAGGGTGTTAAAGGGTAATGGAGCCTATATTTTTATTTAAATTACTAGACATTAAGCCCGTTAAATTAACGGGCACTAGAACATATGTAGTCAAACATTTATAAAAAACAGAATTGTTCTAGGCGAATTTTCACCTGCGCAAATTCACTAATGTGCGAATTTACGCTCTGGTCGGTGAACGGTAACGTATTTACGTTTTTCAGACTATCACCCACAATGGAAAAACATGCCATAGCGTAAGGGTGCGAAGTTGTGCGTCTATCTACTTCGCTAGCGTAAATTCGCCAGAGGCGGTCCGTGGCGACCTCTAGTGGCCAAAACTGGTAAATTCGGTCACATGCGCAGTAGCGAATTCCACGGACACAGGGACTGGACGCAGAGACACTTCAACTTTATTATATAGGATTTAAATTTTTGTATTGATTAGATTTCTGTTAATGCACATTCTCCTATTCATCAGCGAGTCTGCCATTAAAACACTACCTAAAAATTGCCAGACCCCACCCCCAGACACACACTACACTAGCCTGCGTCATCAGCAACACAGAATATTGCCCCCATTCACTTGTGGCAGATGGTAAGGGACAGGGTAGATTGAACCATACAGTAGATCCTGCAACCAACCTCCTCCCTTGGACTCACCTTCTGTTTGATAGTTACGCCACTGTGCCCCTGCTAATTTCAGACAAAGATAGTAGGCCATCTGGAGCTCCAACACCATGTCAAGAAATCAGTCTGCTGCCTCCCAAACTGCTTGACACCCAGAGAGTGACAGCACTTTAGAGATATCTTTGATCTCAGTCAAATCAACCCTGAATGTAAGCCACTGTTGGGAGTATACTGGCAACATTACAAATAAATCACCCTTATATGAGTACCCTTCAAGGACCAGGTCTTGTGTTTGTGCCTACTACACAGGATGCAGCTGCTTCACTGAAAAGGAGAGGCATTTGGGGAAAGTACTGTTTTAAATGGGTATTTAAGAGGTGCTATAGGGGACTTAACTTGTCCATGCAGAGCTGTTTCTTTAAATGATCTATGCTTATCAGCTACCTTGTTTTGTTTTAGGAAAGGGTTACACTTACCAGATAGTTGCATGCCATTAGTAAAGTGTCTCTCCGATTCATCTTACTCTTTCAATGTTTTTTTTCACAAAAGCATCAGTAATTACTTGGGAATAAAAAGGTCCCATTGAATATACAGGCTTCTCTCTCTCACATTCAATTCGTCCTGGGCAACTTGGTGATTTGTATGCTAGCCATAACATGTCATACCGGTTTGCCCTTAACCCCTCTGATCATTCCCACTATGTTCTGGGAATATACTGAATTCAGCAATCATTTTCTCATATACTGGGACACATCTCAGATTTTCAGATTTTATGCAATAAATATGCTTTAAGACTTACATTTCTATGGTGAATATTTAGCAGGTCACTAAGAAGATAGTTCTTTCATAATTTAGCCTCTGCCAGCACAAAATAGACGGGCTGTGGATAATTGATGTGAAGTCCCGTGAGTGCATGTAAGCCTTGAGATAAAGAATATAATTACTTGCATATGCTCAGTCATTCATATGACAACAAAATGAATGCAAACATGGAAATCTGCTTTCTTTTTCTGTACTTTATGGACATTTTTGTACCATTGATTGCTTATGAAAATGGGCATATTCTGTGTTCTTGTGCTTAGATCACAACACCTACCACACTAACATTATTCTAGATTAGGAAGCATGTGAGAAGATGGTTCAAAGAAGTTTATTTGTTCTCCCCACTCTTGTTTGGGTTTCCACACACAATCCAAGAAATCACAGGCAGGTTAATTGGCTCCTTGTAAAACCAACAACAGAATGCAAGGGAGAAGAAAGATATATAATATATAAATGGTGCTGCAGATTAAGTTCCAGCATTAGTTAGTTAGAAGATGGGAATTTTAGCTCTACAACCGGTCTCTGGCTATGTGTAAGCTTTAGACTGAGGTGTTAGCCATACACTGGATTGCTTGAAAGTAGCTTGAAGACTGGCTGTTATATCCTATGTATGTAATTAATCTTTAATTCTCAATCATTTAAAATAAAAATAAGGGTAATGAAAAAAGGGAAGTAACATTTGTGAAAATAGTCCTTACATAAATTGTAGGCTTTTGCTCTATTTTTTGTTCTCAGTGCCCTAATTATCTTCATTATACCCATTATATTCCCCCTCCAAATATATGAATTACTTAGGACCTGCTGAGACATTACAAAACAAGTGTGGCATTTTATTGTATGGGGGCAGATCTATTACTGTGTTTTTTAAATAGGCGGGTTTAGTAGGGATAGGTTAATCTGTGTTTTCTGGCATTGTCTGCATGACTAGCACTGAGTATCTGCCTACAATTTCATTATCATCATTAGTAAAGAACTGACCAGGGATCTAGCATTGATCTGGGTTTTAATAACAGATAATGCTTTTTAACTGCAAAAAAATAAAAGGCGGTTGCCTATTAACATATTGACTGTCTGTGCAAAACAGAAGCCCAGATGCCACCAGCCTCCTGATTCAAAATCAGTGTTGGAGTGGGTCAAAGGAGGGAGCATCGTTAGTGCAATGAGCACAATATCACTCTCTGCAGTAGCAGAGCCAAATTTCAGAGGTGGCTTTTTGTAGCTCCATGTAACTGGCCTCTGATGCAGACCCACAGTTTCCATACTGTATATATGCAATGCACTCTAAATTAACTTTGTTGTCCCTGTGCTATTTGCCCCAGTAACATTTGGATTCTGTTGTAATCTTCTCTGACAGCAGATTTCACAATAGGTGAAGATTTTTTTTTTAACATGCTCCTAAAAATAACAACAGTCTGCAGGGGAAATGTTCAGCATTTGTCATATCAACATGAAATGAAGTCAGCTAAAAAATCAGAGCTGGTTAGAGGTGTCACAGTGCTGCTGGGGCTGTCACATTATTCGAGCAATGGGAAACATCATAAAAACAATTCTTCAAATTTAC
The DNA here is from genome assembly GCA_024363595.1 of Xenopus borealis. Classification (NCBI taxonomy): domain Eukaryota; kingdom Metazoa; phylum Chordata; class Amphibia; order Anura; family Pipidae; genus Xenopus; species Xenopus borealis. The sequence goes on along the minus strand of CM044432.1, from coordinate 114,325,946 downwards.
AGAAATAATAGAAAATCCTAAATTTGTTAATAGCCCTCAGGTTTAGCTGTATCTCAAACTAACATTTCTTCTTCGATATAGACTATTGTATATAATGTATATATAGGTACACTGTATTTTTATAGTATTATTTGTCAGTCTGTTTGGCTACAGGTTGGGTGGGGTAGTCGAACACCAATTACACATACGCATTAGCCTGTTTACATATTTGGAAGAAAAGAACAGAAAGTCACCAAAAGGAGCATAAAGTGTAGCCTCTGTAAACCCTCACACCACTTTGGAACCCTGACTTTATCAGTATAAGATCATCTCTGCAACATATTAACTGGGAAAGGCTTTTCACAGGGTTAAACACAGAAGAAAATGAAATGTTTTTAAAATGTTAATTAAAGCACGTCAACCCAAAAAATAAGTATTTGCCTAAGGGTAAGGACACACGAGGCGATTTATCGCCAGCGTTTTTAAAAAGCAAATCGCGGCGACATGTCGCTCGTTTTGTCTCAGCACAAAACCATATGAAAAACGCCAGCTACTGTGCACACAGCGCGTTTGTGAATCGCCTGTAGCTCCAAAACGCACTGAGACCCTTTTCCGAGCGATTCATCAGAAATAGCATGTACTTAGAAAAGCACTGAAATCTCCTAGACACGCACACACATACAGATAAGTAGCAGCGATTGTATTCAAATTACACTGCGCAATGACGCAAGAACGTAAAGGCGCAGGAATACAAAGACGCTAGGTTACAGCGGGAAGCACAAACGCTCGAGGAGAGACGCCGAGACAACACGCCGAACAAACACTCGGACGAAAACACGCTCGAAAATGCCTTTTTTGAAGCACTTTTTTGATACGGACAGGAGCACGTACCGCACAGAGCAATGGGATACAAATCGCTCTGTGCCAATTGTCGCTGGGAATCGCCTGTTCACAAAAGACGATCGCCTTGTCGCCGCGATTTGCTTTTTAAAAACGCTAGCGACAAATCGTCTCGTGTGTCCTTACCCTAATAAAAGAAAACCCAGTTATAAGCAACTTTCCAAAATGTATTTATTAAAAATTGTTAGTGCTTTAAAAGTTATTTGAAAATGTAATTGCTATTGAAAGCAGCATTTTCTTACAAAAATAACAGGACCCACAAATGGGGCAGCAAGGTCAACCTGAGCATACCCAACCCGCGGTTCACGTGGGTATCAAGCCGGCCCGCATATCACTACTTTGAATTGTTAATGGTAAACCTTACTGAATGCCAGATCATGCCTGCTTTGGCATGACAAAAGTCAGGGACACATTTTTTATTTTTCTTCCCTTTAAAACAACGTAAAAACTTAAAGGGGTTGCTCACCTTTGAGTTAACTTTTAGTATAATGTAGAGAGTGATATTCTGAGACAATTTGCAATTGGTTTTCATTTTTTATTGTTAGTGGATTTATAGTTTTTTAGCTTTTTATTCAGCAGTTCTCTATTTTGCAGTGTCAGCAATTTGGTTTCTAGGGAACAAATTACCCTAGCAACCCTGCATTGATTTGAATAAGAGACTGGAATATGAATAGGAGAAGGACTGAATAGAATAAGTAATAAAAAGTGGCAATAACAATACATTTGTAGCCTTACAGAGCATTTGTTTTCAGATGGTGTCAGTGACCCTCATTTGAAAGCTGCAAAGAAACAGAAGAAATTTGCAAATCATTAAAAAACTATGAAAAATAAATAATGAAGACCAATTGAAAAGTTTCTTAGAATTGACCCTTCTACAATATACCAAAAGTTAACTTGAAGGTGAACCACCCCTTATAAATTATTATTCCACATTTTTTGTCAAGAATATTTTTAAAGCCAGCATAAGTAATATTGTGGCTTTACCCTAAAATTGGTGCATCAAGTTCAGTACATCCCACTGAAGTACTGTACTGACCCACATAAGAAAATATTTCTTACATACAATATATACATACAGATGAAGCCACTTTGGATTGTGCATTTGACACAAAATAATCTCATTTAACTCACTTAGCACAGAATATTGTGTCACAGCATCCCATCCAATTAAAGAGTTCACCATTGAAAACAATGGTGCTTTGGTATGCTAATGAAAAGGTTAAATGAGTTAAGATAACTTTAGATAACACAGTTTCTTCAATTAGTCCTGAGTCACGACCCATTTAACACACAAATCCAAGTGGCTGCATCTGTATATACACACATGCATATGTAGTAATTATATTTCTTCACTCTCTCCAGCACATTATTACCCTTCTAAATTCTGGGGCTGAAAAGCATACTGCATAATTAAGGTGAGACTTTACCAGGAATTTTTATCATTTAAATAAATGCCCCTTTAATTCAAAATCTTACTTTAGACACTTAAAGGAATTGTTCAGTATAAAAGTAAAAATTCGGTAAATAGATATGCTGTGCAAAATAAAAAAAGTTTTCAATATAGTTAGTTAGGCAAAAATTTTATGTATAAAGGCTGGAGTGACTGTAAGTCTAACATAACATAACAGAACACTACTTCTTGCTTTTCAGCTCTCTTTTGTTTACACTGACAGTTTACCCTGGTTACCAGGCAGTAACCAATCAGTGAATTGAGGGAGGGACACATTGGTCATAACTGTTGCTTTTGAATCTCAGCTGAATGCTGAGGATCAATTGCAAACTCACTGAACAGTTATGTCCCATGTGGCCCCCCTTCAAGTCGCTGACTAACTCAGATTTAGAGAGCTGAAAAGCAGGAAGTTGTGTTGTATTCTGTTATTTTAGGCATCCAGTCACTCCAGCCTTTATACATTACATTTTTGGCTACCTAACTATATTAGACACATTTTTTATTTTGCACAGCCAATCTATTTACCCAGTTTTTATTTTTACCCTGAACTGTTTCTTTAATAACTAATTTACTACATTTACGAATGCAAGCTCAAAGCTAAAATAGCACACGTCAACACTGTACTTGCATCTTGAATGGATCCTATTGTTTTTGCAAAATTGAATATCATCAGCAAACAAAGAGACAGCACTATACCTCAAGGTCATTTATGAACAAATTAAAAAGCTAAGGACCAAGGACAGACCCATGTGGTACTATATTTACAATACTAGTTAATTTATTCCTATTATCACTACTCTTTGTAACTTATCGTTCAGCCTGTTCTCAATAATAGTACCAATCACAGGTTCAATGTCAATATTCTTTAATTTAATCACCAAACTTTTGTTCGGTACAGTGGCTAATGCTTTTGCAAAATCTTACTAGATCACATCCATAGCTACCCTAAGGTCTAGGCAGTGTCGGACTGGCCCACCGGGATACCAGGAAAACTCCCGGTGGGCCAAGGTGTCAGTGGGCCCTCATGCTGCTAAACTTTTGGCCTATTTCATGGCCATTCCCTATTTATATGAGAACAAAGAGGCTAAATAGATGGAATAATTGATTATAGTATGTAAAGAAAACAAACTAGGATAATAGAGGTTGATTGAGGAGATGAAGAATATTAGTACTGAGAGTGGGCCCCTGGTCTAAGGTTTTATGGTGGGCCCCTGATCTAAGTTTTTATGGTGGGCCCCTGGTGTCCCAGTCCGACACTGGGTCTAGGCCTCCACTTTGAAAACAATAAGTAACAAAATGAGGGAAGAAAACAGTATAGAAAAGATAAAGGAAAGAAGAGGGGAGTTAAGAGTAGGAAATTAAAGGAAAGAAAGTAAATATAAAGTGAAGTGTACATAGGAGGGCTGAGTATTTGATAAAATAAAAATTTTAGTTAATAGTGGAAGAATAAAATGAATGAGAAGCAGGGAAACTTTATACTGAAACTGATATTGAGCATATGTCGTCAGGTATTTAAAGAGGGTGTAAAGGCAAAAAAATAAAATCCCATTTTTACTTTCTTTAATGAAAAAGAAACCTATCTCCAAAATATATTAATTTAAAAATGTCTAGGGTTTTTATAAGTAACCTGACTGCATGCAGTGAAATTCTTCGTTTGTTTACTTTCTCTGACTGATGTGGAACAGTGGATAGGAAACTTCAGACAGTCCCTAACTGTTCTGCAGGGAAAGGATCATACTTTCAAATAACATTTGGGAGGGACTTCCCAGAACTGGAGCAGCTTTGTTTGTTTCCCTTTAGAACAGTTGGTAACCATGTAGATAATTATATCTGCAGCAGTAAGAACAAGTAAATGAAGGGTGAATTTCACTGCATACATTCAGGTTTCTTATAAAAACTGTACAGATTTTTTAATTGAAGTATTTGGGACAAAGGTTTCTTTTTCAGTAAAACAAAGTAAAAATGGGATTTTGTTTTTGCCTTTACAACCTGTTTAATGTTTCATACTCTAACTGCAGGGCCAAAGATCACAGAGCCAGATAAACTGGTATAAAAACAATACAAAAACAATAAAATTCACATTACTTCACACGACAACACATGACCCAGTGCAGTCTGCCTATTCTGATTATTAATCTTGCTGTATCTATTGTATCTACTTTTATGGCAGAAATGTTTTGTCTTGTGCTGTTTTGATAATTAATGATTATTCCTAAGCAGCATCCCAGACCACACTGAGCATGGTCTTGCAAATATATATAAGGGAAAACTATACCCTTCAAACAATGTAGGTCTCTATAAAAAGATATTGCATAAAACAGCTCATATGTAAAACTCTGCTTCATGTAAATAATCCATTTTCATAATAATATACTTGTTCAGTAGTATGTGCCATTGATAAATCATAAATAGAAAATTGCCATTTGGAAAAATAAGGACAGCCCCTGGGATTGTATGATTCATGGTGCACACAAACATACCAAACAAACTATAAATTAGGTCACATGAGCCAATTAACAGACAGCGTTCTATTTTTTTCTTTCCCACTTCTTCCTGTTACATTTGGAGCAGCAGTATTTCTGATCAGGTGATCTCTGAGGCAGCACACAGACCATCATGAAATGGTGGTTCAGGGCAAGGGATGTAAAAGGCTAATATTTACTTAAATATATATTCCAGTTTGATAAAATTCTTTAAAATTCCACTTAATTTTATATAAACTATCTGTTGCTTAAGTATTTATTTTGGGGGTATAGTTTTCCTTTAACAAAGTTACAAGATGGTGACCCCCTCTGACCAACTTTGAAAGCACGTTTACTGTTTCTGTTTAGTATACAAAATACAGCATTTCTACCATTATTCTATTTTAGACTTTCCCTTTAAGTAAGCATTTTATAACTGCCCATCCATTCTCAAAGAATACATTTTATATAAAAACATTACATTTTTTTAATAAAAAAATTGCTGCTTGTTGAATGTGCCAGAAATAATTACACAGGTGTCAATATCACTAATGGACACGTAATCACACTGGCCATGAGCACATAACCATGACTTGCTTAAATTACCAAATATCCACTAAGTACAACAAAATCGTTTAAAAGCAGTGTTGCAGAACATAAAAACCAATCCTATCATACCCTTTATAGCATAGTGTAAGTCTGCATGATGGAAGGAAAACATTTTATTTACTAATCTAAATAATTGAATAGTAAACTCAAACTACACCTGTGCCTCTGCAATAAAAACTGGGGATTTTTCCTTTGAAATCTAATGCTTTCAAGAGCCTAAAACCATCAAAGATTAATAATTATGTTGGAAAGATCATTTTTATATCTAATGACACTGTTATGGGTGGCTACTCACATTTATTTATACCACCCACAAATGGAATTAACAGGTACAATGTGCTTTTGGAAGGACTTTCCTTAAACCAGGTTCCAAGAGGAATAATAGTGACCTTAGAATTTCCTTCCAGAGTCTGTGTGTTTGTATTAGTTGTATAATAATACAGACAACATTTGTTGTTGTTTTACAGTCTGCAAGGAAGAGTCCCACCCATATGTTGCATCTTCTGTTTTGCTCTTGCTTTTTTAGCATCAAATATATTTTGAAGACTACAAACCTTCAAAAGTTTTGCTAACACTTTACTATTATTCCCCATAATTAGCTCGACCAAATTCGCAATTCGATAAGTTTTCGACTATCGAATGCTTATTGAATTGTTTTAGGCTATCATTTTGCTCAATATCCGATTTCTCAATGAATTCGTACGATCGGATAACGATTGTTCGACTTCACGAAAAAAATCTTGAAATTTCCTTTGAGAGTACGAAAAATTCATACGATACGAACGATCGAACGAACGAACGCTACAATCGCACGAATGGTATTCGAACAGGATTTAGCCTCAGAAGCCTATGGGCAGCTTCCCATAGGCTTCTATTACAATTCGGTAGGTTCAATCTGGCGAAGTAGGCAGTCGAATAACTTTAAAATTTTTATTTCTTCGATCGTCGAATGATCGAATAACCGATCATTCGATCTATTCGATATTTGATGATCGAAGAGGCCAAATTACACTTTACAATTTCACGAAAAATTTGTACGATCATTATTCAATCTAATTCGACTGAACTTCGATCATTTCACTTGAAATTCGCAAATCGGCCCCCTAATGACTCCCTGATATATTCAGACCCTGCATATAATCTAATCACTGGATAACACAATACCAAATCAAATTTTTACAGAATATATTCTATATCAAAGCATTTGTAAAATCCACACAAGTAAACACACTCATTAAATTTTAAATTGCTCTTCTGCAACACTTAGAATCATCCTTCTACCGTAATAAAAGCATAAGCAGAATGTCTATTTATTCTCATCTCATAAATTAATTAATGATATCAGTAAAGACCCATTAAATTAACCTGTCAGGGGGGTCTTCTCATCCCTTTGCTTTTCACGCTTTGAATGAAATATCTGACATTTATAATGAGACATCACATACTGAAGGACTACAGTAGAGAACAGCTGAAGAAAGCATACTTTTTGGGAGATTTTGTTTTTGCTTTAAAATGCTCTTCAGTTGGTTGGTTAAATTTTATTTCTTTTCAAGTCTTAAAGTACATAAATTGGGATGAATCTAATATAATTTATGTGCTTTGAATATACCAAATGAAATGTAAACACATTTACATTTATAAACAAGCTCTGTTCATGTATTTGAAAAAAGGCACCCAAACCAGATACTATAATAGGTATAACCGGTCCTATTCATGTATCCTTTGTTCCATGAATATGATGCCATTTTGAAAACAAAATCGGAAAAGGAAAGGGACACAGCTATTATTTCGAATGTCATGAGTGAGCAAGTAATGTGATCAGGGACTACAGAAAAGCAGGCTATATGTATTTAAAAGTGTTGATTTTACTGTAGACAGATTGTATAATATACATTTTCATTATAAAGACTTTTCTAGAAAATAGGCACTCTGAGCCTGTGGGATCCACAACAGACTTTAAGGCAGCTTATTGAAATGCAGAGGTGACCATTTCAACATACAAAACATAGTTACATAGTTAAATCTGGTTGAAAAAAGACAAAGTTCATCAAGTTCAACCCCTTCAAATGAAAACCCAGCATCCATACACACACCCCTCCATGCTTTGACATTAATTATATATACCCATATCTATACTAACTATAGAGTTTAGTATCACAATAGCCTTTGATAGTATATCTGTCCAAGAAATAATCCAAGCCACTCTTGAAGGCATTAACAGAATGAGCCATCGCAACATCACCCGGCAGTGCATTCCACAACCTCACTGTCCTCACTGTGAAGAACCACCTATGTTGCTTCAAATTCTTCAAAGTCCTTTTCTTCTAGTCTGAAGGGGTGGCCTCTGGTGCGGTGATCCTCTTTATGGGTAAAAAGGTCCCCTGATATTTGTCTATAATGTCCGCTAATGTATTTGTAAAGTGTAATCATGTCCCTTCGCAAGCACTTTTACTCCAAAAATGTGCTATGTCAACTTTTGTGAATTCCCCCTATAGTACCGTATTTGCCGGCGTATAAGACGACTGGGCGTATAAGACGACCCCCCAACATTTCCACTTAAAATGTACAGTTTGTTATATACTCACTGTATAAGACTACCCCCTCTTCCGCACACCTTCCGCACCTTCTGTGCCCCTGCTTGCTGCTGTTGGCCCTCCTTCTGTGTCACTGTTGCTGTCAGCCCCCCTTCTGTGTCCCTGCTTGCTGCTTTTAGACCGCCTTCTGTGTCACTGTGTCCATGTTTCCCTGTGTCCCAGTTAGGTGCTTAGCCCTACCTTCTACGTCTTGCTGCTCAAACTCTGTTTGCTCTGCCTCCCCGCGCTCTTTTCGCAGAACTCACTGCTGCCTGGTTGCGCGTCTAGTCTCGTCTCGCGAGACTTCTGACGTCACAACCAGGAAGTGCGGCTGGAGCAGCGGGGCAGATCACGATCGGCGTCGGATGAGGTAAGATGAAGTAGTACCCGGCGTATAAGACGACCCCCCCCCACTTCAGGGCATATTTTTCTGGGGCAAAAAGTCGTCTTATACGCCAGCAAATACGGTATTATGATTTGCTATATAAGTCTCCTGGCACCATGCCAGACCTCAATGAAACTTATAAAAATAGCTCCTGCTCTCTGGCCACTGCTTTCACACATTTAGTGAGTTCCTTTTACTACACTTGGCCCCTTGTGGACTACCAGTGCAATGCACCTATGTTGGGATCACCACTGTACTCAGATGCTTCTGCTACATGCAGTGCCAGGCAACACCTCTATTTTTTCAGAGTTCTTTACCCCAGTCTATTCATATTTCAGATGCTTCTGCTTCATCTTAGTAAGAAAAGTAAGAAATAATATTAACATTAACTCATAATTTCTTAGAGAAAGCCTGCAGCACTAAACCAGAAGATTGTTTGATTCTGCGACCTCAGTGTGACCTGTAAACCTTAATGGGAAATTGTAATAAACAAAATTCCATTTGCCTAATATAACTCTTGTTAACCAAAAATGTAGCAACTCATCCACCACAAGGAAAAAGATTGTATATGTTTTCATTTATGCCAAACCAAGTAACCAGTTCTAAATAAAAGCTATACATTTCAGAATGTGAATTATTGTGTTTTTTTCCACTAATTTAATTCCATTTATGAATTATTACATTTCTCAGTATGCATTGATATAAAAATTAGTCAAGTCTCTAGCCAAAAAAGCTGTTTTACCTCTAGTTTTCCAGAAACCAATAAGTTATGCAGCCCTTCAAACTCCCAGGCTCAACAGAATGCCTGCAAAGTTATAATTTATAAGGAAAGTTGCAAGCTGCAGTTGCCTATGAGAGAATAGAAAACCCAAAAGGGAAAGTGTTTATTGTTCTATTAGTATGTCTTCTGTTGCTGTAAATTTTTGTTAATCAGTTAAATATTAAATTTCCAGTGCACAGTAATTGTTAGAAAGGTTCATGGTGGAATTGTATTAATAGACCAATAGAAACCAGTGGCCCAGATTTAGGGTAATTAGTAGCTCCTGCAAATGTTAATTACCTTTGTGTATAAAATAACCTCTCAGGAATCAGATTTTACTACTAGCAATTAGATCCAATTTTGTTAAGAAGAACAGTAAGGCCTTTAAAACATTAGTTGCAATAATGGGCAAAGCTGAAAAAATGGCAAAAGTTGTAGCCAATGCGTTTACCTTGCGGCCCAGAAGATCTAAGGTGCTTGCATTTGACTATGATTATATTTCTCTGTGGACCACTTATGTTCCCACCTGAACCCACAATATTGAGTATACAAGTTAATTCATCCTTCAGCTCACTTTAAGTTATATAAATAATATTCTAAATGTAACCAATGTAAGACAAAGGCAGGGATAGTAGTAGTAAATGGGGTAATCATTGCTCTTAGTTCTCACCTATGCATATTGAGGGGCTACAGGCGAAGTATAATTGGCTTTAGCTGGCCTGGATTTGTGGAGAGGCCACCTAGGCCCGGGCCTTGGGCGGCAGGATTTTAGGGGGCGGCATGCTGCCCAGCCACACCTACATTGGTTCAGAAATTTAAATTTCCTGTGTGCCAATTCCCATTGCTCTGTCCCGATGATGAAAATTTGAGCTAATAAAAGGGAGGGCAACAAACGAAAACAAAATCCGGCCCTGGAGAAGATGGTTTTCTCAGCCTGTGTATAGGATTGATAAAGAGAAAGTGTCACTCTGAAGAGTTGTTGTAGAGCAAAAGGATCTGGGGTTCTGAGGTACTGTGCCTCAGTTTGTTTGGGGTGGTGGAAACCCTGTTTAGACCCCACAGGTGTGAGGACCATTTACAATAGTGTTCTTTAAATGAAGAGACCCCGTGTTCACAGGGACGGGGGGCCCGGACCATGGGGTCTGATTCATCTATTGCTTTAAAAAAAAAAAAGGTCTTGGGGTGCCAAGTGAGGGCCATGATTGGCTATTTGAAGGCCCCTATTTGGACTGGCAGCCTATAGGAGGCTCTGTTTGGCAGTACACCTGGTTTTTATGCAACTAAAACTTGCCTCCAAACTAGGAATTAGAAAATAAGCACCTGCTTTGAGGCCACTGAGAGCAATATACAATGGGTTGGTGAGCAACATGTTGCTTACAAGCCACTGGTTGTGGACCACTTCTTAAAAGTAACCTATTCTCCCTGGTCACATGGTAAACTGCAGTAGGGTTTGAAGTGGAAGTGTGGTCCAGGCCCATCCAAAGATTTTTTTTTTGTGGGGACACACTTCTGTTTTAGTTTGACTGTAGTTTGACTTCTGCTTTGCAAATAACAAAATGCTGTATGAAAAACAGCTTTATATCTGCAATTTGACATCTCCCATCCGCCTTAACTCTACCAATACCAGTTGCAGCAAATCCCCACAACAACAATTGAAATAGATCGGCATTTCCAAAGGCAATGAATTGCTGAAACAGCCATAAATGATTTCATTTTGATGCAGGCTGCAATAAACAAACAGGATCCTCCTTGTCTGAGGCCTCTGATACCCTGCATATGTCACAGTGACAGCTAGATGCAAAGTGTGTCATCCCTGGGGTTATTATGAAAGGCAGAGCTGGGTGGCCTGTCAGGTGAGTATGTAAGCAGGCTTGAAATGACACAGCTTCCTTTATTAAAGGGCTAGGCCTTTCGAGCTGTCACAAATAGTGGCTCACATGTTGCAGCTCTCTCTTCACAGTCAGGGAAATTTAATAATATGCCTCTTATATACTAAAACAGCTCCCTGTTCCCTGTTGTCCAACTACCACTGACCCATTTTGTGGTCAAGCTGCCCCCATGCAAAGTGGCCCCTGTGCAAACAAGCAGTATTTTGATGTTTCACCTCGGCCATACAGCGGCTTTCTGTGCCTGCCAATATATTATCAAGGGAACTACCTCCACTCACATCCTTGGTGAGGTGACTTTTGCACATGCTAACTAGTCCTAACTACCTCACACCTCTGAGACAAGCTATTAGAAGTCTAAACTGCTTCTGGATCATCCAACAAGGCCACCTTGCACCCCCTTATCTTCTTGAGGGAGGACCCAGACCCCTCTTTATAGGCTCTAAGATTCAGAACCTTCCCTTCCCCAGAATTTTCTATGGGATCCCCCACCAGGATGAATCTTGGGGAGTGCATTTTTTTTTTAGCAAACTAGAAATGTAACCGTTCTAAATTTCAGAGCCATAAAATTACAGGAATTATTATAAAGGCGATGGAGACTGGGATATATTTGGGGAAAGCTATTTTTTTTTAGTTGGAAGTGGCCTGGGTTTAATATAAACCTCAACATTAAGATTTGATTTTCTTATGCTTTATGATGGCAGGATGAAAAAATGGGCTTCCTCAGCAACCAGGATACATCAGCAAGAAAACTTGTCAGGCTGCAAAATACTCCCAGCAGGAGTTTAAAATATAAGATTGCACATACAATTGCTGCATTACAGTAACCACTTCTGGTGTCCTTTTATTGCTAAAACATTACATTCATAAGTTGGTTTCAGTTCAGTAGCAAAAATTAAACAATTCAACTTCAAATTTGCTTGTTTGTTTTTTTTAATACATTGGGCAATATTTTTCCTAGCTGCAAAGAACACTCTTTAGGGAAATATAGTTCTCTCTATGAAATGGTCAGGGACAATTAATCCAGCAGTTTTATTTCTATTTCGTTTTTGCGGACAACTCAGTAACAGCTGGATTTAGGGGAATAAATAAAGCTAATTTGAATTTGAATGCATTTAATAAATGAGATGGTTATGCAAGGAAGCAGAAGTGAAAGGCCAAATAAAACTGTAGCATACTGCCAATTTGCTATATTTAAGATCTACTTGTAGTGCTTTGCAGTGTACCTAAATTGTTTTCACTGTAGGGATGCCTATGCAAGTATGAATGTATATGTTTTTTATTCCTCATTCTTTCAGAAGCTTCTATTTACTCTCTAATTTGGTAACTTTTTGCTAGTTGCTATTGGTTAAATTGTTCTGAGGTGTGTGAAACTCCTGTAACACCTCTACTTTTGTAGGGACTAGCCAACCAAAATCAATCCAACATCAAAATAAATTCTAAAATATACTTTTATTACAAGTTCTGCCAGCATGATACTTAAAATAACCCTAGCCGGTTAAAACCACATAGAGATGCTGCCAATATGGGAGGGGCCCCTCCTCCTGTTTCTCAAACTCGTGTGGTTCTGCGTATGTATACGTATGTGAAATGGACATTTGTCTGACCACCACCATTGTGCAAAAAATCACAGTCTCATATTTTATAACAGAACCAGGCAGTAATACTAAACCCAAATATATGCAGAATGACTATGCATTATATCTGGGTACAGCCTTGTTAGAAGTCACTTATTAATTAATTAAATCCACTACAAGTAGATGGCATACATTTTATAAAGGTCAATCAAATGTCCGACTAGAGACAATTATTTCCCCCAACTCAAGGGGTCACTCCACTAGTAGAGTTGGAAATTAAGACCATGCATTGTTTCTTCTTAAAGGGATACTGTCATGGGAAAAAAATGTTTTTTTTTCAAAACGCATCTGTTAATAGTGCTGCTCCAGTAGACTTCTGCACTGAAATCCATTTCTCAAAAGAGCAAACAGATGTTTTTATATTCAGTTTTGAAATCTGACATGGGGCTAGCCATTTTGTCAATTTCCCAGCTGCCCCATGTCATGTGACTTGTGCCAGCACTTTAGGAGGAACTACTTTCTGGCAGGCTGCTGTTTTTCCTTCTCAATGTAAATGAATAATACGCAGTGGGACATGCGTTTTACTATTGAGTGCTGTTCTTAGATCTACCAGGCAGCTGTTACCTTGTGTTAGGGAGCTGCTATCTGGTTACCTTCCCATTGTTCTGTTGTTAGGCTGCTGGGGTGGGGGGTGATATCACTCCAACTTGCAGTACTATACAGCAGTAAAGAGTGATTTAAGTTTATCAGAGCACAAGTCACATGTCTTGGGGGAGATGGGAAATTCACAATATTTCTAGCCCCATGTCTGATTTCAAAATAAAATATAAAAAAAATTGTTTGCTCTTTTGAGAAACGTATTTCTGTTCAGAATTCTGCTAGAGCAGCACTATTAAATGATGCATTTTGAAAAAAAATTTTTTTTCCCATGACAGTATCCCTTTAAGTCTTTCTCAGATACAATGCACAATTTGGACACATATTAAAATTGCTATAAAAAAAAAGCATACAATTGAAAGCACACACTGATGACCTGGCTGTGGAGAATACCCAAAAAAGATGCATTATTTCTATTGAGGTAGATATCAGTATTATTACAAAGGGAGTGCAAATCCATTGCCCAAGCCACTGAGAACTCCATCTTCATTGTTTTATTGTCTAGAAAACCTGAACTGTGTTTTTGTGCAGTGTGTGAAAATGAATAATGTTTCTATCTGCATCAGGCAATAGTATATGTTACAGGCTTGTCAGTAAATTATCAAAGGCAGTGACATGCCACAACTCTGTACCGTAATGTCACCTGTAGGTAATAGACTCAATCTCCAAACTGGCCTGCAGGCCTGATGTGACACTTGCTGTTATTGATTTTTATAGTCATTTTTTACTTTGTATTCAGCACAGAAGGCAATTTACACACAGTCTGTATGAATGCCATGAATTATTTTCCATTGTGTTGGCTATGTTTTCTGTGCTATGGTGAGTTTCTAAACAGTGTTGAAAATCAATGGAATGTCACGATTCATACAAAGCCAGGACTTCTATAAAACACTGAACTTCATCCTTCAGTATCAGCACAGTTTAGTGTATGAGAATGTAAGAATAAAAAGCATACATTTATACTGGAAATGCACATTGATTGAGGAGCACTGGTATGAACAAATTGTGGACTAGCTAACACACTTCATTTAAAGTTGTCCATAGGGTTTAGCACACAGAAATGGCATCTGCAAAATATGTAATCAAGCTGTGCTCCAAATTATAACACTAGCAATAGCAGAAGCTCAGATACAATATACCAATAATTGATTTGGAATGATACATGTAGAGAGGTATATTCTATGGACTTCTAGAACTCATTGGGTGCATGTTGTGTTGCTTTATGTGCAGACTGATGTTTGAGTTCTCCCTTCCCTACTGTGCTAATTAGACTGCTAGAGAACTGCATTTTGTTACTATCAATTTCATAGATCACAATTCTCAGCCCAGACATATAAGACTAGATTTATCAAAGGTCAGAACTATTTTATTTGTGTCACATCTTATGAACACTTGGTGCAAGTTGTGACTGTATTTATCTTTTTTTTCTCCTAGCATTTTTATCTTAGTGAAAAGATGTAAAAAAAAAAAAGTACTATTAGAAGCATAGTAGAAGTCACTTTGGAGTTCCATGACCTCTATAAATGCAGCCTCCTGTCTTTATATGGTCATTGACTCCTTGCTGACTTATATTATCCTTATATTTTACAACAGAGGCTACATTATTCACTATATAAACGGTGCATGGTAGGGATGAAATAAAAAAAAAACACCCATAGACATAGACATATTTTATAGTCAAAAACTGCTGTGCAGTGTTGTTGCCGCTGGTGCAGGGGGCCTAGGGAGTTGTAGGAGCCCCTGAAGCAGCAGCCCCCAGTCCGACCCTGATGGAGCACTTGCAGTTTTCATATCTATCTATCTATCTATCTATCTATCTATCTATCTATCTATCTATCTATCTATCTATCTATATACACCAGTAGAGTAACAATACAGGAAGCATACCAAGGGACAAGGGGCCAGAACTTTTGGGCTTGCTTCCTCTGTAGCTTCAGAAAACTCCTGACTGCTCTTTTATGTGAAAGCTAGTGGGGGCGAGAAGAAGGGAAAGGACGTGAGGGGCAGGTTGTTCGGGTAGTGGCGTGTGACAGGAAGGCAAGCCCTTAACTTCTGAGCTTTCTCCTCAACCCTTCTTCCTACCCACAATGTAACATTTTTCTTCACTCTCAACCGCCATCCTACATGATTTTGCTTTTCCTTTCATTTACTTCTTATTTCTTCTAGTGAAGAGAGATATGTTTGCCAGCTATGAATTCGCTAAACCATTTATGTAAAACTTTGCAAAGAGCAAGTCTGGATGCAAGTTGTAAATGACCCTTCATCAGACACAATGCAAGTGTTTCTGTATAATGTTTAACTATGCACACTTTTGAGCATATAGGGGACCTGCTAATAGTAAACTAATTTCTTTATTTATATAAACAGAGCATATAGACCACAGTGGTCTTATTTTTATATCATTCAAGGATTTTAAGTGGTTAACAGGCCAGTAACCCCCCCCCCCCATAAAAATTTTTTTGAATCTTGCACTTGTTACAATTCAGCATTTGCTTCAGAACATTAAAATGCTGTATAGCATAAATATGCAAGCAGACTGAGAATATAATGGTAATAGTACTCTGCTTCCCGATACACCTCAATAGGGCAAATTCTTTTGATGCTAGGAAATGTACTTATAAGGTATATTCACTTTTTGGTGTTACTGACCTTTTAAAAGATTCATGAACATACAGTAGATTATATTAGTCTCTTTTTTTGTTCTGCCTTTCTTAAATCCATTACATTAAATTAATGAAACAGCGCAACATAAATATGTTGTGCTGAAACAATCCATTTTGCATGCTTGTTTATTAAAAGGAATGGAACCGTAAGTAAACTATTATTTTCTCTACAGTGATGCCATTTGATGATTTATTAACTCACATCAGATTGCCAAAGACTTTCTTTGCAAACACCAGTGTTGTGTTTGGTAGCCGAGGGTAAGGAGAGTATAACAGTGCTTTATTAGCAGGTCATGCAGCCATTACATAATAGCATTAAGACTTACTTTCACTTTCAAGTTGTACAGAAAGTCCTATGTATGCACAGTGCCACCTGCAGGCCATTTGTATAAACACCACAACCAGTCACCAAGAAGTGTTTCAATGCTGGCTCAACTAGTCTACTGAATAGTCTTTTTACATTTCTGGCTAAAAATGTTCTTTGGCTGGACTGAGGCTCATCATCAACATTATATGGGGTGATTTATACTTGAATTTAAGAGTAATGGCAGATGGAAAGTTTTGTAACCCATGGGACATTGCTTCTCTAGCAGGTACAAAAGCACCTAAAAATATCTTTCACTTTTTAAATGTCATAATTGTGTGAAAATGACATTTTTGCACTAGTGCCACATAAAGTCATGACCATGCACTCATAAGCTCCCTACCTGCCATTACCATAAAGAACAATGAAAGTTCAACATTTGATAATTCTCCAAAATATTGCCTTGACCTCATAATAACTGTAGCCTAGACTACCATCATCATAGTGTGAATGGAGTACAAGGAACCAAAGGAAACAGAGACATAGGTGTCAATGGTAGTTGATTCTGATGACCCATGCATCATTACTGAAAGGAAACAAGCACCATCCAGACAAATTTACACATAGCCTCATCAAGGCTATGGGAAAAAAAACTAATAGTAGGTCATTGGATCCTGGTGATATTGAACATGGTATATATGCCAGCAAGCACTGGCATATTCTCCTATGAGCCATGAGTGCTGATGAAATCAAAAATGGAGACTGTGTGTCTTCTTTATGAACTATTGTTGAGTATTTAGTAGATTTTGCACATATATTTTTATTTATATTGTGCTACTTATGTATGCAGCGCTGTAGAGTAGGGTGGAAGCAATTCATATTGCTCTTAAAAGCAGCAATGGTAGGTTTATCTTTAACTCTTTGTTATCTGCGCTTGAATGATTTATTTATCTCTGCATGTGATTTGCATAACAGAATGGCGTTTGCATCCTTAAAGAAAAACCTATTCTGAAAAACTCTGGATAGCCCAGTTTGATCTAAAATAAATCTATATGTTTAAAAGAATCACAATGAATACTTTATATGATTAAATACTGTACCTTTCACATGGTACTACATAGGGTCGGGATTAACAGGAAAAGGACAGGGAAAATGCATTTTCTTAGGATGCATGTATGAAATATAGGGGCAGATTTCCTAAGATCTGAAAATTAACCAGCGTAGGCCTCGCTATCGTTCGCCGCACTTCGCCAGGTGAATTTTTGCCAGCGCTATGAAATCCACTAAAGTGCGAATTTACGCTCAGGTCGGCGAACGGTAGAGTAGTTTCGCTAGTGTTACTTCGCTAGGCAGAGCGCTGTTACGCTAGCGAAGCCTAATTTGCATACAGCGGGAACTTTAACTTATAATAGAAGTATATGTTACAGCCACTACATTCCACTACACAAGCCCAGGAAACCTTTAATAAATAAAATAAAGTTGTCCCATTGCCCTACATGTGCCCCCTGTATAGTTGAGTTGCCATATGTTAGGAAATGTAGGGGGGAAGAAGGGTAACCCCCCAAAAAATTATCTTTTTCGGACTATCACCCTCCTATGCTAAAATCCGCCAGCGTTTTTTTGGGACTTAGAAAATATTTGACTTTTTTTTTTCAACCTCCTGTCTATTGTATTGAACTTCGCCTAGTTAGACCAGGTGTAGTTCAATACAATAGATAGGAGGTTGAAAAAAAAATGTAAATTTTTTTTCTAAGTCCCAAAAAAACATCTAGCATAAGTGCTAACGTTGAGGAAAATGTTCATCTTAGTGAATTTGCAAAGTTACGATCCCTCGTCAGTGCGCAACTTCGCCTGTCGTAAGGGTGCGAAGTTGCACAAGTCTATCTACTTTGCTAGCGAAAATTCGCCAGAGTCTGTGTTAGTGAATTCGAGAAATTGCGAAATGACGTCACGCTGGCGAATTAGCGCTAGCGTTAGACGCTTTGCGCTTTAGTGAATCTGCCCCATAGTGCTTTATACATACATAGACAAATACAAAGGGCACATAGTAAAAATATAATAAATCACCTATTATGAACTGCTTAAAATAAATATCTAAGCAAACTATGGTTCATGGTCTTGCTTATTGAATTCCTAACACACTTTGTGATGACCTAAACCTTGAGATTAAACATTTACACTACTAAACCGTAGTGAGCTAGTGATAAGAATCCTTAAAATACGCAGTTTTAGAAGGCTAGACATGTTTTCTTAGCTCAGCATCTGTGTGGGAAAATAAAACTTCTCTGTTAATGTTTGACAATGCATTCCTTTTTTACTGAATGGGTACACATATTTTCTGATACATGGATATTTTTTGACCATAACAATAGTACGCAAAATCTTTTCATCAGAAGAATTCAAAGTACCTGGAAGTTTACATTTTTTATGTAGCATATACATTTAGTTTTCATACTTAATATGCAACAATATAGTGCTTCAGCCCTGTAGTGGTTTGTATGGCAGACTAGAGGATAATAGGAAAGAAGGGAGTAAATAATAATAGACCAGAATAAAAATAAAATTTGAATGCTGATATTAATCCTGCTTTTTGTTTGTTAGGGTAATTGAATTGGCTAAATGAAGGACGCAAACTGATATAGAACAACTATAATGATTAGTTAAGTCTACAAGATACAAAATGTTATGCTGTAGGTAATGCACCTTGAAGAATCTAAATCAAGACAGAATACTGTAGCAACTGTTTCAACTAAACGGGTTTATCTAGTTAATCCAAACCAAATTGGAGTATGATCTTTACACATACTGTAGATGTTTGTACATTTTCCTTGCATTTTGGATGCATCACCATGTTAATTGGAGTTGATTTTTGTTGGTCATTCAAAAGAGGTCAGGGCAGTGTGGCAGATTGCTGGTAAACTGTGAGCTCTGCTTCTTTGCTGCCTCTTATTACTTAAAGGGATACTGCCACGGGAAAACATGTTTTTTTTCCAAAATGCATTAGGTAAAGGGGTTGTTCACCTTTGAGTTAACTTTTAGTATGATGTAGTGAGCGAAACCCTAGACAACTTGCAACTGGTTTTCATTTTTTATTATTTGTGGTTTTTGAGTTATTTACCGTTTCATTCAGCAGCTCTCCAGTTTGCAGTATCAGCAATCTGGTTGCTAGGGTCCAAATTACCCTAACAACCATGCATTGATTTGAACGGGAATATGTAATAATAACAGGGGACAGTCGGAAATTAAAAATAAGTAGTAAATTCTAGCGATAACAATAAATGTGTAGCTTTAGAGAGGATTTGTTTTTATAGGGGGTCAGTGACTCCCTTTTGAAAGCTAGAAAGAATCAGGAGAAGAAGGCAAATTATTCATAAACTATAAAAAATAAATAATGAAGACCAGTTGAAAAGTTGCTTAGAATTGGCCATTCTATAACATACTAAAAGTTAACTTGAAGGTGAACCACCCCTTTAAAGGGATTTTTTTTTAAAACGCATCAGTTAATAGTGTTGCTCCAGTAGACTTCTACACTGAAATCCATTTCTCAAAAGAGCAAACAGATTTTTTTATATTCAGTTTTGAAATCTGACATGGGGCTAGCTATTTTGTCTATTTCCCAGCTGCACCTGGTCATGTGACTTGTGCCAGCACTTTAGGTACTGCTTTCTGGCAGGCTGTTGTTTTTCCTTCTCAATGTAACTGAATAGTAAGCAGTGAGACATGGGTTTTTACTATTGAGTGCTGTTCTTAGACCTACCAGTCAGCTGTTATCTTGTGTTAGGGAGCTGTTATCTGGTTACCTTCCCATTGTTCTGTTGTTAGGCTGCTGGGTGGGGGAAAGGGAGGGGTGATATCACTCCAATTTGCAGTACAGTAGTAAAGAGTGATTGAAGTTTATCAGAGCACAAGTCACATGACTTGGGGCAGCTGGGAAATTGACAATATGTCTAGCCCCATGTCAGATTTCAAAATTAAATATAAAAAAAATCTGTTTGCTCTTTTGAGAAATGGATTTCAATGCAGAATACTTCTGGAACAGCACTATTAACTGATGCATTTTGAAAATGCTGCTCCAGTAGACTTCTGCACTGAAATCCATTTCTCAAAAGAGCAAACAGATTTTATTATATTCAGTTTTGAAGTCTGACATGGAGCTAGACATTTTGTCAATTTCCCAGCTGCCCCGTTCATGTGACTTGCGCCCGCACATTAGGAGGGAACTGCTTTCTGGCAGGCTGTTGTCTTTCCTTCTCACTGTAACTGAATGGAACACAGTGGGACATGGCTTTTACTACTGAGTGCTGTTCTTAGATCTACCAGGGAGATGTTAGTGTATCTTGTGTTAGGGAGCTGTTATCTGGTTACCTTCCCATTGTCCTGTTGTTAGGCTGCTGAGGGGGGAAGGGAGGGGTGATATCACTCCAGCTTGCCTTACAGCGGTAAGGAGTGATTGAAGTTTATCAGATCATAAGTCACATGACTTGAGGCAGCTGGGAAATTGACAATATGTCTAGCCCCATGTCAGAGTTCAAAATGAAATATAAAAAAATCTGTTTGCTCTTTTGAGACTTGGATTTCAATGCAGAATTCTTCTGGAACAGCACTATTAACTGATGCATTTTGAAAAAACATTTTTTCCCATTTCCCTTTAATAAAACAACTAAGAGCATTTAAACTTCAGCAACTTATTTATCACATTTGTAGTCCATATTGATTAAGGAGGTGATTGGTGTGTTCCCCTACAGTGCAACCTTTAATGTGTCTTTCAGCTCTGCATAGTTAACATGGTACATATTTTTTCCATGGCAGTGAATTGTGTTCCTCTGCAATAAGCTGCATTGCATGAAATAAACTGCACCGTAAATTCAGTTCATCGCTGATGTTTAACTTTTGTATCATATACTGACCTATTTGCAGAGGAGCTAATTCGGGGCTGGACTTAGAGTTTAAATAGGCCCTGCCATTTCAGGTACACAGAGGCCCAATCAGCCCCCACCAGCCCACTAAATACTGAATTTCTATGGCACCTTATAGCAGCCCACAGATTGCCAGTCAGGGCCCGAGCTAATTCATGTCCTAATTCATGTGCTGCGTAAAAAGGGGGTTTATCTTGGAGATAAAAAAAAAGGGGCTACAAATCAATCCAAATTCAATAATATATGGATAGATCTTCAGAATATTTATACACTTCAGAATATTTAATGGAAGCCCTATTTAAAAAAACGATATTATTATAAAAATAATAAGTTAAAATAATAAATAATAATAATGTACTGTATAATGTGTACTGATTTTATCCTATACAACAAGACTTTGCTAAGAGATAAAACTAAAGGCAATATTTTTGTTAAAGAAAAATATAATTTTTCCTCTTGTCGAACATGAAACACAACATTCTGAAATGTGTCTGCACGTGTCCCTCCAAGCTGTGTATCCTTCCTTGCAAGGGAGACAAGTCTTGTCACCTGTCACAATGAAGTGTGGCTCATGGTTCAGATTTTGTACTTCAGATAAAATGTCTGGCTTCAGCTCGGATGCAGAAATCAGTGTAATGATTTTCTGAAATGTAGTTTGTTTGAATAGTTTCCATTGTATCTGCTTAAAGGAATAGCACCTTCCAAATCAGATTAGATCTCTTTGTAACAAAAGGTCAAATTCCTGCAGTTACATAGTTAATGGGAAAAAAAGACAAAATCCATCAAGTTCAACCCCGCCAAATGTGCCCAGGGCATACATATGCCTAACACAATAAGCAGAACAGACTAGAGAACACCACTGTGATAGTCCTGAGTGTCTTTTCTAGAAGCTAAATACAAAAGGTCCTCTGCACTCAACCCAATATGAATATCCTACTCTCAATTTTCATCTGATTCATTAAGAATTCTATTGCTTCATTATACATTTTACAAAGGGACTAAGTTTTACCTGTAACTTACTTGCTGCTTTCAAAGTAAAACTCCCAATCATGGTTGCCCTTTTATTAGACACCAGTGGGATCACCTGACTATAGCTGGAAGGTGTGGGAGCTAAAACAAAGAGCTGGTCAATGCTCCTATATGAACTATAACTAACAAGGGAAAGTTGTGCTCACCACTAATTTAAAACCATTAGGGAGGGGTGCAATGAGGCTGTGACCACAAAATACATATAGACAAATACAAGAGGTCCTCTGCACTCAACCCATTATCAATATATTCACGACATTGAGACATTTTATGCATACAGCTACTAAAACAAACAAAAACAATCCCTGTTTTGTTTAAAGGGTAAGGCATTTTTTTAGTAGCTGTATGCTACCCCAACGCTAAACCCCTCCCCCAACCCCCACAGGCCCCCCCCTCCTACCCCCTGGCCTACCCCTCCTTGCAGGTCCCCTCCAGCCAGGTTCACGGGTACCATCTTCTCCAGCAATGCCTTCTTCTTGGATCCGGCGGCTCTTGTAGGCGCATGCCCAGTAGGATGCATTTGCCGGTTGGTACTACAGCACATTCGCCCAAAGTTCAATTGGCGCCGGAGGGGTTGAATTCCCCTTTAAATATTTTGATAATGGGTTATGTGTAGAGGAACTCTTGTATTTGTCTATATGTATTTTGTGATCACAGCTTCATTGCACCCCCGCCCTACTGGTTTTAAAAATTAGTGGTGAGCACAACTTTCCCTTGTTTTTTCTAGAAGCTGCCACACAGGTAATTGTGATATGCTCAAGGGCCCCTGCTAAATGTAAATGACAGACACCATCTATCCATACCTGCTATATCACAGTCACACTCCCTTCCCAGAGACTCTTATCCCACTGCTACTATAGGCACCATCTTTCACTACTATACCTGCTATATCACAGTCACAGTCCCTTCCCAGAGACTCTTATCCCACTGTTACTATAGGCACCATCTTTCACTACTATACCTGCTATATCACAGTCACAGTCCCTTCCCAGAGACTTTTATCCCACTGCTACTATAGGCACCATCTTTCACTACTATACCTGCTATCCCACAGTTACAGTCCTTTCCAAGAGGCAATTAACCTCACGGTTACTATAGGAATCATCTCTCCCTACTATACCTGCGATGCCACAGCCACAGTCCCTTCCCAGAGACTATTATCCCACTACTACTATAGGCACAATCCCTCCATACTATACCTGCCATCGCACAGCCGCAGTCCCTTCCCAGAGATTATTATCCCACTGCTACTTTAGGCTTCTTACTATATGTGCTATCCCACAGCCACTGTCCTTTCCCAGATACTATTATCCCTCTGGTACTATAGGCACCATCTCTCCCTACTATACCTGCTGTCCCACAGTCACACTCCCTTTCCAGAGACTAATATCCCACTGTTACTATAGGCAGTATCTTTCCCTACTATGTCTGCTATCCCACAGCCACTGTTACTATAGACAGCATCTCTCCCTACTATACCTGCTATCCCACAGCCACAGTCCCTTCCCAGAGACTATTATCACATGGCTACTATAGACACCATCACTCCCTACTATACCTGCCATCCCACAGTCACCGTCCCTTCTCAGACACTACTATCCCACTGCTACAATATGCACAATCTTTCCTACTATACCAACTATCACATGGCCAGAGTACCTTCCCAGGGGCTAATATGTATATGTGGTTCAGATATTGAACTTTCTTACAATCTTTCACTCTACAACTGCTATTCAGTGGGGCAATATTATTCATAAGACCCAGGGCAAGTAACTCACATAGACAACTCTACTTTGAAAGCATTCACAACAGTAGGGTTACTTTATGTGGTTAGCCTTCAGACAGAAGTTTATTCAAAGAATCAAGTAGAACAATTCTAGGTAGGTTCCTTCCAAGTAATCCGTAGCCATAGTCAACTATTAATTTCGAGGATTCTTAGTATACAATTATTTCTGTTCAAGAGTTCACTTATAGTTCACTGTGTGTTACTCAGTATAAAGACATCTGTATGTGCTTGGTAGATGTTTGAAATTAATATGTTTTAGATGTGGAAAATGAATTCTAAGAAAGAAATGTCATTAAATCTGTTTTAGCAGTTAGAAGATTTAAAAACCTTTGATTTTGAAATTTTCTGTGATTTGAGTTTTTGTGGCAAAAAACTAAATTTGAGCTTCAGAAACTGTAATTTTCTCGATTTTTATGCATAAGCATTAATTTTTCACTAAGGTAAGGAGATTGGGTAAAAGAAGGTTAATTGAGTAGGGTTTTTTGCATTGCTTTCTTTTTTTCTATTTTCACTTTTTTTTAAATGGTCTTGTTTTTCTTAACCAAAAAAAAAACAAGAATGAAAAGCTAATAGTAGTGATGGGTGAATCTACCCAGTTTCGCTTCGCCGTAAAATTCAAGAATTTCCAGCGAAATTTGCGAATTGGCGAAAAAATTTGCGAATTGGCGAAAAAATTTGCGAATTGGCGAAACGAGTCACGGCACTTTTTGACGCTGTGTGACTAGTTTTTTGGACGAATTTTCGCTGGCGTTTCACGAATTTATTCGCTTGCGGCGAATCGCGGGAATTCGCCCCTGGCGAATAAATTCGCCCATCAATACTAATAAGGTCTAGGTACTGAGCTTTTGATTTTTTTCCAGCAAGGCAAAAAAAAATGCGAGTGAGATACAGAACTCAGTTGTGCTCCATGATTGTGTTTTTTTCCCCCCAAGAGCACATTTAAAAGAAAAAACAGAAATCTAGCCACCTAAAACCCGATAAAACGTTTATTTTAAAAAAAGTTAAAAACACATAATCATGGTGGAAAATGGATTGGAATGAATCTAAAAAAAATATAGGAGGGAACTGCTTTCTGGCAGGCTGTTGTTTTTCCTTCTCAATGTAACTGAATAGTACGCAGTGGGACATGGGTTTTACTATTGAGTGCTGTTCTTAGAATTACCAGGCAGCTGTTATCTTGTGTTAGGGAGCTGTTATCTGGTTACCTTCTCATTGTTCTGTTGTTAGGCTGCTGGGTGGGGGAATGGGAGGGAGTTTTACTGCAGTACAGCAGTAAAGAGTGATTTAAGTTTATCAGAGCAGGGGCAGCTGGGAAATTGACAATATTTCTAGCTACATGTCATATTTCAAAATGAAATATAAAAAAATCTGTATGCTCTTTTGAAAAATGGATTTCAATGCAGAATTCTTCTGGAACAGCACTATTAACTGATGCATTTTGAAAAAATTTTTTTCCCATGACAGGATATCTTTAACCCCAAAATTCAATTTAATTCAGTCTTGCAACCATATATTGACTGTTGCACATCTTCTTAGAGGGGTGGTTTACCTTTACTTTAACTTTTAGTATGTTATAGAAAGACCAATTCTAAGCAACTTTTCAATTGGTCTTTATTTATTATTTACATTTTATAGTTTTTTAATGATTTACCTTTGTTTTCTGAAAAACAAATGCTTTGTAAGGTTACACATTTATTATTATTGCTACTTTTTATTACTCATATTTCTATTCAGGTCATGCCTTATTTATATTCCAGTCTCTTAGTCAAATCAATGCATGGTTGTTATGGTAGTTTGGACTCTAGCAACCAGATTGCTGAAATTGCAAACTGCAGAGTTGAAGAATAAAAAGCTGAATAACTCAAAAACCACAAATAATAAAAAAATATTGCAATTGCAAAATTTTCTAATGGCGTTATCTTTCAAAGGTCGAGAGTTTTTTTTTTAACCGCATATGAACTTGAATGCTCTCTTACTCCTTTAATGTTATTCTCCTGCACAATGCTAATTGACTACGGTACATTATGGCCTATTAATAAATGCAACAAATGAAACACACAATCCTACTCTACTGTATCTGTACTGTACTATCTATAACACTGCAACTGCAAAAAAGGTCAAACCTGAATCTTTCTGTGCCCACTGACAGTATGCAACAACATATTAATGATATGTCTAGTCAGAGCTGCTCGGGCCATGAGGCAAGGTGGGAACCTCAGGCGGCACAGAGTGGACTGTTACCAGGGGAGGCAAAAAGCCGTCTCTGGTAAATTTAAGAGCTGAATTTCCATTTTTTAAAATGGAGATTCGGCTCCGCTAGTCAGGGTCAGACTGGGGGGCCCAGGGCCCACCAGGCCTGCTGTCCAGGGTCCCCCTCTGGCCCCCATCTGTGATGCGGTGCACATGTGCTTAAGACTCGCATGAAGCGCTTTCGGAGTCACATGGTGTTCATGTGCACAGGAAGCCGCAAAGTGCGTGCACAGGCCGCAAATTCTTATTTTTTAATAGGTTCAGGAGAGGGGGGAGGTCTGGCGTGGCAGGGGCCCATGAGTGCTCACTGCACTAGCGATGTGGCCCCTCCTCAACCCACTTTGACACTAGAAGTTAGAAGCTGTACGCTGCCTCAGTAACATCAGCTCCACCTTCACCTGGGATTCCATCATCCAGGGTATGAAACTGCCGGGTAACATCAGGTGCTGGAAACACAAGGGGCAGTCACTCATCTGGCAAATGCAAAGTGGTAAGTATGGGGTAAGTACCTTTATGTGGAGCGAATGGTGTGTGAGTGAATGTGAGATATGAAAGGATAAGGGTGTAACAAGAAGGCAATTAGATACTAAGATCACAGCCTTCCTGCACATCATGTCTATGGAACCCATACCCTCTTAGTTATATACAGTTTTATAGTTTTATAGTTTATCCAGGGCAAGGGTTTTTCCCCTGTCTGGGGCAAACTGGCCTCAGCTTCAGATGGGGTTTTTTACCTTGTCCTGGAAGTTTCCTTGTTAAATGAGCAAAGGGTGGGACTTCATAGACACGTGCAGTTTAAGCCTTGCGAGTTTGTCACATTTGTCATGATGTGTGAGGCGTTACACCCGGCGTGAATGGTGAGTGAATGGCCAGTAACAGGGTTGAAGCCTTGACGTGGCGTTACTGCTCACATGTATAGACATGTGCTAATTCAGCCAGTGGTGAGAGTGTGAGTGAAGGATTGTTTCATTTGCAAAAATTGGTTCTCTTTTTTTAGGAATAGATTTATTTTAGTACAAATTGTCTTTGTAATATGGACTAGCAACTGAAGCCTATATGTAACACTTTTTTTTGCATGAAGTACAGCACAAAGGATTAAAGTGTCCAGCTAGTGATGGATAAGCATGGATTACACACCAGGGCAGGGCCTTCGCTATGTGGAAGCTATCCTTTTGGAGGTAGTATAACTATAAAAGATGAAATGGGCACCAGGAGGTTCTTTACAACAAAAAGGTAGATGTTTATTAGCATAAGCAATGTCCCCAGGATTAGTACTCATGCAGGAGCATTAAGAGAAAATAGCAGAGGCACACACAGCTTTAGTTGAGATATTAGTAGAACTTTCACATAGATAGATAAGAACTGCCAGCTCAAGCCCTCTTTAGCTAAATCCGTTTCTAAAATTTAAGTAACAGCTCACCATATGGCGTAAGTGACCCGGGTGTATATACCCCGAGTCCGACACTTGAACGGATGCAACATCAAACATAGACAATCATGGTCATCATAGTCAGAGGATATATGTAACTCACCAAATCCGATTAATGGCTCGGGTGCTGTGCCCCAAGCCCATAGCTCAAGCGAAATCCAATGGTCAAAAGAAAAGCACGCACTCCTGCAGCCAAACGGTGAGGTAAAGCATATACTTTATTCCATAAGGTTAAAAGTTAGCGTCCTAACGCGTTTCGTATCTTACGATACGTAATCATAGACACGAAATGCGTTAGGACGCTAATTTTTAACCTTATGGAATAAAGTATATCCTTTACCTCAACGTTTGGCTGCAGGAGTGCGTGCTTTTCTTTTGACCATTGAACTTTCACATACACTTCAACAAGGTGATTATTCCTCAGAGTCCAATTAGCCAAGGGTACATTCCTTACAACCCTCCTTCTGCTGCAATGTGCCTGCCCGGAACACCAGTGTAAGGCCAGAAGCCGCCGCTAGTCCTAATCCCTACCACTTCATTGATTGCAATTGCCAGGGAGACATTGAACTGATGTAGCTGTAGCTGATGCATCAAGATTCTTGCAATTTCTGTAGGGAACCCTAGAGCTACTTACTGGAGGATGCTTAAGGTTTCCTCTGAAATAGTAGGCACAACTATGCAGAATTTGGAACAGAAGGCTGGATGGAGTGTGTCATGTAAAAAAACAACTATACAGGAATGCAAGGAGTGTGTGTTGCCTCAAGTAAATTTAGGGGGTTATTTATCAAAATTCTCACAATTTTCTGAAAGCTACTCTGACTAATTCCGCACTGACTTTCCCCCCCATTTATCACTACATTTTTCTGAAAATTTCTTTTGCGGGTAAAAAAAAACTTGATACAATTGTGAAAAAATTTGAAACCTCGGAATTTTTGTATTTGTCCCCAAAACCCCCGACTTTTTGGAATTTGACACCCGAAACCTCCAACTTTTGGGAGGCTGAGAAACCCAGCATAGATCAGAATATCATCAGGACATTTGCCATTGACTTAAAGATTGAATTTTTCTTCTGGTGTTTACCCCTTTAAAAGTCAGACGAGAAAAAGTCTGACTTTAACAAATAACCCCCAAAATGAATGCAATTTTTTTTTACCTGACTGTGGTCAATAGAGCTGCATTACAAATGCAGCTCAAATGTAAATGACTACCCCATTGGGCTAATAAGGTTCCCTATATCGCTGCAAAAGCTGCATAAGCTTATGTGTCTGTCTCTGGTGCCTTGAGTTGGGATTATAGTTCCACCACACTATGTTATAGATAGTTCTGCCTTAGGATATCAACAAAGTACAGAATTTAATAAGGTTCAAATTGTAAATATGAATTCAAACACAAATTTTCAAGTTGGATATTTGGTCAAAATTTATCATACCTTGACCTTGACCCTGGGAACAACTCAAATCCCACTATTCGCCTCCATGTAGAAGTCAATGGCAGTCAATGTCCACTGACCCATTTGAAGATGTTAATAGCCTTCCTGACATTCAGTTTTTTTTGGATCAAAAACGTGGTTAGAGTTTAGTCAAATTCAATTCGAACTGGATTAAAGTTTTATGGTTGGTAATATTCAATTGAATTTTAGATGTTCAAGTTTTTTTCTGAAATAAAATACTATTTGAGTTTCAAGGTCATTCAAGGTAATTTGAGGTGAAAGAAAAAACTCTATAACTCGACCTTTGATAAATATACCCCCCAAAGTGTATTATAGATTTTTTCATCATCCAGGGTGTCACAAAAATCTAAATGTATTAATATTTGCTGTAAATTGCGAAATGGCTTGATTCCCAGCTATCCATGTATTATTTAGTTAATGAACAAAGCTGTCATTGTGTGTTTCCTAATCCATATGCTGCTTCTATGACAAATTCATTTAGACTAGAAATGGGAAATCTCCATCAACAGGCATGTTAGCTGTTAGAATGCAACTTGCAAAAACAGTCCGGACTAGCTTTTGTGACATTCTGATAAGTTGAACACCACTTCTAGATCAATAGAATTGTGATACAGATGCAAATGTCCCTAGGGAATTGATTGTCATTTTCAGTTGACAGTGTAATTCTAGCTATTTAGTCCTATGTGAGCATTTGATGCATACGGCCTGACCAATTACAGTTTGTTTTCTGTCTGCAAGGGAGTATCTCAGCTTTAATGTGTATAATGGATTTCTTCTTTGACATATATATGTTCAATCAGCATTTTTTTCACTCGTCTATCAGCCATCCATCAACAACACTTACATGCTACAAGGTTAATTAAGCTCACTCCAGCTGACAGCTGTTTCATTTATCCACATACACTCTGCCAAGATAATGAAGAGAATGAGTAAGTAGAGCTAATTTTTATTGGTCTACTTGACTATAAACCAGAAGGCTGTTTAATAAAAGCAAAACACATTCTAATAATATTACACTTAACAGTTCACATGTGTTTTCATTGCATCAAAAAGCACCATGATGATTTTGAATTTGAACCATCTGAGGTTTCAGTAGATGATATTACAAGTTAGTCTTTGTAAATGTAAGTGTGGGGTATCTATCCTCATGGAGCAGAGGCTTGAGAAAGCCAAACATGTGATAATGTCTGCCCCATTCAGAATATTTGTCTCATAACTCTTTCTTTTGTCTCATAACTCAAATGTTTACTGAACTGTTCATTACTTCTTCTGACAATCTCTTCCTCAACACTGCACTAATTACCTCTACACATACACGCATGTTAAACTTCACAAGAGATGCCCCCCCCTTCTCTGTAGTTTCCATATTCTATCCAAATTTCAGCCCAAACACACTTTTTTATTGGCACTTACCCTTATCTAGGCCAGCATTCCTTCATGCCACTGCCCTTGCTATGCAAAGCTCAATACACCATCTCTGAATCAAGCACAGGCATCATTTTACTGGTCCCCAGAGCAAATTATTTTTCAGGCCCCCAAAGTGTTTACCGGTTGACTTGTTTTACCAATATTTATTGAAATTGTATATGAATGAGGGCCTCATGGGGCCCCTTTACCTCCTGGCCCCCCACCAGTTACACCATGATGAATGTCATGAATTTGGTCATCCTAACTAGGAACAATTTCAGGACAAACTTTAACAATGTGCATGCACAATTTCACTTTGACATGCTGGTCATAAGTGTGGGAAACACAACTCCCCTTTGAAAATGCAATTACAATCGATACCAACACTGCATTCTTGCTTCCAAGATTGCATTTTGCATAAAGTACATAATAGACCCTCTTGGTCATTACATCTCCTCCGGTATTGATAAGTATTTGGCTGTTATCTCTATGTTATGCCTGATTGTGCAGCGCTGTGGAGCGTGCTTTCTAAATGTTTGTTAATATGAATTAATTAAGTCTTTCTGGGCTCAAAATACTACATCTTTCCTACCTTTTTATGTTTTTTCCATAGCTAAGAGATCTACATTCCTTGATTTCCTTTTACTCCTAATTGAACACTATCTATAGTAAGATCTAAAATGTTTGCGGTTAAGCTATCACATTTCCTGATAACCGCTACTTTGAGTGTTTTTTTTTTTTAACCAAGTAGAAAAGAAACAATATCTGAGGCAATTTAATTGCATTCCGTCTCCTTAGAAATATACTTTATTATTAACACATTCAGTGCTATTTTTAAAGGAGTAATGTTCTCCTTTGTGCATAGTAGGCTCATTATATGTGCTGGCCCCTCCACCACCAGGCTGCATTTCATGGTCACATCATTATCTATTCTAATAAATACATACTAACTACTGAATATTATTAGCTAAATGTATAACCCTAATAAATACCATGAAGATAGCAGACATCCTAAAATCATCATTTTCAAACGAAAAAAATAAATAAAAATTAAACAAGTTGTTTTCCTACTACTGCTGTTATGTATGTACTGTGGTTGGCTTGAGCTGGTACAGAAGCCCAAAACATAATGTACAACATTTCTGCTCTATTTATTAGGGTTGCACTTTTTTCTTTACTGGCCTCCAAATCATGACATCATTAGAGGGTGGGATTATGACATTTTAGGGTAGGGAAACAAGTGGGTTGTGTAGGAAATTAGGGAGGGAAATTTGCAGTCTGGGCAGGGAAATGGGTGGAGAAATGGGCAGTCTAGGTGGGGAAAGGGCAGATTTAGCATTAGAAGAAGTCGGAAGGGATTTTACCAACAAATACATTGTCTGTATAATTCTAATACCAGTGATGGCTCTAGCTGTTGATTTAGCAGCT
This sequence comes from Xenopus borealis, assembly GCA_024363595.1. Lineage (NCBI taxonomy): Eukaryota > Metazoa > Chordata > Amphibia > Anura > Pipidae > Xenopus > Xenopus borealis. The sequence continues at coordinate 114,294,046 of CM044432.1, read as the reverse complement.
GGGTCGGTAAAATACCTGCAAGGTGACAACCAATCTGCTTTAGTTCTCCTTTAAATATAACTATTTCCAATGCCTTATAAAGAGTTTAAAGAAGCAGTAACTTCATTAGATAATCATAGGCACTCTGCACAGGCCCACATTCCCACAGATGGATAAGGCTCCTTGAAAGGACTAGGTTCCTAAGAATAGCCCTAGAACTTAAAGTCTATCAAAAGCATGCATTATAGAAGCTAATTTTGTTCTGGCTTCCAGTGCACATTCATGTTCATTCCAAAAGTAACCATAACCTTTAAGATGGTCCTTTAGTTGAATCTACAAGAAGTTTCATGTCTATTAAATGAGAAAGTCTCACTGTAATTCTGAATACATTTTTAAGAAAGCTGTGGGACTGAAAGAAATTAAGAAAAATTACAACAATGGAAAGATGCAGCAATAGGGAAGATGAAAAATGCCAGACAAAAGATCCACATATTTCAATATGGTAATCCCTAGACTTGCAGCATCTTTTTGTTGATGCTGATTGGCAGTGGGGTTTTTGCCTTGAGGCAAGATGAGACACAAAGCCAAATTTTTGTTTCTTCCATTAGTAACTAGTTTCCTTCAATGAAGGTAAATGCCCCTAAAAACTGTTCAGATGTCCTGTAAGGCTGATAAATGTTGCTGCACACATATATAAAAAAAACAAGATTAACACACCAAGCACAACTTATGGCACAACTGCCACTTATAATGCAAGAGAGAACAAGAAACAATAAATAAAGTTTCCACATGAAATTTCAACAAGGTGGAAGATTTTAATGTACACTTCAGTGCCTCATAAAGCAAATATGTTTTCAATTGTGTGTTGTATGTTGTATGTTATTATTTTAACCAACGTAATTAAAGTGAAGAATGTTCTAATGAGGAGGTTTCCTGTGCAACATGTGATTTTTTAGTCTCCCAATTTGCTTTGTATTTTAATTAATAGGAGGGGCCTTTAAGAAAGGAAAAAACAGAAGAATGGTGATGGACGTAAGATGGCCATTGAGATATTTTGGGTTTTCTTTTGTATATAACTTGTTTAATTTGTTGTTTTGTCAGTTTAAGGGTTTTCATCATGAAAGAAAGAATATTAATAATACCTTTATGGATATTAGATAATACCTTTACATTGTGTTTAAAGGTTATGCCTCCCTTAGATTATATGATTAATGGGATATGCTTATTTAATGTGTTCAACATGTTTCAAATTTAATAATGTTTAATAATTAATAAAGTAATAAAAAATAACAATGAAATCCTTAACAAGAATTGGCCAAAACATAGTCCATTAAAGTGACACATTAAGTACACAGGATGCTTGTTTAGAAGCTATTTAACAGTTCCTTGTTTATTAAGTTTTCCTGAAAGGGTGTGAGCAAGAACTAATTGGTGCTTTTAATCTGTCTTGTGCATTTGCCAAGGTGTCCGTCTCATACCCTGAAGCTAGTAATCCTTCTTCCATCCCCTACCAAGTCTGTTGCCTGATTAATGGAGTCAGAAAGGCGGTATCTTTTCATCTGTACTATTTGCAATCAGGGAAGGAATCCAATTAGATCAGAAAGAAGGCTTACATATTCAGTACAACATGTCAGTACTTTTGCTATTTAATTTTGTAAGCAGGCTATTTCTCTTACAAAAAAGTGATATGGCTCTGGCTCTTAACTGGTGGCCTCATTCAAATAATGCTGTCCCACACAATTCCAAGATTAGAATATTTGTCATGCAAGCTTGAAGTGGTCCTTTAAACAAAAACTATTTTTGTGTAGTGAAGGAAAATGTAATTCAATGGCTTTTAGAGTTATTTGTAGATGCAGTTACAAATAAAAGCATAGAGGTTTAGAGCCTTATTTTGTCTACACAATAAAAATATAGATTACATTTAGTTTGAGAGATATACAGTATATGTATAGATTTATTTTCCACAAATAACATGAACACAATTTACACTCTTTTATAATAAAAAACAATTTGATATATGTTATCAGAATCTTCTTGATCCCTGAGCCTATAATTTCTACAATCTTTTGGAAATCCTTCGCCGCATCAACATCACCCTGTTGTAGTAAAGCTTCTAAAACTATTAACTCCATTATTACAAGGGTGTTACTAGGCCTAAGAACCATGGATATATGCCCCAGGTTTCAGTCTCCTCATTAATTACTTAAAATAGAAATTTATCTTCTGAAAGCTGGTGGAACATGCACTGACATTGCTGGTGGTGTGCTGCTTGCCTGCACCTGAGGTAATACAAATTGGTCCCATGTTTTTATGCAGGTCTGTGTCCCTTGCCTTTTGAGATGTTAGTGACACAAACAAAACAATATTTCTACAAAAATTTACATTATATGGTTATGCCATACTGCTGGCTCACATGCCAATTTCTAATTGAAACACTTTACAGTATTGTGTAGGTGGTGTATATGTATCGCATGTTCTATACTGGTACTAATAAACTATGGAGGTATCCTCTGGCCATCCTTTCTGTATTTCTCAAATTGCTTAGCATTCGAAACCAAAAGGCACATGTTTTTGCCAGCATGTCATTTATGACCGAAGCAATGTAAATATAACAGTGTAAATAAAGTTATATTATTCACATGCAGATAAGCAGCCTGAAAGCACTCTATGCAGTGTTTGCAGGTAGGTCCCCTACTGGGTTAGAATTGTAATAAAGTCATTATACTCCATAAATTAAAAGGATTAGTTCCTGTTTTTAAAGTATTGCCATATGCATTGACAGGTTAGAAAGTTAGTGCCATGTGTACATTTCTTAGACATGATTGTTGCATACATAATTGCCTGTTCCAAAATAATGAATACAACTACTAGATCTCACAATTCCTTTAACAATAAGAAGCTCCAAGGCTTTATTTATAGAAAGCTCACGTATAATTTGCCATAATTACGAATTAGCTTCAGCCTTTAATGATGCTGGAGAGACTAGCAATTTCCTGTGTGCTTGAAATCATCTTCTTTCACGAGTTGTTTGCGTCATGACTGCAAAGAGAAAAGCGTGTGTAAATGTGTTACGGCAAGTGTGCCCAAAGAGTTAATTTTAAAGGGTTCCATTTTATTCACCAAACTAACAATATATTTCTGCTTGCATAATGTAACGTTCTATCTGTCAAAACCTTTTAACACTGATGTTCCGTAATGTTCTTTAAAGGGATTCTGTCATGATTTTTAAGATGTATTTCTAAATTACACTGTTTACACTGCAATTAATTCACTCTACAATATAAAAGTCATTCCTGAACCAGCAAATGTATTTTTTAGTTGTAATACTGGTGCGTAGGCAGGCATCTCAGGTCATTTTGCCTGGTCATGTGCTTTCAGAAAGAGCCAGCACTTCAGGATGGAACTGCTTTCAGGCAGGCTATTGTTTCTCCTACTCAAAGTAACTGAGGGTGTCTCAGTGGGACATGGATTCTTTCTATTGGGTGCTGTTATTAGATCTACCAGGCAGCTGTTATCTTGTGTTAGAGAGCTGCTATCTGGTTACCGTCCCATTGTTCTGTTCGACTGCTGGGGGGAAGGGAGGGAGGGGGTAATTTAACTCCAACTTGCAGTACAGCAGTAAAGAGTGACTGAAGTTTTTCAGAGCACAAGTCACATGACTGGGGCAGCTGGGAAACTGACAACGTGTCTAGTCCCATGTCAGATTTCAAAATTAAATATAAAAAAATGTGATTGCTCTTTTTGAGAAATTGATCTGCAGGATTCTGCTTAACTAATACAGTATGTGCAGAATTCTTATTAACTTATATGTTTTGAAAAAAAACTTTTTCCCATGACAGTAATAATTCAGGGAGGGAGTGTCATAGAAGCATTGACTGCTTCCTTAATGTGTGGGAAGGCACACCTGCTTGGGATCCCATAAACAGGCTTTTAAAAGGGATGTTCTGTAACTTTCTCAAATATATAACATTCAAGTATTACATTATTATTAAAATCAGAAAACTTAAAATCAGTGGTGTCGACTAGGAAGGAAGCTGAGAATGCTGGAAGATGTCACTTAGAAAGAGCTTCACAACACTTTGCTCTTGTGTATTTTAGCCTTACTGTGCTGAATGTGTTGTACATTCTCAAAAAAGAAAGTAAAGTAAATACTGAACATTACTGTTGTGTTGTATTGCTTAAATGATATTAGGCTGTTACAGGTCAGCTGGCAAACACTCCCATAATCTCAGTACCTTACACTTTACCACACTTTACCACACTACTTGCCAACAGTCTTTCCTATGACGATTTATGCAGATAGTGATATTCTTAGACAATCTGTAATTGGTTTTTATTTTTTATTTTTTGGAGTTATTTAGCTTTATATTCGTCAGCAATCATGCATTGATTTGTTTAAAAGACAGGAAAATGAATGAGTGAGGGCCTGCATAGAAAGACAAGTAATAAAAAGTAACAATACATTTATAGCCTTACAAAGCATTTGTTTTTCAATGGGGTCAGTGACCCCCATGTAAAAGCTGGAAAGAGTCAAAAGAAGAGGGTAAATAATTCAGAAACAATAAAAAATAAATAATGAAGACCAACAGAAAAGTTGCTTACAATGAGCCATTCTATAACATACTAAAAGTTAACTTTAAGGTCAACCACCCCTTTAAGAGATGGCAAGGTGGAGGAGCTGCCATGTTCCTTGCAATATGAACTCACCATCAGCAACTGTTGGGTACAGGTCCGTGGGCTGAAGAACCTGAGCTTTCCCTACAAATACAGAACTACCTGGGAGGGAATGGGGGAGGCATGTAGGTATAATCCCCAGGGTTCGTATTGATTTTCCTACAAATTTTCACCATTGTGCCCATGTGTTGTACATAATAAAATAAACCCTATTTTTTTATCAAGCCGTTAAAAAACAGGTTGCAACACTGCAAAAAAAGCTTGCCCCAGTTAAGGAGCCGAAACGTTGAGAATAAATCTTCACCTTTATTTTTTAACATGAAGTCCTTGGAGTGTGGCTTGTTTGTTCACTGCATACTAATGTGCTGACCAGCACCCAGGAAGCTGTGAATTGTTAAGAGTGCACCAGCTAAGCAGACAGTTCACATAGCTAAACTCTGCAGACATTGTGTTGTGAAAGCAGTGATATTTGTTATAAAATAAACTAACCTAAAGTGTGATAGTCACAGATTAAGAACACAACACATTTCAAAAAGCCATAACCAATAAAATATACTGGCAGAGATAGGTCAGATTGTAAAGAATAAACCACAAAGGGAAGTTAAAGGGGTTGTCCACCTTCAAACAACTAGTTGTTTTCAGATAGATCACCATAAATAACAACTTTTTCCAATTACTGTCTATTTTCTATTTGTAACCGTTTTTCTAATATTGATGTATAAGGTGTAATTTTTCACCTTCTAAAGCAGCTCTGGGAGGGGGGGTCGCTGACCCCCCAACTGTTCTAAACTGATACATTTAATGGATACATTTCTTATCTTTGTCCCGGCTGAGCAGAATCTCTGGGTTTCATTACAGGCAGTTGTTAGAATTGATACAATAGTTGCTAATACTCCAGAGATGTTGCTGTGAAATGTATCAATTAAATGTTACAAAATTGTATCAGTTTAGAGTCTGCGCCTGAATTACTGAGCTGTCAGACTCAAACACCACAGACTAGAGTCCTGCAGCGGGTCGTGTACCCGTGGGTACCCGCGGGTTACCCGCAAAATCCTGCGGTACCCTGCGGGTTGCTCGTAGCATTTCTGGGTGCGGGTATAGAAGCGGGCCGGTGGTCCTGCAGGTTGGCGGGTTGAGGGTCGGGTCGCGGATCCTCGCTATAGGGATTTTTACTCCTTTTTCTGAGCATTTGCACTACTGATGATGTCGCATCCGGTTTACAATGACAGCACTTCCTGTTTTACTCCTTTTTTTTCTGATCCTGGCTACTTCCGATGATGTCACTTCCTGTTTATGATGACAGCACTTCCTGATTCTTGATGGTCAGCGGGTCGCGGGTCCGGGTTGCGGATCACGGGTTGCGGGTACGGTTCGGGTCGCGGGTCCAAGCGGGTAAAAATGCGGGTCGTGGGTTCGGGTTGCGGGTACGGGTCGGGTTCGGGTCCCAAAAAATGGACCCGCGCAGGACTCTACCACAGACACCAACATTCAACTTTAAACTTAGATTTTGGAAAAACAGTAAAAAATAAATAATGGAAAGCAATTGAAAAATTTATGGAAAACAATCTGAAAACAGAAAAAAGTGTTTGGAAGGTGAACAACCCCTTTAAGAGTGAAGACTTCAGTGTCCATTAAAAGCAGGAAAGATATATTGTTGTAATTGGACTGATTGTAGTACTACAACACCATGTCTGCAGAGTTTAGACATGTGAACGCTAGTAAACTGATCACTGATCCACACATGGTTCCTTAGCAACTAATTACACACATTTTGGTGCCATTTCCAAGGGGACGGGTATAAGGTTTGAATTTTTTTGAAAGGTCTCAAGGCAGACCGAAACGTTGGAATAACAAATAAACTTTATCCCTTTTTCACCATATTTTAAGTCCTGTGAGTGCCTTGCTTTACATGATATTATTTATATATTTGTATTATGTGCAGAGCTTTTTTGGTATGTGCAGAGCTTTTTGGTACACACAAGCATTTTTACCTGTGCTCCCCTGTAACTCATTGAGTAACTCATCTAGCTACTTTTTTTGTGTACTGTGTGCTACTCATATTAAGGGCTCTTACAAACGAGCAATTTTACCTGCGCTCCCCTGCGTTCCGTTTTGCTGCGTTCATCCATTCAGTCATAGACGCACTCAATGATTTTCAATGGGCCTGTACTCGCATGAATGCATGTAGGCGCCGAACCCAGGTTCAGACGCAACATGCTGCATTTTCTGTTCTGTGTCTACATGTGCTTGTGTGAGTACAGCCCCATTGAAAAGCATTGAGTGCGTCTATACCTGCGCTCCCCTGCGGCTGAACACAGGAAAACGGAACGCAGGGGAGAGCAGGTAAAAACGCTTGTTTGTAAGAGCCCTTAAAGGGGTGGTTCACCTTCAAGTTTACTTTTAGTATATTGTAGAAGGGACAATTCTAAGAAACTTTTCAATTGGTCTTCATTATTTATTTTTCATAGTTTTTTAATGATTTGCAATTTTCTTCTTTTTCTTTGCAGATTTCAAATGAGGGTCACTGACACCATCTAAAAACAAATGCTCTGTAAGGCTACAAATGTATTGTTTTTGTTACTTTTATTACTTATCTTTCTATTCAGTTCATCTCCTATTCATATTCCAGTCTCTTAGTCAAATCAATGCAGGGTTGCTAGGGTAATTTGTACCCTAGAAACCAAATTGCTGACACTGCAAACTAGAGAGCTGCTGAATAAAAAGCTAAATAACTATAAAACCACAAACAATAAAAAATGAAAACCAACTGCAAATTGTCTCAGAATATTACTCTCTATACTAAAAGTTAACTCAAAGGTGAACAACCCCTTTAATATGAATAGCACACAGTACACAAAACAAAGTAGCTAGATGAGTTAAGGTGGCCATACACGGGCAGATAAAAGCTGCCGACAGACTGTGTCGGCAGCTTATCTGCCCGTGTGGGGGGCCCTCCGACGGGCTTTCCCGATCGATATCTGGCCAGATGTCGATCGGGCAGGATTAAAAATCCCGTCGGATCACGGCCGCATCTGTTCGTTGATGCGGTCCCGCAATCCGACCGCCCGTACTGATCCGAACGTTGGGCCATAGGGCCCACGATCGTATCATCCCGATATCGCCCACCTAAAGGTGGGCATATCGGGGAGAGATCCGCTCGTTTGGCGATCTCTTCGTGTATGGCCACCTTAACTCAAAATGTTTTAAATCTGTCAGTGACAGCAGTGATTCAAACTACAGTCTAATTAGGTCAAAAGAATTGCAGTTAACACACTTGTGTGAAAAAAAAAGATTTTTAAAAACCCTGCAGCAAGCTTATGTAATTGGTTGCAGAAATGCATCTGAACCTTGGCTGCCTCAACTGCCTGAACCTTGATGGGCAAAGTTTAAAAAACTGACCTTTGTGTATGGCCCCTCATATGGTGACCGTCTGTCAGAGTACTATATCAATCGGCTATGAACATGAATTTGCATGGACCCCAAACATGAATAAAAGAAAAAGTGTTCATTTAAAGAGGACCTGCCACAGGGTTGGGGCAAGGCAGGGCTCAGAGTGGGATGGGAACATGGGATTGTGCCTGTTTTTACACCCTGTACATAGTGACTTCAGTGGTATTTGTTACCCCTATATGACTTAGCCCCCACCTTCTGTCTTTTTCTTCTAATTTCCTGAGCAACATGCAGCCTGAGGGAGTGGGCTGGTGATGAGATCTTGATAGGATATAGTCACTTTTTCTCTGTACCCACCTATTTGCCCCAGCCCCACCCTTTTTGTAAAATACAAAAACTTGCCATTGAAATATGCTATTTTCACAGTTGGTCATGTATTTGGCACGCGCTGGGTTTTACAATAAATGGTGGTATGGTCAGTTGCCTGCCCATCACTGTGAGCGACAGTTGGCATGAGAATTATGTTCTGGTTCAACATTTGATTCAATGATAACTGCATTTTGCATCTAAAATGAATTCAATTAAATTAAAAAGTGTCTGTCTGCCAGTGACACATGCTTTGACATGCTACTCAGTGTTCTTTGCTTCTGTAATTTGAATGGAAAACATAGGGGTTGTGTGTTCTTTCCCAATCCACATCATAGCAACCAGTTTTGTCTTATCTCAAGGTTTCTATGAATAGTGACCTCCAGTGGTCAAAGTCATGCAAATTGGAAGTAGGCTTTCATATGTTTTCCAAATGCAACATTTCTCAGTCCTGGCACAACCTGTTCATTATTCATTAAAATAACTGTTTAAATTTACTTTCCAGTCAATACATCACAAATATAATGCCCTTCTGAAATAGTTGTTTCCCTCAAAAGTAACTTTCAGTATAAAGCGCTGTGTAACATAAATGAACATCACACAAAGCATTGAAACAAAGCAACAGCTTGAACTCTGGGATGGGCAATTTCTATCAAAGAAAACTCATTTAAAAAAAAGAGCATGATAAACACAGACCACAATGATCTAAAATGCAATAATCCAGAAGATGTTGTTGGGTATTCACACACAGAATGCCAGGTTGTTTACTATAGTGTAACAACTGCATTTTCCAGGACCTCCTGGCTAAATTCTCTCTGGGGATCACAGGATTCCAGTGGCTGTTAACAAGGTTTGAAATTCTCCAAAGAGATTTGCCGCTTGTTCCCAGTTCTCACCATGGGGGATGGAAGAGGTGTGATGATTGCTATTAGTAATGTACAACATGGCAGCCATCTTGCACTGTGCTTGTTCCACAAACTGGGTGGCACACAGTTATCTTTCATCAAAGATCTTTTTCAGTATGAAAAAAAAACACCCTATCCTGTTTTCTCAGACACAGTGGAATCTGAATGCAGTTGTGAAGGGCTGTTTACTTACACAAACTAAGGAGTGGAGCCTTATTGCTGAAATGGAAACTATAAATAGCTACAGATTGACTGCCTGGCTCCCACACAAGTTTCAGCTGAAACAGTTTAATTTCAGGTGTTAGTATCTCTTTAATGTGCATGCATATTGATTTTATAAGGTAATTTTAGCACAGACTGTCAACAACAAACAAGAGGTAACAGAGCCCCATTCTTTCCCCTCTGACGGGATTATATGTGAGCACATCAGTCATGTGAAGAAACAATTTGACTGGACCCATTGATGATTGGTACTGAGTGTAGAGCAGGCCTTCCTTAGGACCCTTACTAGGGTTGCCACCTTTTCTTGAAAACCATACCGGCCTTCCTATATATTTATCTTTTTTTCCTATTAATATCATTGGGATCTACCATCAAAAATACCGGCCAGGCCGGTAAAATACCAGCCAGGTGGCAACCCTAGACCCAGGGCTGGAACTAGGGGTAGGCAGAAGAGGCACCTGCCTAGGGCACAACCAAAGGGGGGCGCTTGGCAGGTGCCTGTCTTCTGCCTACCCCAGGATTGCTGCTCTCCCATCCCGCGCAACATGCAACATGCTGCATTTTTCCTGCATTTGGCGCCTACATGCGGTTGTGTGAGTATAGGCCCATTGAAAAGAATTGAGTGGATCTATTCCTGCACTCCCCTGCGGCTGAACTGAAATAGGGGTAGGCAGAAGAGGCAGCTGCCTAGGGCACAACAATTGGGGGGCGCTGGGCAGCTACCTCTACTGCCTACCCCATAGACTGGACCTGGCACTAGACGTCCGCTAGTGCCAGTACTGCGCCTCTACTGCACATGCGTGCAAACACCTCTACTGCGCATATGCGCAAGAACGCTGCTACCGCACACCACAATGTCGCTACTGCAAATGCATGAACGCAGCTACTGCGAAACGTGGAAGTGGGGCAATCTGGCTGGTTGGTCTGCCTCTGGCTCCCAGCCAGCCTGGCCCACCTCTGGAGCGCAGGTTAAAATGCCCGTGTGCAGTGTCGGACTGGGACACCAGGGGCCCACCATAAAACCTTAGACCAGGGGCCCACTCTCAGTACCAATATTCTTCATCTCCTCAATCAACCTCTATTCTCCTAGTTTGTTTTCTTTACATACTATAATCAGTTTTTCCTTCTATTTAGCCTCTTTGTTCTTATATAAATAGGGAATGGCCATTAAATAGGCCAAAAATTTAGCAGCATGAGGGCCCACTGACACCTTGGCCCACCCCACCGGGAGTTTTCCTGGTATCCCAGTGGGCCAGTCCGACACTGCCCGTGTGTAAGGGCCCTAAACTTTGAGAGCTTAATGGAGTTAAAGCATTGGCAGTGGCAAACACTTGCTAGTATGAACCAAATGGGGTCTGCAACCTTTTGCTTTGCACAATTGGGGGGGGGGGACACAAAATACAATTAAACAACACTTTGTAAATGAAAGTCAGGCTGCAAAGGATTGAGATTGAGTGGAAAAAGTTAAATAAACCCAATGTAATAAATCCCCTCAGGATGACATTGGAAGCACTGAAGCAGGTCCCACCAGTGAACAGGCCGACACATGGCACTGGACTCAACACAATGCACTGGGCAGCCAGGCTAGACAGTTGGCCGATGGGAAGTGCCATCATGAAGCCCTGCTGTGCACTGACAGCTCTCCCTATTGTACTACTGTAGAGGTGTGTGCGCATACTGACAGCTTGTATTTCACTCCTATACCCCCCCCCCCCCTTTCGGCTAATACTAGAGACACTGACGGCTTCCTGACGATTTGCTGTGTTCTTCTATATGATACAGAAGCGACAACATGCAGGGCACGCTGCTTTACACGCTTATAGCCCGAGCTGTCCCGCCATGTACTCCCGCCACGTGCCTATATCCCGTGTATGACACAGCACAGTAACAGCAAGCGGGCTGCACAATTTTCCGGATCTGGCTTTCGGAGCATGGATCCAAGTTCTGCCCGCGCCTGTGCTTGGTGGCGCCGCCTGCTGCCGCCGCTCCACATCTTCACGCCGCCTGCTGGAAATCCTGCCGCTGCTATAAAGGGAAGCGTGTATGTATGGAATCGCCTGTAACTGCACGTCTCTCCTTCAACCCCCCCCCTCCTCCTGCTAGGGATTGTGCCATCCAAACGCCACCTCCACCCCGGCTTCTCGCAGGAATACTGGCAGCCAGTAAGGTGTGCGGCTTGTGAAGGCAGGGAGAAGCTGAGCAGCCTCAGTTCCTGCTGTGTTTATTCCCCCCGGCGGCAGGCTCTCAGGAGGGGTCGGTAGCTGCAGGCAGGGTGCAGCGAAATGAGCCGCTCCTGGAGGGGGGTTGTCCTGTTGCTGCTCTGCTGCTGTCTGCTGCCGGATCTCGGCTTGGTTCATGGTGAGTAGCCTGTGGCTGCCGTATGTCTGCTGCTTCCCTCACTTTTATTTCCTTGTACCCCCCACATATCGACGCTGCACAAGGGGCCATTTACAAGCAATTCAACTTGAACGGATCGGGGTATCTGGGTACAAATGAGAGGGGCATATTCTCCATTGCCAGAGGTTACCTATTTAATCATCTAGTGGGTAACTTGGTGTAAGGTGATTGGGCTACCATTACCCGTGTCTTATTTCACTGGTTATATTCCACTATTGTCACTGCCTCTTGCACTGTATGTCTGTCACCCCCCTCCTCTGACTCCAATGGGTTAACCGATAGTCTTATTTAAAGGGCACTGAGGCCGAGTCCTGACTGATAGCCCACATAATACACCCCCTCACTCTGGAGCTTGCCTTGCTACTGAACACTCCAATATATTCCTTTGTTAGTGTCGGCAGCCTCACATAAAATAATATTGCCCCAGCAGGCTGTAATGTCATGTGTACATGTTAGACTGTATGCGAAAGGGAGTGGGTGCTACTAATTCTGTAAGGCAACTTGCACATGTTGTGGAAAGTAAATGGGTGGGGGTGGTTAGTAATGCCAACCTCTAGTGTGTTTTTTTTTTTTTTAACTGTCTAACCTCTCCCTTTTTCTTGCTTGACATTTACTAATTGGGATTAGTACAAGAGATAGCTTGATTCCCTTTTCCTGAATTGCTGTAACCCTCCCTCCATGCTTAATTGTGCATATACTAACAATTGGTGTTATGCAGCTACTCTGCACTTTATAAAATGTGCTGGAGACCAAGAACTATTGGTCTTAACCTAGGCTTATATATTATGGAGTGCCTTGCCTGTGGAGTTCCAAGTGGTGAACAAAAAAAAACTACAGGGGCAACATGTAATGCTCTTGTGATAAGTAGTGTCTTGAATAACTTTGGAGGAGTAACGCCCACCTGGCCTGATGCATTACTGATTGATTCCCAGTATAACTAATGGGAAACGCTGGAAGTATGGCCATTCCTGTTGCTTTTTGTGTTTATCCTTTGTGTCAAAACTATTGATACTCCAGATCTATTCTGTGCAGTCGATACCATATGTTAAACTAAAAATGGCTTTTAATCTACAATGTTTTGTTGGCCAGAAAAGTGTAGACTTGCTTTCAAGAAGCTTCAATTTCTGCCATCCAGAATGTAATTGTTGAACAAGTGATCCTTATCCTGCAAGGACATTTTTCCTTTTCCTTTGGACAATTGGAATCAGGTGCCCCTTAGATTTATTGGCTCTTCCACTCTACAGATCAATTGCTAACAAGCTTATTTAAAGAGAAGGACTTTTCTGGTTCAGGTTAAGAACGAGCACCCTTCAGTAGTTTGCGAACATCAAAGCACTATACTTTCTGTTCTATATGCTATTGAGGCCTTACGTCCCTTGGCTGACTAGTGTAAATAGTGTTGAATCTGTGCTTTATATCCAGGGCTATTATTTAGTAGGGCTGAAATAGCTGTACCTTTAAGTGCAACAGCTTGCTGGGCAAGGAGGTTCAACCTCTTGTGCGTAAGTAAAGATAAACATAAAGTTTCTAATGGGTTTGCTTGGGAAGGGTCACTTTCTGCTGCACACTATTTAGACTGCCTCACAGCTGGGTTTACCCACGCACATGTTTGGATCTGTTTAACCCCATAGACACTCTAATGTCTAATCTTCAATTACCTGCTTATATATTGCATGAAAGGAGACTTGTCCCTAAATGTTAACTGAAAATATACTTCATATGAAAGTTTGTTGTGCCTTCTAAGCTTCTAGTAAAGCACCTAATTGCTTATACTGAGAAGCTAGCCTTGTTTGTCTTTATTGAGGGCAAACGTCCATGCTGCTTCCACTGAGCATCAATAAACACCAATTCATAAACTTGTGAATCTGTCTAGAATATTTTATACAGTGTAAGTGGAAATCTTGGTTTTATTTATATTTTGGTTTGTTTTACAATGAAACTCTAAAATTAGATTTATCTTTACACCTGCTGATTTTGCAATTATTTGACTAATCAAGTAGTCTATCATCCAGTCTGGCTGTTCGTATTGGAAAGGGATTGATTTACTTGATTAATTTGCATGATTGTGTGTGCAAATGTGTCCCTTAACAGTAGCATTGATATTTTCATGACTGGTAGTTTGTGGTGCACTTCTAACACCATTGTGGCCAGTAGCGACTGTATGTGTGCATAATTTATTATGTCTTGCAACAGAAAATGCACAGTAAGGTCCATGTCCACAGGAGCACATTCATTACATTTGTGCACTACATTCTTAAAGGAGTTGTTCATCTTCCAAATGCGTTTTTTTTTTTTTTTTTTTTTTTTTTTTCCAGTTTTCAGATATTTACTGTTTAATGGCTCTTGCACACTGGCATTTTTACCTTCACTTCCCTGCTTTGCGGTTTCTTCCATTAAGGTGCAGAGGAGCACAGGAGTAGATGCAGTCAATTATTTTGAAGGGGATGTACTCATGCCGATGCATGTAAGCGCCAAACACAGGTTGGGATTTAACATGCTGCATCCCAACCTACGTTCTTGTTCTACGGTCTTGTGTAAGAGCCCTGAAGTTCCTGTTTCTGGTGTTGGTTGCTTGCGTCTGAGAGTACAGCCCCCTTCAAAATAATTGACTGCATCTACTCCTGTGCTCCCCTGCAGCTGAATGAAAGAAATCACAATGCAGGGGAGCTCTGGTAAAAATGGTCTTGTATAAGAGCCCTGAAGTTCCTATTTCTGGTGTGAGTCTGGCAGCTCAGTAATTCAGGTGCAGATTCTGAGCTGTTAACATTTTGCAACATTTAGTTGATCTTTTTCTCAGCAGCATCTCTGGAGTAGTAGCAATTCTTATTTCAACTCTAACTGCTGCCTTTAATGAAACTCTGGGATTCTGCTCAGCAGGGACAAAGATAAGAAATGTATCAATTTAGAACAGTTTAGGTGGTCGGTGACCACCCTCCCCAGAGCAGGAATAGACTAGAGCAATTCTTTTCAATGGGGCTATACTTACACAAGCGCATGCAGGTGCTGAACGCAGCTTGAGACGCAATTTGCTGCATTTTTCCTGCGTTCAGCACCTATGTGCGCTAGTGTGAGTATAGCCCCATTGAAAAGAATTGCTTGCATCTATTCCTGCAATCCCCTGTGGCTGAATGCTACAAAACGAAACACTGGAGCACAGCTTTAACGGCTCATGAGTAAGAGCCCTTAGAAGGTGAAAAATGACACTTTACACTTTAATATTAGAAAAAATAGTCGCACGTAGAAAATAGAAAGTAATTGGAAACGGTCAATATTTTCTGGTGGTCTATCTGAAAACTAGTTGTTTGAAGACGAATAACCCCTTTACATAAACGCATGCTCTGGGCAAAAGATTAACCTGTGCAACCTTTTCAGCGCTGTTCATAAAAGAGCAGCAATGTGTCTTAAGTATTTGTAGTAATGTCCACCTGATTTACTTTAGTGTAGGCACACCACACATTCTTTGTATATACTTGGATCTATATAATGATTGTGCAATCTGGGAAGTATGGTATTCTATTTATGGTTAATAGAAGTTGATCCAGTCCTGTTGTCTGTGGAGATCACCATACAAGAGGTATGCTATATACCACTTGGAATGGGAAGTGGAACATGATGATCAGTGGTTTCTATTCAGTTAATGTAGCATATGTCCTTGTAATACGAAGAATCATGCTCGCTATAATCACAAATAAGTATAAACCTGAGCATAATCCCTAAACTTCATTAATTCAGCTGTTAGAATGGATACAATAGTTCCTGATAAAAATTTATCAAATTTTACAAGTTTAAAATCTACAAGTGGATTACTGAATTAACCTCCAAGGGGGATGTTGAATTGAAAAGTCTGATAGATACCAATTTACTAGTGTGGGTAACCTCTTCCTGGGACAGTGGGGAAAAAACCATTGCCATAATGGAAATAAACCTAAAGTCTGGGCTGAATAATCTGGCTATATTTTTAGTGTTTAAAATACGGCAATATATGCACATGGTTTGTGCATTGTGCTTTTTACTGTTCTTTAGGATGCAGAACATTTTAGGTAGTATAAATGGTCTGTGTGTGTGTATATAAAATTTGTGCAAAGTAAATTTTTTTGGAACACCGGCATAACTTTCGCATTGTGAAGGCTTTTTTTTTTTCTGTTACTTTTATTACGTCCATCCCCCCCATTTATGGTTTAGTATCTGCATATGACTTCATTGGATACACCATAAGGGCTGGATTGTTCCATTATATTTATGAAGCAGTTTTACTTCTCATACTTATTTCTTTTGTTCAGTATGCTTTAGCAATGATGTGGCTTGAGGCTGTACTGAGAACTTTAAAATAGGCCTGTCTTGCTGTCCTTTTGAGACCAACTAGTCTCACTCTTAAGGTGGCCATAGACGCACAGATAATATCGTACGAAACGAATTTTCGTACGATATTCGGTGCATGTATGGTGGGAAATGAGCCGACCGATATCGTCAGAAGATTAAGATATCGATCAGCTGGTTGATTGGGCTGGACGGAAAAATTTTGATCGGATGCCTTTGAAGGCACCCTGAACATCGGCCATTGTTAGTGCTGAATTGTCAGATACAAGTAGAATTCTATTGTTTCTACCTGTATATTTGACTATTCAGCTCTACACGTGTGTGTTGAAACGAACGATCTTTCTTGGAAAGATCTTTTCCAAGAAAGATCGTAATTGTTACGTCTATGGCCAGCTTTAAGCTTGGGTATTTTTCTCCTGTATTGTTTACTTTTTATCTATGGTATTTTATGATCTGATTGGGACCTTTGTTATGGAATCTTTCTGTAACTTAACTTGTGCATGTAAACTGTAATCATTTGTTCAAACTGCACATAATCCTTTAACTCTACAGTTGCCCTAGATTAAATATTTATTTCTTAGAAACCTGAAATAGAATCCAAAGTAAAGAACTAGTATATGGCACCACATACTCTTCGTATATCTCCATAAAGGAACCTGAACTCTTGGGTCCTCCATTCATAAACTGGCACTAGTGTTTATGTATGGGAATCCATCTGGTTCCCAGTTGTGGTGAGTGAATGGTAGTTCAGTCCCTTGCAAATCCTGCATGTGTGGTTCTGACTTTATGAAGCAGTACAGTAAAATGAAAATATGCAATGGCACATGTTCTGAAAGGTAAACAGAATACTAGTACAGAAACACATGATGATGTTTTACATAACTTATTGCACCAGGCTAAAGTTTCACCTTGTTAATAACCGCAATGATCCAGTACTTCAAACTTGTCACTGGGTGTCGCCATCTTGGAAAGTGTCGGAAATATACAGTGTCTAAGGTATTTCTGTAATATAAGTTGATACTACAGGTCTAATACATTTTGTACCATTTCAAGCTTCCTACTTTTCGTCTTCATTTAAGGGAAAAATTGATTTGGTAAACATTCATTTCTATCTTACTTTGTTGGGGTGTTTAGAGACACAAGTTAAAATGCAACTCCCTGAATCCAAGAAAAAATTCCTAAGAAGCTTATGGAATTGCCCTATAAGGAGGTCTCTAAAACAATGTAAATTATTGAACCATATATTCCTTGCAGCTAAACAAAATATAGCAAAATTGACTAGATTTATATTAATGAGATTAACGGGGTTAGCTACAGACAGGATCCAATCGGTCCAGAAAACGTGGCAGCCATGGGTCAAATATAGATTTAGTGCTTCACGCTGTACTTGAATCCCACATACAGAATAGAGATGGCATTTGTTCACTCCAGGCCCAAAAATGACCATAAGTCTCCATCAGATTGTTTTAAGGTAGAACTGCACTGCAGATTCTGACACGATTTTGGCAGATCCGACGCCTGGCTACAAAATGGCTGCGTCAAGTCAGATTCAACGGAAATGAGGCAAGTAATAGAAAGTCGGATGGTGTTGCAGCGTTGATCCGACACAACACGACTATCTGATGCAAATGCTGCATCCATCACAGTAGAGTCCCATCGGATCAGTGCTGCAACACCATCAAACTTTGTTACCTTAATTCCATCAAATCCAACTTGACGTGCCTATTGTCTGCCAGCGTCTGATCCATATAAAAAGCGTCTGAGTTATATAAATTAACATACTGATGCTATTTAACAAAATAATGTAAGTTTCATTCTCGTAACGTACAAGTTAATTCATAGTTTTGTATACCAATGTACTACAATAAGATATATTTATCAACCCTGGATTTAATATAAGGTATCTGGTGAAAATGTTAATTTTGTGTGACCAGGTACCTGATCACCACTCGATGAAACTATATTTTGCCTGTACTTTCAACGGTATAAATATACTGCTATGAATGTCCTATTGGATAAATGTAGAAATAAAAATATATTTTTTTAAGAAAATGGAGCTTGTGCAAAATGTACATTTTTACCACTTTTAATCCTACACAATTTGTAATTTTCTTAAATGGGGAAATTGTAGAGGTTATCTGTGACCTTCCAATGACCAAATGTAAAGAGTAGATTCAATT
Organism: Xenopus borealis; assembly: GCA_024363595.1. Classification (NCBI taxonomy): domain Eukaryota; kingdom Metazoa; phylum Chordata; class Amphibia; order Anura; family Pipidae; genus Xenopus; species Xenopus borealis. The sequence goes on along the minus strand of CM044432.1, from coordinate 114,275,616 downwards.
TCTTGTTGACCTGTTGGCTCAAATACAGAGGCCATAAAAATTGTAATTAAAATAGTTGGAAAAGCGTGTTGAGCACAAGCCTTTTTCATTGTACTCCTGTTGGAGGGGGTTCTACAGCCACTTAAGATTTATTTTTTGTCTCTAATTGTAAAGGTTTCTGGCACTAACATTTTAAAGTGAAATTTCATGATTTGAATGCATATGCATATTGGGAATTTGGCTCCTTCTCTTCGGTCTCCCTAGTTTAATCTTGTCAAATATCAACCTGTTCTATTATCTTCTTCCTTCTGTTACCACGGAAACTTCCCTTTACAGCTTTAACTGAAAGCATATTCTGTGATTGTGGCCTCTGTCTGTACAGCCTCTCTCAGAAATGTAAAAATGAATGGTCATTGCCTTCCATATCATACCTCCAACATTTTGGAAGTAAAAAGAGGGTAAAAAATTTTTTGCACATAGCGCAGGGAATGTTTTTGACCACGCCTGTTATGGCCACACCCCCTAATTACCATGTTAATCTTACAAAAATTTGGCAGGTTATGAAAGTTTGAAAATATTCCTCCTTATCTAAACTTACAATTACTAATTTTCTCAGCTCAATGGTTACAAAGTATCTTGTTTGCACCTGTTAGCTGTTCTTGGCTCTCTGGCTGTTCAGTGCAGAGAAGATGGGAACTTTCCAGTACAAATGAGGGACTGCAGGTTGAGCTGTCAAAAGAGGGACTGTCCCTCCAAAAAAGGGACAGTTGGGTGGTATGCTATATGTTTGAACATGGAAATATTTGATTATTTTGTATAAGTATAAATTTCTTTGTATTGAATTAGTAGTTTTTGTTGTGTATGGCTTTCTTTTTTTGTAGCTCCTGTGTATCCCTAATCAAATTGATATACAAATATTGCTTGTTCACAAATATTGCTTGTTCACCATACTTGGGTAAAGTCTTTATTTTAAGTGATCTATCTGACCTGAAAAGTGTGTGAAGGTAAACAATCCCTGTAATAAATCCCCCTAATGGTATTGCAGATGTGCATACTAGACTTTATATATACTTTTGATGAGGTTTTTGCCTTTCCTTGTGCACTTTAAGGGGTATATTCATCTGAGTGAAGTTCTGCCACTAGAGTGAAATTCTGCTGCTCTCCATTCATTTCTATGGGATTTTTAAAGGCATATTTATCAAAGGGTGAACTTTCACTTCACCCATTGATAAATAGGCCTTTCAAACTCCCATAGAAATGAATGGAGATTGGCAGCATTTCACTCTAGTGGCGGAACTTCACTCTTAGATAAATTTACCCCTAAATCTTCTAAGGGCAGAGACCGTCAAAGATTCTGGGAGATTAGTTGCCCTGCGGCAAATTGCTTCTTCTTCGGCAACTAATCTCCCCGAACTGCCTTCCCGCCAGCTCGCATTTAAATTGCTGGCAGGGTGGCACTCTGAGCGATTGATTTTCCCAAGTCGCCCAAAGTTTCCTCATGAGGCAACTTCAGGTGACCTTGGAAAGGACTCTTGGAGGTAGTTTGGGGAGATTAGTCACCGGAAAGGTGATTTTGTCGCCGGGTGACTAATCTCCCTTAATCTTGCTATCTGTTTCTGCCCTAAGGCATAACTCTAACTTCTTGATTTTAGCTGCTTTGAGTCTCTGCTGGGGAAAAATGGAAAAGACCTTGCCATTAAACATTTTACAGTGCTTGTTAAACTGAAGTGTGACCATGAAAGAATAAGTGTGGGCATTTTCCCCTGCACTTTTTATGGACTTTTTAATTAACTTGCTTTATTTACTTAAAAAAAAAAGCGCCTGTATTTTTATCCTCTTTCCCCTCCCCCATGCCAGTATTCTAGGAATGTATTACAGTCACGCTGGCTTATTACTCGTGTGGGATACCATTCTGTTTCCTACAAAGGCCCATGTCTGTCTTTAAGGGAAAGTAAATATTTACTGTATACGAACTATGGGTATCTTCAGTGAACTGGCCCACTGGAATGACCTTTCCTCAACTGCCTGCTGCTGGCAGTTTTGGTTTCCCAAAAGTGCTTATCGCTTGCTTTCTGCTAATACCTGAGTATATTGTTTTCCCAGTTCAGGCATTTTCTAGCTGTAGTTGTAGAATGTATGTGACCTGGCCCTATTTTTTTATTGGAAGAAAAACAAATTAAATAGCTTTCCGATTGGGTGGGGAGGGCAGATTGACAACCCTGCATATATACTGTAAATGGATCCTATTGTTGTAGCTAAGGTACAGCTGCAAATAAATATTCTTTGCCCTTCTCCCCCCCCCCCCCCCCCCCCCCACCTCCCCAACCATCTGCATTTAGATCTGTTTTAGACAACTGCGCACATGTTTACTTGAAAGCACCATATTGCAAACATTACATGTAAGACACTCTTAGGGCAGTGGCCAAGTCTCTTGACGATGCATCTTCAATGGAAATAATTGTAATCGCTGGCGATAAAACCTACATATTGCAGAGTCCCCATAAATTTCTTCCCTAGACAACTTTGGATGGATGAATGAAACAATGCATTGGTTTTACCTTCCAATGAAGATGCATTTTTGGGAGTTTTGTTGCCCAAAGGCATGCTTTTCTTATCATGGGCGAACTCTCCCCTTCAGCCACTGCCTGCTGGACAAGTGGCCTTCCTATAGCTCAGACTTCTATATGCGGATGTGTATCAGGAAAATGGGTTCTAGCTGTATATGCTCATTTATTTTTACATGTACAGCAAAGATTTAATAATAATGGTTTGATACTCCAAGGATAAAATGCAAATGATCTGCTATCTAGTTCCACGTGGGGTGCTTCCAATGTAATCTGCTGGTCCCAATCCAAGTCTGTAAATAAACACAAGGGGCACACTCCCATTTTATAAAACTCTGCATCTTTAGTTTAATACATTTTATATTACAATTTTGCAGAGAATAGTCCCATACCTGTATTAAAAATTTTTTTTTTTCCTCCTCTAGCAACCAAAACCTTATGTGCAGAGTCTCAGTTTCAGTGTGGAAATGGGCGCTGCATTACTTCACTGTGGAAATGTGATGGAGATGAGGACTGCTCTGATGGAAGTGATGAGAGCTCATGTGGTAAATTGGCTCAGATCAAATATATCCCTATACTGTATGTCTAAACTCTCCTCCCCTTGCTTCTTTCTCCTCCTCTGCCTTAATTTTAGCCCCTGTGTTTCTGGTGAAAGTTTGTCATATACTTGTATTGTGCAGACTGGAAAACCTAGTGCAAGACCATAGTTTGTCAATGTAATGGCAATTAAAATTATAGCAATAACTGCGTATGCTTTAATAACTAGTACTAGGCCCAGGACTTACTAGTTGTTGTTGTTGTTGTTGTTGTTGTTGTTGTTGTCGTTGTTTACAACTGATAATCTTTGGAATGAACAACCGCAACATTGCAACATTGCAACAAAGCACACAAGTTTTACACTTTTTTTTCACCCCCCCCTCACCCCAACCTTTTTGAATTTTGTTTCCATTTCTCAGTGAAGAAAACCTGTGCAGAATCTGACTTTGTTTGTCGTAATGGTCAGTGTGTTCCTAACCGATGGGAATGTGATGGAGACCCAGACTGTGAAGATGGATCAGATGAAACACCAGAGCTATGTCGTGAGTGAGCATTTCTTCTGTCATTAAAGGGGTTGTTCACCTTTGAGTTAACTTTTAGTATAATGTAGAGAGT
>CM044432.1:114163242-114251501 GCA_024363595.1 Xenopus borealis | reverse complement strand
CCCCCCCCCCCCAGGTTTATTTACTGGTCCGATTGGGGAGAGCCTGCCAAAATTGAAAAAGCTGGAATGAATGGAATAGACAGACAACAGTTGGTAACTGCAGATGTGCAAAGACCTAGTGGCATTTCAATTGGTACAATAACTTTTACTCTAGTTGGCTTCAGCTAATGTAATCATCTGTTAATTTACAATCATAACTGGCTGTTTTCTTTATGTAGATGTGGTAAAAAGCCGTTTATATTGGGTTGATTCCAAACTGCATACACTCTCTAGTGTTGACCTCAATGGTCAGGATCGCAGAGTCATCCTGAAGTCTCATGAATTCCTTGCTCATCCTCTTGCACTTACTATATTTGAGGTATCCACTACGCATTTTGCATGTTGACTTTGATTATACTTTCATTCTATCCAGCATTCAGGTACCCTGTGTAAGGGGGAGGGAAAACTTGTATGACCTTAAAACAAAAACTATACCCTCCCTCAAACAATGTAGGTCTGTAAAATAAAATACTTCACATAAAATCTCTCATGTAAAACCCTACTTCATGTAAATAAACCATTTTCATAACTGCTGATCATATAAATAAAACTGAATTATGTTGATGCATGTTTTCACTGAAATGGCTTAGTCGATCGTAGATATATTTATCTTCTAATACAGATTTCTTTATTTCATTTATTAGGATCGTGTCTACTGGATTGATGGTGAAAATGAAGCAATCTATGGGGCCAACAAATTTTCCGGGCAAGAACTTGAAACTTTAGTCAATAATTTAAATGATGCCCAAGATATAATAGTCTACCATGAACTTATCCAACCCATGGGTAAGTTAACTGGTGTGTGGACTGCAGTCTACCTCAAGACATGGTATAGGATTGCTAAAACGCAATTAGATAGGCCCATATTAAAAAAAAAAAAAAAAAAATTAGACCTGACAAAACAAGCTTAACATGTTTTCTTTCCTGTTTGGGCACGTATTCATAGGCTGACTGCATTTCCTTAAAGATGGGCTATTCCCAATCATTGCCCAACTGAATTGCATAACCAATCAGTCTTTACTAGTGCAGCTTTGTATCACAGGCGAGGTTGAAAGTGCTATGCTCGAATAGTCTTGCTATATTTAACATGTGAGTTAGAAAAAAAATAGAATCATGGAGCACCTACTTAACAAAGGAAGACCCACAATTCAAATATAGCCAAGCACTTTAATGACTAACTTTTCATTTGGCTTTTTATGTTTCAGACCTGTAAACTTTTAGGATTGAATAGTGACTAAAATGTTACTTGATCTTTCACCTGATGCCTCGTCTTTCACAGCCAATAAAAGTTTCCTGGTTTTGGCATTATTTTCCATAGGCAGAGGGTGATTTAAAATTAATTTTTTTTTTTTTTCGTAGGAAAAGCTTAACATTACTTCTGAGTTTTACACCTGCAAATATTGCCCTGGCAAAAAATAGCAATTGTGCCCCATAAGAAGCATTGGCAAAAATGGTAATTAACTTAACTAGCGGTTACGCAGGTTACATATAGACTTCAAAAAATCGTCCATTTAACCTAACTTGTGTTACTAGTCTGAGCATACAGGGTGGATTTTTGCCTCAAAATGCACTACAAGCAAATCTGTCCCATAGCATGGCTGACTTGAAAGCTATTAACTGATTGGCCCACAGGCTGCATGGTTAAGTACTAAGCAAATTTTTACTTCACCTGAGTAAAGTCCAGACTATTTTGAAAATAATATGCATAGCATTTAAAAATGTTATTGGTAACAAGAATTCATGCGATCATAATTAAAATTGTCTGGCCTAACTTAATATAACTCAACTTATGAGAACAATAAATAGCTGTAATATGTTAGTTTTAAAATTAAGAAGGATTTCACAACATACAACCATGTCTTCAAATGTTAAAACCTTGAAAGTCGGATTTAATTCTCATAAATGGAGGCTGTTAAAATCAAACCCACTGCAGCTAGTTTGTAGTTGTTCTGTAGGATAAAATAGCTTTACAGTTCTTTACGTCCCATATTGGCGATAAGCATGACAAAGAGTAGGATTTGTTTTTTTTTTTTCCCCAACGTCGCTTTATATAAGCTTCGTGGGATATGTAAGCCTTGTTTGTATGCTTCCACACTTAGTTGTGATGTGTAGTTTAAAACCACCTCCCTAATTGTAATTCACCAATGAACGGATGATGACACATTTTAAATATCTGTTAGGCTGCACTGGAAATGTCTTTCTGGTTTAATTTTTAAGTAGAAAGTGCCTGAGGAAGCTAAAAATTGAGTGAAACACGGCATAAACTGGTAATATTTTGAATATCTATATAGCTGTAACTATAAGCGCTTGTGTGAAGGAGGCTAACTTCAGGTAAAAGTTGCAAATGCAGAGTGGTGGAACCCACTGGGAAAGATTGTGGTGAACAAGAACTGCCTGAAAGAAGGTGAGGCGTTTAGACTTAGGGCTCATCCAGACGAGAAGATTCAAGGAGATTCGTCGCCTGGCAAAATCGTGAGGCAATTTTGAGCGACTTTTAAAATCGCGTTGCCGCGTGTGAATAGGCGCAGGCGACTTTAGCGCTAGCGGGTGCAAGATATGAGCAAGCCATTCAAGGAGATGTCACCTTAAAGACGTGGCGTTTTTGTCGCCAGATGACAAATCTCCGTGAATCTTCTCGTCTGGATGAGCCATTAGTGTGGGTGAGATCAATCTGGGTTTTTGTATAGGAATTTTTCAACACTGCTCTAGTTTTAATTATGGAAAATGTCTGCCTGTATTGACAAATTCTTGTTTTGCTTTCACCCTAGCTTGTGAAAAGTAGCTGCACTTGTAGCAAGAAATTCTTGTCATGTTGGTAACCTGCAGCTTTATCATAGGTTTTCATTCATCTAAGAATTCCATTTGAGACTTAAGTCTTACATCTTTCCTTTGGATCATATCTTCTTGCTCAAAAATTATTTTTCTGGGGGGGTGGAGTCCAAACAATACTTGTGTTGGTGTGCTATATAAATATACCTTTGTCTTATCACTGCTGTACTCAAAGGCGGTTACCATGGCTTCTAGTTTGCTACTAGCAGGTGCTCAGAGCAATGGGCACCTACCACCTGGGATTACATCACTGAAAAGATAAAGGTGCATTTATATGGCACACCAGCTTAAGTATTGTTTGAAATCCACCCCCACCAAAAATATAAATAATACAAAAAAATTTTTCCTCTGCTAAAATAATCTCCGGTGTGTATTTAATAGACTACTTGAATCTGTCTCATTCATACATTGCAGCTTTACCACTTTTTGAGGTTTTACAAAGGCCCTGCAATGGCTGTGGTACATTAGAAGTTTCCTTGAATTCAAGCCTTTAAAAGCAACTATTTACACCTGAAAATACTCTTGTCAACAGGTAGAAACTGGTGCAATGAACAGGTAGAAAATGGTGGCTGTAAATATCTGTGTTTACCTGCTCCGCAGATAAGTGAGCATTCACCTAAGTATACTTGTGTTTGTCCTGATGGCTTTGAAGTGTATGAAGGAAGGAGCTGCAGAGCAGGTATGGTGAATGGAATGTCTCTTATGCAATAAAAATGTGATGCTAGTATCTTATGCATAGCATACAATGTATAACTGTACAATGTTCTTTGCAAACCTGCTTTTACAGGTTTTAATAGTTGGAATCTTCTGCAATTTTCTAATGGCTATACTCTGCTTACTGGAACCTGTTATGGATGTTTCAGGGATACTTTTTCTGCTGTGTGAAATATCTGCTGGCTGGTCCATCTTTAATAATTTCCTTCTGATAGGGCTCATTTACAGTCTTAATCTGTACCACTATAACATTTGAAGTATGGATAGACCACGTAACTTGGAAGATGTGTTGCCTTTAAAGGTGTTTACCTTTAAATTAAGTTTTAGTATGATGTGGAGAGTGATATTCTGAGATACTTTGCTGTTTTTTTTATTTTATTTTGTATTTGTGCTTTGAGGAATATAGCAGCTTTCCAATTTCTGTTTGCTAGGGTACAAATGACCCTAGTAATTATGCAATAATTTTAATAAGATACTGTAATACAAATAGAGGCTTGAAAAGAAAAGGAGTAATAAAAGTAACCATAAATTTGTAGCTGTACTGAGCATTTGATTTTTAGATAGTCCCCCCCCATTTGAAAACTGGAAGGAGTCAGAAGGTGAATATTTAAGAAACTATCAAGGGGGAAAAAATGAGAGCCAAATAAAGTTCCTTGGCATTAGCCTTTCTGCACCATCTTCTCCTGAGCAGTCTTCTTCCTGGAGTCATCGGTGTCTTCTTGCGCACACGGAGGAATCTGCCGGTACAGAGGTACTGCACATGCGCCCGAATTTCACGAAGTTTCAGATTTCTTTCAGAAACTGCATGACTTTTGACACGTGTGCAGTAGATCCGCACTGGCAAATGCCTACTAATGCGCATGTGCCAGAAGACACAGACTCCAGGAAGACCGCTTGGGCGAAGATGGCACCTGTGAACTCCACTGGACAGGACATGGAAAGAGGGATAAGTAACAAGTTAGGGGCATTTGCCCGGGGGGGGGGGGAAGAGAGGGCTGCCTACACAGGGGAGGGGGGTATGGTTTTTTACAGGTAGGAGTTGAATTCTCCTTTAAAGGCAAAGCACCCCTTTAAGAGTTATGGCAGACCAGTATAAATGTACAAACTATATAGGATTCTTAATGGACTGGTACCAAGCCTGAATCTGTGGAGAGGCCAGAAAGCCCCGGCCAGCCACATCACATTGGTTTTGAAGTTCTGGGGCTGCTCAGCAGACAATGTGTTTTTTTTTTTTTTTTTTTAAATTTTCCATGTGCCAATTCCCAGTGCTCCTGACCCGATGAAAATTTGTGCATTGGCACAAATCACAGACTAATTGTAGTGGACCTAGGCTTGGCCATTTTGTAAATCCATGCCTGATTCCTACACCTTGATTTTTCTGTAAACCTTGATTTTCCTGAACAATACTGTGCAGGTTCTCCACTTTTTTATTTATTCATTTTTTTTGACTGGTATCCTGTCTATTTGCTTCCTAATGTATTCAGTGTTTCCCATGTGTTCATTAAATGTTGCCCTTGTGTCACTGTCCCATACAGCACATGCATCTGTATAAGATCAGAAACGTTATTCATTTTTGTGGTTGTGGTATGATGACCATTTAAGTGGGGCTGTTTCACACAAATATGTAGCCTTCCTCTGACTGGATGTCTGTCTAGCAGTCTCATAGACTTGATTTCCATTTAGAAAAAGACTGAACCCACAGTACCACAAAATTGGCTTGGATTTGGCGGTAGCAGACAAGGCATATAAGAATGCTATTCCTGTTATGCAAACTTAATATTTTTATCTGTTTCAAGGTAGTAAAGCTACTATGGACCAGACTGTCAAACCTACAGGAATAATGCCTAATAAACCACTTCCAAGTGGTAAGTGCTTATTATAAACATATATTCATAGAGCTATTTTTGACATGGAAAGCAGAACTTGCCCCTTTGGGCAGGTTTTACCAGAACTACTTAAGGACTGCCCCTTAAAACATTCCTAATGTAAAAGGTTTTTGTAGAATGTTGGAATGTCCTGTTTATATTAGTCTGTTTATATTAAAGCTGTTTACGTAATGGCTTCTTGCTTAAAATGCTTTCCTAAACCAGCAATTCGAATTCTCTGCCACTACCATTTGTTTAGAGCTGATCTATACAACACTGTTTGTCTTCATATGTTCCTCTCTGCAGTACTTTCTATTTGTTGCTAAAATATACTTGGGAAATGGAATATCCCATAAAACATTACCAGGGTTCAAATGTTGCTGATTCCGCCAATTGGGAAGAGAAATGGTAAAATTGCAATAGATGGCTTACGGTCTTCAATTTTTTTATTTGCATATTTTTTTTTTTTAACATACAAGGCTACTGTTCGCTGTCAATTCTGTATAAGTATCTAGTGTCCATAAAAAGTAGGAAAGGATGGCCAGTTTGACAAAGATGTGAGGCCAAAGGAGGAGAAAAGTGTAATGAAAACAAAGGATTATATTAACAGTTCAGAGTACTAGCAGTATGAGTCTAAACAAGGAGTTCAATCTGACTATTCCGGAGAGGTCCCTTTAGCAGAGATGAAAAGTTTGTTTTCTAGGCTAGCAGCTGTGGGACAGACAAGGGTCTTGTGGATGTCTTAAGTATCATGGAAAAATTTATTTCTAGTCATGACCCAGTTCATTTTCAATATGTTATCTGGGTTCTCGTATTCTGGTTAATATTGCATAGTTAAATTGGGTTGAATAAAAGACAGTCCCAAGTTCAACCCCTCCAAATTAAAACTCGGCATACACACACACACCCTTCCACTCTTTCACACAAACCATATATGCCCATAGCTATACGAACTGTAGAGTTTAGTATCTAAATAGCCTTTGATATTATGCCTGTCCAAAAAAATCATCCAAGCCCCTTTTTAAAAGCAGTATCTTTGTATTCAGTAAAGCATTTTCTTTGTTGATTTGTTGATATGTTATAAATCTGGGCATTGCTACCATGCTATGTGCCAGTGTTCAGTCTAACCAAGCTAATTTTATACAAGTGTTCTTAAAATATGAGGTAAATTAAATATTATGGTTTTTGACCTTACAAAATGGCTTATCTGTTGCTGGTAAGTTTCAAAGGGTGGTGGGCTATGGGTTTCCTGAATCACTGGCCATGGTTTTTTTAGCTTGAATTGGAATGAAAACAATGTATATACAATGGAAGCCCTTGTATGTCCACCACTGAAATATCTTGAGAGATGAGCCCGATGGGAATAAGGGGTTACTTAAAACTGGTGCTGCTGGAGGAGTTGCTGAGAAATGTTTAGCTGGCTATTTATACTTCTCCCAGATCTCTAAAGAAAAATTTAGGAAGGGTCCGTAATATCTTGATGCTGTACAACAGGGAACTATAATGCGCTTTGGTAGATGGGTATAACTGATGCTTCAGAATTTTTACCCACTTGGGAGGTAGAGGCATGCATATGTATTAGAGATACCAATTGATTATATATAGTCTGTAACAATGTGGAGCACTTAGGCCTCCCTGATGTTTCGTTCTATATATGGTTTGTCTAGTAGTTCTGGGATGTTTTATCTGCCCAGATGAACCTTTTCACAGTTGTGGATAGGAACAAGCAACATTCTATAATAGGTATGAGGGTAATTTTAAATGTGTATTCTTCTGAACCAGGAAAGATCACTGTCTTATGACTCTGCTCACAGCTGGTGATCATATCTTTTCCAGCCACATGACTTGTCAGGCATGCTATGTAGCCTATTCTGTATGCAGTGCTGTTTAACACGTTCATTACTTCCTACTGCATTGTGCACACAGTGTGACTCCTGTCGGCTTTTAATTGTCTAAACTGCCTTTTGTACCTATAATAGGCCTAGCTGTGAACCTTGGATTACCACAATCCTGTGTTGACTCTCAAAATACTTGTTAAAGCTGCAGGCAGCTGAGCCCCCTCGCTAGAAGCCTTTTCTGCATTATTCATGGCACAGGTAGTCTGCTGCTTTAGTGTGCACAGGGTTCAGCGTTAACCATACACTTCTAAGAATGTATTCCACTTTCTGACCTGCACTAAGGATGTAAGAGCCAGAGACTAAAATCTAAAGTTGTAGCAATTAAGAACATTAAACTGCATCTTTCTGACTTATCTTCACCAAGCTGCTTGTCAAAGGCTCAAAAGGCAACTCAAGACTCCTGAAATTTAAATATACAGAAAATGCTTTACTATACATATTAACGTGACGAATGTATTTGTTAATGTTCTTGACCCTGAAATTGGTCTTAATGCTCCTTTCACTGTACTAAACACTGTTACAGTAGCCTGATATTGCTGGCATCAGACTCTATTCCCAAAATACCTGTAAAGCCCTGTGATTAACAGCTATGAAAGAGAATCGGACATGTGCAAGGTGTTGGCTGAAGGGGAGCTAACTAGCGCAATATTTAAACTGTAAAAATAGCTTTAACAGAATGCATTTAGTTGCATAGAAGAACTTTATATCATCCCTCTTAAAAGAGCTCTCCCTTCCATAGTCCTGACAAAACCAGGGGCATAACTACAGAGGAAGCACAGACCCTTGGGGGGCATTGGGTATATGTATAACAATAAATTTGCTGTGAGGCCCAGTAACATCTAATTATGCCACTGGAACAGAGCCATAGAGCAGTGAATTCATTCCATGACTAAGTAGGGGTGTCTATGCAGTTAGAATAATGCAGTTGTCATTTGATTTTCTTCAGAGGAAAACTTGATTCAAATTTGATTTAAATTCAATTCCGATTTTCTGGTCATTCCTATTTTCATACATAACCTCCCATTCGAGTTGAGTACATTCGACTTTATTCACATAACTCGAAATTCGACCTTTTGTCTAATTAAAATGAAAATCTAATTTGATACTTTTTTGGTTGTGGTCTTCTGAAGCTGTACTTTGAGTCTTTGAATAACTGAGAAGTAGCTTCCTTTGCTCTAAGCACTTTTGAATCTCTTTTTTTACAGAATGTAGTGCGTTTTCAGACTTTTTTTTTTTTTTTTTTTTTTTTTTTTTTTTTTGCAAAGTCCATTTTTTTTTTTCTTCTTAACACATGGTCATAGTTGATCATCCAAGTAGTAGAACTGTTGTAACTGAAGAACAATTGAGAAATTAGGGGTGGGGAGAAATGAAAGCAGCACAGGTCTTGATGCATCAAAGAAATCCCATGCATAATTTCCACTGCCATGCTTTACAGTTGGTGAAATTTATGAAAAATTACTTTTTGCTTTGCAATATGGTTGCCAAACGTTGAACTTTTTATTAATTTTTATTAATTTTTTTTTCTGCTTTGCTGATCTTTGCCTGGGTGTTCATTGACAAGCTTTAGTCTTGCCTTGATACTTTCTGGAAAGAAAAGGCCTACTTGCATTCTGCTCTTTCGCTGGCAGGGCAGTCTCATCTAAGCAATTTCTCTGTTGAAATCTTCAGTGGTGTAATCCTAGGGTGAGCAACTGGTGTGTAAGCACCCAGGCTCCCCATAGGGCCCACTGTAGACACTGCACAAGTAAATCTGAGGGCCAGTGCAGACATGCCATGCTTTTCCTGATGCATGCTGGTGGAGGGGGCTGCAGTTTTTGCAACCAGACCAGTGGTCCCATGGTTAACCCTCTGCTTCTCCATGTGTAGATTATCTTCTGGACAGTCTAATGTTCAGTTATTTACCAATATTTTTAAATCCCTTCCCAGACTTACACTGGTTGTGTATTTGCTTTTTAAACCCCAATATAGTTTATGAATATAGCTATGTCGAATACAGTGGTTGTTTGATATCTGTGTAACCTTTACCATTTAGCACTTTTTCAACACAAATGGCTACCACCTTGACTACATGGCAGTACAGTAAACCATAGTAGTCTTTCCAAAGACACAACTTTTACCAGCTTAGGACAATGGCAACTCTGCAGCTTCATCGGTTTGATTTTGGTTTTTTTTTTTTTTTTTTGGTTTTTTTTGATGCATAAAATTTGTCACTTGCCACAGCAATTTAAGATTGCAAAAACCATTGCTATCGATCTACATTGTCGAACTATACATTGCTTCAGTATATTAAATGCCCTTCATTATCCCACTGGCTGTATATATGAAAAAAGAAACCATTGTAAAGAATTTAAGGTTTATGGTCTGCAACTGCATGGATGTAACCCATTGTCTTTCACGTACAAAGTTCATAAACTGAGGTATTTTGCATACTAGAACTGTAGACTAAGTGGTCTTTTAAAATGTAATCTTATTATCAGAAGTCTATCTGAAAGCTGCTGGCCAATATGTTGATCGAAAACTACAGAACCGACTCTTTAAAATGTAATTGTACGTACAGATTTGAGCATGTTGAGATGTTTTCATCTGTTCTAAACTACTAAAGGCCAGGCCACCTGCAAAGCTTATTTCAGTTTGGATGTTGAAGGAGATCTATGCTTATGTTGTACAATCCTAATGTGCCGTCTGTCCTTTGTAGGTGTGTTGATTCTTTTGTTCTCGCCTGTAGGTAATAATGACACTGCTTCTGTGTATGAAGTAAATCAGTCTGCCAAAGGAACCTCTGCTGCATGGGCAATCCTTCCCCTTTGTAAGTGTTATTCCTAGAAGGCAAGATTGTCATCTCAACAGGACTTGTGATTAGAATTGCATCTCTGCTATTGCAGGGTTTTCCTGAACTGCACAAATCTCCATTTTAAACCTTTTTTTTTTAATTTTTAAAGAGTCATTCCAAATATGCTAATTTTTTTAAAAAAATGTATGTATTTTTACATGATGATCCTTTTGTAACCTAGACTATATAGATTTATATTGGTAAAAATGTTTAATTTGTGTATGCCATGCAGTGCTATTACATTCTGTTTAACTGGGTTTATCCCTTGAAATGGTTACAAACAGTGGGGCCAGGCAGGCCAGCCTAAATGACTTGAATGTGCTTTATATCTGTCCTAGATAATCATTGGGCTCCCATCTTTACAGTCAATTAGAGCAAATTTGTAGGAGTTTGATCTAGATATTCTTGGAACAATTACTGTAACAAGTTTGCACATTTTGACTTGCTTCATAAGCAGTCTAAAGACCAGTGCTTTAATTTTGTTCTGTGTTGCCTTGACTAGAAAACCATCTTAAGCAATGTTTCTTCATTAGAAGGTAGTTTAGAAGAAAACCTTTTAAATAAATTTGTTCGGTTAATATGGACACGCATCCCCTTTAAAACAATGAAGATAAAGTAGAAGATACTTTACTAAATGGAAGTTCATGGCCAATTTTTAATAGTACCATTGTCTGTTAGGGTGTTTTTTTTATTTTTTTTTTTGTGTGCTCCTTTTGAATGAGTGACTTTTTATCCATCTCTTCTTTTTAGTGTTAATAGCAATGGTGGCCTCTGGGGGTTACATGATGTGGCGCAACTGGCAACGGAAAAATATGAAAAGCATGAACTTCGATAATCCAGTGTACTTAAAAACAACAGAGGAGGACTTGGCAATTGATATTGGAAGGCATAGTGGGAATATAGGCCACACATATCCAGCTGTAAGTAATTCATCGGTCAGTTTTCAGTCCAATGTTTTGTTTTGCATCAACATTTTGACAATCCCTGCTAATTGGCTCTAAAGGCTTGTTGTTTTTTTTTAATAATGGGTGATGTTCGTCCATTATACTTTTTGTATGGCACTAATAAAACGCCATTTTATATAATCACACTATGGTCTTTTATCAGGACCCCTGTTGGTTTGTGTGTTGCAGGGAGCACATACAACTGCAGATAATGCCCGATCAAAAGTGAAAAGAGGACCCCCCAAGAGCTGCCAGTTAGATCCTGCTACCCTCAATTCAAAAACTCTTTTTACTTTAGACCGTATACTGGGCATTTTTCTGTTATGGACCCTGTGATATTAATGTCAACTTTGTAACTAGATGGATGCTTTTATGCAAAACTAGACTGACTTGAGGGACAAATTAAGCACTGGTTATAATTATTCCACTTTGAGTACCACTCAATACAATGAGAAAATTCAGTAAGCTATCACTTTAAAATGTTTCTAGAAAACTGCTCCTCAAATTTCTACAGCTATTGTAGGGTGCCTCTACTTGTCTAATTTTATTTTTTGCTAGACTTTATTTTTATTTTTTTTTTCCCCTCAGATCTCTGTTGTAAACACAGATGATGACCTGTCCTGAGTGTGATTATTCTTGATTGGCATTCACCATCATCCTTGACTACACTGCTTCAACAGGGATTTGTTGTATTTTGTATGGTAACCACACCAGTGGCTGAACAACTTGTCCTTGTCCACCTTCATCCATGAGAGCATGTTTCACAAGAGTCGTGTGCAGGAGAAATGAAAACACACTGCCTACATTGTAGACTTGTAAATATTTATCAATGGTGTTCAGCTCTTGATATGGTTACCTCAACGATTTGCTCCCAAACCTTTTCTCTTCTTACCATCTACCTTCCCCCCCCCCCCCTCAGTATTAACACAAATACTTTAATCGGTACTGTACAAAGCACTTTCCATAGAAAGCCATATCCCAGAAATTGTGCTGTATGTAGTAAGTTATCCTGTACATATGTGTAAAGGCAGTTTGTACATACCCTTAGAAGGAACACAATCACTATTCTGAAGCACTTTGAAATATTTCTGTAAATATGTATCTGTAACATTTTTGGGTTTTTTCCATTTGTTAATTTTCAAATGGTTGGGGCAAATGGCAATAGACAAAATTTACAAACGGGTTATACATAAATTGCCAAATAATTTCTAAAGAATTTTGTAAGTGTGAATGCAACTGTAAATCTGTCTTGACTGGCCTTTTTTATAGAGGTATGCAGAGGGTTTACTCCCTATTAAAACCACTGAAGAATCTTTTCAGAATTAAAATGAACTATGTATTTACAATTTTTCTTGTGTTTATTGCGAAACCTTCATGCAGTCTACTAAAATTGAGAGTTTTGAGTGTCCGCAGAACTTCCCATTTCATTTGCACTCTGTGCCAGCCAACTTTGGAATTTCCTGGGGGAAATTTTTAGTTCAGCTAGGAAAAACTATACATTGTTGTGTTTTTGGTTTTTTTTTCACGAGAACCTGAGCTATTCAATTGTAGAACATTTAAAGCTCTAAAAAAAATTTGCCATTGTTCAGGATGTAGGGATTTCACAAATACTTTTTTTTATTTTACAAAAAATGTAACTGATTTGTAGTTCAAGTGTCTTGAATGTGACTACCAGATATGGGATAGTTTTATGGAGGTTTCAAAGCACTACCCATAATGATATAAGCTTCATTCCAAAGCCAAGAAATCCTAGAACAATGGGAAACCATTTGTACATATTCTACCAAAGCTAAAATGGGTAACCATGTATTTCTACTCAAACTGCAGTCGCAATGCTTTCGAAATATTCCATTTTGATAAAATACCTGAAAATGGCCATAACTTCCACTTTATAGTATCTTATCTCCTACATAGTCCTGGGTACCAAGTGAAAGCATCCTAAATAGGAGTGCCAGGGGTCACTGAACAGTTTGATGCCCATTGTACATAGGATTACAAATGTATCTGGCGTTTAGAGACCCCAAAAAAATTGGCACATACAAACTGACCAAGAAATCGCCACTGAAGTAGCAAAATGTTAACTGATTTGTTTTTTGCAGGGTAGACAACTGTTGACCCCCAAACATTCAGCTGGATTTTTAAGATGGGTAACAATGTCTTTCTACTCCAAACTATGGAGTCGCAGTGCTTTCCCAAATGTGTCTATTTTGATTAAATACTTTGAAATCACTTGCACTTTCTAGCATCTCCCCCATAGCATTGTTTACCAAGAACAAAACATCCTAATTATGAATTCCAGGCAATACTGGAATGTAAGAGCCCGTATGTGTAAGACCCCCAAACAGTAGGGAGATGCTATAAAACCATATGTTTACTGAAAGCACACATTCTTAAGAATCCAAATTGGGTAAATAAGTCTTAGTACTGCAAAGCCATTCTAAACTAAGTGGTTTTTATAAAATTTCCAAAAATTGTCGCACATCTTAAAATTTGCCTTATACGTGCAACATTTTGTAACGGGTATGGAATCCATTATCCAGAAACCAGTTATCCAGAAAGCTCTGAATTGCATGTGCTTACTCTCCCTACCCTTTGCCCCTGCCCTGGTTATTGGAAGCAAACCAGGCTATTTGGTTTAAGGTTTACATTATTTTATGGTAGACTTAGTGTGAAGATCTCAAATTATAGAAAGATCAGTTTTCTGGAAAAGCCTAGGTCTTGAGGAGGTCCCATACCTGTACAAACCTAAAACATACTAAATATGAACCAGGGGTCTACTTAACAGTTTGATGCCACATATGCTTAGATTCCCAAACTATCCCTCACACTGTAGTTATACATTTAAGGAGAATTCAACCCCTCCTGCCCCCCGGCAAATGCCCCTAACTTGTTACTTACCCCTCCTTCTAGGTCCTGTCCAGCGGAGTTCACAGGCACCACTGTCTCCAGATCGATCCCCTTCCTGGATTAACATGCGTTTTCTGGAGCATGCGCAGTACAAGGGATTTGCTGGTGCGAATATACTGCCGCAGATTCCTCCAACTGCGCATGCACACGAAAGTCACTAACTTTCTGAAAAAAAGATCAGAAAGTTCATGACTGATTCAGTTTCTGAAAAAAGAAATCTGACTCAAGAGCATGCACAGTAGCTCTGTACCAGAGTTTTCTGATAAAATTCTGAACTTTCTGACTTTTGGGCACATGTGCAGTTGGAGGAATCTGCCAGTACGGAGCTACTGCGAAGGCGCCCAGAAGTTTCAGATTTCTTTTTTGGGAAACTGACACTTGGCGCATGCGCAGTAGATCAGCACTGGTAAAGCCTCTCGTACTGCACATGCGCCAGAAAATGCTGGTCAATCCAGGAAGAAGAGGGATGGGGAGAAGATGGTGCCTGTGAACTCCACTGGACAGGACCTGGAAGGAGGGGCAAGTAACAAGTTAGGGGCATTTGGCTAGGGGGGGGGGGACTACACAGGGGAGGGATTTTTTTTTTTCACGAAAAGGTTGAATTCTCTAAGCACAGTGTATTGTCCTATGTATGTCCCACTGGTGCTCTCTCAACACCTTATGTTCCAAAAGGAAAGCTAGATGAGGGGGCAGAAGGACAGAATTACTGCCACAGAGCAATTTTATTGCAATCCTCATGACATTTCTGGTATCATGGGTCTTTCTACACTAGGGGGAGGGGGGGGGGGGGGCCTAGCAAAACATGTGGAATGAAATAAAATTGCACTGCAGCAGTAATCCTACTTCCCAAACTACAGTATGATGTGTACAGAGGCACTGAAACAGGCATACAGCAGACCTAATCTCCATGGACAAAAATCAAGTAACCAGGAAATGCACCTGATGTGTTGTGCCATGTGACTCTCTAACCATATATTTAAGTGTCTTTCTACTACAAATTATGAAACTGCAAATCCATGCTAAACATAGCACTTTTTACGAATTTTGTCCCCATATATGCTCTAAATTTTATAATGTACCAGCATAATATGAAAAATAATATAAATATAAAAAACAGGGTTCTACTGCACAGCCAGATGCCCAGAGTGCATGGTTTTAACAAACTGGTGTACAGCGGTGCCCAAATTGATATACAGCGGACAAAATTTCCATGGGCAAGTAACAAGGAAATGCAGAATGCAATAAAATCACTAAACCATAAAACCAATGTTTTCGTTTTCACTTGGTGTAATCAACCATCCAAATCACGGTTTCATATTTTAGATTTGCCAAAAAAGTTTTATAGACTGAAACAAGCAAGCAACACCTATGCAGAACTGAAAATGCAATACAAAAATATAATCTCTGAAATCAAAAGACATTTTACAGTGTAGTTGACAAAAACACAGGACGCAATAAAAAAAGAAAAGCTGTAAATTGTGTGCAAAAGTGTGTGTGAGTGGTGTGAAACGCCAACCCCCATAAATGTGTGCAAGTAAGTGTGTATTAGGGCTCTTTCACGCGAGTGTCTGAAGCTGCGCTCACCTGCGTTCTGGTTTTATGTGTTCAGCCGCAGGGGAGTGCAGGAGTAGACCCATTAAATGGGGCTGTACTCACACAGGCACATGTAGATGCTGAACGCAGGAAAAATGCAGCATGTTGCATCTAAACCTGCATTCTACTCCTGTGGAGTGGTCTGATCGTTGATTGGTGGGGGGGTGGCTGGAGGAAGTAGTGAGGCTGTAGACGTGTGTCTGCTGCGCCTATATATTGCTGATTCATAAGTTATACAGATGATTACTACATGACAGCACAGAAACCAGTGCAATTAACATCAGAATCTAATAATCAGCCCTGTAGTATCGTCTTATATTACAGGTCAACCTAATTTTCTACTGGATAATGTGCAATGACCTAAGCTTGGCTTTTCAACAGCTGCTCAGAGCCCACTGAGCATGTGAGTTTCAGACACTTTCCAAAATGGTGACCCCCTGTGACAAGTTTGAAGTCCTGGATCATTGCTGCTATTGACAAGCTGGAACTTTAGGCTGGTGCAATAAATCCAGTATAGAAAACATGACCGTTTTAGGCATATTAATTTTTAGGGTTTAGTTCTCCTATAAAGCCAATCTGTTTTACCTCCAATAAGGCCGATCTGTATGTTAGGATCAAGTGCAAAGCACAGTACCCTTACAGAGTAGAATTCAGGATTAAAAACTAAAAGTTATTTGCTTAAATTCACTCTATGGGAGATGAACTTTCTGTAATGTAGGCTCTTTGTGGGTAAGTTGTCCAGATAAGAGATCAGGAGTCTTAACATAATTTGGATGTACATTCCTTGCCAATCCTCTGGATCAAAATTCCTTAAAAAAAATGGACACCAATGAAAACTCTCTAACATGGATTTATGCCGCCTTAGTTACCCTCAAGTAGAAGATACTGTTTTAGGAAAGCAGAAACTTGGTAAAAATGTATGTTTAACTAGGCCTTCTTATCTATCTAGAATTCTATGAAATGTAGGAATCTCTGGATAAGAGATTCCAAAACTATTTATAGGATTGAGACCATGGTCATCAGGCCCTTTCATGTAAAACGTCCATAAAGAATAGTTTTTTCTTTAATCTGAAATTGGTACCTTGTAGTTGCAGCTGGTATAGCCAGTTTTAAATAGTATTAACATTTCAGGTCATTAGAGTAAAGTCTTTTGCAAAACTTCCCTTTTGATAACATTATTTTCTCCTTTGAGTGTCTTAGAATCTACTGCACTGACCAACATGCTAGAAAAAAGATTCTAGATTTTTGTGTTACTTGCCTAGCAATGTATGGCACTGGACTTTGTGGATATACAAAAGATTACCATTCACTCTGAAAGTCAATTACTGCCACAGGACAATCTTAAAGATTTGAAGAAATAATAAAGTTCTGCAAGCTAAAACTGCATGCCTTGTGTTAGGTAATTGATCTAAAGTGCCTTTCAAAAATTAATTATAACCGTTGTCATTCAGAAGTCAGTATACAGCATTTAAACTTTGTTCTTTAACATGTGTGGCATAGTAATTGATCCTCATTCAAAACGTATTTAAAAATTGCCATGGAACTGGGTGAGAAATTAGCAATTTTAATCTGTCATAGTCAACAAATCATTAAGCTGTCATTTTCCTTCTGTTGTGTACACCCTTGGGATCTAATATCTGGAATTGACCCTATGAAAGAAACATCATGTTGGCATCCATATAATGGTCTACTAGTCTGACATCAAATGTTTCTTCTCCTCCATACAGTATTTAACCAAATAATGATTTAAGCTGTAAGGCATTGAGGAATATTATACATTTTTTTGGATGCAGAGTCCCTTTTAAATCCCACCACAGCAGCTGAGTGGAATTTAGAAATTTTGACTTTCTAGAACCCCCATTTCTTGGTGGAAATTTTAAAGTCATTGCAAAATTGCAAAGGTTAACCTTTGGTTGAGCTTTGGATGTGTAACAGATGGTTCTACAACTTCTAGTGTAATGACGCTTTCATAGTGATAGGCTGCCCTGTCCTTAATACAGCAAAGCAGCTCCCAAATCAAAACTTCTCTACCACCATGCTTTATAGTGGTCAACAGTTTCTTTTTGTGAAATGCTGCCTTGGCTTTTTCCAAGTAGACGTTCTGGTAAGTGACCAAAATAACTCTTTGGTCTTGCTCTACCCATCTCATGTAAAGCTAATTGTACAGCCTCTTTCTAATGGTAGACTCATACCTGTTGACATAAGTAGTAGCTAGAGCTACTTGTAGGTCTTGTGATGCAATTCAAGTTTCTTATTGTCTAAGAAGTTCTGCTGGCATGGCTTGGCCAAATTGACAGTTGTTTGCTCTTTATCCAGAAGGTCATCTACAACTGAAGATTTCAAACTAATCATCTGCCATTTAAAATAAGACCAGTTCCATACCATGAGATGAGTTATTGCTTCCACAGACAGTGTCTAGACCTGTCTAATTTCCCTGTTTCTACCATTTTCTAATCCTCTCAATTCCCTTTCTTACTGTACCTTTTCTCATTTACTCAATGATTCAATGCTTCTCTGATAATTACTAATGCACCTTTATTTGACTACTTTTTTTGGAACTGAAATTCAATAAAAACTTTAACCTAAAAAAAACAGTTCCTACAAGATCTTTACCGATATTTTAACTCTAGGAATTTATGCTAACGATATCTAACCCTACACTTATTTTGAAGCACTACTCATCTGCAAAACTTGTGCACAAACCCACAGCTGCAAAACCTTATTCTGTAGATCAATTATCATAAGTTTATGTTTTTGTTTGATATTCTGTAAGGCTGGATTCAAACATGTAGGTGATCATGACCCAGTCACTGAGTATTCTAGTTTGTATGTGTGGTACAAGTCCTTTTGCAATGTCAGCTATAGAAAATACATGGGCATCCTGGGATCATTGAATAGGATTGCTAATCTAGAGGGAATGGAATTGTCACTGAGCAGGCAGGGGCAGCTGGGAGAAATATGTTAACTATCAACAAAGGAGAAGGAGTAGCTAATCTAGTTTACCTGCAACAAATGGGGAATAAATATACTTGAACAGGGCTGTGTTACTACATAATTATAGTTTATATATTCTTTTGCAAAAACAGGCTACACCGTTATGGTGTGAATGCTTGCCAATAGGGGTTTGCTAGAGGGTGATTTAATCTAGACCTAGTAGTGGAGGAACCGGAAGAAATACTGCGGAAGGTAGTTTAGACAGGGACATGAGCATAGCAGGTGTAAGTGGATTGTAGTTAGCACACATGATTAATTCAGACATCATTCCTAAGATATTGGACTAGTGTATTATTATTATTAACATGTATTTCTATAGCGCCAACGTATTTCGTAGTACTGTAAAGTGAATGTGATTATACAACTAAATCACATGAATTACATACATAGAACATAAGGAGTTACATACATCACAATAAAAAACAATGTACAATGTATAAAATAATGTACAGACTAATAGTGTTAAATATCAGTGAATGCAAGAATCCTGATGGACAAGCTTGAGTTAAACTGATTTAATAACATTATTTTCTGTTTAGTATGGATAACTTGTGGGCCTTCAGACGTGTTGCACTGCAACTCTCACCATCCTGCAAACAGCCAAAGGGAGATGCACTAATTAAGTAATTTGCTTTAGTAGTATCCTGAAAGGCAGATCCAGCTCTCTTGTTGTATACACGGATATCAATCTTCCTTGATGCTTGTTTCTGGCATATGGTATTACGCAAATGGTATTCCAGCTAATTTGATTTAAGTGTTTTGGTTCCAGGACGATTCTAATGAAAATCTAAATAGCTTTTTCCTCTTACTGTGCATTGATGCCCCGCTTTGTCTCATCCTGACTTAGCTGTACCATTTTGACTTCAGTATTAGGGACATGCTGCTTAAAAATACATTTTACAAGTATAAAAAATTATCAGGTTGTTTGCGGTTATATTAAATGTTTCTCTAATTAACTGGCCAACTCAAGAGACCCCACCACAGAAGGTATACTGTAGCTCAGGGCTGTCCAACTGGTGGCCCGTGACCCCCCTTGTGTGGCCCCCCTACCTGCTGTGTTTGCTTACCATGTGTACGGAGATTAACTGGCTCCTGCATTGTTTAAACCTCAAATTCAGACATCCCCTGTATTGTTCCCACCTGTGATGCCCCTGCACTGTTAAAACCTGTGACACCTCTTGTTCACACCCCTAAAGCCCTGCACTGTTCACACCTGATACCCAGACTTGAACTGCCCACATTGTTCACCTGTTCACACCTTATTCAAAATGCTGATAGGGCAGCAGCACTGTGTCACTGTATGTAGCACATCTTAGACTGATCCTGATGGGTTTCCCTTTCTCCTGCTCTATTCTGCCTTCCCTATGCTCCCTGTGTGTGCCCTGCTCTGTCTGTGTGTGACATACTCTGTGTGTATGTGCCCTGCTCTGCATGTGTATGCCCTGCTCTGCCTATTTGTGTCCTGCTCTGCCTATGTGTGAGACATACTCTACCTATGTGTGAGACATACTGTGCCTGTGTGCAGGACTGGACTGAGAATTAAAATAGGCCCTGGAATTTCAGGTACACAAGAGGCCCAATCAGCCCACATAGAGGCCAAAACAGTCCCCACCAGCCCACTAAATACTGACTTTCTATGGGACCTTATAGCAGCCCCTCTGGCATTTGCCCTAACCCACAAATGGCCAGTCCGGGCCTGCCTGTGTGTGCCCTACTCTGCCTGTCCCCTGCCTGCTCTACCTGTTGGTGCCCTGCTCTGCCTGTGTGTGTGTGTGCTCTACTCTGCCTGTGTGTGCCCTGCTCTGCCTGGGTGTAACCTACTCTGCCTGTGTGTGACACACTATGCCTGTGTGTGCCCTGCTCTGCCTGTGTGTGACATAATCTGCCTGTGTGTGACATACTCTGCCTGTGTGTGACATACTCTGCCTGTGTGTGCCCTGCTCTACCTGTGTGTGCCCTACTCTGCCTGTGTGTGACATACTCTGCCTGTGTGTGACATACTCTGCCTGTGTGTGACATACTCTGCCTGTGTGTGCCCTGCTCTGCCTGTGTGTGCCCTGCTCTGCCTGTGTGTGACATACTCTGCCTGTGTGTGCCCTGTTCTCTCTGTGGAACATAAGCCTGTTATTTGCTCTGGGGGTTTGTTAGATTTGAAAATAAATTATTGTAAGAGGCCCTTAAGGTGTTTAATCATGTGCTGGGAGTGCTGTGTTATCCACAGGGGAGGCACATGGATTTAAGGGTATATCTTAATATGACAACTTTTTTAAGTGATAAGTGATATCCCTGCAGTGAGAACCAACCATTTGTTTTAGTTGTGCTACCACAATTAAATGGACATGGTCTTGTGGTAACATGGGTGTGGTTTAAAGTGGGTGTGGTTTAAAAACAGGGAGTAGTCAACAATGGCTTCCATTATTGGCCCTCCACTATGTAGGCCAGAAAAATTTCAGTCTGGAGTTGGACTGCACTTGGACTGCACTGTTGTAGCTCAAAGGGGAAGTTTCTCTTATAGTTAATATTTATTGTGTACCACTGTCATTCTTACATATTACACACAATGAACAAAATAAATTATATTTCAAATGACCATGGGCTATTATTATGAATCTAAATTATAATGTCAGATGGTAATACTTGCTTAGCACTGGAGATGAATTCAAACCCCTATCATAGCTGTATTTTTCAAGAAGTACATATAATTCTGTAAATGGAAGAGGAATATTATTGAATATAGAAGTCATTGGACAGTCTTAAAGGTCAATAAAAAATAATATACAATAACAAAGTTGAAAAGAGACTAATATGCTTTATTTTACAAGCCATATAGTGTTCGCCTCATCACCTAGTATTACATTTCTCCTTCCTTTTAATAAAAATTATATATATAGTGCCCTAGAAGAAATATTTTAAATTGTATTTTACGTTCATATCATCAAGGCCTCACCTTGAGTATATAGAACAGACATATTTCGTAAGTCCTTAAGAGGCATATAATTGACTTAAAGAGAGTGCAGAGACAGGAAAACTTAACTGGTAACTGAAATGGAAAAATTAAACAATAAGTCAAGGTCGGGGTCTTTTCTCTGGTTTAAAGGTACTTTCTAGGAGACTAGGGGATTACTCTTTATAAGTACATTAGAGGACAGTATAGACAGATAGCAGGGGATCGTTCCCATAGAAAAAAAAACAGAATAAAAGACCACCTCTTTAGACCAAAGGAACTGAACTTTTGTTTAAAACAGAGTAGATAGTTTTTCACAGTGAGGACACTGAGGCTGTGCAATGCCCTGCCGACAGGGCATTCACCCAAATGTTGACTTTAGCCATTTTATTAAGGAAATAATACCAGAAAAGAATGATTCTAAATTCAATCGAATTTTCAAAAAGAATTAGAATTTTCGAATATTTTGAATACTTCGACCATCGAATTTTGAAAATTGGATTGAATCGAATGATTTACATAATTTGAATAGAATTCTATTCGAATATTCGTCAGTCGAATTACTTGCCCTTTAATTTTTTATTCGACAGCCTAGTTCGCCAGATTAAACCTACCGAATTGATATTAAACCCTATGGGAAGCTCCCATAGGATTTTTTTTATCTTTTTTTGATCGAATAAAAAAAAAATTCGAATGGTTAAAATCGTTTGAATTTTTTCTATTCGATTGTTCGAATATTCGAATTGCAGTAAAATACTTCGAATTCAATATTCAAATTTGAAGGATTTAAATTCGACCACAATTCGATTGGTCGAATTCGAGGGTAAATTCACCCTCGAATTCGACCAATATAAGTAAATCTGCCCCTAAATGATGTAATTTATTTCATGGATGTTTTTCTACAGAAAAAAATGTTTTTTGTTAAAGCTAATAGTGCAAATAAAAGTACTTGGCAACCAATGTGCACAGAATATCAGACCATGTTAACGGCAAAATTTTAATATTATCGCATTTTATTTGAGTTATTTTGCAGCCTATAAAAACTGCTACTCAAGCATAATTCCCAACCCTAATACCAAATGTCTGCTAAATAAATAGAATTGAATCAAATGATTGTCAGGTAGTTTACTCTTCAGTATTTTGGATTTTCCACTCACAGACTGCATCTAGTTCAGGCTGAATGGGATAATAACCTTAAAATCCTTTCTTAAGTACTTAAATCTTCTTTGTCAGCAGGACTTAAAACAGTCAGTGATACGTGCAGGCAGAATATTGTTCACTATTGCTTTGTTGAGTTAGTTGCAAATACAATAGAAGATATTGACAAATAACAAACCATTTGGTGTTGCTGAAAATAGAGACTTCACATTCAGCTGGATTTGTACCTATTCTTCCTGCAAGAAAGACATGTTTTTCAAGATATGTTGAAGTTTAAACAAAGGAACAGACCCTCCCCTTTTTCCTACTACAGGGATTTTACAAGAGGACAATATGTTGGTGATGATAACAGAATTCGACTTGCCCACAACACTCGTAACCAGTCTTTTTCAGAAAGTAATTATGTTTATTATATTGAAGATGAGGAAGATGATGTAGAAGAACTGAAGTGGGCAGAAAGAGAGGAAAAAAGGTTGGATGGATGGAAAAAGCAAAGTATTGCTGCACAAAAAGAGTGTGGAATCTATGAAGATGACGAAGACATACGTATACTTTCTCCTTCTTACTATGGAAAAAAGAGGAGAAAATCTCTACACATTAATGTAGGGGGAACTAGTTACCGTATTTCCTATGGTGTGGCAGCCAGTTATCCAAAGACGCGAATAGGAAGGTTGGCTACATATACTGACCGTCAACGCAAACTAGATCTGTGTGATGACTACAACCCACAGGAGGATGTCTATTTTTTTGATCGAGATCCAGCCATTTTCCATCACATTTACAATTTTTATCGTACTGGGGTGTTATGGGTAAGGGATGAACTATGCCCTCGCAGTTTCCTAGAGGAGATACATTATTGGGGTGTAAGGGTAAAGCATACACCTCGATGTTGTCGTATTTCTTTTGAAGAGAGACAGGATGAGCTTAATGAACAGCTAAAAGTGCAAAGAGAGCTGAAAGCTGAAATGGAGACAGAAGAAAATGAGGAACTATTTCGTGGGATGCTAAATGGACACCTAAGACGTCAAATATGGAACTTGATGGAGAAACCGTTTTCTTCAGTGACCGCTAAAGCAATAGCAGTAGCATCAAGTTTTTTTGTCCTTATATCAGTGGTTGCTATGACTCTTAACACAGTAGAAGACATGCAGTATAAAAATGCTGCAGGGCTCCCTAGTGGAAGACCATACCTTGAACATGTGGAGACAGTTTG
The DNA here is from genome assembly GCA_024363595.1 of Xenopus borealis. Lineage (NCBI taxonomy): Eukaryota > Metazoa > Chordata > Amphibia > Anura > Pipidae > Xenopus > Xenopus borealis. The sequence goes on along the minus strand of CM044432.1, from coordinate 114,227,573 downwards.
CATTGCTTTCTTCACCTTGGAATACCTACTGCGCCTCATCTCCACACCTGACATACAACATTTTTTGCGCAGTGTCCTTAATGCTGTAGATTTGATTGCTATTCTTCCTCTGTATTTGCAGTTGTTTCTCGAGAGGTTTGCTGATGAGGACCAAAGTGGCAAAGGCTCCAGCCATGAACATGAGATTGAGGCAGTAGCCCGTGTTGGAAAGGTTGGGCAGGTTCTGAGAATCATGAGGCTCATGCGTATCTTCCGCATACTGAAGCTGGCACGTCATTCCACTGGACTCAGAGCATTTGGATTTACCCTACGTCAGTGCTACCAACAAGTAGGATGCCTCCTTCTATTCATCGCCATGGGCATTTTTTCTTTTTCTGCTATGGTCTACACAGTTGAGCATGATGTGTCTGGAACTAACTTTACCAGCATCCCCCATTCTTGGTGGTGGGCAGCAGTAAGTGCATCAACTTAAAACATGTTTTTGATACTCCGTAGTATTTATCAACATTAAATACTGTATATATATAGTATATTCTTTAATATTATTATGCTATGCTTAGAAGTTAGATTTTTTTCTACTTTGTTATACCCAATAAAGTCAAAATAGTAAGGAATTAAGCAAGGGGTTGAGCAAATGCCATCATTAATACAGAAAGGGTAGATAACACATTGCAATGTGGATGGTAAAAGCTAGAAATCCATAACTTTTGCCTGTGATATATTATTTACATTGCAGATATATTTGCCCAGATATGAGCATTTTGCATGCATCATTTTTTTTCCACTGAACTAGAAATCAGTCACTTTACTCTAGGGTGTATGTACAGTTCATTTGTAGTTCACATGCCGTGGCACATTGGTACATTACTATTTGTGCACACAGAGGTGTACAGTAGAATTATACATTACTAAAACAGACAGGTTTAGTGCAATGCAATAATAAAATACAAATAAATACAAAATACATTTACATTCAAGATTAAGTTCTAAGCTATAGAGCTTACAGTCTATGTGGCTGGGTAACTTTACACACCCCATCAGAAGAATATACAGTTTCCAGTGGTCGTTACTGTCCTGTTCTTAGTCTGATGTAATGTGTTGGACCTGAGGTGGTCTTTAAATTTAATTTTTAATTTGAGACTGGGGGGATGTCCTGTGCTATATGGTGTGGATGTCCCTGAGCAAGGCCCTGAGCTTTGAAGGGTTGAACAATAAAACTTTTTTTATTGTTCAATAAGACCTGAGAGTGCTGGACTTTGTAATATTATATAGTATACATATAGTATGTATGTATGTGTATATATATATATATATATATATAAATGTTCTCCAAGGACTTTTACGTTGCAGATAAATTTAGTGTTTATTTTGATGCTTCAGCGCCATTACTCGGGCCATCCTCAGGCCCAAGTAATGCCGTCGAAACATCCATGGACCTGCGTTTTTTTATAATACACAAAAGCCATGAATATCTTGTAAATTATGCCATTATGAATGGTGGGTTCTGATGTCATCAGTTATAAATTCACTGAAACTTGTGTATTATAGTGATGGGTGAATCTTTGCAGATTCGCTTCACCGCAAAATCGCGGGAATTCGCGAATTCGCAGCTGGCGAATAAATTTGCCCATGCCTAGTGTATTATAATAAATAAAGTTCCCCCAGTCGCAAAATATGAGGGTATTAAAGTTACCTATGCGTTCCATGAGGCCTTCAGCCTCATGTTTTTATATGGTCATGAAACTCCTTGGTAACTTATAATATCCTTATAATTTACATTTATAAAAAAGTTTTATTTAGATCAAAGTTTCGACCCTCATTGGGGCCTTTGTCAAGATAATTAAAAACAATAGGTAACATCCTTAAATAGTCACACATGTGTACATACCCACCCACAGACCGCCCACACTGTGGAGTGTCCAATTTTCAATAAAGAAATCCCATGATCCTTATGGAAGGCCAAAGCCATTGTTATGTTCAAGTTCAAGAACTGGAGACCACTTGATGTGAAAAGATAGTTTTATTGACACAAGGATTCCATGTATTCTGAACTCACTGTGAGTCTGAACCCGGACTAAAAAAAAATCTTAAAGTTTTTATAAACTTGGCAACCAATGACATAAGAACTTACAGGCATAAATGGCAGTTACCATTGTGAGAGCACACAGATATCAATTCACAGCACAGAAAAAACTAAGAACCGCTCAAATAACCTCAAGGTCAAGGCGGCAATGACCAAGCTGGCTTTAGAACAGAATCCATTAAAGTCAAGGGGCTCTTGGGAGGGAACCTGCATACACAGAATCTTATTATTTCTCCCCATGACTCAATGGACTAGCAGCTACTTTTCAAGTTTAAGGAAAAACGTTCAGCTGGTTAGGGAAGGGTGTTGGGAATTATTTGTCACATTTTACAGACAAGATTTTGCCTGCTATAAGTAATACAATGCGGGTTCTCGTTTAGTGGTTTTGTCCCAATTTGATCTGCATCCATTAAATAATTGTTAGCATTCTGTTCCATGGAAAATATTACTTATATGTTAATTTATGAGAAAATTTTATATTTGCAAACAACTATTTCTTATGTAAGCATAATAAATATCTGAATGAAAATAATGAAAACAAGAGGATGATTTAGACAAGCTGTTGACAGTGTCTACTGATCACCAGCCAAAGATCTACTGGTAGATCCCCACCTATCTTTTGGGCATCCCTGACATACATAGAAAGCAACCTAGAACACAACAAGGGACTGAGCATAGGCGGATTTTCATTAAGGCTTGGGGAGGCTAAGCCTTCCCAAAACTGTTTGCATAAAAAATTTAAAGAAATATTAAAAGAAAAAAATTTAAATCCTCTGACTGACCAATGTCTCTATTTGAGTTTGTCTGGGGGAGGGGCAAGGGGTGCTGCTGGGGGAGGGGTCAATAGTCAAAGCAGCTGTTAATCCTCCATCTGCTTGTTTGGTATGTGGGGATTGTTTCATACTTACATTACACAAAAAAATAATACCATCAATGATCAATGGTAGTTCCATTGATCTTTTCAGGTAGGTGTTATCTGAAACTGGAAAAGGTATGAAAGTGTGATGCAGCCATTATATTACCACTGTGACCAGATCTCACTTTCACACCTCTGTGAATTTTATCCAACACCTATTTGAATAGTTCAGTGGAACCATTGTGATTGGATATTGGTGACTGTTTCCTTAAAGGAGATGTTCACCTTCCAGATTGTTCTACAGAAATCAATACTTTTTTTCAATTGCTTTCCTTTTATTTTTTACTGTTTTCCCAAAATTGAACTTTAAAATGTAATGTTCCTGTATCTGGGGTTTCAGTCTGGCAGCTCAGTGATCCAGGAGCATCTGAACTGTAACAATTTGCTACAATTAGTTGATACAATTAGTTAAAATATTTATAAGCAGTATATGAGGAATATTAGCAACTATTGTATTGATTAAATTCACTTTTCTCTGGATCAGCTAACAGATCAGTTTGGCTACTGTCACTTACACACAAATGTTGTGCTGATGGTTGAATGCAAGTTTTATCTCAACCTCATCTACTATTATATTGTGTTACTTTGAAACTGCAGTAAAAAGGCAGCTGCTGTTTTTTGTGAGGGGACCAAAATAAATCTTCATTATACTTTATATGTATACAATCTCTAATAAATGATAATTAATATATCCCTTCTGTTTTATGTGAAAGTAGACCAATAAACATGCTTTAATGTTAAGCAACCCAATCATTAGCCCTGATTTCCAGTAATGTGAATGAACTGAACTTTTTCTATAGTTTTGATAATAACAGAGTGCTATGCATATTATTTTCATATGCAGTGTGGGCCCATCAGTTAGTAGCTCGTAAGTCAGCCCATGTATGGGACAGATTTCAGATTGTAGTGCATCTTTAGACAAAAATGCCTGTGTGCTCAGCAGGGCCGCTCCAGCCATGAGGCAAGGTGAGAATCTTGCCTCAGGCGGCATGGAGTGGCCAGTTACCAGGGGCGGCAAAAAGTCACCTCTGGTAACTTTAAGAGCAGAATTTCCATTTTTTTAAATGTAAATTCGGCTCTTCTAGCGCAGTGAGTGCAATATCGCTCGCTGCACTAGTGATTTGGCTCCTCCTCCACCCGCTCCGACGCTATAAGTTCAAAGCGCGGAGCGGGAGGGGGGGCGGCATCGGGGCTGCTTTCTCAGGCGGCAGCAGCCCCAGATACACCCCTGGTGCTCAGACATGTGAATTACATATAGGATTGAATCCGCTGTTTCTGCCAGTGGAAACTCACTGTTGAAAAAACTGTTGAAGTAACATTAGACTTAGCCTACCCAAACAAAAAAAATCACCCTCCGCCTATGCAAGGGAGAAACAAATTGCAACTTCGTTTCAGTAATTTAGTGTTACAGAACTGGGCTTATTGAGTTTGGTAAACAGTTTGAGCTGTTTGCTCAAGTAAAGTACAAAATAAAGAGTGTATAATACTGAACAGCATTTCCCATCTGTTTGTACAAAGGTTTGCTATGGATACCTGCCTGTTATTAGTTGTTTCTCTTTATTCTTAGATCTTTATCTATGCATCTGGGTTTTGCCTATATCCTCCCAGCAAGTTTCATTTGCCTGGCCTCTGTTGTTTTCAAACTGGCAAAACTTTTATTTTGAATTAATCCCATTCTTATTATATAAAGCATCACTTGCAACAGAATTTTTGTATTTAAATAAACATGAGTCCTCAACTTTGAAACTACTTATTAATCCAGGCCCCGTCATAAATCACACTCCCAGTGTGTTCTTAAAGTGCCTTCTCTAATAATAATAATATAGAAATAAGCCCACTCTGAGCAACATATAATGTAAACAGCTTTTCAAGGAGCAGTTGTACAACAGAATTCTATATGCTGGGCACACTGAAGCCCCGTGAAGCCACTGCATACTATGTTGTCATTGCGTAATTTACACACCAAAAAATTAAGCTATAGAAATCAATGTAAAAAATATTAAGTGAGGTGCCCAGGTTTGTTAAATAGCAATAACACTCAAAAAAATATCTAAGGGATACCAAAGATACAAGATGGATATGCTGTCACCTCCTTCAGTCCCCCTCCTGCCAACCAGTTCAGGCAAAAACAATGTAAGTACTATATAAAAAATTCACACCTAAAACTTTACTTTTAATGCTCATCGTTAAAATAGCAGTCCATGTCTGCCAAACACACAGGGGGCCATGCCCACACAGCAAGGTACACCACAAACAGTACAGACTCACTGCTCCTAATAAAGTATAAGCAGTGCAGGAATTATAGCCTTAAAATTACACTTACTAAAAACGAAAAGGCACAGGTGAACAGGATAGTATAGCACCTGGATAGTGGTCCAGAATGCTAGAATTGAGTTTCAAAGTTCTCAAAGCCGGGGGAAAAAGTAGTGTAAGTAAAAGGTCTCTACTCCCATTATTCTAAATTGCCAACCTCATCACCAAATTCTACCTGTCTACATTGGGAACAGATGGGGGCTAGATCCTCCACTGTCCACCACCATGCTGCCCTACGCGTTCCGCTGTAAAAACAGCTTCCTCAGGGGCATAGGCATAGTTTTAGGCATGAATTTTTTATATAGTACTTACATTGTCTTTGCCTGAACTGATTGGCAGAAGGGGGACTGAAGGAGGTGGCAGCATACCCATCTTGTATCTTTGGTATCCCTTCGATATATTTTTTTGAGTGTCATTGAATAATTTAACTGCAGAAAAAATGGAAAAAGTCCATGGACTCCAATGCATTTTTGGCACAAGAAAAAAAGGCTATTGCATTTACACTAAGGGGCAGATTTACTATTGGTCGAATTGCGAATAAAAAAAAAAAATCGAAATTGGACCATGGGAATAGTTAGTGAATTAAATTCCTTCGAATTTGAAGGATTTTACCGCAATTCGATTGTCCGAACGATCGGATTATAAAAATTTGATTAGAATCGAACGATTTTAACCATTTGATCGAATTTTTTAAAATTCGATCAAAGTTCGACAAAGCCACTTTGGCAGATTGAAACTGGCGAAGTAGGTAGTCGAATTTAAATTTAATTTTGCATATTCGAAATTCGAATTGGAATCTCTTTGAAAATTCGATCGAAATTCGAATCCTTCATGTGAATAGATGTGAATTTAGTAAAAAAAGAAGCATGAAAAAGCCTTTGATTTCAAAGCATTTTGTGTAAAATAAAACACCCATTGGCTTCAATGCATTTTACAAGTTTCCAGGACATGCAGTATTGATAAATGTATGATAAAATGTATGTTTAGAGTAATAAAGCAATGTGTTTAGTTAGATTTCATTAGATTCAATTTCACAATTAAGATTTTAATATTTAGGTGCTAAATTGCATGATTGCAAATACAGGTATATGACCTGTTATCTAGAATGTTTGAGAACTGGGGTTTTCTGGATAACGGAAAATCATGTAAACATTAAATAAACCCAATAGGCTGGTTTGCTCCCAATAAGGATTATTTATATCTTAGTTTGGATCAAGTACTGTTTTATTATAACAGAGAAAAAGGAAATCATTTTTAAAAATTTGGATTATTTGGATAAAATTGAGTCTATGGGAGACGGCCTTTTTGTAAATCAGAGCTTTCTGGATAACGGATACCATACCTGTGCAATTGCCAGTTTTTATCAATCCATTGCAACTCAGAAAATGAAAACAAATTCCTAATGGTTGCTTTTAGGAGCCCTGGCACAAGTTAGTAGCAATATTTGCAAACTCTAGAATGGAAAAAGAAGCAATATTACCAGCATGCTATTGGTTTACCATATTATTGTACTTAATTTGCAGGTCAGCATATCAACTGTGGGGTATGGAGACATGTACCCTGAAACCCATCTTGGAAGACTGTTTGCTTTTCTTTGTATTGCTTTTGGCATTATTCTAAATGGAATGCCAATCTCAATCTTGTATAATAAATTTTCTGATTATTACTCCAAACTAAAGTCCTATGAATATACAACTACTCGCAAGAAGCGAGGAAAAGTTCACTTCACTGGAAGAGCCATGCAGAAGGTAAATGCATGTTGCCGTGGATCTTCAACGCAGTATACTGCAAGGCATAACCATTGACCATCACTTTGTGAGGAATGATCTACATTGAAGAAACTAGAAGATTCCTTCTTAGCACTTACATTAACAAGCAACAGCACTTGGCGTGAAATGAGTTGGAGTATTTCTTAAAAGCTTAATTTACAAATCATGGATTCTTTGTAGTTGTGGTAAGATTATAGATGATCCACTTTGCCCTGTAGGTAGTAGTAATAGCAGCAGTAGTAGACATAATAGTATAAATAGATTATGGATTTCTGAACTTCCATTCAGATGCTCCAATGATTGAACCAACACACATACATAACATTTCGCATTTGCATTCTTCCAGTCATTTTGAGTATGGTCAGCTCTTAAATCAATTCTATCCTATTCAAGAATATGCAAATTTGAATAATTAAGGATAAAGATTTTCACTTAAAAAAAATCTATAAGAAAAAATAGATCCTGGTTTGCATTTTCCCTACTTGACATGTAATGAAATATATATGGAATATTTTATGTATCCCAGTGTATCTAACATGGCTCTCAATTAGAAGGGTGGATGTAGGTCAGTAACCAAGGGCAAGAGACCCTAAAGAAGAGACTGGACTGGATGAGGCCTAGCTAGTGTGAAGAACGATTGCTTCTTGTAGTTTAGCATGAGACTGAAAGGCTATAGAGAACAAGTAGCCACTAGTGCAAGTGAAGATAGTTTGACAGTATTCCAGAGAAGCCACACATTTAGGAACACAAATAGTTTTTTGTAAGTTCATTTTGTAAGTGAAAAGTATTCAACAACTATTGCACGAATCATTGTGTTAAAAACAACATACTTGCAAGTGGCAATGTACCGTCATAATGTTATATATTTAATTTGTTGAATTCCAAAAACGTTTGGATACCCTACTAAATCAGTATTTAGTAACAACCCCTTTGGCAACGACCACAGCTACAAATCTTTGAGCTCTTCTTGAAAGGATTTCTGCCCATCCTTGCAGTTCGCTTCTAATTTCAAGATCTTCTTGGGCCACCTTGCTTGATTAATATCTATCCACAGATTTTCAATAATGATTAAGTCAGGGGACTATGAGGGTGAAATAGTGTCATACTGGGGTGTCTGGGACCCATTGGGATTCAACCTCAGGGCCCCACCACCACGAAGGCCGGGCCTGCCGGGTTTTATGCCAGGTGTCCCACTGACCCAGTTTGACCCTGGGGTCAAATCTTCAGCTTGCCTTTCTACAATTATTTCTCTCTCCTACAAGTATCTCTCTTACCCTTTTGGGGAAAGGTTAGGATTATTTATCACTGGACAAGAAGTAGGGTGTCCAGAAGGGTAATGAAATAAACTGTACATTAAGATATGTTGTTTTTGAACATGCTGCTTCCTGCAGTAGCTACTATTTTTTACTTACAAGATAAGTTAAGTATGTAATTTGGCAAGGGGTGTCCAAAATGCTGCATTCTTTTGCACTTCAGGGATGAAGTCAGTGAGGTTAAATACCCCCAAATTACATACATTAATCTGGGGTCCCAACATTTTAAAAATGCCTACACCCATGATCTATATCTGGCCTTGACTAGGAATCATATTGTAGATCATGGTTTTAGCCACAATTGTCACCCACATACTTGCAGTGTAGAATTTTTATAGTATTGTCCCAACCACAGTCCTTCCATTATTCAAAGTGGCAAATGACTTGTCTGTGCTAAAAAGTTGTACAGCTCTCCTGTTTTATCATTATTTATTTGTAAAGCCCTAGTTATTTACACCCGAGGGTCAGTTAAACAATTAAGCTTTCAAGTCTGACAACCATTGTAGCTGTGTTCAAGTACTCCAATTGTGCTGTGAGTGACTGAAAACATTTATTGCAGGGCAAAGGGTGGGACACAAATTTACTGCTGAACTCATGGATGTGCTTCTCAAGACTTAATATCGCTGCGGGAATTGCAATAAGAAAAAACTTAGTGCACGGCTACACAAAATGGTATTGCAGTCTGTCATAATAATTTAGTGCTTCTGCCAAAACCAACACCAAAATGTATTAATGTCCCATATAATATATAGATAAGTTAACAGCTACATTCATAAAATTGGCCTTATCTCTAATCACTAATCTCACCCTGATGACACCCTGATGACATCAGGATGACATCAGGATGAGGAAGATGTTCTTTGGTTTGAACCCATGCAAATCTGGATTATATATTACACTGTTAAGGAAGCTCAACACAAACAAATCCCAGGAATTGTTGCCCATTTTAGGCCAGGTTGTATTAGTTACTATCTATGTGCTCAAGTCTAATTTAGTGATGCTTTCAGCAAAGGATATCTCACATAAATGAAGTAGGGTGAGCCTATGTGAACTGCAAGGAAATGCATTAAGTAACCAGTTAGAAACTGACTTCCATTTGCCATGTGCTGAATACAATATCAGGACTGCATAAAATCTGACCCCAGGCTAATGCTTGTTGGTGTGATCCTTTACATTCATGTCACACATGACAAGTTTGAAGATCATATAGCTATCGAGAAATAAGCCTCTCTACCCAAACTATTTCTTTAAAACAATTATATTTTATATAAATTGATAGCCATGCTTCTGAAATACACAAGGTTTACCATAACAAAGCATTTTGTTTCTCTTTAATATGTTATGAATTATACCACACTATAAAGAATCATTTTAAAATCCAGCCAGAGACATTCTAGTGATTTTCTGTTGCCATGGGAGTCTAATCCACTGTGAAGGTGCCCAGTTTTCAAGTTTTCAAGAATGTGAGTGAATACAGATTAGCAGAGCCAAGGCCGAGACATGGGTTCCCATGGGCATTAGGGTTCTGCATGAAGGTATATACATGAGAAAGCACTTGTATCCTCATTAGCATGGCTCCATTTAGGAATTAGTGAGGAGGAATGTATATAAAAAAACAAGCGAATAAAATGTAATTGCTGCTTTGCTGCTTCATGTTGTAAGCAAAGGATGTTTCAGTAATAGAGAACAGGGATTCTGGTGTTTACATGTGCATTAAGACACCTCCTGGCAGCAGATCGCTTGGCATAGCCATCATCATAAATCATGTGCTGGCATTGCGTGTCTGATTATGTCAAGCTACCCTTCTGTTGCACAACTCATCACTGCAATACATTGAGCAAGTTGCCTATGTAAGTAGGCTGCTCCTTTAAGCACAGGACAGTATGCATGCAATCTGTTTTACATTAGGATATTTAAAAAGTTTTGATCCTGCAGGTCTAGAACTGCCAACCTACCTTTGGCCCAGATGTTATTGAACTGCAGTATCTTTTAGTTTTTACTACAGAGCATTTCCAAACCAAGCTATAGATTATTAAACCGACTAAGTAGAGTGAAACAGATATTTTTTTGATATTTTTAAAAGGATTTATTTAGCAATAAATATCCATTAGGTCGTAATTTGGAGATTTCTGGATAATGGGTTAACATATCCCATACCTGCTAACAGCAGCAAGAGCACAGTCAGTGTAACAAGTTACACAGCGCTCTTTAGCAGAACAACCTGTTCTTCTGTCAGTATTCTTTGAGGAACTGCTTTGGGGGAGACTGCTTGGTCTGCCTTAACCTAGCGTAGTTTCAATTAGTTCTATTTCACAGAAGGCCCACACTTAGAATGTAAGAAGACGCACCCAACTTTCCCAATGGTTAAAATTACTTATATGTGGGATATGGAAGTTTCACTATATCCTGGCCCCCTAACATGAAAAGATATTTGGCCCATTGCCTGAAAATCTACAGCAGAACCGGTTTAATTAGAATACTGAAGCCAAATTACCTGATTTGTCAGGTTGTCAGTATTCCAGGATCAGTGGAGGTAACTTCTTGGTGTAGGCAATGTTTGAAAGACTGAGCGTTAGCCTATTAACTATATGCAGGCAAGCAATCCTTCAAAAGTCAAGGATATTTCAGTAGCCATTGACAAGTCAAATAGCCAAATGTAACTATCTTCTTAGCAGGGATACCTAATGATAAATCTGCTTACATCACAACTTGATTTTATTCCCTTACACAAACATCATCAATATATTTTGATTTCATACATTACATTAGCTAGACATTTCAGTGGACTTTAATTGCAAGTGCAAGTCTTTCTTTAAGATTGGTTAGTACATAAATGATAAATAATTAATAATTTCTTATTGGATGAACACTGTTCTATTTCAGTCTGCAAATAGTTATGCTTTTTGGGACATCCTCTAGTAATTTTGCATGATATTTGCAGACATATTGCTTATGTATGTATGTCTGCTTGACCTATTTTAGAGGCCTACAGGGCCAATCTTTCCTCTAACACTTATAAGCCAAAAGGCTTTATCCATATTTCCATAAAGAAATATAACTTTTTACATTTTAAGTTCACAAGCTCCATTTACCATGACCCAACCTAGTTCACTGTCAAATCCCCCTTGCCAGTGGAATGGATTTAAAACTGTGAGCAAATGTTGAGAAGCTAAGCTCAGGGGGTCATCGCAATTACTTGTTATATAAACTGATGTGACAAGGCTGATTATTAAATTCTGATGGTAATTGTGTTGGTTTCTGAGCTGCTAACTACCAATAATCTGAATTATTTACTAATTAACCTTATATTATGCCATTAAGTGATATATATTCAATATCTTGTGCTTATACTCAGTTACTGACAGCAGCACAGATCATTTGCAGTAAATCAACAGAAAAATAGATGGGGAGCTACTGGAGCATCTTTCTAGAGATCTTTGCTGCTAAAGGGCTTTGGTTGCCTTGGCCTGGTATATGAGTCCAAAAAATCATGTACAACATTTCTAGCCTACTTTTTAGTTAAGCTTTAGTTCAGCTTTAAGTTGTTCATGAAGTACAATGCACAGCAACTGTGCACTTTCCAAAGCCATAGAGCAGACAGGTCTATATAAAAAAAGCCAATTATAAATAAATTTGGCCCTGGTAATTAAATTATTTTCACCAACACTTATAGAATTGTAATACAAATACAAAGTAAATCTGAAATACTGTATCACAAAAATCAGAATCTGAAACTGGAGTATCACATTTTGCTAGTGTCCTGCTTGTAGAATCTTGATCCCACACACACACAGAAGGTTTTGGTTGTATGCTTTATTTCAGGGGTGTCCAAACTTGGCCCTCCAGCTGTTAAGAAACTACAAGTCCCACAATGCAATGAAGGAGTCTGACAGCCACAGTCAGGTAAATGCATTGTGGGACTTGTAGTTCCTTAACAGCTGGAGGGCCAAGTTTGGACACCCCTGCTTTATTTCAACAGATTGTAGAACTGCCTAGCTGGCTCCATATGGAAAGTGTCCTGACCATAGAATCCTAGGATAGGATAGCATCATTGTTATTGTTTCTAAATTAGAAACAATATATACAACAGTAGCACAGCATATAATAACAATGACTTTCACGTTATAGCCTCATATATTTAAGTCTCGCAAGTCTTTCAGATATGCAGGAGGTTTTCTACCAGTTTTCACTGGATATCTGCTAGTGAGGACACATGGCTGTGATATGTTATCTCCAGAGCTCCTCCCTGTAGAGCAGTGATTGCTTGTTTCAGAATTCTCTTAAAATAGCCTTTGCAAATAGCCTGTTAGTTACAGTTTCTAATACTAACGGACTCCTGCTGCACAAATATTTAAGCCCCCTCATACAGGAACATGGGGGATCAAACACGTAATATAAAAGCATCATGCAAATACTTTATGGCAAAGTTAGAAGTAGCTTTCAAAGCCAATATTATAATAGATGTAAAAAAGAGTTTAATTTCAGGTGTCAGTATCTCTTTAAATCTTCTTCCTTTTCCAAACTGTTCTTGTCCATTTGCCACAAGGAATGACTTAGGCAGCATAAGGCTACCTCCATCTCTAGCCCCCCACCCCAGGAGCAGATGTAGATAGGTTAGCTGGGGTAGTAGGATTAGATAGTAACAACACAGCAATGTCATCAATGATACTTCTCAAGAAGAGAACACGGCGTATGAGAAAAGGAAAGAGATGGGTAAATATGGAAGTGCAAAGCAAGAGCACAGAGAAAAATGAGACTAAGAAATATTTATCAGATGCATCCAAAGTTCCATTGAGTTAAAGGAAAACTATACCCCCCGAACAATGTAGGTCTCCATAAAAAGATATTGTATAAAACAACTTGTGTAAAACCCTGCTTCATGTAAATAAACCATTTTCATAATAATATACTTTTTAATAGCATGTGTCATTGGGTAATCATAAATAGAAAATTGCCATTTTAAAAAATAAGGACAGCCTCCTGGGATCTTATGATTCAACGGTGCACACAAACATACCGAACAAACTATAAAGTTAGGTCACATGAGCCAATTAACAGACAGAGTTGTGTCTTTTGCTTCAACACTTCTTCCTGTTACAGTTAGAGTTGAAATATTTCTGGTCAGGTGATCTCTGAGGCAGCACACAGACCATCATTAAATGGTGGTTCAAGTGCAAGTGATGTAAAACAGCAATATTTACTTAAATATATATACCAGGTTGGTAAGATTGTTTACTAAACTGCTCAAGTATTCATTTTGGGGGTATAGTTTTCCTTTAAATATATTAGATCATAGGAAATAAAAGTAAGAAGAGTTAGTACAAATGTTTATATCAGTGATTTTCTGTCATGAACGGAACCCAAAATCCAGAACCAATCTAGGGAGGAGGCCATTGCTAATCGGGTACCGCCAGGTCTTAATAAGAGAGGAGCCAAGCAAGAGTTCAGGATTAGCAAATTAGGGGTACGATCATTAGCAAGGTTTTGGACAAGTGTGTAATCAGACAGGCCGGGTAAGTGCGGGTAGAGTTCAAGAAAGGCCAGACAAGCCGGGTTGGTGCAGGCAGAGTTCAAGCAAGGTCAGACAGGCAAGGGTCAATACCAGAAGGATTGTCAGGCAGGCAATGGTCAGGAGTAGCAGAATTCAGAGTAATCAGACAGGCAGGGGTCAAATAGGCAGAGTTCAGAGTAATCAGACAGGCAGGGGTTGAAACCAGGAATACACAAAAAAAACACACCCAGGAAACTAGCAAGTACAAACTAACAATGGGCAATGAGTTTGATTTGAAATGCCCTTTTAATATTCAAAACTTGCACCAAAACAAGATGATGCAAGGAAGCCAGCAATGCTTTGCGACTGGTAATGAATCACAGCAGAGAAAAGTTGGGGGCATCACAGGATTGGAAGCCAAGACCTACAGGATGAACTATATTAGACAAAGGACTGCAATGTTAATTAAAATTGGTAATTAGTTGCTTCAGTGCATATCACTCTGCTCTAACTCTGCTCCATCCATATGCTATATGCTTTGTCTGCCTGCCTTGAAATAGATGAGCAATTATTTGTACCAGCGTGTGATTTTATTCCCATCAATTAGTTTATATGAAATGAGGCATCATCACTGTGAAGATATTCCAACAAAAACCTACAAAGTGGAGGCTGAATACTTGGAAGCAGAAGATATATTTGATTAGTAGCAGTTTCATAGTCATATTAAAATAGTTGAAGTCAAGGTCATGTTTTTCACAAGTCAAGATGCACTTGACCCTAAAGAGGAGCTTTATCACATTATTCGGGATTGAACCTTCCAAAACATATACAACTATTCATCTATAATAAAGTACCAAAATCAATTATGGAATAGTAGTTAATTATAATTACTGGAATTATTAATTAAATCAAGTGTCCAACCTTTTGTCTTCCCTGGGCCACATTGGGGGCCACACGTGAAATACACAAACTCTTTTGATTTCTTAAAATAAAGAAAAAATGCACAGAAAAGAACTATAATACCTACTGAATAACTAGATGGAGCTATACACTGGAATATGGGACACCTGTATATTAAATAGACTTATAATTATGTTATTATTACTGTTAACTGGGCAATGGCCATATTCCCTCCTCCTGCCTACTCCTATATCTTTGCAACATCACGTTTTCCTCGGGAACCAAGTCTTTCAAGCTGGGCCGCATTCATGTCCATCCTGGGCCACATGTTAGACACCCCTGAATTAAATAGTACTGAATGGAGAGAAAGGCTCTCTTGATTCAGCTAGTCTATGAATTTCTTTTTGCTTTACATATTTATAGAGAAGACCTAAAGTATATAGCTGTCAACTAGTTACAGTGCTCTCTGACACAAAAGAGTGTTGTGAATTAATAATCTTGCACAATGTTCTTCACTTGAATGTTTTTATTAAGTATTTCAATAAAACATGCTGGATAACAGAATCATTACAGCCAAATCATGTACATGAAGCTGAAGCTTAACAATGTTAGAGGCAAAGTGATAGAAGCTGAATCCTGTGATACCATTAAATCAATGAAATCAGAATGACTAAGTAGGCAAAGTTAAAGAAAAATATCAATAATTAACATTGTTTGGTGGATATCAATAGTATTACAAATAATCTAAATGAAACAAATATAAGGAAAAAAATGAAATAGAACATTAGGTTCATTCATTACAGCCAACCTCAAATTAAATATGTATCATACCCTAAGAATTTATGCCTAGAATCAACAAAAGGAGACCAAAAGTCTAAGAAATGGGGTTCTTCAGTTTTGACCCTATTTACATCTGGCCAACAGAGACGATTCTGTGGCTGCAGTAAAAATGGAGATCAAGTTAGGAAATATACTAAATCAAAATTTAGGTTGCCCCCTTCAAAGCCCTCTCTGGAGCACTAAGATTTAACAAAGCAAATGCTAGGGTTAATTTGATACAACAGTTCAACCTATGATAGAAAACCCTTTCCAAATTTAACAAGACATTGCAAATTCTCAAGGTCCCGTTCTCGGCTTACGATTCTGCCACTGACAACTGCCTTTCACTTTGGAAGGAGCCCTCCATTACTCAGTTGCCTCCAGTGAGAAGACCAAGGGGAAAGGTCTGCTCAGGCTTGGGAACCATAATGTAACAAAGAGTGTAGATGCGGAACAGGCTAGAACAGTACCAACCAGACAATATGGAATCAGGAGCCAGAAGCAGATCAGTAACACGATACAAAGTGAGGAGAGTGGTCAAACAGGCAAGGGTTGGTTCAGGCTACGATACAGTAAGGTAAAAAACAGGCAAAGGTCAGGAACAGAACATCAGACAAGAATCACAACCAAGAACTATGAAAAAGACATACCTTGGGCAATGAATCAGAGCAGAGTATTGGGTTTTATAGGCAGCTTAATGGCTTACACAGATCACCTGTGACCAGACTGTCAAGAGATGAACTCAGCCTACTTGCAATTACAGTGGTAAACTAGGGCCATAACTGTCTGCACAAAGCACAGTGGTAATGCAGACATCACAGAAACTCCTGGTTCAACAACAAACATAAATAATGTAATGTAAAGAAGTGATTTTAGGCAATTTCCAATTGCAATTCCTTTTTGGTATTTGTGTTTATTTATATTTAATTAGCTTTTTATTCAGCAGCACTCCAGTTTGCAATTTCAGCATACTGGATGATATGGTCCAACTCACCCTAGCAGCCATGCTAGATGAGTAATAAAAAGTAGCAATAATAATAACTCTAGCCTTACAGAGCATTTGCTTTTTTTTTAAGATGGAGTCAGTGACCCACATTTGAAAGCTGGAAAGAGTCAGATGAGAAAGCCTAATAATTAAAAAATTATTTTAAAAAAATTCTAAAAAGTTATATGAGGGCTCATTTATTAAGGAGTCACAGCATCTGGGTAATCTGTCGCAAACCAAATGCATGCAACATGTTGTGCACACACGCTAATAAAAGATCGTTTTTGTAAAGGTTTTGTTTATGCGCATGTTGCAAATACTGGACAATTTATGTCTCAAGTAATGGAACCTTTTTTTGCAGGCGTGGCTGTGGACGTGGCGGGGGGTTGGGCAATCTGCACAGACGTGAGTGAATGTGTGCCCACAAAGCGCCATTGATATTTTTATGACTGGTAATTTGTACCATTTGGCCATTAGCGCTAGTATGTGTGCATTATTTATTACAAGTCTTGTGACTGAAAACAAGCAGTTTCCTGAGATGCAAATTTCAGCGTCCAAAGTAGCACATTAATTGCACTTTAAAACATTTATGCCCTATATCAGTGATCCCCAACCAGTAGCTCGTGAGCAACATGTTGCTCTCCAACCCCTCGGATGTTGCTCTCAGTGGCCCCAAAGCAGGTGATTATTATTGAATTCCAGGCTTGGAGGCAAGTTATAGTTGTATAAAAACCAGGTGTACTGCCAAATAGAGTCTCAATGTAGGTGGACAATCCACATAGGCAGAGGCGTAACTACAGAGGAAGCAGACCCTGCGGCCACAGGGGGGCCCAGAAGGTATAGGGGGCCCATGAGGCTCTCATTCATATACAATATCAATACATACTGGTAAAACAGGACAGCCTTTGGATATGTTGGGGGACCTAAAATGTATTTGCTGTGGGGCCCAGTAACATCTAGTTATGCCACTGCACATAGGGGGTACAAAATGGCCAATTACAGCCCTTATTTGGCACCCCAGGAACATTTTTCATGCTAGCGTTGCTCCCCAACTCCTTTTTCTTCTGACTGTTGCTCACAGGTTCAAAAGGTTGGGGATCCCTGCTCTACATTATTAAATATAAGCATGTGCTGGGCAACACTTTCAACTGTCCGATCTCTTTAGTGCTGCACTGCGCCTCTCCTTCTAGGATGACTTGATCTGAAAATCTCCAAAACTGTTATAAAGTGGTTCTGGTACCCTTCATCCAATCTATGGCTTCCTATAGTAGTTACATCTAATAACCACAACACTAAAATAGAAAGAAAACAACCCCCTTCCCTCTATTACAGCTCCAGTCAAATTCTAGTGCTGTCTCTTTACCTCACATTATGGGGTATTACAAAAAATACATTTTATGCCCCAAGTTGTGTTGTGTGGAGTACAATCTTTATCATTAATTCATTATATCAATCCAAACGATGGCTGTTTTTTCTTTTGGTGGATTGCTTTGCTATTGTATGTGCACAGACGGGTATTATAGTAAAAAAAATGGAATTGAAACAGTGTCTAGGGATCATTCCAACAAAGATCAATAGGACATTAAATGAATGAGGAAAGAAGGCGGTTATTTCATTATGCATAGAACACAAATGCCACTAGAGAAACAGCAATACAGTATGGAGAAACAATCAGAGCAGGGCAACCCAGCTCTATATCATTTGGTCTCTTGAAAACAGGTTTATCACAAAATGCCCAGGGGTCTGTAGGTTAACCAGTGTGCAGCACTTTGCTCTGTGTCTATTGTACCTTGGTGAATTGTAATCTACTATGCTATAAACGTGTAGCCCTTTGATTGCATTTGCACTGTGTTATTGGATTATGTGCTGCTCTACAGCCAGTACAAATGTGTAACTGCATCTCCGCTGCTCACTGAAGCACAATGAAAAGGCAATGTCAGTAATGAAAAAGATGCCTAACAACCCGAGTGTTCTGTCACTGTCCACAAGATCTGTTCTCTGTCCAGACAATAGTTTTTGTCATATTCCGGCACAGCTTTCCCACATTCTTCTGGCTCGGGAGGACTAATCACAGCCATTCAAGTTATCCTAATCTTTTAATCTTTGTGTCACTTACAGACAATGAAGGACAAGGTGAGAGACATTTTCATTTGCAAATAAGTGAGGTTCATTATATAAAGGGATGTTTAAATTGCCACGTTTAATTGCTAGGGCCGGCACGGTGCTTCTGTTTGTACTGCCACCAGTTTTCTTTCAATGCTTCATACAATGCTGAGCAGTATGGGAACACTTTATTAATGCTAATAAGTAAAAATAACCAGCAGGTGCCCAGCTTCCAGCAAGGTAATATTTCAATAGCCTTAACAAACTCATATTTTTCTTATTCAACCCCCCATTGCCTTGTGCTGCTGGATCAAGCTGGGTTACAGACTGCAAACAATTAGAACAGATATACAAGCTGTGCAGTTTCAACTGTCGCAAGGTTAAGTCTAAGTTAAACTATTCAATGAAACATGAAACCTAGAAATTGTGAAATGTCTTTTGCACTAATGCCAATAGACATTATATCACTGAAAGCCACTCTATGCCATCTTCAGTATCTTACAATGTGTTTGCTAAAGGACTGCCTCATGCACAGCCGCAGTTGGACTTGTTTGCTATGCACGCCTACTACGTATTATGCGCTGGAAGCTCCTTATAGGGTTGCCACCTGGCCGGTATTTTACCAGCCTGACCGGTATTTTTGATGGTTGATCCCAATGTTAAAAATATAGGAAAGCCGGAAGAAGAGGATCCGAAGATGGCGCCAATGTCTGTGCAACTTTCTGCAAAACTATTTCAAATAGTGCAGGGAAGGGTGGTGAATGGGGTGATGGGGACTCTCTTTATGAGAGTTTTTCTATTCTCCTTTAATAGTAAGCACAGAAGCAGTCTGAATTGAGGATGACATTGAGCAGCCAGAAACTTAGGTCAGGTACTTGTCAAAACAACCAAAAAAGCGTATTCCCCCCCCAAATCCAATCCAATAAATGCAGGGCAGTTGGTCGAATTCTTAGCATATAATCATGTCTTGGAATGAACAATTCATGGATCATCATCCCTTTGTGGTGTTTTTTATTATACACACATATTACAGAACTCAACTTCTGTAATATTTTTGCAGATGATACTAAATTGTGCAGAACTATAGGTTCCTTGCAGGATGCTGCCACTTTGCAGAGTGATTTGTATAAGTTGGGAATCTGGTAATGAGGTTTAATGTTGATAAATGCAAGTTTATGCACTTTGGCAAAAATAATATAAATGCAAGTTATACACTAAATGGCAGTGTGTTGGGAGTTTCCTTAAGTGAGACGGATCTTGGGGTTTTTATAGATAACAAGTTGTCTAATTCTGGGCAGTGTCATTCTGTAGCTACTAAAGCAAATAAAGTTCTGTCTTGCATAAAAAAGGGGATAAATTCAAGGGATGAATACATAATTATACTTCTTTATAGATCCCTAGTAAGGCCTCATCTGGAGTATGCAGTGCAGTTTGGACTCCAGTCCTTAGGAGGGATGTAAATGAGCTGGAGAGAGTGCAGATACGTGCAACTAAATTGGTTAGAGGGATGGAAGACTTAAATTATGAGGGGAGACTGTCCAGGTTGGGGTTGTTTTCTCTGGAAAAAAGGCGCTTGCGAGGGGATATGATTACACTTTACAAATACATTAGAGGACATTATAGACAAATATCAGGGGACCTTTTTACCCATAAAGAGGATCACCGCACCAGAGGCCACCCCTTCAGACTAGAAGAAAAGGACTTTCATTTGAAGCAGCGTAGGTGGTTCTTCACAGTGAGGACAGTGAGGTTGTGGAATGCACTGCCGGGTGATGTTGTGATGGCTGATTCTGTTGATGCTTTTAAGAGGGGTTTGGATGATTTTTTTGACAGACAGACTATCAAAGGCTATTTTGATACTAAACTCTACAGTTAGTATAGCTATGGGCATATATGGTTTGTGTTTGAAAGAGTAGAGATGTGTGTGTGTGTGTGTATGTATGCTGGGTTTTTAATTTGGAGGGGTTGAACTTGATGGACTCGGTCTTTTTTCAACCCAATTTAACTATGTAATAAATAAATGAATAAATAAATAGCCCCTTCTAGCACTTGGAAAAAGCTCCTGGTTTTGGCTGCCATGTTTTATAGTGTGCACACGCATAATGAGAGAGTTTCCCCACTTGCTCAACATGAGTATGCACCTGACGTAGGCACCTCACTGTCAGTGGGGCCTATCGGCTCTCAGCGGGAGCTGTCGGGACCAAGGAGGAAGAAATAGGGTTAAAGTCCAATGCAAAGTACAGTTAGGGTTACAGGCAGTATTCAGGGTCAATATCCAGTAAAAAGGTCTATAGGCAGGTGACAAGTAGCAAGAGTCAGGTTCAGACAAGGTCAAAGGTCCAGAAATCAGTAAAGGAATAATTTCCGACGACCGGAGCTCCTGGAAGGGCTCTGGGTGGAGATCGTGACACAAACTGATGTCACATGCATGCGCACAATAAGTGAGTTGTGGCACTCGCTCATTAAGTGCTTGTGAGTACGTCAACATGGTCACCCACACCGGGAGTTCTTTCCTGGTGTGGGCAGCCTAACGTTAGTGGGGGCAATTTAAAAAGACAAACAAGCCATTGTTTTTCCCCAACTAGAGTGCAGGCTCTATTAGCCTGCACCTTTAGTGGGGGGAAAAATTTGGGTAATAGGTGCCCTTTAAGGCATTCAGTAAGGACAGGGCCCTGATGTGGGCTCTAAACACAATCTGCAAGTCTGAGGATATTTGCAAAATCTCTTAGGGGAAAATGTATCTCAAATAGCAACATATTCTTTTATAGAAAAAAAATTATTGAGAAGGCTGAGCTGCAACCCATGTCATCTCAGACACAGACTTTGAATATCTGTAGCTACTTCAGGTATGCAGCTTTCTATGTAAATGTCTGAGCAAAGGTATTCTTGTCATTAAATTGGGTTATACTGATTATTGATATTGACAAACATATAACAGTGGTCTTAGTACGCAATAGGTACCAATGACAAAGTTGAGGGAATGATTTTAAAAATATTAGGAAAGAAGCAACGGGTGAGGCCAACAATGCTAGTAGTAGCCCCATCTCATATATGAATGTCTATGACTAATCACATAGAATTTGCACTTCCTACAACTTTCCCAAACTTGTCCTTTACATTACTTTCACTTTTTTATGCAGATATTGTAACAATAAGGTACAATGGTGCTTCAAAGTTTATGAACCCTTTAAAAATATCTATATTTTTTTATGAATGTGACCTAAAACATCATCTTCAAATATGTCCATGAAGAAAACCTTGTTAAACAAATGAAACAAAAAATATTATTTTGCTGATCCAATACATGTGATTTGAATAAAGCTTTTTTGCAGTCTGCTTATCGTGTGCTCCATCAAACTGCGATTTGAGTATAAATATGAAGGTCTACTGGTGTGGCCTGTATGGAAAGTGAGAACTTTACACAGGAGGAAGTGTTGAATTAAACCAATTGCAGTGGCAACTGTTGATTAGTCCTGCATGTGAACAAGGAAGAAGTTTAACCCATTCCTCCATATAGAATGGCTTTGGCTCTTGGATGCTGGTGGGTTTCCTCACATGAACTACTCTCTTTAGGCTTTTCCACAATACTTCAGTTGGATTAAGACTTGGGACTTGGCCATTCGAGAACATTCACTTTATACTTCTTTAACCATTCTTTGGTAGAACAACTCGTGTGTTTAGGATCGTTGTCCTGCTGCATGACCCTCTGTCTTTTGAGATTCAGTTTAAAGACAGATATAAAGACATTATAATTCTCTGGTATAGTTCAGAATTCATTGTTCCATCAATGATGACAAGCTGTTCAGGCTAATTTCTTATGCTGGAATGCAGTGTTTTTCTTTCTCTAAATGTAATTCTCCTCATTTAAGCTAAAAAGTTCTATATTGGCTTCACCCATCCACAAAACATTTGTCAAGTATCCTTCTGGTTTGTCCACATGCTATTTAGCAAACTGTAGATGGGCAGAAATAATTTTTTTGGGGGGGGGGACTTTCTCCTTGTTACCCTGCTATATACACCACTGCTGAACTTCAACATTCGCCAATGTGAGACAGGCCCTCAGTTGCTTAGAAGCTACCCTGGGTTCCTTTGTAACCTCTTAGACTATTGAACAACTTGCATTTGGAGGTATTCTTGAAGGTTGCCCACTTCTGGGTAGGGTCCAAACTCTTTAAAGATAGTCTTGTAAACTTTTTCAGCTTATGGGCATCAATAACTCTTTTTCTGAGGTCCTCAGACCTTTGTTCGAGCCATGATACACATCCACAAAGAAGCCTTTGCTGGATCCCCATTCTTTAAAGGAAAATTATTACCCCAAAATGAATACTTAGCTTAAATCAAATTAAGTGGCATATTAAAGAATCTTTTAAACTGGTATATATATATTTCAATAAATATTGCCCTTTTACATCTCTTGCCATGAACCACCATTTCATGATGGTCTGTGTGCTGCCTCAGAGATCACCTGACCAGAAATACTGCAGCTCTAACTGTAAAAGGAAAACGTGTGGAAGCAAAAGACAGAATTCTGTCTTTTAATTGGCTCATGTGACCTAACATGTATGGTTTGGTTTGTTTGTTTATGGGCAATGTGAATCCTATGATCCCAGGGGGTGGCCCCTATTTTTTAAAATGCCAATATTCTATTTATGACAACCCAATGGCACATACTAGTATATTATTAGGAAAATAGATTATTTACATGAAGTAGAGTTTTACATATGAGAGGTTTTATTCAATATATTTTTAGAGACACCTACATTGTTTGGGGGGTATAGTTTTTCTTTAAATAAAACAGGATTTCACACCAGATCATCCCATTGACTGAAAACACCTGATTTCTTGTTCACATTATATGATAATCCTAAGGATTCACTTACACACACAGATGTTATTGGATCTTTTTTCCAATTAATACATGACCAAATATGTTTTGTTTCCTTTGTTTAAGAAGAAAAGGTTGAAAGTAAGTAAGCCTTATTAGAAAGGTCCACCTAAATATACCAGTAAACCCTCAAAGTAGTGCTGCTCTGAGTCCTCTGTCAAAAAAACACAGCATTTCTTTCCTTCTATTGTGTACACATGGGCTTCTGTATCAGACTTCCTGTTTTCAGCTTAAACCTCCTTGCCCCGGGGGGTGAGCATGCTCAGTTTGCTCCTCTCCCCCCCCCTCCTCTGCTTTAATCTGAACCCAGAGCTATAAGTGAGCATGTAGAGACTCATGCAGGAAGTGATGTCACACCAAGCTAATACTGCAGCTGCTATCCTAAACAAACAGAGAGCTTCTAGAGCTTTTTACTCAGGTATGCTAAAACATTCTACAGAATTAATATAGCATTCTAGCTTGCACTATTGCAGCAAATCTATTGGCAATAAAATGCCTCCGTAGCTTTCCTTCTCCTTTAACTAAGTTTTTTTCATGTACTTTTAGGACTTGTATTAAGATCAGATGTTTTACCGTAGGTCACATTGATACAAAAATATATAACATTTAAAAGTGTTCACAAACTTTCAAGCAGCACTGTAAATATTAAATAATCTTGTGGAACAGACAAAGGCATTTTAGGAGCATACAGTTGTGCTCATAAGTTTACTTACCCCAGTTATTTATACCGTGTATTGCCCCCTTTAACATCAACGACAACTTGAAGTCTTTTGTGGTAGTTGTGGTTGAGGCTCTTTATCTTCGACGCTAAAGCTGCCAATTTTTCCTCACAAAAAGCCTCCAGTTCCCGTAAATTATTGGACTGTCGTGCATGAACTGCATGTTTGAGTGGCTCAATTATATGGAGGTCAGGAGACTGATATGGCCACTCCAGAACCATCATTTGATTTTGCTGTAGCCAATGACAGGTCGACTTGGCCTTGTGTTTGGGATCGTCATGTTGGAATGTCCAAGTACGTCCCATGCACAGCTTTCGGGCTGACGAGTGCAAAATTTCCTCCAGTATTTTTTGATAACTTACTACATTAATTTTGCCATCAATTCTGACCAAATTTCCTGTGCCTTTGTAGCTCACACATCCTCAAAACATCAGCGATCCACCACCATGTTTCACAGTTGGAATGTTGTACCTTTCATCATAGGCCTTGTTGACTCCTCTCCAAATGTAGCGTTTATGGTTGTGGCCAAGTTCAATTTTAGTCTCATCACTAATGACTTTGTGCCAGAAGGTTTGAGGCTTGTCTCTGTGCTGTTTGGCATATTGTAAGTGGGATACTTTGTGGCATTTGCGTAGTAATGGCTTTCTTCTGGCAAGTCGACCATGCAGCCCATCTTTCTTCAAGTGCCTCCTTATTGTGCATCTTGAAACAACTACACCACATTTTTTCAGAGTCCTGTATTTCACCTGAAGTTATTTGTGGGTTTTTCCTTGCATCCCAAACAATTTTTCTGGCAGTTGTGGTTGAAATTTTAGTTTTATTTGGTTTAGTTTCAACAGAACCACAAATTTTCCACTTCTTTATTAGAGTTTGAACACTGCTGGTTGGCTTCTCAATGCATTTGATATTTTCTTATATCCCTTTCCTCTTTTATAGCATTCTACTACCTTTTGACAATTCTTTTACTTGCCCCATGACTTAGAATCCAAAAAACATCAGTGCAGCAATGGATGAAAGATACAAGGGTCTGTCAGGTGTCCAGAAAGTCATTGACCTTTTATAAACACCCAGTAATTACAAGCAAACAGATCACAGGTGAAGATGGTTACCTTTAATAGCCATTCTAACCCTTTTGTGTCAAGTCAGGCCAAATCACCAGAGTATGTAATGTTTTGATCAGGGTCATTTGGGTAGTTTGTGTAGTGATTATCTTTTAAAAAGAGTAAACAAAGTTGTTTGACAATAAATGGCTTCAGTCAACCACTAACCATGAGTAAAAGAAAAGTGTGTTATCATTCATATTCTCTGAAAAATGGTTCTGAAAACCATAAATTCTGCTAGAGTATGTAAACTTATGAGCACAACTGTACATACAAATCCCCCCACATTTAAAATGTAAAAGGAACAGACAGACTAGTTGGACACTGATTCTTTGCTCAGATCTGCTATCAGATCAGCCTTCTTTCTAGATTGTACTGTAATTATTTGCGTACAAGGCCTAATCATTAACCAATAACAAGTCTTGTTTAGATTTTAGGCTCTGCTCAGCACTTTAGACAAGGAATCATTACACATCAAATCCCCAAAAGTAGAGTAATACATGATAAACACACCCATTTACGTTACTGTAATTACATTTCTTTTCACTTTAATTGTTGTTACTGCAAGCACAATTCGATTAACCTAATGCCTATCAAGCCACTGCCAGTACAGACGTTCGATTTTTCACTCTGTAACTTGTTACCTTGAAATAGTCATTAAATACCTCATTAAGCAAATGAAAAGGGGAAAAAAGAGGTAAAGAGACTATTTCTCTAGGAAATAAGTTTATTTAAATTGGGACTGATCAGGGATAGACACACTAGCATAGGCACAAGTGCTCGTGTGCTAGGCACAATAGCACTTTAAAGCTGGACTTAACCCTTTAGAGAGCAAGGTAAATTTGAATAAACATAATGCCATTCTGAGATAACACCCACACCCTGTTTTTTTGAATCCAATGGCGGAATGTAATAAAAGTCAGTAATGGAAAAAATATTCTATTCTATTTTCTGAACCCAGAAACTGTTTAGCAACCACTTTAGAGACTTGATGAGAAATCTTGTATAGTCTGTTACGCCTACATTAAATAAATAAAGGATAATTTCATTGCAGTAAGAATCAAGAACTAGGACATTTATGGCATTACCTAACAAGATCCCAGTTAGTTATGTTTTTAAATAACACTATTTTAAGAATCACACCACTTGATGTTACTGCTACTACACAAACATATTCCTGTTCCTATTATAGTTCTAAAAATACTGATTAACATTGGACTGCATATAGTCAGAAAATCATTGTTACTGAAGGAGAAAGGTCTCCAACAGAAGCACAGAAAAACAATCAAACATTGGCATACACAGCTCAGATTATTTCCAACATCCTTGTATGATAAAGATTGTTATTATAAACAAATATCTTCCTTTGATTTATATGGAGTCATAGATTTTATTATTAGACCCTTGACAAATTCTACCCTGACATTTTGTCCTCTGTAATATGTATTGAAAGCATTGAATTGAATTTTTTTCTTTACGCTAGACAAAAGAAAGAATGATTACTCACAATGCCACATTTTCTCGAGTCACATTATGCAACAACAAAACATGTTTGGGGGTGGAATGTATCAGCCTTGAACAATGTTCAGGAGTGATTTGGAGCTCAGAATTTGATGTCAGTAGCATGAAAAATACTTGTCCTCTGTTCTCGCAACAGTAACTCCAGAAAAGATGCACTTTCTCTAATCTGTTTAATGCGTAGACTGCCTGGTTGTAAGGGTAAATTGCACCCTAGCAACCAAATAGCTGCTAAAATTCCATAGTTGCCTCCTGTTTTAATTCTTCACAAATCATAGGTTGTACAATGCCATGATTTCCATCAGTTGCAGCCTACTTAACTGGCAAAGACTGGCAGTCTTTACTTATCAAAACTTATCACTATTGCTTTTACATTATGGCAAGGCCCCTGGTTCTTGCTGTTTAAAGGAAAATTATACCCCCAAAATGAATACTTGAGCAACAGGAAATTTATATCATATTAAGTGGCATATTAAAGAATCTTACCAAAATGGAATATATATTTATGTAAATATTGTCCTTTTACATCTCTTGCCTTGAACCACCATTTCGTGATGGTCTGTGTGCTGCCTCAGAGATCACCTGACCAGAAATATTTCAACTCTAACTGTAACAGGAAGAAGTGTGGAAGCAAAAGACACAACTCTGTCTGTTAATTGGCTTGTGTGACCTAACTTTAAAGTTTGTTTGGTATGTTTGTGTGCACCGTTGAATCATGCGATCCCAGGAGTATATTATTATTAAAATGGTTTATTTACATGAAGCAGGGTTTTACATACGAGTTGTTTTATGCAATATCTTTTTATAGAGACCTACATTGTCCGGGGGTATAGTTTTCCTTTAACTCCCATCATCTTGTGTGAGGCCCGTCTGGATATCAACTTAAGCAATATTTTTTTAATGTTTAAAGGACAAGCAAAGTTAAAGAAGTAGCGAGAAATGTTGTACTTTATGTTTTGTGCTTCTGTACCAGCCCAAGGCAACCACAGTTGTTTAGCAGTAAAGATCTGTATCTCCAAAGATGCCCCAGTAGCTCCCCATCTTCTTTTCTGCTGATTCACTGATTCACATGCTCTGTGCTGATGTCACTTACTGAGCTTAGGGACCCACTCACAATATACAGTACACATAGAATAGAAATGACACAGTATAAGGCTGATTAGTAATTATTATGGATAATTACTACATGGCAGCACAGAAACCAGTGCAATTAGCATCAAAATTTAATAATCAGCCCTGTATCATCAGCTTTTATTACAGGTCAACCTCATTTTCTGCTTGATAATTAGTGACGACCCCTAAGCTTAGGTTCTCAACAGCTGCTCAGAGCCCACTGAGCATGTGAGTGTTTCAGACACTTTCCAAGATGGTGACCCCCTGTGACAAGTTTGGACAAGTCCTGGATCATTGCTGCTATTGACAATCTGAAACTTTAGGCTGGTGCAATAAGTTCAGTATATAAAATATGGCACTTTTTAGTCCTATTCATTTTAGGGTTTAGTTCTCCTTTAAAATGAACCAGCTGGAAGTCAGGAAATCCCTTATTTGCTTTTATATCCCACAAAATATTGCCAGACTCAGAGAGCTGTGGGAAGAGTTTTATTCATAAATACAAAGCATTCATACAGTCTCCCACAGATGGATATATCATTTGAGTTTTACATAAAAACAATTATCTAACTGCGCAGCCGACACCATCACTTGGGAGAGTTTAACTGTTCTATTAAGGCCTCAATTGCCTTTGTGTTGGCCGAGTTTTTTGGTTTGGGTATAAGCCCCTTGAGTCCATTTTTTGCTTGTGTAGCAACATCTTCATCTGAACTCTGAAGAAGACTGGAATGAAAACAAACATAAAATACCATAAACACATGACACAAATATTTACAGGTCTTCATAAAAGCTCTTTGGAATGATAGGGCATTTCAATGGTCAGATTGTGTGCTTCATGGTATCTAATGCTGGATGCTTTGTACACGTTTGTTTCATTTCGATTTTCTTTAGATGACTTATTACAAACATTCAATACTGTATATTATTTTTGTTCCATAAAAAGTTCCAGTGAGTTCTAATTTTCCCATGCAGTATCTGCAAATTGGGGGGTCAAAGGTTGCTAAATCCACTGCTCATTAACTCTCCCTCTACAGGAGAAGTAATCAGTGTTTCATTTGGTTGTTCTAAAGCAGCGATCCCCAACCAGTAGCTCGCAAGCAACATGTTGCTCTCCAACCCCTTGGATGTTGCTCCCAGTGACCTCAAAGCAGGTGATTATTTTTGAATTAATGGCTTAGAGGCAAGTTTTGGTTGCATAAAAACACAGATGTCCTGCCAAACATTCTCTCCTGTAGGCTGCCAGTCCATATAGGGGCTACCAAAAAGCCAATCACAGCTCTTATTTGACATCCACATGGACTTTTTCATGCTTGTGTTGCTCTCCAACTCTTTTTTAAATTTAAATGTGGCTCACGAGCAAAAAAGGTTGGGGACCCCTGTTCTAAAGAAAGCAGCACTAATGGTTATCATCTAACAAGAGAGTAGGTTACTGTGGAAGGAAAATGCAAAAACGAGAGGCCTTCTGCTCAAGCTGTGAGTTGGTTTATAAGCAAGGCTGGGCTTTTGGGATCTCTAAATGCAATGTATGAAGCATTAATACTGTAACCTTGTAAGGCTTTCCTTAACAAGGATTATACAGGGAAGGGTGAAGAGTGCAGTAAGATACAAGAGGGAATTAACATAGTGTGTGACCTTTCCCAGGACACAGAGGCAAACATAAGCAAGAAAACTATACCAATGGATACCTTCATAGATTATCACTGGCTGAAAAGCAGAACAAATCAGAACAAATATATGTGAATCATCCAGCAAATTGGACTGTTCATTTACTATTTATAAGGTCCTGGAATTTGAGACAAAATATGATTTCAGTATTCTCTATGAGAATATTACAAAATCTGCCTGTATATTTAGAATTGTATATACTTGCTATAAAACTTATGAAGAAAAACATTGTAAATAAAATATTTCTATACATGGAGTGCACTTTGCCAGAAACTTCAGCTGATTTTGTAAAAACCTGAAATTATTAATCATAACTGATAATGGGGTGAACTAAACACCCAATAAATTAGGGAGCATATGCTAAAAAGGCTGATGATTTTCCCTACCATACACCATATGCTAAAAAGACAAATATTTGGGTCTCCTTAATGAAGCCCAAAGACTGACTCCCCTCTTCGTCATCGCTAATTACCAGGAGAAGTAAAAAGAGTACAAATGAAAATAATTAGATCTTTACGGAAGAATTATACAACTCTGTTTCAAGAATAGTTGTGGCACTGTGTAAAACGTGAGCATGGGATTATTTGAAAAGCATTTAATCAGTGTGTATATATATATATATATATATATATATATATATATATATATATATATATATATATATATATATAAATAAAATTGCAAATAATACAAAGGCAACATTAGATGTTGAAACTGAGAAATGTTATTGTTTTCAAAAAAATGTATGTTCATTTGGAATTGGATGTCAACATATTTCAAAAAATGTTTCTCTCTGTGTTGCATCACCTCTTCTTTTAATAACACTCTGTAACTGTTTGGAAATTGAGGAGACAAATTGCAGGAGTTTTGAAAGTGAAATGTTGTCCTATTCTTGCCTGATAAAGGATTTCAGCTGCTCAACAGTCAATCAATTGTACAGTGATAGTTCTAGACTGCAGGCAGGTCGGTTTAGCAACCGGACAGTCCTCTTACTACAGAGCTAGGCTGTTGTAATACAGGTATGGGATCAGTTATACAGAAACCCGTTATCCAGAAAGCTCCTAATTATGGAATGGCCATCTCCAACTAACTCCATTTTATCCAAATAATCCAAAATGTTTAAAAACCATTTCCCTTTTCTGGGTAATAATAAAACAATACATCGTACTGGATCCAAACGAAGATATAAATAATCCTTATTCGAAGTACAACCAGCATATTTGGGTTTATTTAATGTTTACACAATTTTATAGTAAACAATGTATGAAGATCCAAATTACAGAAAGATCCATTATACAGAAAGCCCCAGGTCCCGAGCATACTGGATAATAGAATGTATGTGTAAAATAGAGATGGCATTGTCTTGCTGAAAAACACATTGTCTGGATGGCAGCACATGTTGCTCCAAAACTTGTATATATTGCTCAGCATTAACGGTGCTCCATCCCAGATATGTATTTCTTCCATGTGCACGAATGTGCCCTATACCATCACAGACTCTGCCTTTTGGACTGTGTGCTAATAACAAGCTGAATGGTCCTTATTAGTCCATCTCAAATGAGCTTGGGCACAGAGAAAGAGATGTGGTTTATGGATCATGTCTACACATGGTTTCCTTGCATGGTAGAGTTGCAACTTGCAATTGTGGATGCAACAACACTGTTTTGCAGAGGATGGTTTTGGAAGTTTTCCTGAGCCCATGCAATGATTTTCATTGCAGAACTGTGTCTTGCCTGAGATCCTGAAGATCATAGCCAGCTAATATTGGCTTTTTATCTTGTCCCTTGTGTACAAAGATTTCTCTAGATTCTCTGTGCAGGGTTTTACAGAGTTGCATACCCCTTCCTTCTGAGAGATCCAGCCGCTCTGGGATCCACCCTATACAACTTTTTAAAAAATGTTTTCTGCCCCTGTCCAAACTTTTCTGAAACATTGTCTAGAAGATGATATTGTTGAATCTAAATCAGAGTTTATCTTTCAGCAAACCAATTCCTCAGTTTGAACATTTGATATATTGCCTTTAGGGATGCACAGGAGTCCAGGATTCGATTCAGTATTCAGCCATTTTCAGCAGGATTCAGATTCAGTCGAATCCGTGTGCTTGGCTGAACCGAATCCTTAAAATCATGTGACTTTTTGTCACAAAACAAGGAAGTAAAAATTTCTTTAGCCGCACACAAAGTTTTACCCTTCCAATCACTAATTTGCATATGCAAATTAGGGTTCAGATTTGGTTCAGTATTTGGCAGAATCTTTCTCAATGGATTCAGGGGATAGTGGATTCGGTGCATCCCTAGTTGCCCTTGAATAATTTGCAATTAAATACAGATTTTAAATGATTTGTAATGATCTTATTTCCGTGTTATTTTACACTTTGTACAACTTTTTTTGTATACTTTCTGAATTCTAAAGCAGATCAACGTGATTTGACCCCATTAGTATTGAACATTTGTAATCCTCTTATTCCACGAATGCAACACTTTTACTTGCTGCACACAACCTAAGTGGTGACACTCCACATTAAGTTATTTGCAGAAGGAAAACAATGTTAGAGAAAGTCACACTAATACATTTCAAAGAAAAATAGGATATGGTATAACTTGTTTATGAAGACCAATTAGAACTCCTCCTCAGTTCAATGCAGTAACACAATCTCTCTTACAAACAATATTATTTTACAACCTTAAACATTTCCTTACCAGCAGAGGACAATTGCCCCTCTGTTCACTTGTGCCCACTGACTGAGTTTTTCTATGCTCACATGGTCCATCAGGGTTCTGGCAAAGCAGCCTATGTGAATACATATGAGTTAATTTAACATAATAATAATACACATAGAAAATATTCCGGAAAAAACCCAGAAATAAAGTTATAAAAACCTTTTGCTCAAAGCCCTCTGTTTCAGGAATGCTGGATGTGATCATTTGTATAAATCTTTAGATACATGCCACTCTGGTTGTTTAATGGTTAACAGTAAGGCAGCAGCATCCCCTTAACCACTTAGAAATCCTTCTCCTCCTCTAACTCCAATTCTTCTCAGCACAGAGTACTAAACACACCCTCTAGTCTAAAAGCCAATGAAGAGATTGCATAGCTGTCTGATCCTATTTTTTCTCCTAAACACCTCTCCTGTGCTTAACCCCAGCAGAACGTTTAATCAAAATATGGTGGTAGGTAAAGGCTGCAATTTGTTATAGGAAAATGTGATGGTGCTAGCAAATGGAGTAGGTATATGCAGTGCAAATGATGTGGCTTTGGTGGGCAAGATATGCCCAACGTATATATATGGTAGGAAAATGTAGGCTTTAAATGTCCTTTAAAGCCTTGCAGTGACCTGCACTACTATAATATGTCATCTTTCTTTTTAGTGATACCAATAACTGTGCATGTGGTTTGCAATTCTCTGTGCAGTCTGTCCATTAGAGGGTACAGTTTTATGGCACAATATAGAATTAAATAAAGATCTGTGTGCAGAAATACCTAAATTAAAAAAGTGTATGTACACCCTACATATAAATAGGAAATATAGAATAGAAATAAAAAATATATATTTTATATTTATACAAAAATATAAGCCTTGTTCTCTGCAGTTTATAAGAATGTGAAAAGGAAAAGAAGGAGGTGGGCATCAAGACATTGGCTCCAAAGGTATTCTGCATGTGTATTTATACAGTTCCACAGCAATCACGGCAAACAAGTGGTCTGATAGGGATATAAAGATAGCTTTGTTGGGGAAAGTAGAGCAAGCACATTCTGTGATCAGTGTGTATCTTACCTTCTTTACCTTTCTCTTTCATGTCTTTATCTTGCTTAAGCAGCCATTTTAGGACTAGGTGACCTGCAGGATGTTCTACAATGTGAAGCTTCAAACAGAAAGGAGGCATCAGTCTCTAATCAAGAGGCCTGCATACATTTTTACTACAGAAGAGCATTCCTGTCACATTATTGCTGCAATGTTAAGAATTAAATAGAGGTATGGGGTCCTTTATCCATAGACCTGGTGTATATAATTTTAAGTCAATTAACTTTGCTGTACTTAATTGTTACTAAGATGCATACATCTATATTGCAGGTAAAACAACCCTATTGAGTTTAACCGTATTTAACTGAATTTAGTGGACTTAAAGTAAAGAAAGGTCCTTCATTAGGAAAACCCTAGGTAACAAGCATGAGTCTGCCAACAGCAGGTACAAGATGTTTAGGGCAAGGAGTTGCATCAAAATACATAAATAATAAAAAGCACAGAGCAGGCTTTTAAGTTATACTAATGCTTTCCCAAAGGCCTGATAACTGGGTTGTTATAAAGAATATAATGTTATAGGAATGTCTGCCTTTATAAAAACTACTAATTACCTGTCCTTCTTTGCCTCCTGGAACAAATTCCTCAGCTGCCATACTGGCTATGGCATTCATTATAGGCTGGGCATCCCCAATGGCACACAAAAGAATGCTGGAAACCATGCCACACAGAGCATTTTGCAACACCAAATCTTTTATGTGCTCCTCCAAATAACTAAGTAAGGGCGGAGATATGGATTCCAATAACTCATGCTGTCGTACAGTGGCATCTTTCTTGCTGTATACAAACAAAATATAATATTATTAGACCAGACCAGACGTGACTAAAGTGGCTTTTGTACAAACATCTATGTTTCAAATGGTGCAGGTACTGTATCTACATTCAAACATTTACAAAGACACTATCTTAGTAAAATATTCAAAGTCCTGCAAAGAAGACTTTGCTTCTACCCCAAAGTGCAATGCTTCCTCGGAAGTTATAGTGTATCAAACAGGTATGTGAACACTATACAATTTATCTAACTTGAATCAGTATCACAGTCAAATAATCAAATAACATTTTCAAATAAGTTTGCTTTTCAGTGCTTTCCAGCAAATACCACAGAAAACAATATTTTCAGAGGATCTTTTATTTTATACAACAGGATAACATGCCAGTGATCTGAATACCTTGGCAAGATCCTGTATACACTTCACATTTATGGGCAAATTTGTTAAGGTTCAAATTGTAAATTCGGATTTTCGAGTAAAATTTGTGGTAAAAACTCACAAATTCGAGTTGGGAATAATCCATACCCTAATTTGAGCTTTATCACACCTGGACCCTGGTTACAACTGAAATTCGACTATTCACCACCTAAAACCTGTTGAGTTCATGTAAGTCCATGGGAGAGGTCCATTGACCAATTTGAAGAGTGATTCAAGTTTAATTGAATTCAATTCGAATTTGAAATGAGTTTTTGGGTCGGTAATATTCGATTGAGTTTTAGACATTCAAGTTTTTTCTTAAATAAGATACTATTCAAGTTGGAGGTCATTCGACCTTTAAAAAACATGCCCCTTAGTGGTTAATACCAGGTCCTATGTCTCGAGTGAGCAGAGAAATTAAAAAAAAAAAAAAAAAAGACGACTCAAGTTAGCCATACTTAAAGGAGAATTCAACCCTGCTGGCGCTAAAACCTCTCCCCCCCAAGCTATTGCCCCATACCCCATCTTCTGCTGCACAGTCTTCTTCGTTGTCCCGACGGCGTTTGCGGTGCCTGCGCAGTAGGACGCATTTGCCGGTTGGTGCCACTGCGCATGTGCCTGAAGTTCACAAATTTTTCCGATTACACTTTGTGAACTTGGCGCATGTTCAATAGTAAAAACCAGCAAATGTGTCCTACTGCGCATGCGTTGGGGCAACGAAGAAGACAGCAGAAGATGGTGCCCGTAAACCTTCCAGATGGGGACCTGCGCTTTGGGGTAATTTACACATTAATGGCAATAGTCCGGGTGGGGGGGGGGGGGGAGGAGGGAGGGGCAAAATTTGCACCTGGGCAGTAACCCATAGCAACCAATCAGATGTTTGCTTTCAATGTTTTCCTCGCAGCTGGCTGAAAAAAAAAAAAAAAAACTACCCACTGAATGCTTTCTATGGGTTACTGCCCAGGTGCAAATCTGCCCAGTGTCCAAAAGAATTGCAACAACATTGGGAGGCTCCTGTAGAAGGAGAAGAAGTCTATTGAATTGTACTTTGCTTATCCTCCACTGTGAAAGGGGCATGTCTGACCTGAAACAGGGGCCACATTTTCTTCCTGCTTCCCTTGAAATAAGATTTTTGGACATATGTGTTCAAATCATGCAAAAGCCAAGTAAATGCCCACTGGCAAATTGACCGGAGTCCAAAATCAATCCACGAGCTTCCTTTATTTGATTAACTGACCAAGATAAACTGGTCTGATCTTAGTTAGGTAGACAAGGAAGATAGAAAAGATATGAAGTAATATGTCGGAGGGAGTCATTGATCTTCTGCTTGGTTATATAGTTTGTGTTTAATATAACAAGGTAGCAGCGGGTGGCTCTGTAGGAAGCTCTGGCAGATTCAGTAGACAGTTCAGAGATTAAACAGAAGCAAACAGGATGACTGTGACAAACACAGGAAGAAAGCATTGGCATTCAGATTTAGTCCCATTAACAGAACATGACAGAATGTGTAAGACAATGTGTTATCATCCATACTCTATGTTTACCTGTGCGCATTGCCATCCCCCTGCTTGAGAACGTCTATGATTTCAGGTACAAAATGGGCAGGACTTCTCCAACTCAGCAGATACAACAGTACCTTCCGCCCATATTTGTCATTTATTAAGTTGGGCAAAGAGCTGATTAGTTCCTAACAGAAGAGAAATAAGGTTATTTACAATGGCACATCTCCAAAAGAATTCAGTTCTATGTCTGAAACTGCTGCCCTGACAAAAAGGCAAACAGACTGCTTTCAAAATAAATCAATAACTTCAATTTATGACTTCAACTTTATGATTAAATAGAAATCTGGCCTGGTTTGCAGTGGTGATAGCGCTATTTAATCTTTCATGGATTGATTTTCCCTGTGGAGGAAAACAAAACCAGAAGCTTCATTGGAGTAAACACGTACTTGCAAAAACTAAAATGTAAACAGTGCACTGGGAGCAATAAAGAATTATTTTCCTGGGTGGTTTGGTGCTTGTGGGGGGTTATGGGGTTCATTTTTAGAACTAAACCCTAAAAATGAATGTAGCTAAAAAGGTCATTTTATATAGTGAACTTATTGCATCAGCCTAAAGTTTCTGCTTCTCAATAGCAGCAATGATCCAGGACTTCAAACTTGTCACAGGGGGTCACCATCTTGGAAAGTGTCTGTGACACTCACATGTTCAGTGGGCTCTGAGCAGCTGTTGAGAAGCTAAGCTTAGGGGTCATTGCAAATTATCAAGCAGAAATTGAGGTTGGCCTTTAAAGGACAACTAAACCCTAAAAATGAATAGGGCTAAAAATGCCATGTTTTATATACTAAACTTATTGCACCAGTCTAAAGTTTCAGCAATGATCCAGAACTTCAAAACTGTCACAGGGGAATTCCATCTTGAAAAGTGTCTGTCACATGCTCAGTGGACTCTGAGCAGCTGTTGAGAAGCTAAGCTTAGGGGCCATCACAAATAATCAAGCAGAAAGTTAGGTTGGCCTGTAATATAAGCTGATGCTACAGGGCTGATTATTAAATGCTGATGCTAGTTGCACTGGTTTCTGTGCTGACATGTAGTAATTATCCATATTAATGACTAATCAGCCTTATACTGTGACATTTCTATTCTATGTGTACTGTATATTGTGAGTGGGTCCCTAAGCTCAGTAAGTGACAGCAGCACAGAGCATGTGAATCAGTGAATTCAGCAGAAAAGAAGATGGGGAGCTACTGGGGCATCTTTGGAGACACAGATCTTTATAACTAAAGGGCTGTGGTTGCCTGGGGCTGGTACAGAAGCACAAAACATAGTGTAGAACATTTCTAGCTACTTCTTTAGTTAAAGGAAAACTATACCCCGAAAATTAATTTTTGAGAAACAGTTTATATCAAATCAAGTGACATATTAAAGAATCTTACCTACCTGGTATATATATTTAACTAAATATTGCCCTTTTACATCTCTTGCCTTGAACCACCATTTCATGATGGTCTGTGTGCTGCCTCAGAGATCACCTGACCAGAAATATTTCAACTCTAACTGTAACAGGAAGAAGTGTGGAAGCAAAAGACACAATTCTGTCTGTTAATTGGCTCGTGTGACCTAACTTTATGGTTTGTTTGGTATGTTTGTGTGCACTGTTAGATCCTAGGATCCCAGGAGGCTTTCCTTATTTTTTAAAATGGCTATTTTCTATTTATGATTACCCAATGGCACATGCTACTAAAAAAGTGTATTATTATGAAAATGGTTTATTTACATGAAGCAGGGTTTTACATATGAGTTGTTTTATGCAATATCTGTTTATAGAGACCTACATTGTTCGGGGGGTATAGTTTTCCTTTAAGCTTTAGTTCTCCTTTTAAGGGGCAGTGGAAAGTGTTGGGAATTGGCAGGAACTGGGAGTTCTACAGGAAAGTGAAGGAGTTGTAAGAAGAGATGGTTGGGGGTCTGTAAAGGTAAAAGCTTGAGATGGTAGTGGCTACAGCATTTGGGCCAATTGTGATAGTTGTCAGACCCAGCAAGTTAACCAACAAAGATCCTGACTAAAATAAGCTATATTTATGCTGCAGAATGTGAGGATTCCCTATGTACATGCAGGTGGCCCTTTCATACCTCTCTCCTGGCAGTTATTTACAATACAGTCCCTAGCAAACCTCTTGTATTAGCCAGACATTAAAACAAGGGTGAAATATTCAGTAGTGAGCCTTGAACACGGACTCTAACATGCCAGGCACAATGCTTTCTTGTTCTGCTCTTCAGAAAGTACTTTTATGTGCAAAGAAGCTTCTGATGTTGTTTACTGGAAAGTCACTGCCTGCCTCTGACAAGAGACATGGATGCAAAACACATTCATAATCAGAAGTACCCTGAAGGGTAAGGATGAAAGCTCTGATGTGCTCCATGGAGGAGCAATTAAGGACAATACTAATAAACATTTCCTTAATTAATTATGTATAACTATAGGCTTACTGACTCTGCCTACCAACAGCAACAATATAATTAAGCTCTAACTGGTTTCTGGTTGCTTTGGTGGGAAAGAGTATCATTTCTGGATAAGAAGATATAAACCGATAAACATAAGGCAACTGTAGTAATGCCCAATGCAACCTCATTATCGAGAGGGCAAAAACTGCATCTAATTGAATGAAAAAGCAGCATGAAGTGAAAGTAACGTACTCTTTATATGTATTTTTATCATGTCAAATCTGGTTGCTAGGGTTACTGGCTTATTTCTGGACTAGAGATTTTTTTAGATTGTAAGCTTTTTTGGGCAGAGCCACCTTCACCTTTGAATCGGTTACTGGTCACTTTGTATCGGTTACTGGGCATTTATTGTGTTATAAACTTTTATTCTAGGCACTATTCTATTCTCAGAAAATTAGTACTAATATTTAGAAGCACATAGCTAATAATGTTGAGTTACTGTTATTAAGATCTTGTGTTCCTCACACATGCTATGTAGATATTAATAAATGCTAATTGCTCGGGTGTATGGAAGTATTCTGCCAATGGCTTGAAGCAAGAGGCCCTTTTTTTTTTTTTAATTAATCTCTCTTGCTGCCATCTGCTCAGTCCTGTCACTGTTCCCAGTACTTGATGTGCCAGAATGAATGATTTTGTAAAACACAAAAGGACGATAAAGCTAAACATATATACCAAGATGGTATATGATGTGGATGGGTAAAATAAATATTCTGCTTACTGATCCGGGGCCTACTTTTAGCAAAATTACTACCTAATGCATTATCAGGATTCTGTTGAGCCATTCTATAAAAGATCAGAATAACACCTGCTGCTCATCTACCTTGTGGCTACCGTGATATAGGATTAATGTACCCTCTATTGTACAATAGAAGTATATTCAAAGTCACCAATGTGTTCTATGATCATATAAAAGCACAAGTCTGAAATACTATTATAATATTTATATATATTATAATAATAGGTATATATTGGATGAGTTATCTGAAAACCCATTATACAAAAAGCACAAAATTAAGGGAAGGCCCTCTCCCATAAACTCCATTTTAATCAAACAATTCAAATTTTTAAAAATGTCTTTTTCACTGTAATAATAAAACAGTACCTTGTACGTGATCTAATCTAAGAAACAATTAATCCTTATTGGACCCAAAACAATACCATTGGGTTTAAGGTTCAAATTATTTTTTAGTAGCCATATAGTATGGTGATCCAAATTATAGAGAGATCTGAGTCCCGAGCATTGTGGTTAACAGGTCCCATACCTGTAGCTCATACTCCATTATCTTTTAATAAGATATTAAAGTCAACTTCAGGCAAGTAGAAAAGAAAAATGATTTTGTGCAGCTATACATAGTTTTATTGTTCAGACATTTTACTGGGTAGGGGCAGTAACACAGTTATAGACTTTGCTCAGACAGTTCCAGGAAGAATAATCAAAGCAAACATTTGATTGGTTGGAAGATGAGGAGTTAATGGTCAGGAGAGTTGGACAGCACTGGCCTATAGCACATTACAGCTGGATGGCCCACTGTTCAGGATGATAGGAAGGAAATTAGTCTTTTTCTAAACATAATCATTAACCCTTATGTTTCCGAAATTCTTAAGTCTTCTGTTAAAAAAACAAATACCACCAAAAGAGAAAAAAAAAAACCAAATACTCACAGAAATAATTAACTGTTTTAATAACTTGGTGTCATCCACACAATCGAACATTGCCAGCAGGACAAGATGAGAAAATTCCCCCTGAAATGGAAAGAATGTCAAATGTCAGGCAGCATTAATATTATTTTACTTTAAGGACAGCCCTTCTTTCTAACAATATACAGAGCCGACAATCCATTACTAGATAGAGAGACATGAGAAAAGTCAGGCTTCAAAATGTTATCCCTGGTTTGCCCATGTACCATGCAGCTATTGCTCCATCTGGATGCAGTGTTACATTCAGAGCCTGGCGTAACTCTTTGCACAACGATCTAAACATTAGAGACACAAGAGGTATGTCACAGTGCCAAGCATAAAAATAGAGTGCGCTTTTTGTTAATGACCCAACTAAATTTTGCTTGTATTTAACTCAAATATGTATTTCTGCAATTCTTAATGTTGAGCTTCTTTCAGAAGGATTAAAACACATTGGGGGGAATTCACAAAAGTGTCGGGAAAGAAAAAATGCCTTTAAAATGTCTTAGCAACAGACGACAAATTCACAGAGCATTTCCCCGCCAATTTTCCGACATATACAACACTTTTGAAATAGTGTAACCAACTCTGCAGAACCATACTGCTACCTTTAGTTTATAACATGGAGACTCATAATTAATCTGGTGAGACCAATTACTAGGAGTCCAAATTGCAATATCAGTATATGTTTCACTTACTGTGGCAATTTTTTCAATATATGTCTTCATGGTTTTTGCAATTACTTTTCGATCCTAACAAAAAAGAAAAAAGTATAAAACAGTGACGCAATACAATGATGTGGACAGTCTCATTTGTAACTATCCCAGGGAGTAACTGCACCTGGAAAAAGTACTACAGTTTTACTAAAGCACAGAAGCATTTTAAATTATTCCCCATCCATCTATACCTGTTTGTTGCTCTCTAAAAATTAGCAGTATTCAAACTTGAAATGAAACACTGAAAATATGTAAATAAAACATTTAAACTTATGCTGAACTCCCCTCTGGTCTCTGTGGAGTACTCTGATAAAATTCTAATAAATCTGACTTCAGTTACTACAATGCATAACAAAAATGTATTTTCACTGTACCTTTGGAGTGCCATGCCATACACTGTGCATTCCTACTCTGGCACCATCATGAGTATGTATCATATACATTACAGCTTCTCTGATAGCTTCAATCATTTCCTGTTAAGATAAAAAGGACATAAGATGTCTTTATGTTATAGACACCAAAACACTACCCTAGTCTAGGATTGAACAATAAACAACTATACTTAGGGGCAGATTTACTATTGGTCAAATTAAAAAAAAAATTCGAAATTCGACCATGGGAGTAGTGGGTGAAGTAAAATCCTTCAAATTTGAAGGATTTTACCGCAATTCGATTGATCCAACGATCGA
The DNA here is from genome assembly GCA_024363595.1 of Xenopus borealis. Classification (NCBI taxonomy): domain Eukaryota; kingdom Metazoa; phylum Chordata; class Amphibia; order Anura; family Pipidae; genus Xenopus; species Xenopus borealis. Next base: position 114,185,812 of record CM044432.1, on the reverse strand, counting down.
ATAGGAAAAAACGATTTAATCGATCAATTTTTTTTTATTCGATCTAAAATAATGAATCCCAATTCGGTATCTTGGTTCTGGTGAAGTAGGTGGTCGAATAAAAATTTAAACGGGAAGTAATTCGACCATCAAATAGTCGAATATTCAAATAACATTTTATTCGAATATTCGAATTCGACTATTCAATGGTCGAATTTGCCTAATTTGCATATTTGAAGATTCGATTTTAATTAAAATTCGATTGAACTTCAAATTCTTCATGTGAATTTTGTAAATCTGCCCCTTAGAGTAGTGAAATAAAAGGCTAAATGAAGGATCAAACGAAGAACATGGAAACATACTATTCCCAGCAGAAAAGGCTTGTACTCCCAAACAGGCCAGAATTTAAGGTCACAAAGTGTTGACACACTTGAGAAAGGGGACCAGTTTGGGCCCGAAACATGTGTCAGTTAGTCTAATATAAACCGTTAGCAGTTAACCTGCAAGTGCTCTACTTTCCACTTGTATTAGAAGTATATTCAAGGCAGCGGTACGACTTTAAAAAGGATTGATGCATTCAGTGTATAGGCTGCTTTGGTAGAGTGCTGGGATATACAATACTTATTTGAAATACAAGTGATGTGCGACAATAAATCAAATTATATATTCAGTATTCTTAAGTATTCCCTCATACCAGAAGAAAAGATAATAAAATTGTAATCCATTTCTGAGGCATGGACAGCAGAAAGAATATTTACAGGATAAAATGTCAGCAGAATAAACAAACATTCCTATAATGTATCCCCTATTGTAAAATATAAGGATATTACACTTTTGTACTATTAAAGCCCTATAGTGTATCCCCTATTGTAATATATAAGGATACAGGCAGCCCCAGTGTTACATACAATATAGGTTCTGTAGGTTTGTTCTTAAAGGGATTCTGTTTTTTTCAAAACACATCAGTTAATAGTGCTGCTCCAGTAGACCTCTGCACTGAAATCCATTTCTCAAAAGAGCAAACAGAATTTTTTTATATTCAATTTTGAAATCTGACATGGGGCTAGACATTTTGTCAGCTTTCCAGCTGCCCCTGGTCATGTGACTTGTGCCAGCACTTTAGGAGGGAACTGCTTTCTGGCAGGCTGTTGTTTTTCCTTCTCAATGTAAATCAATAGTACTCAGTGGGACATGGGTTTTTTTTACTATTGAGTGCTGTTCTTAGATCTATCAGGCAGCTGTTATCTTGTGTTAGGGAGCTGTTATCTAGTTACCTACTGATTGTTCTGTTAGGCTGCTGGGTGGGGGAAAGGGGTTATATCACTCTAACTTGCAGTACAGCAGTAAAGAGTGATTGAAGTTTATCAGAGCACATGACTTGGGGCAGCTGGGAAATTAACAATATGTCTAGCCCCATGTCAGATTTCAAAATTAAATATTAAAAAAATGTGTTTGCTCTTTTGAGAAATGGATTTCAATGTAAAATTCTGCTGGAGCAGCACTATTAACTGATGCATTTTGAAAAAAGAAATTTCCTATGACAGGATGCCTTTAAGTTAAATTTGTATGTAAGTTGAAACATATCCATTTAATTATTAAAGGACCAGTAACAACATTTTTAATAAAAAAATGTTAGTACACAGAAAAAACACCAACACACATTATACTTTAAAATCACAAATTTATTAAGAAATAACTTACAGAAACTCCACTTCCAGTCCTGTACAGAAAAGGCGACCATCCATGCTGCTGGGGTCGATTTCTCCTCCTGGCTTTACCAATGACAGCATGTGAAGGCGCAACATGGATGCCTCATGGATGCGATGCAGCCTCCTGCTCCACTATAGATGATGTCGCGGATGATGAGAAGCGGACGCGGCTGCAGCCATCATTGATATGCTGCTCCCTCCGACGGGGTCAAGGCTGCCGCTTCCAGGGAGAGGAGAAGGGAGTGTGCGCGCTGCTCCCCCAAGCCAGATCCCCTGACAGGATTGATGGATGATCATACTCGCTTCTCATTTCCCAGCCCCACAGCCTCTCTCTCCCAGCCCGCTGGGGGCTGCAGCTTCAGGGCAACTGTAAAATAAACAGAACTTCCTCCAGTCTCTCTGTCTTCAGCCCCCGTTCCACAAATGTGCAAGGGGGGTGGTCTCCTGCCACTGGGAACCTGAGGGAGATACAAGAGCACATCGCAGCATGTAGTCGATATAGAAATATATAAATAGTGAGAGAATGCCCTGGCTGTGCTGCTGGTGCAAGTAGTGAGACTCTTGTCACAGTACTATTCTCTCACTATTTATATATCGACTAAAGGCTGTGAAGTGCCAGGTTCCCAGTGGCAGGAGACCCCCCCCCCCCTTGCACATTTGTGGAGTGGGGGCTGAAGACAGAGAGACAGGAGGAAGTTCTGTTTATTTTGTACTCTTGCTCTGAAGCTGCAGTGAGCCTGGAGAGAGAGGCTGTGAAATGAGAAGAGAGTGCGATCATCCATCAATCCTGTCAGGGGGTCTGGCTGAGCAGTGCGCACACTCCCTTCTCCTCTACACCCAAACTGTCTCCACCACTGAAAGTCCTGCTGCACAATATGGAAGAGGCAGCCTTGACCGCGAAAGAAGCGGAGGTGGTGGCTTCTCATCGTCAGCAACATCATCTATAGTGGAGGCTGTATTGCATCCATGTTGCTCCTTCACAGTTGTCAGTAGAATAGCCAGGAGGAGAAATCGAGCCCAGCAGCATGGATGGTCCTCCTGTCACCTTTTCTGTGCAGGACAAGAAGTGGAGTTTCTGTAAGTTATTTCTTAATAAAGGATTTGTGATTTTAAAATATAATTTGTGTTGATTTTTTTTTTTGATGTGTGCCAACGAATTTGTAAAATTTTTTTAGACATAGTATTTATTTTTACCTTTCTGTGCATATTTATTTTTACTTTTCTGTGCTCCACAGCAGATAACACACCGGAGTGGATTGGGGCAGGTGGTTTATTAAAGTTAAATGCTAATAAAAGTCAACTACAGTATGTTACTATAACAGCCCCCATCTATAAGTCTGAGTTGTTTGTAAGTTGGGTGTTGAGGACTGCCTGTATTATAAATCACAGAGGAGTTGCATGGCCTTATAAAAGCACAAGGCCAAAGGTCGAGTATCTTCATCCTTTATAACAGGGAGATTTGGCCAATCATATGACAGAAATGACATCAATAAGTAAATTATGACATCACTAATTACTGCTGATATATAAATTACAGGATATTCATGGCTCGTGTATTACAGATATCGGATCCGTTATCTGGAAACCTGTTACCCAGAAAGCTCGGAATTACAGGAAGGCCATCTCCCATAGATTCCATTTTAAGAGCCATTAATATCTTGCTAATTTTAACATTATAAACTGTTCTTAATGATGTCACCAGCTATAATTGGTGCTTAGTTATGTCAGTTTTGTGAGGTGAGTGAAATTTGTGCATTATAAAGAATAATGCACCCCGTGTTGTATGAGGATATTAGAAGTCACATTGGAGTACCACAACCTTTATGAACTCCTTCATGATAATGTATCATTATAATTTACAACATAGGAATCAGTATCCCCTATATTATACACCAAAGAGAGGTCACATGCCTATCATACGGCTGCAAAGTAACTTCTTCAATATATTTATAATAAAAAAACATAAAGGTTAATTATACCAATATCACTTAGGAGTGAAACAGCATGTGGCAAGTAAGAGAAATAAAATAATCCTGTGACTTGCATGGTTGCAAATACATTTAAAACTATTAAAAAAAGATACATGCATACATGAACTCTAACACACCTTACAAGAAAAAAAACAGATATAAACTAGTCATTCCAACATGTACTTACAGATCGTATTTTGGGAATGGCATGACCAAAAAAGTCCAGGAAAACTTTATGCACCAACGAATGTTTAATAACAGCCTCCCTAAAACACAGAGATGAAATGATTCAATAATTACTCCATGCTACAAAGTAATTGTGTATTCCCATTATTATTAACACATTAGTATTATTTATTATTTATAGGGATGCACAGAATCCACTATTTAAAGTCATGCAATCCACCTCCCTGCCCCTAATTTGCATATGCAAATTAGGGTTCAGATTCGGTTTGGCTGTGTAGAAGGATTCGGCCGAAACCGAATCCTGTTGATAAAGGCCAAATCCTGAACTGAATCCTGGATTCGGTGCATCCCTAATTATTTATACTGTACATCTTCAGTCATTGTTTAGAAATGGTTTCTACACAATTATCTCTAAAAATGGATTTACTATATACTGTAGTAAATATACTATGTTTAAAGCTGATCATAGCTGCAAACAGATGCGTCTTTACATATCTCAAGAAATGAGTGACTTACTTTTGGGCTAGAGGCACCAGTATCTGTTTCATTTCATCCAAGATAGAGTCCTTCTTTTCTGGCTGAGCTTCTAATACCTGTTCTAGAGATGGGTGAACAGCCGACTGCAATAAAACAAAAAAGGAGATTTTGTGTACTCACTGTTAAATCTCTTTCTCTTCAGTCGCTTAGGGGACACAGGAGACAGTGGGGTATAGCTAATGCCACTAGGAGGCAGGACATAACATAATAAAAAAAGATGACTCCTCCTCCACTGGCTATACCCCCAGCAGTAGGCGGAGCATGAATCAGTTTGTAACAGAGTAGTAACCAAATACTACTTTGTTTGTAACAATGTTGTAACCGAATAACTAGATATTAATTTTAATATCTTAAAACTTGAACATATTGTCTAGAGCCAGAACTATGTCAGACAGTTAGAGAGGGCCTCCATCCAGGGGGACACAGGAGACAGTGGGGATGTCCCAAAGTTGACCCCTATCCTCAGGGTGGGAAGGATAGGCCCTATGTGGAAGAAGCCACGGCAGCCTGAAGAACCTTCCTGCCAAAACATGTCAGATGTCGCAAAAGTATCAAAGTGAATTTTGTGAATGAGTGGATCGAGGTCCAAGTGGCCGTTTTGCAGAGCTGATCGACTGATGCTTGATTGCTGAAAGCGCAGGATGTGCTCATCCCCCTGGTGGAGTGGGCTGAGCTTGACCTTGTGCTGTGTATGCTCTTTGTATGGCTTGTTTTATCCATCTGGAAACAAATAGTGCGTCCGACTTGCGGATGCCTTGTACTCTGTGTAGGTAAAACTTAAGATCTCTAACTGGGTCTAGGGTATGCAGCGCCACCTCCTTTGGATTGGAAGGAGAAGGGCATAATGCTGGACTGACAATCTCTTGATCCAAGTGGAAGGCTGAAACGAAGTTTGGTAGGAAGGACAGCAGGGCAAGCAGGACCGCTCTACCATGGTGGAAGATGAGGAAGGTGAACTCCAAGATACGCCTGGCTGAAGATATTGCAGTAGGAAAATAGTCTTCCAAGTGATCCACTGAATGGAGACTGAAGCCATTCGCTCTAAAGGTGGTTTTTGTAAAGCCCTTAACACCAGTGTCAGGTCTCATGTGGGCACTGGTGGCCGAATTGGGGATGCGCAGCAAATGTAGTCATTTGCCTCTTTAATTTGGGACACCCATTGAGAAAGCTCGTGGGGCTCCAGAAGAACTTGTGACAGAGAGAATCAGACCATGTCTGTATAGCCCTGCTGACCCAGGCTGTGACTAGTACTGGGCGAAGGTATGTGCCCGAAGCCAAGAGCGGAGCAGGCCTTCTAACTTTTGTCCATGTGGTCTCTGAATAAAGAGGTGTCAGGAACTGGTAGTGCCGCCTCTTGGGCTTGTTCCATTCCTGTTGAATAATCTGCTCAAGTTAGGAGTGAGCCGGAAAGGTAGGCAAGGATCTGCTGTTTCTTGTAAAAAGAAACTGGGGTTCTCTCATGGTACCTGCAGGTTGAGCGTCTCTAGGACAGAAGTTATTAGGGAGTTCGGAAAAGAACTTTAGGGACTCGTCCTCTTGGCAGTCTGAAGATTGAGACACTTTGTCATCTGAAAGATAAGGTTCCTGGTGTTGGGAAGTGAGGATTCGTGGAGTTGCTTCCGCTCTCCTTGTCAGAAGGAGAGGGGGGCCCTGTGTTTGGAGACCCTTAGCCTGGGATTTTCCAGTCGGGAGAGGAGATTCTCCAAGGGGAGGGCTAACTTGGGAATTCCTGTGGCCAAGTGTGTTGCACATTCTGGGGCGGCTTATGAAAGCCGATGACTCTCCTGGAGTAGGAGGTGCAGGCACTTGGGAGGCCTGGTCCGCCTGTGGGAAGCAGGGCTTGGGGGTTCAGAAACCTGTTCGGCCGGCTTAGATTTGGAAGAAATGGGTTCCTTATAGCCCCCCCCCGGCAGCCTTTTGCGGCATCTGGCACAGGCTAGAAATTTCATAGAGGAGGATGATGATTTTCCCCAAGAGAAAATACCCTCACTAGCTCCCTCAGACATGGTTGCCCCAGTACCCCTTAATAAGGTATGCAGTACCTGCTATGGTTGCCCCTGCTAGGGGAGAGCCGAGAAGGAGGGAATCAGGGGTGTAAGCACTGTCCCCACCAAGGGATCAGAGGTGCAGGGTGGTGATGCATCTGGAACCTGTGTCCCCTCTGCAGCAGAGCCCTTGAGAAAATCTGATTGATGCTCCGCCTACTGCTGGGGGTATAGCCAGTGGAGGAGGAGTCACCATTTTTTATTATGTTGTGTCCTGCCTCCTAGTGGCATTAGCTATACCCCACTGTCTCCTGTGTCCCCCAAGCAGACAAGGAGAAATTAGAGATTAAACCCCACTACAGATATATTGCTCTGTAATATTAATGGGTTACAGTTACGCGTAGGTTTAGAGTATGCCTGTGTTTCCAAGGCTTCTTACCTTATAGAAGCGGAATGTGTTCCCATAAAGCTCTTCGCAGAGCATGTTTCTCTGTTCCAAGATGGCTTTGTGATTGTAGGCATACTCCACAATGTATGAAGCTTCTGAATGCCGAAGTAGTTTTTTAACTTGCCCTTTAAAACTCTTGATTATTTCAGCCACTTGAGTTTTTGACCTGGCAATGTGAAAAGGTTAAGTTAAATTATGTAATGTCACAGTATTCATTTAGCATTATGTCTGACAGACTATGTATTGGATTGTTATTTTTAGTGATTTATAATTTCATTCACTGTTAACAGTGTTACACAGAATTTCTTCTACTCAATTCTCAACACACTAATACCTTGAATGAAGGAACAGGCAAGCCTTGCAGCTGCTTTGGGAACTGTGCACACACAGCAGAGTAAAATTAGAGCCAGGGCAACCGAAAGAGATTCCCAGACAAAGACAGACTTTAACTGTGACTTTTTCACAATAATCTATAATTGCACTATGATGGCCAGGAATTATTATAAAAGGAAAAATAATCTATTCTAAAAAAAGGACTTTCATATATAGGCAAGTGTGTGTATGCAGAATGCATCCTCTGCATGATTTACACAGAGTTCTCATGAATTTACCTCTTCCACTTATCAGGAAACCAGATATCCAGAAAACAAAAATTTTTTGGGAAGGTCACTTCAACAATTCACTTTTTTAAAACAATTGCACTTGATTGTGGCTCAACATTGGTGGCATAATAATTCTAATGGGGTCTTTGCAATGTTTTATAGTACAATTAAGGTATGGGGATACAAATTATGAAGAAAACCCCTTATCCCAAAACCCATCTTCCAAGTAATCCAGATAATCCATACCAGACTCCATACCTGTACAATTTTCAGTTAGTTTAAATGACATTTTAAGTTTAAGGCCACACAGCATGTAAAAGGTAAAGTAAAAGGGTAAGGGCAGTACTCTGGCTCAGTGGGTAGCACTTCTGCCATGGAGCACACTCCAAAAACAAAGACAGGTTAATTGGCTACTGCCAAAACTGGCCACAATATGTGAATATGATAGAAAACTTAAAGGGAAACTGTCATGGGAAAACATGTTTTTTTCAAAATGCATCAGTTAATAGTGCTGCTCCAGTAGACTTCTGCACTGAAATCCATTTCTCAAAAGAGCAAACAGATTTTTTTATATTCAATTTTGAAATCTGACATGGGGCTAGCCATTTTGTCAATTTCCCTGCTGCCCCGGTCATGTGACTTGTGCCAGCACTTTAGGAGGGAACTGCTTTCTGGCGGGCTGTTGTTTTTCCTTCTCAATGTAACTGAATAGTACGCAGTGGGACACGGGTTTTACTATTGAGTGCTGTTCTTAGATCTACCAGGCAGCTGTTGTCTTGTGTTAGGGAGCTGTTATCTGGTTACCTTCTCATTGTTCTTTTGTTAGGCTGCTGGGTGGGGGAAAGGTTGGGGGTGATATCACTCCAACTCTCAGTACAGCAGTAAAGAGTGATTGAAGTTTATCAGAGCACAAGTCACATGACTTGGGGCAGCTGGGAAATTGACAATATATCTAGCACCATGTCAGATTTCAAAATGAAATATAAAAAAATCTGTTTCCTCTTTTGAAAAATGGATTTCAATGCAGAATTATTCTGGAACAGCACTATTAACTGATACATTTTGAAAAAATTTTTTTTCCCATGACAGGATCCCTTTAAGATTGTAAGCTCCACTTGGGCTGGGACTGATGTCTAATATCTGTCAAGCACTTCATTTAAAAATGATGACAGAAAGCAACACATTTTTGGTTTATAGAAGATGCATACATAAAATACATTAAATACATAAATTCAATATTCAGTAGTAGAACTCCACTATTGTGGAACATACAGTATAATCCTAATTCTAGAATTATGGATTTCTCTCCCTAACTAGCATTTAGGCAGAACCCCCTTGTCACTGCCCCAGGTCCCGCTCACCCCAGAAGGACAAGATCCACAGTTGAGAACCAATCATCTAAGGATATCAACCAATTTATAAACAGTTTTTTTATTTTGCCAAACTTACCCATACATCAGAAATTTTCTCACAATATTTCTGGCATACTTTGACTTACTCAAGTCTACTATATGTTCTGCAGGACAAAAGAAATGCAAAATGTAACTAAACAGAACTGTTTACTTTTTCAGAACAAAAGAAATTAATGACCAAGAATGAATGACACTTAACATTCTACTATTTAATGTTTTATAGTCATATTTTATAAACACATTTTATAGACCTATTTCATATTCAGTGTTGACTGGTAGTATTCAATCCAAATAGAGGGAATGTCCTCTACACAAAATTACTGAGGTAAAAAGTCGAGGCAGTTAAAGCACATTTTACTCAGGGTGCCAAAATGTTAGGGATCCTCCAGTTTGTAGAAAACTGCACCAGCCTGGGGGAAAACTGTACAATTTTAGCACCAGCATTTTACTGATATTTTTTATGACATCCCAAGTATTCATGCATACACAGTAACGTAAAACTGAAAAGTTTTACTGTTCTTCACATAGATAGACCAAGCAACGATGAATGCAAGGTAAGAAAAAGTCAGGGTAGAGTTTTTTTTCATGGGCTAGCACAGTTTTCTTTAAAAATTTGCACTAGTTTGAGAAAAAAAAAACAAATATATTGGTGTTTCTTGTACTTCTATAAGTCTGTATATGACACTACTAGATGCTGCACACATGGGCACATTATAAAAGTAGTCAGTTAAAAAAAAAACTATAAGTACAGTAGTGACAGAAATAGGGCTAAAAAAAAAAGAACCTTTAAGTTCTTCAAAAACTTGCTGTCTTCGTTCTTCGTTTCCATGTTTTATGTAACACTGGATAACACGGGTTGTGTCATGAGCAAAAGCAATCTGTGGGAAAAAACACAAATAATATAAATCCAGCCCTCAACTTAGAATAGCATCTGTGGCTACAGACAAAAGGCCATGTGGGTCACTGGAATTGGCGTGAAGGCACTTGGGACATGGAGGAGGTACACAAGGATATTATAGTGCATCTGATGGATAATTGGTTTACTGTATACAATATGATGGGATACTGGATTTTCTAAGTTTGACAAGTTTGCTCCTTCCTAATGTAATGCAACACTATATGCTACACCTCTCAACTTGCCCACTCACATCTTGTTTCTCAGCTCCGTCCCCTTTAGATTGTAAGCTCTTTTGTGCAGGCCCTTCACCTTTTTGTATCTGCTACTGGTCACTATGTAAGTAATCCTGTATGCTCTTTATATAAATGTATTTATTTTATAGCTCTGCCAAATATGTTGGCTCTCTAAAAGTATGTTAAAGGAACAGTAATCAGTAAACAGTAATCAAAAAATGTAATTGTTTTAAAGTATATAAAAATAATGCAGTGTTGCCCTGCACTGGTAAAACTGCAGTGTTTGCTTCAGAAACACTACTATTGTTTATAAAAATAAGCTGTTGTGTAGCCATGGGGGCAGCCATTCAAAGGAGAAAAGGTTCAAGATACACAGCAGATACGCTGTCATCCATTACTTATCCTTTGCCATATAGCCGTTTTTCACTTTCCGCCATTGCTACTCAGCAGCTTGTTTATTTGAACTATAGTAGCGTTTCTGAAGGAAACAATCTTGAACAGTGCAGGGCAACACTACACGATATTTTCATTACTTTAAAACACTAATTTTTTGGTATTACTGTTCCTTTAATAATAATAATCATAATTTAGAATGTGTGGTTTACAGCTGCCCAGTTGCTTCAATTTAAACAGAATTTGCCTTTCTGCACAAATCTAACTTTTTTGATATTTTAACAACCGAACAGCAGGTGTTTGTGCATCCCTGCTTAAAACAATTAACAGAAACGATCAACTGGAACTTAATGCAGCTAGCTTAATTTATTATAGGAAATGGGGGGCAGTGCAAATCAATAAACGGATTTACTGCTGAACAAAGGCATACTGTCAAGTTTAACCTTTAGTATGCAAAAAGCAGACACAGTGCCTTTAATTGTATTCATTAGTGGGGACAGGGCAGAAGAAAAATCAAAGGAAACTAATGGAGATGCATTGTTCAAGTCAGGAAAATCAATATCTGGGAACGATTTTCACATCACCGGAAAAAGCTAAAAAAGTTGAATGTATTGTTCAGAAACATGACATTTGTCTAGAAATACTGGCTCATTGAGGTACCTGCAAGCTGTATTATGACCAAAATGCAACTCTGCTATGTCAATTTGAAACCAACATAGTGAGTGGTAAACATACACCAGAGCTTGCAACACTTAGGAGGAAATATTAATGTGGCATAATATGCTATCACCTGTCTAGCTTCTATATTAGCACTGTTTTTTTAAAAATGCCTTGCCAGTCATATTTCATTTTACCAAAGGCTATTTTGTAAACAAATCCAACTCAAGAGTTTACAAAAAATTATTTGCAAATGTTCCACACTGCAAAGTGTTAGTAGTAAGGGATGGACGAATTTGACCCATTTCCCCAAAAATTTGATGCTCGGTGAATTCTTTTTGACACGTCTTTTTTTTTTTTTACACACAAAGCCATTCAAGTCTATTCATTTCCGCTGAGAAACAAGGTGAAAAAATTCACCCATCCCTGGTGGTAATCAAAAAAATGTACTTGACGTCTCCAGTTCCCAAAAAGCTAGCAATTAAATATACTATTTCAATATTAGGAATCTGTCATTCTTTAATAAACGCACACTATATAACCAATTTGTTTTGAAAAATTTCTGATCCTTTTTTAGGGGAGAGGTGCATCTAAAAGCACATACATTATTAAGGTCAAAACTGTTTCAGGGAAAACATAAATTTTAAGACTTTAATAGCGGAATGTAATATATTTCATGCAAAAAAACTTTTGTAAACACCTTTGTGAACGTTAGCGACCATGTTTGTGGCATATTTGACTGATTAAAGAGAAGAAATACAATTTTACACTTGGGGTGCCAAAAGTTATGCAGCCCCAAGTGACTACTTTTACTTACCTGACACCCCAGCCTGGTGCTCCTATCAGCAGAAAACCATACCATCTCAGTGCGCTCCTAATGAGCACCACAGAGTGATTCTCTTCCTGTTTGTGCGGTTTTCAAATTTTCCAGGGCAGATGCATGTGTGAAATAGTCGGCTTTTTCGTTAAAGTTCGGCTTATTACTCTACTGCGTATGCGCAGTCACAAGAGGACCTGAAGAAGCAGGAAGAGGATAGCTCCATGGTGCTTGCTAGAAGAAACCGGGCAGATGCAGCTTTCTGCTTATAGGAGCACTGGCCCAGAGTGTTAGGAAAGCAAAAGTAGTCACTTGGGGGTGCCTAACATTTGAACCCCCAAGTTTTTGCGACCAAATTGTTTTTGTGAATCTTTGTAGTGTATGTAATACAATTTCACAATCGAAAACCATTTTTTGTATTCAATAAAACTCCAGAGCAGGTGTTAAAGGTTTGCAATACGCAATTAAAGGACCAGTAACATAAAAACATTTTTACAAATTTGTTTGTATACAATGAAAAAAAACCCCCACCAAAACATGTCTTAAAAATATCTTACCGATACTCCACTTGCGCTTCTCTTCAGAAAAGGCAATCCATCGTGTGGCTCTCAATTTCTTCTCCCTGCCTCCCTTATAGGAGATAGCCAGGGAGGAGAAATTGAGTACTGCACAATGGATCATCACCCTGTCGCCATTTCTGAAGAGGAGTGCAAGTGGAGTTTCAGTAAGTTATTCCTTGAAGGGATACTGTCATGAGAAAACGTTTTTTTTTTTCAAAACGCATCAGTTAATAGTGCTGCTCCAGTAGATTTCTGCACTGACATACATTTCTCAAAAGAGCAAACAGATTTTTTTATATTCAATTTTGAAATCTGACATGGGGCTAGACATTTTGTCAATTTCCCAAATGTCCCAGGTCATGTGACTTGTGCCAGCACTTTAGGAGGAAACTGCTTTCTGGCAGACTGTTGTTTTTCCTTCTCAATGTAACAGAATAGGACGCAGTGGGATATGGGTTCTTACTATTGAGTGCAATTCTTAGATCTACCAGGCAGCTGTTATCTTTTGTTTGAGAGCTGTTATCTGGTTACCTTCCCATTGTTCTGTTGTTAGGCTTCGGGGGGGGTCAAAGGGAGAGGGTGATACCTCTCCAACTTGCAGTACAGCAGTAAAGAGTGACTGAAGTTTATCAGAGCAAAAGTCACATGACTTGGGGCAGCTGGGAAATTGACAATATGTCTAGCCCCATGTCAGAGTTCAAAATTAAAAATAAAAGAATCTGTTTGGTCTTTTGAGAAATGGATTTCAGTGCAGAAGTCTACTGGAGTAACACTTTTAACTGATACATTTTGAAAAAAAACATTTTTTCCCATGACAGTATCCCTTTAATAAATACTTTGCAATTTTAGTTAAATATGTCTTTGTGGTTTTTTTGTTTCTTTTTTTGTGGGTTATATACAAGCGATTTTTTACTGGTCCTTTAAGATTTACAATGCAATAAAGTCTAATGAAGAATATTCTTGTGAAACTATTAAAAAATGGCTTCTAGCTGTTTTCATGTGCTTAAATAATATAAACTAGTGAGATGCACATTTAATCATAATATACAAGCTAATTAAGCAGACTTCTTCCATGCATGAGCAGGCAGTGATGTATTGATTTTAACTGAAAGGAGCAACCATTCCTGGCTATGCAAGCCATATTTAATGGATTTTCTTCCACCCCACCTACTGGCTATTACTCACACTTTTCACATTGCCATGAAGCAGTTTCTCCAGGTCATCCATTAGTTTGGATCGCTTCTTTCCATCACAGTCCTTTCTGATCATCATAAAGAGATAGAAGCAAATCAGAATGAATAAACTGAATATACATGATACGGCATCATATATGGTTACCCAACATCCAACTAATGTACCCAGAGAACACATGTTTCTTATATATTCTGAAATAAGTCTACATAAAACTCAATAGGCATAGCAAATTATATCCCTCTGAGGTTACAATCATATTGCTGGAGGCCTAACAGTTCTAAACACACATTTACAGAGAATTGCTCTTGACTAATGCAACTGCCCTAAAACGAATCCAAGAAATTAAAACAATATTATGAAAGTATACAATCCAATAAAACATAGTAACTCTAATCTGAATGGTCTCTTCCTGAGGTAGAAAAGATGTTTTGAGTTTTAAAAAGTTCTCTTGGTAAACTTGAGGAAGGCTTTTCTTTTCTTCAACACTGCCAGTTACAAAAATGATGCAGTGCCAGCAGACAAAAATGACACATAAAATTAACCACAAAGTAACACACTTCATGGTAAAAGTTGGAGAGTACTGTTTCAAAGAATGTTATGCTTAAAGATTCATTTGTCCTACTGAAGTATTCATCAAACAAACACTTACTGATTTGACTAATTATACAACTTATAATGACAGGTGTATAAACACTTGGGTAATAATGAAACATTCACATTACCTTCTTATAGACTCCCAGATATGCTTGGATTTTGCCATAATGTCATAGTTGTCCTTGTCATTTTGTTGTCTGGTCTGCTTTAGTTCTTTCTTTTTCTTTTTGAAGTCACCCCACTTCGGTTTCTTAGCTTCTGAGCCTGTGACAAAGACCATGATTACCTGTATGATTAACGTGAACTTACAATACATTGAAATGGATGGAATGTGATATGACATTCAGCAGTCAAACACCATTCTGTTTTATCGGGTGTTAGAGTTCAGGGGCTAAAACAATAAACTAGTGAAACCTGGAAATCAGCTTCAATCAAACCCTCAATCATGGTGCTTACTTTTAGGGTGGTTGCAGATGGGGAGATTAGTTGCCCAGGGACAAAACTCTACTGTTGATCTGTTGATGGGCGACTAATCTCCCCATGTGCCACCACCCGTAAAATAACTCCACAGGTAACATAAAATCCAGTTATTAAAGGTGCATCCCTGCACTCTTCTCTGGTTCCTAAATGTTAGAAAAGCAGTGTGACAGGCACTTTATTGCCAAGGAGCACCTTATAAAACTAAGTGTAGCTATAAAATGATGCTATGACTTCCTTCGAACGTGAAAATTACATGTATAAATAGGTGTTAGACACTTACAAACCAGCCTTGTTTTTTCATAAAGCGTTTAACACCATATTTCTTAAAATACATTTTTGCCTGCCCAAATTGGTACCATTGTCTTCAAGGAGTCATGTCACGTTAACAAATACTGGCAAAATTCTTGTCTAAAATAAATGACACACCTCTCTAAATATGCAGAACTGGGTCTTTATAATAAAATTAACCAAAACCAGGAGACATGTCATTAAATTAAAAGTAAGCTGTACAAAAGAATTATATAAATACACCAACTCATTCACACTTTTTAAAGGGGAACGGTCATGAAATATAGTGTTCTCTATCTTTTAAGTTATACACAGTGAAGTTAACAGTAAAAAAGAATACAGTGTTTTTTCAGAGTCAAACCTATAACTATAATGAAATAATAGTTTTATATCACCTCTGCATCCTCAACTAAGCTTTTACTAATCCCATGCAGCCAAACCCAAAAGCAGCATAGTCTGCGACAAAGTGTCATCACAAACAGCTCCCAGTATGTTCCTCCTTCCTGACATAAAGTCCACCCCCCCGACATGATTTCAAAGCTGCATCCTCCTGGAGGAACCAATCACACTGATCCCCCCTCCACCAAGTTGATGTCATAAATACACACCATCTATCAGAGGCCTGCCATTTGCAATGAATTATGGGGATTGTAGTTTAAATGTGACATTCATTTCATTAGTATGTTTAACCCTCCACAGTTGGTTATAATGGGGATCAGAGAGGAAATACAATAATAGCGATAATCTCAGCCATAAAGCAGGGCAGGGATGCTTCTTTTAATGGGTAACAGAGAGGAGCTGTGCCAGTGTAAAATAATGTGTTATAAACATATCAAGAATCCCAGCCATACAGCATAAAGTATAGCACACAGGCAGTGTAGGACACTCTTATGTACATAACTGTTATATACATATAGATATTTGTGCGTATATAAACTATGTTCATACAAACTCCAGCAGCTTGTCTGAGGTTTGAGCAGGTGAACAATGCAGTCTGGGTCTGAGGTACAGGGTTTTACAGACATGAATAATACTGGAGCAATAAGGATCAGCACTGCTGAAATGATCCTCTACAATCAGTTTGAAAAGTTCTTTATTAGTCAAGCAAACCAGTCATAAATGCAGCTCTTCATTACTGCTTGCCTGTCTGCCGACAGAGGAGTGCTGCACACAGATATGATGTAACTAGAGGCTGAGGGAGGGGAAATATGATTCAGGTAACATGGGCGGGGCTAAGTGAATGCTGCTGAACTGAATGGACACTCCTACTTTCAGATTCTGAAAATGCTTGATCTGGAGAGCTCTTAGAAATGAGTGATAAGTAAGTGTGTTTATAACACAAATTTGATGCAGTTGGGTATAGATTTTATTATTGTATTAATGTTATACATCAGTGAAAAAATGGTATGGTTTATATTTCATGACAGTTCTCCTTTAAGTACAGCTTTATAAACATGGCTTCATATGGAAAAAGAAATGCCAGACAGGCTCATAATGTTGCTGCTGTTGCCCTTAAAATGCCAATTACAGCATTTACATTATTTAGGGGAGTGCTTTTCGATAGATGTGCGTTGGAAACAGAAGAAGCATCCGGTTAGACACCAAAAGGAAGAAATACACTTAATAATAACCATGCTGATCAAAAGCTCATCACTGCAAATTCCAGTAATAAATTTACAGCATATAGCATTGGTTCGTTATGATAGAAGTGAAATGCCTCACTTTAAACAATCTAAAAAGAAATCCTTACTGCCATTAAAACAGCTGGCCCAGAACATTCCCATATAATTCTCTAAACATATGCCTTGATTATATTGTTTTTATTATCAGGTAAAATTAAACGTTTCTCTCGCTAGATATTAGCAGCGACTTACCACCATCCTGGTCCTCAGCTTGATGCTTTCTCTTTTTTGTGAAGCCACCTCCTTGCTTAGGATTCTTAGCAGCAAATTGTTTCACCCCTGCTTTGCCTCCTGGTCTGTCCGATTTCTTTCCACCCTTCTCAAACTTGTTAAATGTAGCATTTCCCTTGGGACTCGGCCCTGTGCTTTTATTGTTCTGTTTTCCAGAACCTGGTAATTAAAAACAGTAAATATGAGCCACAAACATATGCTATTTAGAAAAACAGTATAATTAAGATTAAGGCTAAGGCCAGACGGGGAGATTCGGGGGCATTTTGTCGCCTGGCGACTTCTCGCCGCGACTTGTAGCCCCCGAACCTCCCCGAATAGCCACTTACCTAAGCGCACCGGCGTTGCTTGAAAACGCCGGCGCGTATCCACACGGAGCGGCGCGCTTTTTGAAATTGCCTGGCGAGGCAATTTGGAGCCATTTCAAAAAGCGCGCCGCTCCGTGTGGATACGCGCCGGCGTTTTCAAGCAACGCCGGTGCGCTTAGGTAAGTGGCTATTCAGGGAGGTTCGGGGGCTACAAGTCGCGGCGAGAAGTCGCCAGGCGACAAAATGCCCCCGAATCTCCACGTCTGGCCTAGCCCTAAAGGTTTAAAAAAAAAAAAAAATCCATTACAAGCCAAAAGTTTTGGTCATAATATAATTACCTTCACTAGTAACAGATATCAGTTGTGAACAATTAAGGTCAGGATTTATAACAGCTTACTTTTTTACACTAAACTGGTGATTTAATTTTCAAGGCCCTGACCTCCAATACCTGGATTTGTTATACATATATTTAAAAAAAAAAAAAAAAACAGCATTCAATTTTATTGATTCAATAAAAAATACAATTTGCATCCAAAAAAATCATCACCTTTAATTTTCCTTAATTTGGGTCTTTCTGTGGTTTTCTTCTGAAGAGATTGATCCTTTTTCTTCAACTGTTTGGTACCCCTTGAGTCCATCTTTGAAAATCTAAAAAGTACATTTACAATTAGATTATGTGTTTTAAGTACAATAAATATGCATGCACATACAATTTCAAATCTTATCCTTTCTGATTCATGCAGTCAGTGCTTAATATCTGCAATATTCCCAGAGTCAGCCCAGTTTGGAATTAACTTGTTGCATTAATGAGTTGATTTAAAGCCGCACAGTATACAGTATGGTTACTAGACCTGGTGAAACGCTACATTAAACCCAAATAGTAAAAAAAAGATTTGTCTAAATCACACTATCCCTTAAACAAGATTAAATAGGGGAGAACTCAAATAAAAAAAATGTTTTCAATATTTAAAGGTTTTATTTTTTTAATTAGTTTGCAAATATATGTTGCCTAAAGAATACATAGATTGCATGTCTCAAACAGTTTTAGTGTCTTGTTACAATATATATTGATGCGGACATCATTTTATGTATGTACATATCCAAAAAAGCAATGAGAACCCTGTAATATGTATGCATATTAATAGGTCTTAGTGATGTTGTTTGTGTCACAAAAACACTTGAAGTTCTTCATAAAAATACTGGTCCCCTACAAATGTATGAATTCATTAGAAATGCCAAAAAAATATATTTGGATTTGGCTAAATTCAGAATCCTTGGAAAAAGAAATAATTTCAATTGAATATAGAACCAAACATGAATCTTAATTTATATACAGTATTCTAATTTAAGAATTAAAACAATTTGCATTAGCAAAAAGTGATGAGACGCAGACAGATTTTACATGATCTGCTTAAAAGCACTTGGCCTGTGATAAAATCAGAGGAATTTACAATATTGCTGACAAAGATGTTATGCAACTATGTCATAACTGCACTACGTTCATAGACAATGGTTCTGTCTCTGGTTCTATTTGTATGTATTGTATAACTTTAA
This sequence comes from Xenopus borealis, assembly GCA_024363595.1. Lineage (NCBI taxonomy): Eukaryota > Metazoa > Chordata > Amphibia > Anura > Pipidae > Xenopus > Xenopus borealis. The sequence goes on along the minus strand of CM044432.1, from coordinate 114,167,098 downwards.
TTGTAAAGTGCTGTTAAAGGAGACGGAAAGGCTGGAGACACTTGGAGGTGACAAATGTTAGGCACCAAGTGATTGTTAACAAAAACCCAGGGCCGGTGCTCCTATCAGGAGAAATCTGCACCGGCCACAGGTTATAGGAGTGAGCACCATGATGACAGCTACTCCAGTCTTCGTGCAGCTGTGCATTAGAACGAAAAGCCGATCTTTAAACTTTAAAGTCTGCTTTTTTGTTCAAATGCGCATGCGTCAGTCCAAGTAAAACTAAGACTGCGCGAAAACGGATGTAGATCTCTCCAGCCGTTCCTTCCCCTTTAAGGAGCCACAGTGCTGTGCATAAAAGTACAATGCATAAATATATGTGTATATATATATATATATATTTTATATATATATATATATATATATATATATAAAATATATATAAAAGTATACACGAGGAGAAAAATGACGTAAATATATACAGAATCATATAAGTCAAAGAGCCTAATGTGGTAAGAGACATATGGGCAAATTCACTAAGCGCTGAAAATGCCCTAGCGACGCCTTTGCCGCAATTCCCTGCACTTCGCCAGCGAATTTTTGTCAGGGAGCCGAGCCGTTAATTCACTAAAATGCGAATTTACATTCAAGGAGGCGAAAAGCAGCGAAATTGCACAAGCAAAGCGAAGTTATGCAAGCGATGCCTAATTTGCATAAAGAAGTAATAGACGTATTATACGTAGCCACAAATACATTACACTACACAAGCCTGAGAAACCTTCAACCAATAAAATATTGTTGTTATTTTGCCCTACAAGTGTGCCAAATGTTTAGTTTAGGTGTCATATGTTAGGAAATGTAGGGGGGAAGGAGGGTACTCTAAAAAAAATGTATGACCCTTTTCAGCCTATCACCATTTTCAGCCTATCACCCTTAAAAATGTAAAAGAAGCCAGCGTTTTTTTTTGGTACTTAGAAAAAAAAATTCTACTTTAAAAAAAAAAAAAAACTCCTATCTATTGTATTGAACTTCTCCAGGTCTGACCTGGCGAAGTAAAGTGGTAACGTTCAGTAAAATGGGCATCTTAGTGAAATAGTGCAGTTACGTCCCATCGTTAGTGCGCACATTCACCTGGTGTAAGGGTGCAAAGGTGCGCTAATCTATCTACTTTGCTAGCGACACTGTTAGTAAATTGGCGAAGTTGCGAAATGATGTCACGCTGGCGAATTTTTGCTAGCGTTAGCCACTTCACACTTTAGTGAATTTGCCCCATAGTGCCCTGTAGAGCTTATGGTCTATTTATTTATTAAACATTTAATGTTTATTTAAATTTTAACTTAAAGGGGTGGATCACCTTCAGGTGAACTTTTAGTATGTTACAGAATGACCAATTCAAATCAACTTTTCAATTGGTCTTCATTATTACTTTTTTTAAGGAATTATTTGCCTTCTTCTCCTGACACTTTCCATCTTTCAAAAGGGGGTCACCAACCCCCTCTGAAAACAAATCCCTCTAAAGCTACACAATTGTTATTTATTGTTAATACTCATCTTTCTGTTCCAACCCTCCCCTATTAATATCCCATATTCTCATTCAAATTAATCAATGGTTGTTAGGGTAATTAGGCAGCCAGATTGCTGACACTGCAAACTATAGAGCTGCTGAACAAAAAACCACAAATAATAAAGAATAAAAACCAATTGGAAATTGTAGGGATGTGCTGAATCCAGGATCCGGTTTGGTATTTGGCCAGGATTCAGCCATTTTCAGCAGGATTCGGATTCGGCCAAATCCTTGTGCATGGCTGAACAGAATCCAAACCCTTAAAATCATGTGACTTTTGTCACAAAACAAGGTAAAAGTAAAAAAATTTTCCCCACAAATCTTTCACAATGGATTTGGCCGAATCCATTCAGTGCATCCCTAGAAAATTGTCTCAGATCGCTTCCTATATAATACTAAAAATGAACTCAAAGGTGAACCACCCCTTTAATTACATTACTGTATTAAGCTTACTAGTCACTAACCAAAATCATTAATGTTTCTAAGTGCAATAAATCAATAGGAAAAGTCAACTATTTACTACGATTTTCCCGCCTCATGTTAATGCCTTTGTGTAAGTGGCGTTTTGTTCAAATACAGATAAATAAGCAAAGGGTGATTTTAAAGTACGGTCTGGTTTAGTACACCCATATCCAGCATTGCCTGGGCTAACCAATGGAACACATATCGTGTTTGGGAACAAACGCTTATTATAAACAATCAGATCTCGCCTTTGCATATAACGATGCAGTAATCGGTACGCTACGGTATAAATGACGCACACGCACACAGCTGCTCGCGTCTATTACTTACCAGAGATCCCGAGTCCCACTAAGTAAAACAAGATGCCTCCACGGATACACGTGGGGTTACAGAGGCGGACTGGATGGCCGTCGCGCTTGCGCAGTACATCCTGCTCTACGGCAATACTGAAAATGTCGATCGTGGAGAGTGTGTTTCCGCCATTTGGTACTGGGAATAAAGTTGGTTGAAAGAGGCGAAGGAATGCGACCGACATTTTTAATATTGGCAGTCCGAGTATCGCCATAACTGTGACCTCATTAAAACGCGCCACAGGTTTGGCACCCTATCGGTAGGGTTACTAAAGGCTTGGGAAATCAGTGGCCTTACTAAATAAACACATTTTTATAAGCCAACCGATAGGCTGGGTGACTGGGTCAGTGGCATAACTAGAACTTGCTGGGCTGGCGCCACAGCAAATTATTTTTTAGGTCCCCAAAACGTCCAGTGGTTGACCTGTTTTAACAATATTTATTGTAATTGTATATGAATTAGGGCCTCATGGGGCCCCTATAGCTCCTGGGCCCCCCTGCAGCTGCAGGGTCTGCTTCCTCTGTAGTTACGCCCCTGGGCTGGGTAGTACACTGCTGCCTGCTGCACTCATTTATGAGTTTTACTGCTGTTTATTTTTATTTAGCACTTGTGTTGCACTTTGAATCAGTGCATTGGCCTGGCCTTCTGTGTAAAAGTAACCTGCCAAATTTTGCACAAATAAACATGGTAATTAGGGGGGGTGACCACAAAGGCATGGTCAATGTTGGGAGGTATGCATCAGGTCCCCACCTCTCCCTTGGGCTGCCACCTGTATTTTTTGCTGCTTGATCCCAATTTTAATAGGAAAAAAAAGATTATATTGCAAGGCCAGTATTTTTTTCAAGAAAAGGTGGCAACCCTATCCCCATCTTCTTTTCTGCTGATTCACTTCACATGCTCCACAATGCTAGAAATATACTGTACTCATAGGGTTGCCACCTTTTCATGAAAATAATACCGGTGTTCCTATATATTTATCTTTTTTTCCTATTAATAACATTGGGATCAGCCATAAAAAATACTTGCCAGGCCGGTAAAATTAGGGTGGCAACCCTAAGTACACATAAAATATAAATGTCACAGTATAAGGCTGATTATTAATTAGGGTTGCCACCTTTTCTTTGAAAAAAATACCAGCCTTCCTATATATTTACCATTTTTCTGCTTGATAATTTACTACAACCCCTAAGGCAGGGGAGCGCCACTTCAGACACTCGTCTGTAAGAGCCCTTAATGTCCAAGGGAATCACTCACAAACATCAGTATAACATAGATGCAATCCTCACTCGCAAACTTTGCATATAATTGCATCCAATTCATCAAGATGCACACCTGTAATTATGATTGTTTTGATGCATGGGGTGCAACTTATCAGACCTAAATATGCCCCTACACACGGCGTGTGATGTCACACACTGTGCGAAAGTGACGTCACATGCCGCACGGAAATTATGTTACTTCTGCAAAAAGCCTGCCCCTCACCCAACTCCCCCCCCCCCC
>CM044432.1:114095102-114162009 GCA_024363595.1 Xenopus borealis | reverse complement strand
TTTAATAAAAATTTGAAATTGGATTTCATGTTTAATTTGAAAAGTACTTTTATTATACAGCTTTTTGTGTCTGGGTGACGGGTCCACTTTAAGGAAATCAGTGGAAGTCGCTAGGCAATTTTCTTTTGTGAATTAAAGATATATCTATAGGCACTCGAGGGCCACCCCCCAAAACCTACCGTCCTAGGCATAGGCCTTAATGTAAATATGGCCCTGACAATGACACAATTTTGGTGAAAAAACACTGCACTGCGTGTAACAACATGGTGTGGATAACAATTGTATCCAAAATTGCAAATTGCAACACTGCACTTGCATTAGTAAATGAGCCCTATTGGAAATTAATCATATTACTGAGAGAAAGCAGTCAGAGCAGAACTTGCTGCTAAGTGTTCTTTATTGGACACAACTAGGGTTGCCACCTTTTCTTGAAAAAAATACCGGCCTTAATATATATTTAGCTATTTCTCCTATTAATAAAATTGGGATCAACCATCAGAAATACCGGCCAGGCCGGTAAAATACCGGCCAGGTGGCAACCCTAGACACAACATGTTTCGGGCAGGTGCCCTTTATCAATCAAAATTTGCTTTTAAAAGGATAAAACAGGAAGTGAGGTCACATATCAAGGTATATGAGTCAATGATAAATAGGTGCAAATATGAGAGATAATTAAGTCCTTGATTATTTCAGTCCACAATGTGATATCTTTTTGAGACAGTTCCACACAGTCTCTTTACATAAGTGTTATAAAAGATATAATGCTCAAGGAACTGCCCATTTCTGGGCCTACCACAAAAAATTTTGATAATATACTCAATATTGGAAGGAAAAAGACCATAAGCCCATTACTCTTACCATTAGCCGTACATATAATGTAAATAACTTGGGCTAAAAAAATCAATTATCTGAAAAAGAAACAAGTAAGGCATCAGTAACGAGAAAAGATAACACATGGTCACTTTTTACACTGTAACGCAACATAGTAGCTATGTCAAAGGAAGCATTTCAAGCTGTCATTCATGCCTTTCGGATACATAGTATCTAACTTTTTAATCCAGTAAGCTTCTCTCTGTAGTATTTTCTTTTTAGGATTGCCACCTCTATGTTGGGGACTAATAACCTCTACTATGGCCCATCTTAGCTGTGACTGGTTATGGTTTGCTTCATTAAAATGTCTGGACACAGTAGTATCCGTGGCTGTTCCTTTCTTATAATTTCGTATGTTTCCTTTATGTTCTTTAATTCGAGTTTTCACACTTCTTGCGGTCTGGCCAATATAGGCCAGTCCGCATGGACATTTTTAACATGTAAATCACATTATTTGTGTCACAGGTGGCATAGTATTTTAATTTTATTGGTGTGCCATTAACAGGGTGTCGTAAGGTATCTCCTTTAATGATAGTAGAGCAACAGTTACAGTTTAAACAGGCAAATGTACCCATCTTATGTTGTCCTAGGAATCTCATGGCCCCTTTCTTTCGGGGGGGCGGGGGGGATTGATCTCAGAAGGGAATAGTAAATTTCGGAGGCTTCTCCCTTTCTTGTAACTGAATACTGGAGATTTTGCTAAGGGGCCCCTGAGTGTTTTCTCTTGTTGTAATAATCGCCAGTATTTGTGAATAATCCGTTCAATTTCTTTACTCTGTGTATTATACTGGCTTACAAATGGGAGAATGTCCTTTCTCTCCTTAGGTTTATATTTAAGTAAATCGTTCCTTGGAATTGTACCCACCTCTTTAACACAGTTTTCAATATTCCTAGGTTTATACCCTCTATTTAGAAATCTATGTTTAAGGGTATCCACTGCCTTTAAGTAGTAATCATCATCAGACGTAATCCTACGTGCTCTTATGATCTGGCCTTTCGGGATTGCTCTAATTATTTTAGGGGCATGAACATTGGATGCTAGCAAAATATAGTTTTTTTCCGTATTTTTACGGTAAAGGTTAGTACTGATTTTGCCATTTGCAATTGTTATTGTAACATCAAGGAAATTTATACAATGGCCCCCTGTTTCCATAGTAAATTTAATGGTGGGATGGGCTTTATTAGCTTGAGTTAACATTTCCATAAAGGATAACTCTGGTCCATCCCATAAGACTAGGATATTGTCCACAAATCTGTAAAAACCAATGATATGCTGTATAAAAGGTGTAGTCAGGAACAGCTGTTTTTCGATTCTGTGGACAAAGATATTGGCAAACGAGGGAGCGACGGGCGCTCCCATCGATGTCCCTTGTTTTTGCCAGTAAAATTCACCAGAGAATCTAAAGTAATTCTTCTTTAAGACAATTGTCAGGCAGTCAACAATAAAATAAAGTAGTTGATGAGAGATGTTAGTTTCTAATAAAGCTTCCTCTACATATCTTTTGCCTTCTGCCCTATTGGCTCATCTAAAGAAAGGGGACTGGTGCAGAGTTGCAGATGCCCTGATTGATTTTGCATATGCCATATACAATTTATGTGTGCATCTAAAAAGTGGACCAGAAAGACACCAGAAGGGTTTAAGTTCACATCTACTAACTATACTATTTTCCTTATAATTCTGACTGTCAGGCCTGAGATGAAGTTAGATTTTTCATACTGTCTTTCTCGCAGCCTGAAAATAATTAAAATGGACCACTTGCCTACGGGGTTCTCTGCTAGCGTACAATTTAAATATGTATGCAAAACATATCTTTGCCAGTATTTGATGGATGTGAGGGTCCTCTAAAGCTATTTATATAGCACCATGTATACTTGTGCAACTGTAAATTACTTAAAATACTGCAGGAGTCTGCTTTCCTCATGCAGTAATTCTTAATGATAAGCACTCTGAAGATCCAGAATTTTGCTCCTCGAGTTCTGAAAATATTTCCTCTGTGTGGCAAGGGATGATTATCCATAACAACTGCTTTATTAGTGTAATAAAAACTCACCATGGTGGTCTAGTGGGGGGACGGCAGGGATGCCCGCCACATGTTGTTGCTCCTCTTCCTTGCCAGTAACTAAGGGTGCGCGCGGTGTGCATCTCCTGTTTATATAGACGCATACACATTGGCGTGTTGACTATTGCGCAGTGGCGCGAAATTTAAATGTATTTAAAGGGGTATTTTGTATTTCTCATTACCAGTGATAGGATTTGTTCCTGGTGCTGTTAGCTTTGCTATTCTGATTCTGAAAACCTGTTTTGATTCCTGTTGTGACCCCTGCATGGCTTTTGACAATTCTACCTTCTATATCCTGACCCCTGCTTGATTCCCGACTTCAATTCTGCTTAACCCTTCTGATTGATCTCCTGGTTTGACCCATGCCTGCCTTACTACGTTTACTCTCTGCCTGCCTCGACCTTGCCTGACCTGGCTACGATTCTGTCTAACTCCTTGTACCACGACCTTCTGCCCAAAGATTTTGCATTTACCGTTGTACCCCTGTGCTTATTCAAAACCCCTCGCTTTGCACCTCTCTTGATATGACCTGGCGGCATCCGGCATCCTCCTGAGGTGTAAGGCGGCTGTTATATGTGGAAGCAAGAGCCGAGAACAGGGTGCCTAGCATCGGTTCTGAATTAGGGTTCCAACCATGACAATTAGGTTCACTGAGATCAACACACAATCGTATACCTCCAGTTTTCTTCATTGTTAAAACAATTGGTGAAAACTGGTTCTGATTTTTCAATCACATCTTACTCAACCAGTTTCTTTAGTTCCTGTGAGACAGTCTCCCTTATAGAGTAGAGCAATCACCTAAATTTCTGGCGTACTGGTTTTACATCTGGTCTCATCTTAACTTTGTGTACAAAGTTCTTTACACAGCCCAGTAAAGTGTTGCTTTGTGGTGAAATTTTAGACACAAGCTGTGTGGCAGGCACTGGTGCTGTAGTAATGAGACCATTAACTAATTGTAGGTTTAATGCAGCAAAGAGATCCCTTCCAAGTATAGCAGTACCCTTATTCACAATGTAAAAGTCACATTTTGAAGTATTTGATTTAAATTGTACAGTCAATGGCAAGCAACCAAGCACAGGGATTTGATCCTTAAATTAACTGACCAGTCTCAGGGCATGTGAAACAAGCGTATCTTTTGCAAAGTATTTAAAAAAAAATATCCTTTGGTAGTATAGAAACAGCTGTGTGCTGTATCATGCATCAGGTTAATGGAGTGTCCCTTATCAGCAGAAGCAGTATTGACATTGACAGTGCATATAAACTTGTCTGCAATAAATGTAGCAGTTTTATACACACTTAATATTGTAACATTTGTAATAGTGAATCCATGACCATCTTTAGCCGAACTACAGCAGATCTTAGCAAAATGACCTACCTTTTTGCATTTGCGGCACTGTACAGCTTTTGCAGGACATGTAGCATAATTTGCAGTGTGTTGTGTTGAACCACAGCGAAAGCAGTATTTTATATTTATATTTTCTGCATGGGTTTGCACTGTATTTTGCCTGTGACTGTGCATTATTAGGCCACAGTACTGGATTCACAATCTTTACATTACCAGCAGTTCCCTGACTGAGAGTTTTAGCCTCTGCTTCTGCTGTTTCAATTTGTCTAGCAACTGTAATAGCCTTTGCAAGGGTTAAATCCTGCTCTAGGAGCAGTCTCTCTCTATTGCAAGGTGAATTAGTTTTTTCCACTATTTGGTCTTTTAGCATTTCATCTATTAGATTCCCAAAGTCACAAAGCTGCTACAGATAATTCTGTGGATTCGCCATTACGTTGTCCATGTTGGCGGAATTTCAGCCAACACATTTACTCTTGGCACGAAAAAGTTTTTTATAGCTGTAAGTGCAGTTTCATAAGTCTCATCAGGTGGTGGTAATGTATAGAATATATACTGCCCCTCTGCTCCCAGGGAGTGAATAAATAAAGCACACTTTCTATCAGCAGAAATCTCCCCTTGGTCAGCAGCAATAATGTAATTTTCAAACATACAGATCCAAGCAATAAAAGGTTTGGTAGGCTCACCAGGGTTTGGGAGAAAAGCTGCAGTCTGTTTTGATAACCGAGGATGATCAGAGTATAACAGTGCTTTATTAGCAGGTTCATGCAGCCATTACCCATCAGTAACATAAAAACTCTAGCAGGTACAGTGTATGCACAGTATAACTCATGTGTACAGTGATATCTACAGGCCATTTGTATAAACACCACAGGAATTACAACTGTTTATAATTGTTTTGTTGTACTGGAAAGACACCCCCAGCGCATAATATAGTAAAAACCACACAGTATAACTCATGTGCACAGTGACATCTACAGGCCATTTGTATAAACACCACATGAATTATAACTGTTTATAATTGTTTTGTTGTACTGTAAGACACCCCCAGTGGATAATATAGTAAAAACCACACAATATAACTCATGTGCACAGTGACATCTACAGGCCATTTGTATAAACACCACATGAATTAAAACTGTTTATAATTCTTTTGTTGTACTGTAAGACACCCCCAGTGGATAATATAGTAAAAACCACACATTTTGCACCAGTTCTAGTGATCCATAACAACCAATCACTGTTCTAACAGTGAACAAGTGACAGAAAGATCAGATTAAACTTTGTGTTATGCCTTCTTTTATAATTGTGTACTCCATTTAAAGTGATATAACATTGGGTTTCATGCAAATTCAACACTCATTGTACTAAAGAAACTATTCCACATTCTTTCAGTTGCTGTTTGTGGTATTTTATTAAATTTTATTTAATTTAAAGGCGTGCATAAAAATGGAATCAAAGCTTATGAAAATATATTCAGTTCTTTGCTTTATATAAATATGAAACTCAAAGGCAAAGCAGAAGGTACAAGCATTGGCACACACACTTACAGAAGCAAGACCACAACCATTAGTAGCCATGAACTGTACAATCCACCTATTTCTTTTTTATTGACTTTTCAATTTATGTTAAACAATAGCAGTTTTACAAACAAATATTTAACGGTTTACAACTTTTAGTATCTTCAGGGTTTCTTTCAGTACAAAGTAATTCCATCAGTGTACGTTATACAATCCAACTATTTTTGCATCTCTGTGCAAAGCACTAGACTACAGCAGGATTCCCTGACGGTGTCTACTGGAGGTTGGGCTGATAAACATTCCCTGCCCACTTGCTTTTCCTTACATGGCTGGAGCATATTATTCCCACCTGCACCTCATTCGAACAGGATCAGTGGTGTCATTTGTGCAAAAGATTTGGGGGATAGTTGTATTATTGTCAAAAACATTGCAGTTTTATCTTACTAATGGCTTTGTCAAGGACTTTACTAAATATAGGGTTGTAATATCCTAAATAGCCACAAGGTGTCACTACATAAAACATTCTTTCAATGCACCTTATAAACACCAAAAAAAGCCAAGTGATGCCAGCCACACATTAAGCCCGTACACATTCACACTGCAGTGTCCCTGGCTCAAATCTGCTGCCACATTTACTCAATGAAAAACTAGGATGCAACTAGTTAGCTAGATTCATCCCTCCTCTTCCTGTTCTTTTTTCCTTCCTCTGTCTTTCAGTTACCTGTTAAAAGTCTAATGTTATTACAGTGAAATCCTAATTTTAAGTCCCCTGATTTTACGTTTTCCTGCATTTTTAAAAAAAAAATGATTTTGTTTGATGATTATAATGATTTTCAATGGGTGCATTTCCCTGATTTTAAGTCATGTTTTCCCTGATTTTACATCAAAATTTTGTCCTGATGTTCCCAAAAACAGCTTTTTTCCTATATGAATGTTATTATTTGTGAAATAAAGAGGTTTAAAATACTAACCAGATTCTGCCTGTTCTACCTGTAAATGGGTTATTTCAATTAGTCTGCACCTTATACAGTCCAGCACCAATCAATTATTGCTTTAAGGTGTGTATGTGACTGACAGAGAATTTTGCACATGTCCCCAATAGTGTAGCGTTAACACTGCAATGCTTAACCCTTGTTTTCAGCACAGCAAATATTGTATCTCAAAGTGCTTTTATCCCTTCAGTACAGAAGAAAAAGTAACTTTTAACACATTTCCCTGATTTTACATTTTCCCTGATTTTACATATTATTTTCCTGCTCCCCTGAAAAATTTAAAATGGGGGTTCTACTGTATACTGTAACTTGATCTCATAACATGAGCTTGACCATGTACTATTGCAATTATGTCACGTATGCAGAAGAATCTGATAGAAGATAGCCATATGGATACCATATGGATAAAAAAGAGATGTTTTGTTTCTTCACCAGTCAGTCTGGAGCTAATTGCCTTTTTTTAAATTTAAGAAATAGTTAATGAACATTAAATGGATACGTACTGTCAAAACTTTAATTCATTGGTTTGCTTTAAATAATTCTTATAAATAATGCCATTACTTCAGAAATGTTGCTCAAAAGTTTACATACACTGGTGATTTGGCCTGATAACATGTACACAATTTGACACAAAAGGGTTAGAATGGCTATTAAAGGTAACTATCTTCACCTGTGATCTGTTTGCTTGTAATTAGTGGGTGTGTATAAAAGGTCAATGGCTTTCTGGACTCCTGACAGACCCTTGCATCTTTCATCCAGTGCTGCAGTGATGTTTTTTGGATGGGGAAAACAAAAGAATTGTCAAAGGATTTCGGGAAAAGGTATTTGAACTCTATAAAACAGGAAAAAGATATAAGAAAATATCAAATGAATTGAGAATGCCAATCAGCAGTGTTCAAACTCTAATAAAGAAGTGGAAAATTAGGGGTTCTGTTGAAACCAAACCAAATAAAACTAAAATTTCAGCCACAACTGCCAAAAAAATAGTTCGGGATGCAATTAAAAACCCACAAATAACTTCAGGTGAAATACTCTCTGAAAAAATATGGTGTGGCTGTTTCAAGATGCACAATAAAGAGACACTTTAAGAAAGATGTGCTGTCAGAAGAAAGCCTTTAATACACAAATGCTGCAAAGTCATCAGCCCGGAAGCTGTACATGGGACGTACTTGGACATTCCAACATGACAATGATCCAGAACACAAGACCAAGTCGACCTGTCATTGGCTACAGCAAAATAAAATGAAGGTTCTGGAGTGTCAATCCTTTGATACAAAGTGATGGCACTCAATAGCAGTTCAAAAGGGGTGATCCCCTACGTGTTTATTATGTCATGTAAAACACAACGTTTCGGGGGCTGGCCCCTTCGTCAGGTGATAACACATTACTACGTAACATCCCCTAAATAGACAATAGCTCCTCCCATCATAGTGATATACGTGATCAAAGTGTATTACTTAAAGTTAAAGTCCAATATAAAGTCCAAAAATAGTGATGAAGTGAAGAATTGGTCCTGAGGAACTATAACTCGATCCACCTGGAACAAAATCACGGAATACAGACATTTTGAAGTAAAAAATTCAAAAGTAAAAAACTATATATAATGAAAACGAATTTACAGGGAATCTTTCCCTACATTTAAATCTATAGATACCTTTCCCTTGAAGTAAATTCTGGTACATTTCTTATCAGTAGATTATCTGAAAAGTAAAGAGATACAAGGTAACATTTTGTTTTAATCTCTATCTAGTTATTATGTTAACATTGTAGGTACAAGGTAACATTTCATAAGTAGCATGATAAGCTGAATTTTTCATTTAAACCTCTTGCAGCAGTTTTTGTTTGAGATTCTGTCCATAGTTAACTGTTATTATTTCCAAAATCTGCCACTTTAATTGTGAGATTCTGTGCTGGTGTTCATAGCAGTGCTTCGCTAGAGTGGTTTCATATTTCTTTTGTTTGTTTTCTGTATTCCTTTCCTCAATAGTGGGTTTAAAATTTCGTATTGTAGATTTGCGTTCATTTAAACGTGTTTTAATTTGTCTGCTTGTTTGGCCAATGTAGGCCATACCAATGTAGGCCATGTGTTTTACATAACATAATAAACACGTAGGGGATCACCCCTTTTGAACTGCTATTGAGTGCCAGCACTTTGTATCAAAGGATTGACATACATTGGGGATCGCCGTATCTCTGAAGGACTGGGCACCTAGCGTTACAGTACAAGGAAGGCCAGGGAGTGCAAGCGAGAATCTTATTTCAGAAGGTTCTGGAGTGGCCATCTCAGTCTCCTGACCTCAATGTCTTTGAGCCACTCTGGGGAGACCTCAAACGTGCAGTTCATGCAAGACAGACCAAGAATTTACAGGAACTGGAGGCTTTTTGCCAGAAAGAATGGGCAGCTTCATCATCTGAGAAGATAAAGAGCCTCATCCACAACTACCACTAAAAACTTCAAGCTGTCATTGATGTTAAAGGGGTTGTTCACCTTTTCTGTTCAGTGGTTTTCAGATTGTTTTCCATAAATAAAGACCTTTTTCAATTACTTTCCATTATTTATTTTTTACTGTTTTTCCAAAATTTAAGTTTAAAGTTGAATGTTGGTGTCTGTGGTGTTTGAGTCTGGCAGCTCAGTAATTCAGGCGCAAACTCTAAACTGATACAATTTTGCAACATTTAATTGATACATTTCACAGCAACATCTCTGGAGTATTAGTAACTATTGTATCAATTCTTACAGCTGCCTGTCAAACAACCCAGAGATTCTGCTCAGTAGGGACAAAGATAACATATGTATCCATTAAATGTATCAGTTTAGAACAGTTGGGGGGGTCGGCAACCCCCCCTCCCAGAGCTGCTTTAGAAGGTGAAAAATGACACTTTACAATTCAATATTGCAAAAACGGTTACGAATAGAAAATAGACAGTTATTGGAAAAAGTCGTTATTTATAGTGATCTATCTGAAAACAACTAGTTGTTTGAATGTGGACAACCCCTTTAAAAGGGCAATACACGGTATTAAGAACTGGGGTATGTAAACTTTTGATCAGGGCCATTTGGGTAGTTTGTGTAGTGATTGTGATTTAAAAAGAGTAAACACCGTTGTTTGACAATAAATGGCTTCAGCCAACCACTAAGAAAAGCTTTTGTGCTGTTATTCAAAATCTGAAAAATTGTTCTAATCATAAATCTAAATCATAAATTCTGCCAGGGTCTGTAAACTTATAAGCACAACTGTAAATGTTATGATTAAAAACATTTATTTTAAATTACATTTATTAACTGCTAAATTACATTTTACCTTTTTTTAGTCACATAAAATGGACCTTACAGCTTGACTTGATGTTGTATTGGTTAAAAAGCTTCAAATCCCAGGGCAAACACATCTTATCAGAAATGAAAAATGTCACAGCTGTTGGTCCCTTGCACCTCATCACATTTCAGATAATTGAGAGATTGCATATTCTTCTGAAGGAGGGAGGCTAACCCTACCTAATCTCAAATTGTATTTTCTTGCTACCCAGTTAGTATAAGCCCATTAGTGGCTGGTCCCTAATTTAAATAACTCGGTAATGGTCCTAGAGGCTGCAACAGTAGGTTCCTTTGAAGCTTTGTCCAAACTCTCTTATCGAGGTCTCCTCCTATAATGCCACTGCACTTTCTATGGTCACAGTCATACAGGCCTTACAGAAATACCAAAAGTTGGCACAAGGCTCATCTGAGGATTGGCCTCCCTGTACTCAACAGTGGGTTTATGGTCTTCCAGATACTGCCAGGTGGGCACAGCTGGGCAGGGCCGCCATCAGGGGTGCACAGAAGGTACTCCTGTACCGGACCTGAAGGGCAGCCCAGCTGTGCTGCACTTTTTGAAATTGCCGGGCCCCCCTTGACTGCACCGAAGCCTTGCCGCCTCTTCCATTCGAAGACTTGAAGTCCCAAAAGCAGTGAAAAGACCCGAGGTCTTGAAGTGGCGAAAAGACCAAAAGTAAAAAAAACAGACGAAATTGAAGCCCTGAAGCAGCAAAAAGACCCGAAGTCCCAAAAGAAGGCAAGTTGAAATCCCCTGGCCACCAATGTATTATTGTAATACTCTATAGGCCCATGCCACCAATGTTTTTTTTTTTTAAATATTCTCTGGAGCCCCAATTTTTTTTTTAACTTGTAAGGGGGGCCCTGACGCCAATGTTTTCTTAAAAAATATTCTCTGTCAGAGGTTGCCCAGTGAAATTCAGTGCCATATGAGTTACTTGGCTGGACATACAGTTGATTGTGAAATACTGAATCCCACAATTAGTGCCTTAGAATCACTTCTCTCCCTTCTCTTTCTTTCCTTTCTATTTTTCTATTTGTTTGTAATTGAAAAATAAGCAAGATAAAATCTTATTAAAAAAGCTGTACTATTCTGTGCATACATCCTTGTGACATGGCATCCAGTGCCATGTCAGGTATACAGATTCCTGTGTCTTGGCAAAGGTGTTTCCTGTGCTTATTTTAGTATTTTAGTTGCAAACAGTATAGCACATAGCACATAGCGTATACTATATATATATATATATGTATAGTTTATATACATTATATGTTCAATATTCATAGTTAGCTCAGTTAGAAAGCATACATAGAAACTAAGATGCAGCGAGAATTTACTGGCCAGTTATGTGCTGAAAATCCATTCCATCCTTCTGATCCATTAATCTGGGGGAAGCATGCTTATCTCAACAGATCAGCATTGAGCTGACTTGTATTGATTTGTTTTTAAACAGCAATCGGTAGGGGCTAGAGATGCATTAGATCCACTTTTTTAGGATACCAACAAAATTTAAACCCTAATTTGCACTTATAAATTATCGAAATGAGGTCGGGAAAAGAAACATGCATGCAGCGCAGTGTTAATAATGTTTTACTTCCTTGTTTGTGTGATGAAAAATGAAATATTTTTTTTAGATTCGGATTTGGTTCAGCTGAATCCTAAACCTGCTGAAAAAGGCAGAACCCATGGCTGATTGAGGAGTAGGCTGTTACCTGTGTATTGATCTGCTTTAACCAATAGATCCTTGAGCCTTCTGCCCCTGATATAGTGAATTATAAAAGGTGACCAAAAAACTGGGTGCTGGCTTCTCTCTGTAGCCAAAACTGAGTACTGACCATTTGCTGAATATAGCCTTTACAAAACTTTTTTTTAAAACAAAGTGTATCTGATAAGCAAGGTCAGCTTGTCGGCATACGTGCAACAATCTATATTTGTGCTTGTTAAAATATAATTCACCAAATGGCTTACACCGAAGTGCCTAGCACCAACATAAATGTTGTACATACTAATGTTAGTGAAGCATAACTCACAGTGGTTTAAGAAAGCCCTATACTTGACATCTGCACATTGTGCATTTTCCTCACAGAATGTTGAAAAAATGATGGTGTGTGTATTATTGTATATATTCTGTCATGCCTATGCGAGGTCTGTTTTGGTGTTACTCCAACAATATACTTCAACAATCTACTAACCCACAAAACAGTCCTAACATGGGCAGGGGATGAGCATCCCTAGAATTCTGGGGTGAAAATGCTGGATATGAAATGCTCCATATGGAAATATGAACTATGGATATTTTGCACTTTGTGCTAACAGTAAATAAATACCATGGTGTGTTACATTCTTTGCTTCTTCAGTACTATTTAAGGGATGCATTTTTGAGAGCATTTCTAAATGCCATTTTTATATTTTCTTTCAGTAACCTAGGAAACAGCCTTGGTTATTTTTTCATCAGGTTCCTTTAATAGTTATAGAGTATAACCTAAAGTTTAGAATTCCAGATTCTAGCCCTAGAAACTCAGTACATGTAAGACATTTAATATATTATACAGAATGTTATTAAAATTGTAACTGAAAGCTCACAATTTATCATTCAAGAGATGGGCATATTTTTCTTAAAAGAGAAGGAAAGCTACAGAGGCGTTTTATTGCCAATAGATTAGCTGCAATAGTGCAAGCTAGAATGCTATATTTATTTTGAACAATGTTTTACCATACCTGAGTAAAAAGTTCTAGAAGCTCTCTGATTGTTTAGGATAGCAGCTGCTATCTCTCCCTGCTCACTTATAGCGCTGGGCTCAGATTACAGCAGAGAAGGGAGCTGGGGAAGAGGAGCAAACTGAGCATGCTCACACCCGGGGCAAGGAAGTTTAAGCTGAAGGCTGAAGTCTGATACAGACTGCATTTCTTTCCTTATACACAATAACTTCGTGGATGTTCATAAAACCAGGTATTTCTGTAGTAAGTGTTTTTTTTTTTCTTTTTATAAGAATTTTTAGAGGAAAAAAAATTGTTTTTATTTTAGAGATTTATTAAGCCCCAAAGCAGCAAAAAATCCCAATTCAGAAAATACTCCAGCTAAAATTTGTCGAAAATAATGTAAAAGTCAATAATCAGAGGTCCTTTTATCCATTTGAAGTGGTTTGACCTCACAATCTTCAGGTCTTTTGGGGTGTTTGATGCTGCTTTTCACGCGAAGACATGAATAATTTTAGTTTGTCATGTGACAAAAAAGTTGCATGATTCAATGCTCAAGGTTATTTTCGATATTATTATATCAACTTCCATTATTAGTGAATTAGCCAAATATGTGGATGGAAGTTAGGTTGAGTTTGTTTTATTCATATTATGGGAAAAAGTTGAGTTTTAGTAAATAACCCCCTATGAGCTACTCCTTGCCCTTTTTAAAAGATAGACCATTGAAAATATGTCTTTCTGGACCTCAATGTATATTTCATATTCAAACATTTGCCTAGCATTCTAGCATTTTCCCAGTGTTATAAACCAGCCAGTTAATAATAAAAGTATATCGGTAATTGGTTACTGTGGGTTATTATGGCACTAGCAGAAGTCTAAATGGAAAAGTAGGCAATGAAACATTAACAGTAACAGTATAACCTCACAAAGGAATAGTTTAAAGCTGCTGTGGTCAGCGACCTCTTTGAAAGCCGGAAGGCAACAGAAGATTAAGTAATTATTAAAAAAACTACAGTAGAACTACTGTAGAACCCAAATTTAATAATTTTTTTTTAAATTGTGCCAAATCAAGGAACTACTGTATATTATACATTATCTATTGGTGGAACCACAAATAAAATGTAAAATGCAGGAAAACCTAAAATCAGGTGATAGTTTCACTACATAAAAACATATAATGAAGATCAATTGATACTTTGCTAAGAAAAGGACATTCTATAACGACCATTAAACAGTCATTTGATCTATAATCAACTTCCATTAACATCTTGTTAAATATTAACTTGCTGTTAGATATTACACATTTCTAAGAAAAGTGAAATATTCACATTACCAGGGCCAGATTTATAAAGCAGGCGCCCCTAGACCCACTGCCGTTCGTCACCCCTGTCCCCTCTCCTTCATTTGTGCACATGCACATATTTTCATCCTCAGGTCAGGGGGACTGGCAAATAGGAAATTTAAAAAACTATTGTATCTCATGATCAGCCCAAGAGCTTCTGAACCATTGTGGGTGTGGTTGGGCTTCATGCCTCCATCCAAAAATCCTGCCACCCTAGGCCTGGGACTTGGTGGCCTTTGCACAAATCCAGGCCTGCAGTTATGTCAGTATCACCCGCAAAACAAACTGACTGTGTTTTATGTGCTCCATGTATGTTTATAGATATTGTGGGTGTTCCCTTTAAGGGCAGAGACACGCGTCAATTCTGAGAGGGGGGGGCTAATCTCCCTGAACTGCCACCTCTACCTTCCCAGCGGGATGGCACTCAGAGTGCTTTGTTTTCCAAAGCTGCCCGTAGTTGCCTCACGAGGATACTTTAGGCTACTTCGAAAAACGAAGAGCTCCAAGTGCCATCCCACCAGTGATTTTCATTCTAGCCGGAGGGAAGGCATCAGAGGCAGTTTGGGGAGATTAGTTGCCCCGAAGAAGACGAGATTTGACGCCGGGAGACTAATCTCCCCGAATTGCCATGTGTGTCTTTGCCCTAAGCAGGTGCAGTTGGCCTACATATACATATAATGATATCCTCAGTGTTTTATTGGATAATATACTCCCTTTGGGAGTTATTTACTAAAGTCCGAATTTTTCTGGTTGGAGTTTTAAAGGGCAAAACATTTTTTTTTTTTTTTGCATTTTTCAAGATTTATTATACCCCGAGGCTGTTAAAAGATCAGATAAGGACTCCATCTCAAACCTACTGAGGTCATGTAGAAGTTAATGACAGATGTCCCTTTTACAGCTGGAAGAGATCATGATCTGTGCTGGGTTTTGTATGATAATCCAAATAATTGGTTTTTAGGTGATCTGAAAAAATTCAAGTTTTCAGGCATCAATTACGAAATAATTGCACGTTTTGGATTTTTTCACAATTTTATCAAGTCTTTTCCTGCACCAGATTAAGGTAAAAATAACTCCCTTAATATGTATATATATAAAAAATGAAAAATCTGATCTAGGATTTGAAACCATTCTCAAACTGCTTTGTCCCTAAGCCTGTACTTTCATTTATATTTGTATGCCTTATATTTAAGCAGCATGCTGTTACCTTCATAATAAATAAATAATCTCTTAAAAACTTGAATACTTTATTACAAATTTGTAATGGTAATAAAACATTTGAATGTATAAATCCACTGAATACAGACAGATTTTTTGTGTGTTTTTTTTTCCAGCTATGAATGAACTGCATTCTTCATTCCAAAGGCCTTCAACAGATTTTCACACACACAGCTCATGCATATCTGTAAAGACATAGATTACAGAGTGTAGTATAGGCCATACAGGATACTTGAAATTTCACAAAGCAATAAAACATTACAGGGTTGTAGGAAAGTTATGTACTGGCACTGAACATTTATTCTGACAAAATAGGGATCTATTCAGCTGTGCAGGTAATTCAGTATTTGCTGTCTGGTTTATAGTAGAGCATGCCCCAGAAAGACCTACTAATAAAAATAAGCCTTTTTATCTAAAGTCTGGAACTGGAAAAGCTGCATGCTGTTAAGCAAATACTTATTAGCAGAGAAACACCTTTATTTCAGAGTTTTAAATGTAATACAGGTATGGGACTTTTTATCCAGAAATGCTTGGGACTTGGGGTTTTCCAGATAACAGATCTTTCCAGGGTCGGATTTACATTATGTCCAATCCCCTTTTCATCAGGACCATAGCAATGGGGATTGTTTCTTTAAAAAAAGAAAAAAACTATTGTATCTCCTGTGCATCCTCAGTGTTTCTGAACTAATATCAGAGGAGTTGGGCAGCGTTCCACCCCCTAAAAACCTGCCACCCTAGGCCTGGGCCTTGGTGGCCTTTTCACAAATCCAAGCCTGGATCTTTTTGTAATTTGTATCTTCATACCTTAAGTCTACTAGAAAATCATATTAACATTAAATAAACCCTATAAGCTGGTTTTGCATCCAATAAGGATTAATTATATGTTAGTTCGGATCAAGTACAAGCTACTGTTTTATTATTACAGAGAAAAATGAAATCATTTTAAAATTTGGATTATTTGATTATTATGGAGTCTATGGGAGATGGTCTTTCCATAATTCGGAGCTTTCTGCATAACAGGTTTCTGGATAATGGACCCCATACCTGTATAAAAACATCTTAGTTGTGGGCTTTGCTTTCCACAGAGAAGAAAAACTGTAAGTCTGATAAATAGTAATACAAAAAATAGTAATACAAAAAAGCAGTTTCATTTTAATATTCTCATCTTGAGATCCATTAATAAATAACACGGGAGAACAACTGCAGTGTATTTTGTTATTAGTTAAAGGAACATTGCTGACAAAGCTTTTGATTCCAACATATTGCCATAACACCAGGATCACTATGGAAGCCCTGCATATGGTTACCTTTTATACTAAGCCAGTGTTGTAACTGAATAAACAGATTTTCTTTGTGTGTCCTACCAGATCTTGTATATGTTGTATGATTATCAATTGAAGAGACTGATTGCACCATGAATTAATTGGGGGTTCTTTTTGCACATACTTCAGAGGTGGGATTGGATATATATAAGCACCAGCACTTTATTAAACATAACTGAATAATATTTTATTGAACACTAATTATTTATGGGGGGCTGAGGTAATTCAACTAAGTGAATCCAGGTTCACATCCTTTGATATATATACCTTCTTGTACATTAGGGAATAAAGACACACTGGCTTGTACCTTTTCTTTTTTTAACCTTTAATAAACATTGGATGATTGGCTATTATACCCCAGTGTATCTTTTAAGGAGTTAAGTTGTTGTGGTATTGCAACCTTGAAACAATATGTAATAATTAGTCAAGTATGCAGTGTCAACATGCAGGGCTTCCAAAGTGGCCACAAACTTCTGTGAAAGGATACAAGAAAGTATATTTTATTAGAACAACAGTGTTAGTGACATTTTATCATTGGTTACATTAGGCAGCAATTTGTATTTATCTACAATATAAAAAGAATTCTTACCTAAAAAAAGGATTCTTTAGATCAAGAATGTTACCAGACTTAAAACCAGTTTGGTCTACCGCTGCCACAATTTGTATATCATAACTTTGTCTGGATCAAACAAAAAACATAGCATGTCGTTAGTTATCAGTTATGCTCCATTACCACCTAATTACCTCCACTTATGTGTCTGTTCGTTGATTTGCGGTTAAAATGGTATTAGAAACATGTATATTACTTCTGCATTATAAGTTCTCATAACAAACTGATATCATCACAGGATTCTGAACATACTTTTTGTCAATTTGGGTGCTTTGGTGCATACAGGTAAAGTTTCACAATTAGATTCTTGTACAAATAAAAACTGAAACACAGTTCTTGATCTCTGTACATAGAAGTATGCAGCAAAATAATTTTTTTTGGAGAAGCCTAAAAATAAAATTTTGGTATTACACATATCAGGGTCTATTATGCAGAAAGCTTGGGACCTAGGGTTTTCCAGATAAGGTTATTTTCATAATTTTGAACATTTGAAAAACCAAGGCAAATTTGGTTATACATTTAAAGCAGTCCTATCAAATGACTACTACTACTATATACAATTTGTGATGGTATTTTTCCTCTGTAGAGCCTACATTAAAGCATAACCAAACCCCTTATTCTTAAAAACCCCAACCCCCTACCCTGCATACCCTCCCTGCTCCCCCCAGCCTAGGTGTAAACTCCGGTAATTGCCCCTAAGTCTGTGTTTCTGAAGCAAACAGATCAGTTTTACCAGTACAGGGCAACACTACATGACATTTTCATTACTTTAAAGCACTTTCATTTTTGGTGTTACTGGTCCTTTAACTGGGTGACTACTACTAACATATACAATTTGTGATGGTCTTTTTCCTCTATAGAGCCTACATTAAAGGATAACCAAACCCCTTTTTCTTAAAAACCCCAACCCCTACCCTACATACCTCCATGCTCCCCCTAGCCTAGGTGTAAACTCTAGTAATTGCCCCTAAGTCTTTACTTAACTCTCTTGCATATTCAGTGCAGCGGAACTCATGGGTGCCATTTTCTGGCTCTTTGGTCTTCTTCAGGTCTTCTTTCTTCCATTCGACAATTTCTGTCACTTTCAGTGCATGCACAGTTGTCAAAAACTGGAAGACTGATCCAACTGTGCATATGCCGATGTGGAGCTTACTTCCCGAAGAAGACCGAAGATCCGAAGATGGGGCCCGTGAGCTCCGCTCACTATGAAGGAATTTATGTGAGCACCATGAACTGCCATTTGGAGTTTTTTTCCTTAAGTCTGGGGGAAAGTATTTTAAATAAACATGCAACATTATTTTTAATTAAAGCCAATTGCACCAGCCATAGTCATTATCTGAGTGTTTTGAGGAGGTGGGGCAGGCTGAGAAGCAGCTGACAGAGGTGTATTTCTGTTCTGTATTCTCAAAGATCTAACAAATATTAAGGAGTGTACAGATAAAGCCACTTGGATTTGTGTGTTAAATGCATCATGATTAACTGAAGAAACCGTGGTATCTAAAGTTATCTTAACTTATTTAATGCATGTAACCTTTTCATTAGCATACCAAAGCACCATTGTTGTGTTAAATGGGATAAGTGGGATATCTGGGTTTAGTTATTCTGTGTCAAACACACAAACCATAGTGACTTCATCTGTAAATATATGAGCAACACAACTGTTTCATTTGTTATTTGCATGGTCTGTTTACCGTTTATTAGCCTGAAGCAGCACTTTCCCTGAGAGAGTTTCACCCTCTTTTGCAAAGAGAGGCGTCTGAAGAAGGCAGCGTACCTGGTACCAGTGAGTTAGAGGTTCTGTAGGAGCCGTGGAAAGCCAGACTGTGACCCTGCCAGACAAGTGAGCAGACAAAAATAATACAGAAAATACATATAGAGAAACATTCAAGTTTTGTCTAAATAATAAAGTGCATATGTTCATTAGACATAAAGATGAAACTATGGTAATTTTTCCTTGCTCTCAGTTATTATTACAGGTTCGCTGAAGATAGATTAGCCCACCAAGAATCCAAAAATAAATATACTGTTTCATGTTGTTCATGATATTTTTGTGGAGAAAGCTATCTTGCACTAGTGAAAAGGGACCAAATGCAATAATATTGACTTCACCTAGAGTTTACTAATAAAACTTTGTATTTTCTTGAATGAAAAGATAAATTATGTAAATTATGTACAGTGATCCAACAAATGCAACGTCGAACCATATTGCAAGTCCATGGACTAATCCAGACTGTATCATGTTGAAAACAAAGGGGATCTCCATTCTGAAAAAAAAAAAAAAACATTAAAAAAGGAGTAAAATTAAGCAAATGAATGTGGTTATATAGCTTTATACAGATTGACCTAAAGTAGATACCACTTAACTTTATAGCAGTAAATTATAAATGAACAATTGATCTTCTAAAAAAAAACAAATAGAACCAGTACTTACATTTTTTATGTGTTTGTATCATAGTTACAGCTGGTAGATAAGACCGCACTTCAATTTACTTTATCATTATGAATCACAAGATTTTTTCTTGATACGGCTTAATATTTTTTTTTCAGTAGATCTTATGTGGGCAAATTAAATAGTACTAAAAGGGTTATGGATAAGCCATGAAATTGGCCTGAAAAAGTTTGGCTGATATTTATGGTCTAAATTGCCACAATAAATAATAAAACTGTATTTGTATACTAGTTTTTCCCACAATTATAAAGAGAAATGAGAAAGCATACCATTTTTGAGAACATATATAGAAAAAGCAACCCAATATATATATATATGATTGGTAACAGTTATGAATGTTATGCATTTATATTTCTTAATACACCTTATGGTAGCAACATAATTATGATTTATTTACTGCAGATCATAAGAGCAGAAACAATTCAGTAGCTATTAAATTTTTTAGTGCTCCATTTGGTAGATAACAATAAAGAAATATATGTTCCTCTGGGCATAATTGCTTTGTGTTTTTTATTTTTATATCTGTTCCCACTGTGTAATTGAATACAAAACTAATAATCAGATTCATGAATCAATTTTAGTCTGGCAAGCATTTTTTTTACATAATGGAGACCCATTATTGGGATGAAAAAAACCTGGTTCACAGGGTACCCAGGCGCCCTGCCGATATCTCCATTTCGTACTATATTTATTACTGCCCAATAAATCATTTCCACTTTCATAGACTGAAACTCTGAAGTCACAGTCTGTGATTTTTTGTTACTGGAGCCACACTGAACCTTTCTCTTAAATTAGCCAGAACATCATGAACTACCATAGTTCATTTCATGACATGGTGTGTATTAATAGCTGGATGGTAATCATCAAATAACATATACAAAACAAGAATTAATATATATTATTCATTCAGTTTTTGGATTTATTAAAATATTATAAGAACTGAATTCAGGCTCTAATTGTAGCTTTGGGGCCATTAATAAAATATTAGTTTGGTTTCATAAAAGTGCCCTCAATATATTTGGTTGCAAATATGTAAATATTATGCCTCTCATACTGCCATTAAACTTCCTTTAATTTCCTATAAAATTTCCTGTGTAGAGTATAGTGGCAGCATGGCAAGGATCTTCCAGGAAATATAACAGGGGCCCAAAATAATCTTGTTACCAATAAGAATTCCCGCGATTCGCCGCTGGCGAATAAATTCACGAAACGCCAGCGAAAATTCGCCAAAAATGCGACTCGTTTTGTTTCGCGAATTTTTTCGCCAATTCGCGAGTTTCGCTGGAAATTCGCTAATTTTTCGGCGAAACGGGGGAGATTCGCCCATCACTAGTTACCAACTCTCACTCTCCTATATTTCTCAAAGCTATGGGTACAAGACAGCAATTTCAGTTGCGAGTTAAGAGGCCTACATAGTAAGTAAATAATTCTAAAATTCTTTAGTTAAATTACAGTTGCAGACAGTCTCTTCAAAGTGTCTGCATCTTCTCCATAAATGTGCTTCATGTGCTACTTTCTTTCACTTTTATACTTTTTTTCACACCTTAGTGCACCCGTGAATTTTTTGTTATGTCTAAAAGCTGTTAAATAAACTAATTTTATCCGCTCTGCTGTTGTCTGATTGATAATATTTTTAATGTATAACTTATATAGCCTTTTTTAATCTGCCAATTAATCAGAATAGAACTTGGGGCAGTTTCATTTCATTATTTGTTTTAAAGATCAATGCAAATAACACAGAAAATAAACAGGAAATCAGAACTGAGCCAATCAGCAATAAATATGTTCCCAAGTGAAGATAGTACTTATTTTTATTCCAAATATTACCATTATGATATAAATGATATTATGACATAAAAATTAAAACAGCTCACTTACAACATATTACACACATTACAAGTATTTTATATTGATAAGAGTAATTTAGCATTATTAATATGCAACTTCAAACAAAAAAAACATATTGTAATGGCAAGTCTATGTTTAAAAAAAGTAACTTTAGGTTTATAAATACAGGTATGGGATCTGTTATCCAGAAAGCTACGAATTATGGAAAGACTGACTACCATGGAATTTTATCCAAATAATCCAAATTTTTTGTTAAAAATTATTTTTTCTCTGTAAAAATAACACAGAACCTTGTACTTGATCCAAACTACAGATGAAGCCACTTTGGATTGTACATTTGACACAGAAAAACTTAACTCATTTATCCCATTTATCCCACTTAGCACATAATAATGTGTCAAAGCATCCCATCCAATTAAAGAGTTCACCATTGAAAACAATGGTGCTTTGGTATGCTAATGAAAAGGTTAAATGCAGTAAATGAGTTAAGATAACTTTAGATAACACAGTTTCTTCAATTAACTCTGAGTCACGACGCATTTAACTCACCAATCCCAGTGGCTGCATCTGTAAGATATAATTAACCCTTATTGAGAACAAAACCAACCTATTGGTCTTATTTACTGTTTACATGATTTTAGCCTTAAAGATTGCAGCCTTAAAGGATAAATAAACCCCCCTACCAAAAGCCCCCCTAATCTTGCAGGCCTTGCCCCCTCCTCTCTCCCTCCCCCCGATGTGCTCTAATGTTAAAAAAAAATCTTCTGAAATCTTTGGAAGGAGGGGTTTATTTCTCCTTTAAGGTATGAATATTCAAGGAGTATATAGAAAACCCCATGTCCCAAGCAGGTCCCATACCTGTTTTTCATTACAGGCAAATCAGAACTAACCTTTGTACATCTTCTTCTTTACCATCAGTAAAATTAACAGTATATTTTACTGTTCGGGCCATCAGGATTCTTATATCAAAAGTGTCCTAGGCAAAAAAGTAAAAAATGTCCAGTTGGGTCATCTGTTCCATATGTATTTTCAAACTTTATTTATTAGGGGCAGATTAATCAACGGTTGAATTTCGTGTTTATGGGAGTTATTTAAAACTCCCATAAACTCAAAATCTGAAGAAAAAAAACTGAAATTTATTTTAAAAAATCAAATTTTTTAAATTCGGTTGAATAGGATGGATAGATCAGATATACAGGTAGAAACAACAGAATGCTACCTGTATCTGATGATTCAGTGTGCGGTGTTCAGGCACATGATCAAAGTTTTCTGACCTGCCTGATGGATGAGCCGACTGATATCCTTGTCTTCTGCCGATATCAGTCGACTCTCCTCCTGCCATACACACAACCGAATATAGTATGAAACTTTATTATATACAATATTTTCTGTGTCTCTGGCCACCATTAGTGCGTTGAAGTTCTTTTACTTTTGCTCTCCAAACAGCATCTTTTCACACTGAAATAGTGTGGTGTTTTGTCTTCCAGATGTATCACTAATGTCTAATCAGTTTAAAAATGGAAAAGATAGGAAATACCCCTATATTAGGTGGTTCGGCTTTGATGAAGAAGATGGAGTAATGGCACACGTAGCATTTCCTCACCTGCATATTTCAGATGTTAGAGAAATGTTCAATACTCCTCTGTTCCACTTGTCATTGACATGAATGGAAACACCAGTCAAGGCCTGTAACAGCTGGTTTATGGCCAAAAAATTCACTCGTGTATTTTTGTGAAACTTTCCATTTGCATGCAAATAACAGGAGATACAGAGCTTTACTGATGCCTCTAGCTTTAATGTTTTAGAATTATATTCTTGAAAAGTTAAACAGGTATGTGAACATATACATAGTAAACAAATATTATGCTATTGTATTTTTATGCATATGATGTTATAAAATGGCTTTTGTCAAGTATAAGAACCACTATTAAATCAAGCATCTCAATAATGCATTTATACAGGTCATGGAACTATGAGGGGGAAGTCTATTATCCTCATTTTTTACAACAGCAGTAATCCTGCAACACAAATAACATCAGTAAGCACTAGTTGATTGCTAAGCACTGTTTATCAGGAAAAAAAATTCCAAGATATTACTCTGTGTACTGTATGTTAGTAGTAATTTTTACTAAATTTTTATATGTGAACATCAATATTAATCATGAATTTCCCTTCTGACTTCTATTACACTCATAACTGAAAGAAGATGGCTCAGTTAATAATCCCATATTCCACAAAAAGGGCAAACGTACTATAATTGGTTGTCGGAAGTATTCATCAACTGCTGCACTTCTCAAGCCTGCCAAATTGACCCCATAAAAGTTTTGCTGGTACCTAGACAGAACATGCCAACGGAATGGTTTAATGTCAAGTTGCATACATTATTGGAAGATTTTAGCATGGATCTAATATACATTTTGCCTCAAAAAGATGGGTATGGGATCTGTTATCCAGAAACATGATATTCAGAACATTCAAAATTAAGGGAAGGCCATCTCCTAAAGAGTACATTTTGGCCTTGTACTTGGTGGTAACTAAATTGGTGACATATGATATGTTAATCCAAATTATTGAATGCCACCACAATTACAGAAAACTCCAGGTCACAGACATTCTTAATAATAGATCTTATACCTGTACCTGCAGTGCCAAACTTGCTCAACAAGACCTCTAGTTCATCCTTGCATTAATAATGTTACAGGTTTTATAAAGATCTATGATGGAATTAGATGATGGGAATTATTCTGGGCTGGCAGCGCTAGGGCCTGGGCCTACCATGGGATTCTGTGGCCAACCCGACCCTACAAAACAGAATTCGTTTTTATCTCCATCTCTTCAGGGACCATATTTACATTTATTCAGAGAAGGACAAACTAAAAAATCCCAGTCAGACATTAGCAAATGGAGCCAAGTTGGGGTATTTTTTTTTCTGATGCCAACATGGCAGTCAGGTTTCTTCCATGATCAATAAGCTCAGTAATTGTATTTAGCCATGAAAAACATCATAACATTTTTTTAAGAGAACAAGACCTTTTTTCACAGGAAAATACCATATTTATAATCTTTATAAAATATTTTTTTTTCAAAAAAATAAAAATAATGCACTTTACACAGTAGATTCAATTAGTTATTAGCATATAATTACTACAGTGTAGTGCCCAAATGTTTAAACAAACGTTGGACATTGAATTTCTGCCATACTTTCCATGTCACAATGTATTCAAATCAGCGGTTTTCATGTTTTTTTAAAAAAACCTTTCAGGGCTATGGATTGTAGAATCCACAGTGCTGGTATAAAATACACTGCACATTCTATATACAGTATATCATCAGCCACCAGATAGCAAAAGATTAATCATATATACATATTGCTACTTAAATTTTTAGGCCTACTCCATTTTTAAGGGTTTTATTTCTAGGGATGCACGGAATCCAGGATTTGGTTTGGGATTCGGCCAGGATTTTTCAGCAGGATTCTGATTTGACCGCATCCTTCTTCCCAGTCAAACCGAATTCGAATCCTAATTTGCATATTTAAATTAGGGGCGGGGAGGGAAATCACATGACTTTTTGTTACAAAACAAGGAAGTAAAAAATATTTTCCCCTTCCCACGCCTAATTTGCATATGCAAATTAGGATTTGGTTTGGTATTCGGCCGAATCTTTTGCAACGGATTCGGGGGTTTGGCCGAATCCAAAATAGTGGATTTGGTGCATCCCTTATAATTCTTATTTATTAAAACAGGTTAACTGAACAGGCCAATCCTTATCTTACCATTAGTTTCCTTAGCCCTATTGTAATTTGTCCCACCAGTGGCAATATTACATTTTGCCAAGTTCCATGTCACCTACTGTATACATATACTTACTAAGGCCACATTTAAAGCAATACTGACACGTTCCTATAAAAATCATAGGAACGTGTCAGTATAAAGTATGTGCTGTACCCAGAATATTTTGCCTCAAAGCTCCCCCTCAGAGCCACCCCAGCCCCACACACCTGCACTGACACAACCCTGCTACTAAAAGGCCTCCTAAGCCATTTCAGTGACACTGGGCTGGGGGCGGCGTGATGCTTCGATAGGATAATAACTAATGAAAACATGAATCCAGCCTATGTTAGGATCGCTCCACCTCCAGCGCAGCGTCACTGAAATGGCTCAGAAGATCCATTCGTAATGTGAGCTGTCGGCTGCGCAAAGATTCACAAGGCTTTGGGGCGGCTTTGCGGGGGGGCTTTGAGGAAAAATATTCTGGGTGCAGCACATACTTCATACTGACACATTCCTATGATTTTTATAAGAATGTGTCAGTATTGCTTTAAGGTCTAGCAAGATTTCAATAAAGATATAGTAGAAAAAACTATTACCAGAAGTTTGCCCTGGAATAATGTTCTGTGTATAATTGATCATCTGAAAAAGGAGCCAGGTGAATATCACTGAATGTGGGAAACATCATGCCTGAAATATAAAAAGTTCACTTATCAAACCAAAGGTTTACACCTCAGCAGCTTTCTTACAATGAAAATCAGGCCCGGATTTGTGGAGAGGCCACCTAGGCCTGGGCCTAGGGTGACAGGATTTTAGGGGGCGGCATGCTGCCCAGCCACACCCATATTGGTTCAGAAATACTGGGGATACGCAGGAGATACTATAGTTTTTTAAATTTCCCATGCGCCAATTTCCATTGCTCTGGTCCTGATGATGAAAATTTGCGACAAACGGCAGTGGGCCTAGGGGCGCCCACTATGTAAATCCGGCCCTGATGAAAATATATTAGAAGCGCCTCTTCTACTCAGTATGCGTGTTGTAGATTGAAATATAAATCAAGATCAAAGGTTAACAAACCATTAATGGAAAAACGATATACTATTGGTGAACTTTTGACAAATGTTAACATTTATACAACTGCATGCCATATAAATAAACTTTCTAAATAAAATCAATAATAGATTCTGTAATACAGGTGTGGAATCTCTTATATGGAAATGCATCCAGAAAATTACAGAAAGGTCATCCCATGGAATCCATTTGAATTATTTTATTTTCCTTTTCTTCTAAAATTAATTTTAGGTTTGATAATCCAAATTATAGAACGATCCCTTATTTGTAAAACCCCTGATCCAAAGCATTCTGAAAAAAAGACATCCAATACCTGTATTTCAAAAATAATCAAAGTTTTTCCTGGCTTTTGAATCAGGACTTGCATCAGGAAAGTGCAAAAATGGCTAGATTTCTTGTGCTCTGCAATTGCCATTGCAATGAATGTCCTCATTTTAATTATTTAATATTAAATATTGAAATCATTCTCTGCAAAATAACGCTCTGGAAAGTATTCAGTTATTTTTCAGTGCTTCATGTGTATCTGCTTACCTTTTGGTTTCAGCCACTTCTTGGAATGCAAGTAACTCTCCAATATTCGTTCATTAAATAGTGTGTATCCCATTGGCTCCGATATAATTACATCTACATACTCAGGGAGGGTTATTTCTTCAATTTTTCCACATATAACAGTGATTTTATCAGAGAGGTTGTTACTAATAACAAGCATCTACAAAAAATAGAGTGAAAGAAGAACTCATTTAGAGACACTGAATACAACAGGTGTCATCTACAGTCCCAGGCAAGTGAAAGAGCACTAGGGGGTTCATAAGTGCCCATTAAAGAACACTTGAGTCCAGGGGAGGGGAGGTCACTGAAGCCTGAATTCTGGGAAACATTCATTTGTGCACACGTGATTTCACTGTAGAACAAAATCCATTACCGGTTTTCCATCAATGCTACTGTACCTGGTATTGCATGGCCTTGTACCATAAAAAGAAGCTTTATTCAATTTCGATCGTATCCGTATGAATTTCCATCAGCACATTTATTTTATACAAGAAATGGCTATAATGAACTGACAAATTTAGCCAAGCATTTCCTGCTTTGATCAATGTACATGTTTGCCAGAGTACGGTTTGCCTTTTAAAAATAGTTATTATAAACATTAAGGAGTTAGTGCCACACTTTGGCCAAAATATGTAAGCTCATATGCCACGTCAAGGCCCCTCATTGTATGTGAGTCCTACACAATTACCATTCTAAATTTGTAGTGCAGAATGCACACTGAGCTTTAAAAGGTATTTTTTACATGTAGTTTGATATATTAGTATTTTTTATTTCATCTGCAGTTTTTTGTTTTTGCAAACATATTAGAATTTCTAAAGTCGATCTGTAAAAAGTAGAAAAAAATTATTCTTAAGCTATCAGCAGATATTGCTGAATTTATTTAGAGCTAGTGGGCACATAACAACATCTTGCAATACAGAATGCCTGGCAGATAAAATATAATTATGTAGATGATTGCACTGCATAACATAAAAGGTGGCTTACTTATGCTGTTGAAAGAGTAAAGAAACACTAAACAATTCTGTTGAAAATCGCTTCAGATGTTCTGCAGCAGGGCCCATTTTTATAAGGCAGCCATGTGACTCATTTACTGAATTATGCAGTCATCCTTTGAAAACCATTTAAAGATCTTTTAGATAAGATTTATTTTTGCTTTTATCATTTCCACTAACAAATCAGTGAGTTAGAAGAGCCAAGCTGTGTTAAAAGCTTTATGCAAGTATATTTTTTCTACATGGGTTGATTAAAAATACCACTCCTACCTCAGCATATTTTGCAACTGAGCTTCCCTCCACTGCATAAACCTTCCTTGCACCAGCTTGCACGGCAAAGAATGAGAGGATTCCCGAACCACAGCCAACATCCAGAACAACCTTGGGTAAGGAAATAGATAGGAAGTCCAAACTGAAAATCCATAAAACAAGATAAAGGCAAAAAAGACAGAAATGTTTAGATTTGAATGACATCAAATATAATAAAATTGAGAAAATTATTGAATAATTGAAAGTGGTGTGGAACGATAGGTGTCATTCATGGAAGGCTTACCACTTCATTTGTTTCCATATTGTAGGTAGCAAAGTAGCAAAATAAAGGTTATAAAAATATTTAAATACAATATATATATATATATATATATATATTATAGGGCCTGAAATTTTCATTAACATTTGAAAATGTATATGGGCAGGATTCTCACTGGTCCTTCTGTACGTTCTGGGCATCCAGCAGTCACTTGACCTTCCATCTTTATTGTTACTTCATTTATTTCCATCTAGATTTGTCCAGGTTTAATTATCAATATCCCCATCATCAGATGCTTTTATTCAGCATTCTAACTGTAATTCACCAGAATAAAGTTAAGTGCTTACTGACTGTGATTGGTTATTGGACCAGGAGATTTAGACCAAAACTAAAATAAGGGATTCCCAAACCTTTCTTACCCATGAGCAACATTCATAAGTAAAAAGATTCAGGGAGCAACACAAGCATGCGAAAAGTTCCTGGGTTGCGAAATAAGAGCTGTGAATGACTATTTGTAACCCCTATGTGGACCGGCAGCTTACAAAAGATTCTGTTTGGTAATTTTTGTGTTTTAATAGCCGAGTATGAGCCATTACACAACAGTAGCATCAACTCTAGGACCTGAAGTAGTATAGAAAGTACTGTGCATGCACAGTGACATCTACAGGCCATTTGTATAAACACCACATATTCCCCCTATAGTAGGAAATCATCTGGACACATGTAATAAACAACAATGCATCTTAAAGCAATAATAAGCATTCTTCACATGACATAGTCCTTGCTCCACGCAGGTAGTTTTCTGATGCGCTCAGTACGCCTTATAGGTTCACTTTCTTTAGGACTATTGCAGTTGGCATCAGGAGCAGGAAAATGTCCTTCATCAAATGGAGCTTCTCCAAAGTCATATCTAGCAGGCGCAAGACGACTTGCATTCCATATGCGTCCATCAGACAGTTCATATGTGTATGGTTTTTGCTGACATCTCACTTTAAGTGGTGTATTAAGTGTAGATTGTCCTTGTTTCAGTAGTCCTGGTTTCTTAATTCTGACTAAAGATCCAGGCTGAAACTGCACTTCCCTTGCACCACTATTCCTGTCAGTATAAGCCTGGCATTTGGCTTGTTGACGTTTGACAATGTCAGCAGTAGACGCTTTTGTAGGAACAGTATTTTATGGAAGTTTGATGTCTGCAACATGTAACTTAGTGCGCATCTGTCTGCCATGTAATAATTCAGCTGGAGATGCTTGGGTTGTTGCATGGCACGTTGCTCTGTAGTTATGTAGGAACTCTGTTGTAAATACTTTCAAAGATTTCCCAGTAAGATTTGCTGTCTGTAGTGCATCTTTCAGATTTCTGTTAAATCGCTTGATTTCTCCATTTGCTTGTGGGTAAGATTTCCTATGCACAATATTCCTCTCTCTCAGAAAGAATTCAAACTCAGATTAGACAAACTGTGGTCCATTGTCTGATATTAACTCCTTTGGATTATCTTCTCTGCTGGAGATTGTAGACAGAAATGTTATTACTGTAGCTGATGTTATATGAGAAACAAATGCAATTTCAGGCCACTCTATCAGAGTTATAGCAAATCTACAGTCTGTAAAAGGACCCACAATATCAATAGCAAGTTTTTCCAAGCTGAATCAGGAAGTGGTACTGGCTGAAGTGCTGGTGTATGTGTGATAGCTGTTTTGTCATGATTCTGACAAGTAACACAAGAAGCATTGACAGTTACCACATCAGCATGCATTGCTGGCCACCAGTATAGTTCTCATACAATTCCTTGATGACTCTCATGTTCAAGTTGTATGAGCTTTTCACTCAAGGTCTCTGGTACCAGTAAGCGGTGAGCTCCACGGACAGGATAGCCATCTACTAAGGACAGTTCATGTCTAATCCTGTAGTAAGGTCAAAGTTCAGGACTGAGTTTCTTCTCAGCAATTGGCCATTTGCTTTGTAAGATGTCCCATAGTTTTACTTGAATTAGAAATGTGAGGCAAGCTTGCTTAAAAGCAGAAACTGTAACTGTAGATGATAATATATCAGTCAATGCTACAACTTCTATGTCCTCATCCAGTGTATCAGAAGCTGCAGGTAAATGAAAACATGACAAACAATCAGCAGTAACATTTTTCAAACCTGGTTTGTATTGTAGTTGAAATTCATTAGTCTTGCTGGCCATCTAGCTATGCGCATTCCAACTTCTCCTAGTCCCTTTGTTGTAAGCAGTATAGTTAAAGGGCTGTGATTAGTGCATATGGTAAATTATATACCCCATAGGTAGGTTCTCCATTTTTCTGTTGCCCAAACACATGCTAGAGCTTCTTTTTCAACAGTTGAATACTTACACTCTTTCTCTGTAAGTGTTCTGGATGCAATTGCAACAGATTTCTCTGAATGATCAGCATGGATCTGTGTGAGAACTCCACTACCGCCATAGTATGAAGTATCTGTAGTAACCATAGTGGTTAGTGCAGGATCAAATAAAGCTAGTGCTGGACTGTTCACAGTTAACTGTTTCACTATTTCAAAGCTATGTTGAGCAGTCTCTGACCAAACCAGACTTGAAGTTCCACGTAGTAGTGCTGTAAGTGGCTCCTCTTGTGAAATTATATGACCCAGAAATGACAGCTGATTTTGTCTGAAGAAGCATTTTGGAAAGGTTCAGTTTCAGTCCTGCAAAATCAATGCATTTCCGAACCATTTCTAGGTACTTGTCATGAAGATCTATAGTTGGAGTGTAGACAATTATATTATCCAAGTAGCATTGTACACCAGGTATGTCATGGAGTATAGATGACATCAGTCTTTGAAAACAACTCAGTGCTGAAGCCAGTCCATTAGGTACATGCTTGAACCAAAACAAACCATCATGGGTCATAAATGCAGTGAGGTCTCTTATTTCTTCATGCAGTAATACTTGATGATAAGCACTCTGAAGATCAAGGGTGGAAAATAATTTTTCTGCTCGGAGTTCTGAAAATATTTCCTCTATGTGTGGCAAGGGATAATTATCCCTAACAACTGCTTTATTTGGTTCACGGAAATCAACACAAACCTCCCGTTTTCTTAATTTTTGCAACAATGGTGAAACCCATTCGGAGAATTCTGATTTTTCAATCACATCTTGCTCTACAAATTTCTTTAGTTCCTGTGAGACAGTCTCCCTTATAGAGTAGGGCAATCATCTTAATTTCTGGAGTATTTGTTTTACATCTGGTCTCAGCTTAACTTTGTATACAAAGTTCTTTGCACAGCCCAGTGAAGTGTTGCTTTGTGGTGAAATTTTAGACACGGGCTGTATGGCAGGCACCGGTGCTGTAGTAATGAGACCATCAACTAATTGTAGGTTTAATGCAGCAAAGAGATCCCTTCCAAGTATAGCAATACCCTTATTCATAATGTAAAAGTCACATTTTGCAGTAATTGATTCAAGTTGTACAGTCACTGTCAAACAATCAAGCATAGGGATTGGATCCTTTAAGTAACTAACCAGTCTCAGGGCAGGTGTAATATGTGTATCTTTTGCAAACTGTTTCAAGAAAATATCCTTTGGTAGTATAGAAACAGCGGAACCTTTATCAAGCATCAGGTTAATGGAGTGTCCCTTGTCAGCAGAAGCAGTAATGACATTGACAATGCATATAAACTTGTCTGGAATAAATGTAGCAGTTTTATCCACACTTAATACTGTAACATTTGTAGTAGTGACTTCATGAACATCTTTAGCAAAACTATGGCAGATCTTAGCAAAATGACTCACCTTTTTTGCATTTGCGGCACTGTTCAGCTTTTGCAGGACATGTAGCATAATTTGCAGTGTGTTGTGTTGAACCACAACGAAAGCAGTATTTTTAATTTGTATTTGCTGCATAGTTTTGCAGTGAATCCCTTTATTTAGCACTGTATTTTGCCTGTGACTATGCATTATTAGGCCCCAGTGCTGTATTCATAGTCTGTACTTTCCTAGCAGTTCCCTGACTGAGCGTTTTAGCCTCTGCCACTGCGGTTTCAATTTGACTAGCAACTATAATAGCCTTTGCAAGGGTTAAATCCTGCTCTAGGAGCAGTCTCTCTCTAATGCATGGTGAATTTCTTTTTTCCACTATTTGGTCTCTTAGTATTTTATCTGTCATATTCCTAAAGTCACAGGCAACAACCAGCTCTCTCAAAGCTGCTACAAATTGTTCTGTGAATTTGTCATTATTTTGTCCACGTTGGCAGAATTTCTATCTTTCAGCAACCACATTTACTCTTGGCACAAAAAAGTTCTTTATAGCAGTAAGAGCAGTTTCATAAGTCTGAGCAGGTAATGGTAATGTATAGAATATGCGCTATCCCTCTGCTCACAGGCAGTGAATAAGTAAGTAACGTTTTCTAGCAGCAGAAATCTCCCCTTGGTCAGCAGCAATATTGTAATATTCAAACATATGGATCCAAGCAGTAAAAGGTATGGTAGGCTCAACAGTGTTTGGGAGAAAAGGTGCAGGCTGCTGCAAAGGTAGAAGAGACATCTCGTCGACAATTTGTTGTGTTTTAATAGCCAAGGATGAGCAGAGTATAACAGTGCTTTATTAGCAGTCTCGTGCAGCCATTACACAACAGTAACATCAACTCTAGCACCTTAAACAGTATAGAAAGTACTGTGTATGCACAGTGACATCTACAGACCATTTGTATAAACACCACAGCAGGACACCTGTGTTTAATGTAATCAGAACTTGCTTACTTGAACACATGTCCAGGAAACCTTAATAAAGTCAATAGAGTTGTTTTAATGTTTTAATGCCTTACACATAAGCCCCCAGTTAAATAATGTGCCATATGGTAGAAAATGTATGGGGGGAACCAGTTGACCAAAAATTTTGAGGTTCTTTGTACTCCAATGCACTTCACCAGGTCAGAGCTGGTGAAGGCAAGTCTGGCGAAAGTGGTAATGTTCAGTAAAATCTGCACCTTAGTGAATTTGCAGAGTTACGTCCATTTGCCAGAGCGAAAATTTGCCTGGCATTAGAGTGCGAAGCAACGTAAGCGTCTATCCCCTTTGCTGGCAATGTGACGCCTGTGCCTGTTAGTAAATCGGCGAAGTAACAAAATGACATAATGCTGCCGAATTATTGCTAGCGTTAGTCACTTCACCCTTTAGGGTATCTACCACTAAGAGGCAGATTTATCAACATTTGAATGAAACATTTTACTGTTTATTAACTTTTTGTAGCAAAAAATTACAAACTCTATGGGGTGAATTCACAAAAGTGGAGATAGCCCATTTTTGGAGTAAAAGAGGTGGTAAATTGGTGTAAAATACTTTCTCCATATTCACAAACAGAAATCCCCTAATTTCCGACTCAACCGACACTTTTGATCTTTTAGTGAAAGAAAGACAGTTTACAGACACTTTTATGAATTTGTCTTTCAAACAACATAAAAATGGCACAAAAACAAAATTTTAAACATTTTCTCCCATTTTAAAAATGGAGTAAAGCTCAGAAAACTGTTCCCCATGTGTCAGATGAATTCTAAACTAATCTGCTCTGCTTTGGTTCAGCCAGTCTTAATTTCACTCCACTTGTAGGTGCCTCATTGGTGAAGTATTAGAATAGTAATAGGGATTAGCATTTTATAGTCAGGGCACAAGTTTCTGTCTAACCCTAAAGGTGTAAAATAAAAACCTCATTACCAAACAAGTAAAACACTGATTAAACAAAAAGTATATTTTATATAATTTTAACTTACAGTGTCCTTATTTTACTAATTTTAGTTTATTGAATGAGGCATTATTAGCAACTTGATTGAATATATTATAAAAATCTAAAGGAAAATTAGAGTCTCCCAGTCAATTTTTTTAGTTTTAGCTGGACTTGACCTAAAATAATAAAAAAATATTCTTGTAGAAATCCCTAAATTATGCAAAGTAGTATTTTGTTGTATTTAGACCCTAATATCTTGTTACTGATGTGGAATCACACAAACATCCCGAAAAAAATGATGTATAATTTCCCTAGGTAAAATAACCCCCTCCCCCGGAAATTCCAATTTAATGGCTAACTGACAGGTATAGTAACAGCTAAATTCAGAAAAAATTTTGCTAAAATGTTGTGCGAAAGACAAAATCTGCAAAACTGTCTGTTTAAAAGACAAATTCACAAAAGTGGAGATAGAGGTTTGGGAATTTGGGGGGAAATCTGACATTTTTATCTCCATTTTTATTTTGTCTCAATATCACCACTTTTGTGAATTCCCCCTATTTGTGCAAAAAGATGGTGAATTCATGAAGACTTTAATGGGAGTTGTATTAGTACATTTTCATTTGAAATTTTATCAACACTGGGCAAATTTGCCCATGGGCAGCTACCTATAGCAACCAATCGGTGATTAGCTTTCTGAAGCCAGCTGCAAGTAGAATAATGAATGCAGCAATCTGGTTGCTATGGGTAACTGCCCATGGACAAATTTGCCCAGTGTTGATAAATGACCCCCAAGGTGTAGCTTAAAACCCAAAATCAGAAGTTCAAAATAGTCCTATCCTAAAAATTTTACAAAATAATGGAAGATATAGAAATACATAGAAGACAAAGAAAGATATTGGAACTTTTTGGGGCAGATTTACTAATGGTTGAATTTCCAAGTGAAAACACTTCAAATTTGACCATCAAATTTTTTTGGGGGGCCATTTTCGATCGGAAATGAACCACATAGGTAAATTTTCGAACAAATTGAAATTGCTCAAATGCGTTGTTTGATTTCAACGATTTCAACCAAAAGCCTTCGAATTCTTGGCACTTAGAAGAAATTACAGGACAGGCTCTAGGAGGTCCCCCATAGGCTAAAATGGCAATTCAGCAGCTTTAAGGTGGCGAAGTGTTGAATTCGGTTTCAGTACTTCGAAATATCGAATTTTCGCATTTTTTTAAATTCGAATTGAATTTTAGGCTATTTGATAGCTGAAATAGCCAAAAATTACTTCAAAATTTGTTATTTTGAATTTTCACTTCGACCCTTAGGGGCACATTTACTAAGGGTCAAAGAGAATTTTCAAATAAAATTTTAATTTCGAAGTAATTTTGAGCTACTTCGACTATCGAATATCACAGTCACAAATGTTGACCAGCGCCTAGGGCAACAGAGAAGCCAGAAACACAATATGGTTTAATATTTTCCAATAGGTTATTTGACACCCTGTGAGTAGATATAGTTTCTATTTGTGCATAGAAGTAGACAGATATTATCCCTTTAAAACTGACACCACCGCTCCCCTTCAGCAGCCTTCACTGAGCTAACTACTTACATAGTTACATAGTTAGTTACATACTTAAACTGGGTTGAAAAAAGACAACGTCCATCAAGTTCAACCCCTCCGAATTAAAACCGAGCATCCACACACACATCTCCACTCTTTCACACAAACAAACACAGACGTTATTAATCCTATGCACAATGGGACTCAAACTGCTCAATGGACCCCTGGAATTCATATTTAGGATGTTTTTTTTTACAAGACCCAAAATTCTTTTTTCCATTTAAAAAGTTTTGTCATGTTCAATCACAAGTCCTTTGGCAGGTTTTGCTTTCAGAGTAAGGCAAATGAAGTTCTCTGTTCCTTCTCCTCATGTCTTTCCCCGCAACCTGTGATGACGTCACTCTCACCCTCCGCCTGACGTGTTTCGCCAATCCAATCAAGCCTCTGAAGAAGATGCAGCTACAGTAGCGTATGCATTAGGATTTCGTATGGAGATGGAGTGTGATATGAGACCAAAGGAATGGAGTTGCAGCAGTACATACAAGCATACATACAGAGGTTTGCTGAGGTGACCAAACAAACGGATCTCTCCCCAATATGCGAATTTAAGGTGGGCGATATCAGGCTGATTTGATCTTAGCTCTCAGGGTCCAACGTTCTGATCACAATGAGGAGAATACGGGAGTTCAGATCAAGGAACGCATCAACAAACCGATATGGTCCTTGGTCTGACAGGATTTTTAAACCTGCCTGATCGACATCTGGATGACTTTCAGGCAGATATTGATCATGGAAGCCTTCTGAGGGCCACATACACTACCCAATAAGCTGCCAACAGATTCATTCAGCCCATGTATGGGCACCTTTAGGCATAAAGAGAGAAGTGACTCAGCTACATATGAAGGACAACCTCCCTATAATATAGAACTCTTTTGCAATGCTACTATTTTCTTGTTATCTTTATAGTTTATTTATAATTATCTATAAGATTTATCTATGGTTAAGACTTTATTTATAGTTATTTCTTATGTTCTTTCACAGGGGCTTTACCACTTCATGGGCTGGTTAATACTATGGGGTAGATTTAATAAAGGTTGAAGTGACTAAAACTGTAAGATTCACCAGCGTTAATGCTTTCAGGGACTTACTAATGGGCACAGTCGTCACTTCACTAGCGAAGGTGATAGATGCTAGTGTTGCTTGCCATGCCAGGCAAATTTTTGCTCTGGCAAATGGACGTTACTCCGCAAATTCATTAAAATGCAGATTTTTACTGAATGTTACCTCTTTTGCCAGACTTACTTTCACCAGCTTTGACCAGGTGAAGTGCATTGGAGTGAATAGAACTTCCTCAGTCTTCAGTTACTTACATCATATTTTTTAAATGGAAAAACTTCTAAGCTTCAACAACCGCTGTTGCCTTTTCCTTTTTTCAGGGTGATGGACTTCAAAAGTCTAAAAAAATATTTTGTGTAACCAGTTTCCCCCATGTATTTTAAAACATATGGCACATTATTTAACAGTGGGCTTATGTGTAGGGCATTAACACAACTTTATTAAATGTATTAAGGTTCCCTGGACATGTGTAATTATCAGTGTAAATGTAATGCATTAGATGCATCATGTAACATAAATAGCTGCATTCCACTTTAAATTTCCTGTCGTATGCAAATTAGCCTGAGCACAAGAACTCTATCGAAGTTGTGCTAGGCAGAATTGAACGCTAGTGCATCTTTGCTTTGATTTGCTCGCACTGCTGAAGTAACGCTAACGTAAATTCACCAGCGTTCATCGCCCGGGACATAACTTTGCATCTTAGTATGTTAGCGTTCTCTGGGCTAATTTTCACCTAGCAAACTGTTGCTAATTTCACAATATGGTCGGCTTTATTAATAAGAAGGCAGAAACATTTTAATCCTTCTTTAATAGTATTATCCCTTAGCAGTAGTTGGTTTATATTTCACTGGGTTCACATGATTCCCTCGAAATATGAAGCAGTATAAACACAATGTGACTTTAGTAGGCTGTTTGGTTGCATATTTTATTCTGCTTTAATATGTGATGGTCCTTCGGTAGCTTTTATATACTGTGCTTCATTCAGAGGCATAACTACCGGTGCATTTAATGTGCAGTCATGCTTCTATGGACATTTTATTTTGTATTGAGTTTACAGAGATAATATTTTTAAACCATTTTAATGCATTACAGTTTGTTTCTGAATAATTAGTTTTGGTTCCGAGTAGCATTATTCCTTTTTAGTGTATAGTTTGTGTTGTGTTCTTTCACTTTTAGTACTAATTAAATGGGTTATACCATGTTATGTCATTTTGGATGATAATTTCTCAATAAATAATTGGGAGTCATGGTATCAATCTCTCCTCTAAGGAGTCCAACAGAGTATGTCAAAGCAAGTTATTCAAGAGAATCAAACAAAGATAATGCAATCATTTTGCTTTGAAGCAGAGGGTCAGTAAAGACTTATTATTTGTTATTTGCTATGGTTTTCTAAACCTATTGCAATCTTCTATCCAGTTGTCTCAACACTAAGAACAAGGATTTATTATTTCATACCAGTGATGACATGTGCATTAAATGCCATTTTGTTTCTTGTGCAACAACCACAAAAAGACAGACATGGTAGAGTTGTCCACAGGTAGAGACTCAGATATCCTTTTGCTGTGTGTATAACTAATAACCTCTTACCTTGTTGTTGAAATCAACATGGTTTTGTAATATAGCTCTGTGATATGTTGTGGTCCTTACATAGTCCTGCAGCATATTCTGTTGTTGAGATAAACAGCCATAAAACTGTTAAAAAGAAAAATATGGTGCAATAAATAACAACATAATACTGTGTGTATATATATATATATATATATATCTCTATCTCTCTCTCTCTATATATATGTATATATATATATATATATATATACAATATTATAAATGAAACAGCACTCGTTTGTTGCAAAAGTGTATTAAAATTTAACGCATCAGTACAGCTGAGTGAGTGCTGGGGCAACCTCTACAATTGTATATATATATATATATATATATATATATATATATATATATATATATATATATATATATATATATATATATATATATATATATATATATAGTATGTATAAAAACAGAGTGGAGAATTTAAACATAAATATGTGAAATCTAATGACATTCAAGATCTTATGGAAATGTATGACAAAACACGTAATAATTACATTTGATATTAAGGTGTTATATGTAGGAGAATCTGAATACCCTCTTTAATAAGATAGCGATTTCTGCTTTTTTTGCAAGCTCTCTGGTTCTTCTATGTGTTTATCCTCTGCATCATATATGTATGAGGTTGAGCAAGACTGGGTAAATTTATAATTTATGAAGGAAATCACATTTAGATCCCCAGACTGTCCTTGTGTTCTCACTTATTATAACTAAGTGGCTGGGGGTACAGGTGCAAAACCTGCACCAGGCCCCCACAGTCTGCATCCCTCTCGGAACACATGCTAGGAACAAGAGCTCTACTTTTGGCCTCCCTGCCTGGTTTACAGTCATGGTGTGTTGACACTGGGGGACCTACTGGGGAGCAGACCTAGGTGTGGTTGCACCTGCTGTTCCCCAGGTAGATAGTCCAATGAGTAGTACTGAGACACTGAGATTTGTGATTATCTCTGGTACATGGCAAATAGGAATGAACATTATGGTGTGTTTTGTTTAACTGAGTCATTTTAACTGAATTTCCTGGCATCTTAACCAGCATTTGTAATAAAATAACTTGGATTAGTGGTAACATTTTAATTGATTGCTCA
The DNA here is from genome assembly GCA_024363595.1 of Xenopus borealis. Classification (NCBI taxonomy): domain Eukaryota; kingdom Metazoa; phylum Chordata; class Amphibia; order Anura; family Pipidae; genus Xenopus; species Xenopus borealis. Next base: position 114,122,470 of record CM044432.1, on the reverse strand, counting down.
GTAAGTCCTATTGCAAACAAATTAAAAAACATTAAAACCTAAATAAATCATGACTATATACCATTTTTTCCCAATCTCAATTTTTTTTTTCAACAAAAAACATATTAAAGAAAAAGCTTTTGTTGCCCAGATTTTATTTACAAATTTGATTTGCTAAATCACAAAAAAAAAAAAAATACCCGGGAAACAAAAATCACCATTGTGGGACTCCCACAATTTTAGTTGTAACTCAAAAAAAAATTACAAAACATGTTTTTATTAAAGACTTGGGAAACATATAATTTCCCTTATTTCCTGTAGACATTTCTACAAAAAATATTATTAAACCGATACTATAGTTGGCCAATTGTGTGCATTCAAAAAGATGTTTTGTAGGAGGTTTTTGAACTTTAGTCTAAAGTTTGTAGAATCTTCTACTGCTTCTAATAAAGTACAATAAATACCTGGAAGTATTGTGCAGCTGATGATTCCTCTGTGTGCTGAGAGAATACATTGTGTTCCTTCCTGTCATTCCTATAACTCTTCAAGGCATTGTGAAAAGAACTGTACTCTGAAAAGAATATGACACTCACTCAATAGTATAGCACATAATGCACTGACTCTGCTTTGTATGGAAATAATGTACTGGTCTTTCATCATAGAAAACTACCCATTTATTTTGAGAAATATTCTGATGTTAATAGCAGCAATTAGAAATATAAATATAAAAGACTTTCGGCGAGGGTCTATTGTAAAGATTGCAGAATATTCTCCTCCATCAGCTGAATTCTAAGGCAATTCATTATTCATTTTCAAGCTGTGATCTGTAAATGGCATGAAATCTGTTTTTGGAACTATCAGAGGCCTATTTATTAAAATTTGAGTTCATAAAGTAAATGAAGTGTGAAAGCACTACCTTAATTAAAAAAAAAACACAACAGTATATTTTTGGGTGTGTTATTCCATGGAAAAGAATAAGAAGTAAGAATGTAATTTTTTCCATAAGCTGGAAAAATAAATAGACAAAACTGTTAGAGAATACTCCATTGACTTCTATACAACCTTCCCAGCTATGTTTTTCATAAATTCGGACTATTTGAGCTTTCAGTAAAAATTTTTTTAACTGTTTTTCACTTTGTTTTTCTGAAAAGTTTACCATAATGCTTCATCCCTGAATGCAGAGAGGCTGTGGCTACTCTGCACTTCCTATTGATGGCCCAAACCAGTAGAACAGTTTCATCAGGCCTGGACCGGCAAATACCAGAGGGGCTGCTATAAGATGTCATAGAAAGTGACTATTAAGTGGGCTGGTGGGGGCTATTTGGGCCTCTGTGTACTAGGAAAGCCAGAGCCTATTTTGAATCCCAGTCCAGTCCTGAATGTCATTCAGCAATACTAACAAATGATGGTACATTGGAGTGCTAGGTTGGCTAACGTTTGGTAACCTTTGAAGTGGGTGATTTTTTGAGACTATGGGGAACCAAGAACAACTCTTACAGAGTGCTGATTGGCATGTTTGGCAGTCACAATGACGGTTCACAAGAACAGATAAAACTATGTTTGAATTTAAAGCTGAGGCAAAATGATATATGTAAATATAAATGTTAATTCATGTCATAAATTATAAATAACAATTACAAATTCAAAATTATCTGAATGACATTTTTTATTCCTTTCTATTCCAAAAATCGTTTTGGGAAAATTACCATTTGTAAAGGAAAGTCAAAGTCACTGGGGGTAGGCAATTTTTTAGGCCCCCTACAGAAACTCTTAGGGCAATTGTGGTAGTTTTATTTTCTTTCACTTTCCAGTGATCCATGGTGCCACCAGTAAGACAGCGTGGAGTACTTTTTCCAACTTTACTATATTGCTTTTCTCCCCAAACCATTTCTGTGGTATGGCAAAAGAAACTTACAGTTGCAAATACAGGTTTGGGATCCATTAACCAGAAACCTGTTATCCACAAAGCTCCAATTTGCAGGATGGCCACCTCCCATAGACTACATTTTAATCAAATTATTCACATTTTTAAAGATGATTTCCTTTTTCCCTGTAATAATCACAGAATATGTTTTACTTGTTCCCAGCTAAGGTATAATACATCTTTGTATCTTTGTGGCAAAACAATTATAATGGCTTAATTTAATTTCTAAATGATTTTTTGCAGACTTAAGGTACGGAGATCCAAATTACAGAAAGATTCCTTATCTGGAAACAATGGTCATGCATTTTGGACAACAGGCCCCATACCTGCACATGTTAGCTGCGGTAAAGATTTATGGTGGTTCTATTGTTTCATGTATTTAGGCATTTCATCACAGTATCATCATCAAAAACAATTTACTAAAGGAATCGCTAATCTTAGATAGTGAAAACCATAATGAGACTGAATACGTTTCTCTGTAGCACAGCATGCAGACAGACAAACAACAGCACATGTAATACTCACCACTGTATGTCTTAAAATGCAATAATACGCTATTGAAACCAATTGTAATTAGAACTGACTGCTTTCCCACACGGCAGTATTCTGTATCCTTGTTAATCAAACTCTTGAACACACAAACTCCATCACCTGAAGGAGGAACAACATAAACAAATAGAAACAAATTTAAAAATGAACACAACTGAATCTGTCTTGTACTAATTGTAAAAATGTGTATTATTTATACCCCAATAACACCAAATGCAGGATTCTTTGAAGGAACTGGTGGTTTATCCTAAAGTTTTAGCATTACCTGACTGCAGACTGGTTTACAATTCCAAAAAGCTTTGCTGATGTGGTGTTTATACAAATGGCCTGCGGGTGTCACTGTGCACAGGACTCGTACTGTGTATACACAGGACTTTCTGTACAGCTTGAAAGTGAAAGTAGGAAGTGCTGCAGTTGTGTAATGGCTGCATGAACCTGCTAATAAAGCACTGTTATACTCTCCTCATCCTCGGCTACCAAAACATAACAGCTGAAATGCCTGATGGTCAAGTTGCATAAATGTCACTGGGAAGTATACAGGTAAATAGTGCTACACATGGAATTCTTTATAGTAGAGACCACTCCGTAGGTTTTCTCAAACTATAAATCTATGCCAGCCTGGATAAATGTGAGTTCAAAGTAACCCTTTTAGTAGGATGAGCTATTATTAGCATAATTTAAGGTTAATAGATGATGCTTGTGTATCTCAAGATCTTATGAAAACTGACAGACAACATTATTTTAATGGCACTCCATTATATGTCACCACCCCACTCATAATTTGTCACACTGAAATCCATGTTTGTAGCACACTCTCTGCATTACATGTAAGAATAATAGGAAGCTTGCACAATTAGTTGTTTCTCTCACTTGCTTAATGTATGAGCTGCATCCAAATATGATAGACATAGGGGTACAGTAATTTTTTTTTTAAATGTAAATTTTTTATTAAGTACTCATTACAAATATTATAACACAGATGCATTCTAGATTATCAACATGTTTACATGACGTCATGGTATGTTACATTTCTATATAAATGCATTGTATCCTGATGAAACTGGAAAGATTTTTGGGGTACGTAATAAAGAGTAAGGTAAGGCAGGAGTTAAGAGAAGGGGGCGGGGAAAGATAGAAAAAGAAAACAGGTCTTAGCTATGTGGGGTACAGTGATTTTGTATAACACTAGCGCTATTCATAAATTATGGCCATTTGCTAGCATTTGGTCAGAATGAATGAGGAAACTCTCTCATTACTGCACATTTTTGAGTAGCAACTTTGCAATGTTTGTGCTTGATAAACCCCTCTAACAATCTGACCCAATGATATTATCTTGCTATTTGTGCCTTTGTGTCCTTAACATATACCACCTTGCTCATGCTTACCCTTTTAAGTTGTTACAATAATATTTCATGGGCCAGTATGCATAATCTGGCTGCACACACATGACAACAGTTTTGAAACTGCAAACATAGGTCAAAGTAATTTGTCTTTCTGTCTACTCTACATAGTACTCATATTTACAGTTTATCAATTGTTTTTTTTTCTATGGGATGACCCTTCAGGAGAACATCTATTCATTTCCCCATATTCTTAATCTCTATTCTTAAGAGTTTTCTTCCCCCTATTCTATCTGTTAGTTCCCTAGGCCTGCAGATTATGAAAAATGACATTGATTATTGAGCACAACTTACATATATTTGCATCTATTCAAAATAGAAATGAAAGCAAAAAAGCAAACATGAAGTGCCATAGGTGTAGTTGTATAGCAGCATAATAGTACCTGTAATAGTAACAGACTTAATACAAGTAATAAATCTTAGGCTTGATATTCTTTTTAATTTTTGGCATGTCCCAGCTATTTGTTAAGGGCCAGTTATTGTTATTCCCTTGTTCAAATTGCTATTTCGCTATCGCACAAAGATTTGTATTTCTGAAAAAGATATTGTAGAGTACCACCATGAAGATTTTGGCATCCCATTTCCATGGAAATTGATGCTGTTTGAGAAATGCCTCAGCATCTGGTGTAGGGGGCTAAAAGACCCGTACTAGGTTGGATAGGTATTAGAGATATATAGATGATATTTTGTTGTGCCCAGTGTTATATACTGCAGACAGATTGCCTTTTGTTACCGGGATGTTTTAACACAATTATGAAGTAGGGCAAGGAGTGGCTTTGGACTCGCACAATAACTGCAACCATATTTGTGTGACAACAATTGCAGTTGCAGTTTGTAAATGATCCCTATAAGAATTAATTAACTTGACAGTCAAATGAGGGAATGTAATAAAAATTGGTAATGGAAAAACTATTCGCAATGGGAAAATGTATGCCTCTGTGCGAACAATTTTTGCTTTCCATGAATTTAATATGGTTTTTGCAAACTCAGTTTGTGGAAGAGAGTTTGTGAATTTTACAGCTTGTGCCAATGGGCAGTCGATGTAATAAAACTTCTTACTGAAAAAGTCGTTATGTTTGCTCCAAAAGATTACGACACCTTCAAGCACTTCTTAAGAGCAATGCGCAATTAAAATTTGCAATGCAATAACAGTTTAAGGAACAATATTACATTGCGAGATGTGGATTTTTAATCTTATTGAAGCATATTCTTTTGCTCTTTTAGAAGTTGATTATATTCTCCCCATAATCTAAACTGTTCCATGGGATCGTGGGTGGTTTTCAACATTTTTATCGTTCATAAGAACGCGTGATTGCAGTCTGTTTCCTGCCAGCGGACTAAAATTTTGAGCATCAACAAATGGTCCTTGAGGAAATATTGAGTTACATCTGGCTCTATGTTAGTTTTACCTCAGAAATATCAGAGAGCAATGAGTTCTAATTTGTGTGCAGTTTATTATACAATAAAGCCTTAACATTTCCAGTCAGTTTTTGGACTTCTTTTGCTGTAATTTAGCATGAAAAGCACAGAATGCATTTATTGTGGCCACCTGAATGTGTGCACTGTGCAGCTGTATAATAAAATGAATTCTGCTGTCTTATTTTCCAGCTCTGTTAAATAGGACGTGTCGTTGTTATACAGAGGACAATTTACAGAAATATATTTTTCATGAAGACAATTGTATTTTCTTCTGTTTGGCAAGGCTAAAAATATTGCAAAAAAAAAGGAAGAAAGAAAACCATTACAGCTGCATTAAAGAACTAAGGACACGGTGTGCTTTCATTCTAAAACAAGCCAAAGTCTGCTTCTTTGAACTCTAGAAATGATAATGATTCTGGCAAATCACCTAAAAGGATTTAAAGGGAATCAGGTAAGAGCCATAATTGTCACCTACAAAAGCAGTTTCAGAACAGGGTAACTCTTTCCTCTCTTTATTGGCATTCAGTGCTGATAGAACTGCTCAATTGTGGCTATTATTCTCCCTGTTATTGCTAGCACCTTGTTGTAAAAATAATCCTTTTAGGTTAGTCTACTAGGAGTGATTTTCCCATAACTACTTGGAATGCTGCCACAAGATTGAATAAGGCTGAATAATGATGCTTACATGATTCTAGACAGACAAGCCCCATTGAATAAACATAATACTTTATTAATGTACCAAGTACATTTACATTTATTTCCCCAAAACCTAAATTTTGTCTTGCCATTCAAGATAGCAGTATTTCCTTAAAGTCATTCATACTGAAAAAATCAGTTGGGGTAGCTAGCAGCAGCTTGGGACAAAAACATTTAATAAATAAGCTTGGTATATTCCGTTGCTTGAATCATGGTTTCATCTGAAGTTCTGAAAACCCACATTAGTGGCACAGACACAGAATCTTTGGTCTGAAAAGTATGATTATACAGAAATCACTGGCTTCAGGGTCAAATATCTGACAATATGTAGAATATTGTGAAGGGTGGGTAAGGAAAATCCCTCCCTTTTTTGCCGAAACAGGTAAAGGAACACATCTTCTATCTTCTACCATTTAATTCTACCATTCAGTTAAAGGAAAACTATATCCCAAAAATAAATACTGAAATGGCAGTTAGTTTATATCATAATAAGTAGCATAGTAAAGAATCTTACCAAACTGGAGTATATATATTTAAACGGCACCTGTTGGCTAAATATACTATCCCCAACCAGTGCTGGACTGAGAATCAAAATAGGCCCTGGCATTTCAGGTACACAGAGGCCCAATCATCCCACTTAGAGGCCCAAACAGCCTCCACCAGCCCACTAAATAGTGACTTTCTATGGCAACTTATAGCAGCCCATCTGGCGTTTGCCCTAACCTACAGATTGCCAGTCCGGGCCTGTCCCCAACCAAAGGTGTGGACTAATAGAGCCCACACTCCGGTTTGAGGTAACAGTAGTTTGTTTTTTTAATTGCCCCCCGCCAGTGTTAGGTCACCCACACTGGAAGGGAGCTCCCAGTGTGAGCAGCTATTTATTATGAATATATTCGAGGCATCACACACTCTGGTTCTTTGGTGCACGTTCCAATGGTGGTGACAGTCCACCTGTTATATTGATAATAGAACTGGCACTCTAATTGGGGGTCACAGTAATTTTTTTAAATTTGCGCATCCATTATAAATGGCAATAATTTTTCAACAATGGACAGCACTGTCTTGACGAATAAAAAGCCTTTATTTTTCATGGCTATGACCAAAAGATACAGTTACTGTTACTGTATCTTTTGGTCGAAGCCATGCAACAATAAAGGTTTTTTATTCTTCAAGACGGTGCTTTCCATTGTTGAAAAATTATTGCCATTTATTATGGATGCGCAAATTAAAAAAAAGTACTGTGACCCCCAATTAGAGTGCCAGTTCTATTAGCCCGCAACTTTGGTTGGGGATAATATATTAGGGTGAAGAAGTGCCCTTTAAGTAAATATTACATTCTTTTCCCTTGAGCCCCCATTTAATTATATTCTTTGTGCTTCCTCAGAGATTACCTGTCCAGCAATACTGCAGCTCTACTTTAAAAGGAAGAAATATGGAAGCAAAAGACAGATCTTTGTCTGTTAATTGGCTCATATGGCCTAACATGTATGGTTTGTCACATAGGAAGAGACAAGAAGGATCCAGCACACATACCAAAGGGTGTCCAACACCAAGAAATTCCAGGGTTTTATAAATGTTACTGTGACAGTATTTGTTAAACTACATCATTAAACTAGAGTTCAATGCTCTGTATGTGAGCGCATGTATATTCTTAGTGTAGGACATAAACAAAGCATCCCACAGAGGGTCTGGCATAGTGATTAAAAAGGCTTGGTTAATGGGAAATATGCAAGTTATGGGTCACACCTGAACAACTCTTGGGTTAACTCACAGACTTTACACAGTGATACCATAAAACTATACCAATTTAGTTGGTCTTCCATACAAAGCACAATTCAGCTGAAACAATCAACGCCATAACAGTAGTGCACTGGGCCCCACTTCTAAAAAAAATCTTCAGAAGGGCCTGGACACATAGCAGGGGAGGATTTCTGGGAACTATAGAGGAAGCAGACTGGGCCTCCTTGTTCCCCTGAAACCCCCACTATGCAACACTTTGAAATGTGCCCTGGTAAAAAGCATCTCACACAAATGTTAAATACTTATTCTGAGTCTTCCAACATGCTGCTTCCATAATATTAACTGGTAATTTAGCAGAAATAGACAGTTCTTAAGTACACATTTGCATTCTCCCTTAAGTCCGTTTGATGTAGCATCTAATATAGCTGTCAGAATGACCGCTTTCTAGGGCTTGTGTGTGATCTAAACAGATTTCTAAGTGATCACGTTAGTCTGTTATGATCATAAATTGATGCAGGTGGATGGAAGTTTTCCAGGTAATTACAAATAGCTGTGCTACTTGAAGCCAGCCATCAATTTCAGCTCTCTTGATTGGAAGCTAACATAAAGAATAATGTATTTTTCTCCAATATAAGCAATACAGCAGAGCAGCCTGCTTTTCATTTATAATATAGTATGCATTAAAGTATCAAAATAGTGACAGCTACTTTAACGTTAGTGGAGATTTAAATTACAAGATAAAGAGAAAATATCTCTATGTAATCTGTTGCTCTGTGGCTGAGATATAGAAGGTGCATATATATATATATATATATATATATATATATATATATATATATATATATATATACTGCTGAAACCACTTAATGTACTGTATGTATCACATTATGATTTGCAGCCCTAAATATGGTGAGCATGCAGTGGCATTTAGAATTAGTTTCCTTAGCAGATTCTAATTGGTGAATCTATAAATATAACTAGCGTCTTTGCTTTTGCTCATTTGCATATATATTCCTTATGCTGCAGGCAAATCTCACTGACACTTCGAGGCTCATTTATCTTGGAGCCACTGGAAGAGCAGAGAGACAGCTGGCACTAGGTCATCACATAGTGCTGTGTCATTCATGCCACTTCAACGGGATTTATGCTGCTTCTCCTGAGCTGGATTAAGCACTAACCCAACCAAAAGAGAGAACTTGGGTGGTTATAACTGTAATGTTTATATAAATGGCCTGTAGATGTAACTGTGCACATGCGTTATACTGTGCATACACAGTACTTTCTATACTGCTTAAGGTGCTAGAGTTTATGTTACTGTTGTGTAATGGCAGCATGAGCCTGCTAATAAAGCACTGTTATACTCTACTCATCCATGGCTATCAAAACACAACAATACCATCACTTCAACTACATAAAAGGGAGTTAGGCACTCAAAAAAAACTACGGAGGTTACACAATTAAGATAAAAATAAAAAAACCCTTTATTTGAACATCTCTATTGCCTTACAAGTTCTGTGCTGTACGAGCACTTAATTAAAACCCTAATTGACATCAGCAGGATGCACCTATTTATTAAAGCATCCACCAGTAAAAACATAGATAAAAAAAGGCCCTTTAAGAGACTTGCATCTTTAATCTAAAAGTCCTCCTTTCACTTCCTCATAGTTGTGCCAAATTACTAACGCTCTAGGGTTCCCACACAGCGTATAACACCTGCAGTGCAGAGTATGCAGTGCAGTTTTGGACTCCAGTCCTTAAGAGGGATATAAATGAGCAGGAGAGACTGGAAGACTTAAATTATGAGGGTAGACTGTCCTGTGATTTTTTGGACAGACATAATATCAAAGGCTATTTTGATACTAAACTCTACAGTTAGTATAGCTATGGGCATATATGGTTTGTGTTTGAAAGAGTGGAGATGTGTGTGTGTGTGTGTGTGTGCTGGGTTTTAATTTGGAGGGGTTGAACTTGATGGACTTTGTCTTTTTTCAACCCAATTTAACTATGTAACCTATACAATTAGGTGCATAAATTGTATTGATGCAGAATGCCGCAAGTGACACCAGCAGGATGCAGCAATATTGTGTCCAATTAAAATTGAAGCACATATGCAACTTGCCTTGTTTTAATGCATTAGCTGCAATTTCTGGAAATAACATGGTGATTGTGTGCAAAATTTAAATTTGTACAATGTACCTATAGTACTTAAATCACCCCCATTATAAGTGAATAGCCTCTGTTACATACACATGAAAAGGCTGGTAAAATTACTTGCCATTTATGCACTTCTAATAATTGCACTGAGCTCCCATTTGTAATAGCATTTATTATTACACACTGTTGCATTGTGCTTCAAGCCATATTAAACAGCTGTAGGCCAACTACAGATACTAGGGGGGAAATTTACTAAATTCACATGTATTCACATGAAGGATTCGAATAGTCGATCAAATTTTCAAAAAGATTTGAATTCGAATTTTGAATATGCAAATTAGGCAAATTCAACCAAATTCAACAATCGAATATTCGAATTTGAATGATTAGAATATTCAAATTTAATTATATTCGAAAATTCGATGGTCGAATACTTCCCCTTTAAATTTAAATTCGACCCCCTAGTTTGCCAGATTAAACCTACTGAAATGGTGATCATTCCCTCAGATTGAATAGGAAAAATTCGATCAATCGTTTAAAAATCATTCAAAAATTGCTCGAATTGCGCTAAAAAAAAATTAGAATTTTTTTAAATTCCCCACTATTCCCTGGTCGAATTTTGAATTTTTTTTCATTCGATATTTGACTCTTAGTAAATCTGCCCCTAGAAGTTGTAGTTCAATATTTCACTGCTGCAGACAACTCTTCATTCCAAAGAATGCACCGACTCCCTCAAATGTTGCCATTTTTTTCACCATTACATGTCATTTTGAGGAAGTAATGTACTCTAGAGAGATGGAGCTAAAAAGGCCTATTCATTGCTTTACACCTTTTGGCCAGTCAATAAAATAACTGTTTGTAAGAGTTGTCTTTATACCTCAGTGTAATAAAATACTGCTCTCCTTGTTTTTATATTACTGCAACGTTTAATGTAAATAAGCTTGATTTATTTTGTCATAACATAACCAGCATGCACCGATCTCCAGCAAATCTCAGTCTTTGAATTCCTCTCAAAGACTGCCTTGAATGGTGGGTAAATACAAACCAACTATGAACAGAACAATGTTTTCCTATAGCATCTTCTATATTTTCATTTATGAATGGATAGATAAATAATATATTCACTTCAATGCATTTGGTGTGAATAAAAATGGCTATTGACTTTAATGCATTTCACATTTATTTTGCCAAAGCAAAATGGGACAGATTCACTCATCATATGCCAGGAAACTCCTATGGGAAAATATAATAAAATTCAAGACCAAAACAATTACAATACAAATACAAATTTGCATTTTACAATGCAATACTCTTACTCTTAAACTGTTATGGCATTTCAAATTGTAATTGTACATTGCAAATTTTAATTGTGCATTGCCCACTTTTAAGGAGTGCTTTATGGTGTTGTAATCTTTTGAAGCAAACATAACTTTTTCAGTAAGAATTTTTATTATATTCACTGTTTACTGGCGCAAACTATAAAATTCACCAACCTTCTTTACCTGTTGGAAGTGGTCGCTAAACAGTTTCCGAGTTAGCAAAAGCTTTATTAAATTTACACAAAGCTATTTTTGTTCACACATAAGCATAACTTTTCACATTACTAGAGTTACATGGACATTGTTTGTATATTAATACAGGCTATTTTAATGCTTGTTTTACCAACCATTGAATTACAGTGGAAAGCATCAGGTGTTTTTCTTTTTCTAAACATTGAAACATGAAATTAGGGGCAGATTTACTAAGGGTCGAATTTCGAATGCAAAAAAAAAATTGAAATTCGACCAGGGAATAGTGGGGAATTGAAAAAATTCGAATTTGGAATTCAAATTTTTTTAGTGCAATTCGGTCGATCAAACGATCGAATAGGGAAAATTCAATTTGAATTCTTAGGGAATGATCCCCATTTCGGTAGGTTTAATCTGGCGAAGTAGGTGATTGAATTTAAATTTAAAGGGGAAGAATTCGACCATCGAATTTTCAAATATTTGAATAAAATTACATTTGAATATTCGAATCATTCAAATTTGAATATTCAAATCATTCAAGTTTGAATATTCGATGGTCGAATTTGCCTAATTTGCATATTCAATATTTGAATTTGAATCTTTTTGAAAATTCAATCGAATATTCTAATCCCTCATGTTCATATGTGAATTGAGTAAATCTGCCCCTTAGTGTTTGAGACCTTTTTCATTAGCAGGGAGAGTGGGCAGTGTAAAATATATGGGAATTATGCAAGAGAACTAGTTTTAGCCTGCTTTGGACTAAAGAGTGGTAGAATGGTCATCTCTCAGCAGGACAATGATCCAAATTACAAGTAACACCAGAGTGGATCTAGAAAAAAAAGGGAATGATCCACAATGGAATAGTCAAAGGACTGATCGTTTAAATCAACTGTGGCAATTTACCAAAACTGAAGTGTCCTCCAAATAACCTGAATAACCTATAGCTAATCTGTCTGGAAGAATAGTCTGTTAATTAAAGTTGTTACAAATATTAGCCCTACAAAATCGGTGTGTGGAGAAGGCATATCTTTTTGTTTTTATTGTTATCAATATTTTGTAATAAATATAAATATTGCTTTTTCCATTTTTCTCTGTTGTGTTGTTGTGTATATACTGCCCTCACACAACATTCACCCATCGCCTACCTACCAATAAGAAATATTTGTAGGTGTGGGCACAGGGAAAGATTGACAGAAGGCAACAATACAAATATTAATTCAATTTGTGATAAGAAGCTAAAGAACCTTTCATATTATACATGTACTTTTTGGTTGCTTCTACCATTGCCTATTTCTAAATGTAAAGCCTTGACAGCGCTAGGATAATATTGCTGCTCCTAAAAATCTATTCCCAGATGAAAATAGATGGATCTTTAAGAATGACTCACAAAGAAGAGACCATATAGACCATATTTATTTATGAGCATATCAGTAGTACATAGAGCTAAAGCTGCTAGAAATCCTATCATGCAAAACATCTTTCAGCAGGTGTTTATTTAATTCTGATGCTTGTCTGACATCTGTCAGCTGAGACTGCTGGACTACCAGTGTGTGTCTTAAGTAGGATTATCAAACTTTACTGTTGATCAGAACAGAACCAGAATCCAGCAGCAACTGAACATTGTTGTGGATGATGGTAATTGTACCTTTAAAAAAAACTAGATATTACTTTGCTTAATCTGATCATTTTCAGATGAAAATGGGTGGATCTTTCAGTAAGGTCATAACATTGTATAACGTGTATTTGTACTTGAGGGAAGATCCTATCCAGTTAATGAATATTTGAGTTTCAGGGTCACTAGATCATAAGGGGAATGAACAGTGTGATTTCTCCTATAAATCTAAGCAGGCTGCAGATAAAGCAGTAAATTAATATTCATAATGGTATATAATGATAGAACTTAGCCTGGCATTTACCATCCTCCAGCGTAATTGCTAATGTACAGAGTCAAATTGTTATCGTCAGTCAGTGACTATGATTGCATTTATTGAACAGATTGATGTAAAGACCCTTTATAACACTGTGCTGTGAAATACAAAGGAATAGACTTTCACCTATTATGTTTCTTTTTGAAGCAGATGCATTCTAGGTTGTGAATAAAAGGTTTACTAGAAAAAAAAACGCACTATAATTGTTGACTCAGTTGCCCTCTGAAATGACTGCGCTGCAGGGTCCCATTATCAAAGCATGTTGAGGTGATGGAAAATTATGTAGCTGACTGATACACATGCCTCTGTATGAAACTGCTAATGAAAAGGTTTATATGCTCACCTACTACAAAATTGCCCAGGGGACTAATTACTGTTCCATAAAGCAGATATTTCATGAAGGCACTGCCACCAGTCCCTGTGTACCCTGCTTATAACAATAAAATGTTCTTTTAAATGAATATTCCCTCACTGAACACATATTTAAAAATCTTATGTATTAATTTTAATACATAATATGTGGAATGAGGCTTTTTTATGGGATCCTGGGGTAGAGTAGCATGACTGCAAGAAACCGGTGCCCAAGTACCAGGAAATATGCTAATGTCTATAATGTTTGCCTTGAGGAAACATTCCACAAACTCTCAGATACCAAACTGTCCATACCTTAAATTATACCACATTGTATGGAATGAAAATTTTGCACAACAATCCACTCAATATGGAAACACAACAGTACTACCAAAACATAGCTCAAGGACACAACCAGCTGAGTCGTCAAACTGATATATTACTAGATTTGCACAATCGTAATGCTGAAAATACAGGACTGAAACTGGTATGATTGAATAATTATGTATTTTATTATGTTGTACTTTGATTAGTTATGCATGGTTCAATTTATTTACTATACCTTGTCTTTTGTATATTTGTACATCTTGAAATGTGATATCAAAATGTACTGTAAGTAAAAATATTTAACAAAAAGCACTGCCCTGTTATGTCCTTTTGCACCTCTTGGAATGGCCCTTGGGACTGATATCAAAGGGAATGATGTTTGATGCAAAATGTGTAATAAATTGTATAGAACTGGGATTTACCTGGCCAAGGAATACTGCTAAATTATGTTGTATACCCAGATTCCACCCGGTTACACAACAGAAGACATGCAATCATTGAGTATAAGTCGTGTGCACTGAGTAGTGTGCAGAATGATTGTTATATTTTGAGCATGGCCATTAGGTTGAAGACATAGGTGGTGATTTATCGCTACGACTTGTGAAAACCTGCAACTGATTTCAGCAACGTAGTGGTCACAGCTTAATGCTTCAATTTATTTCAAAAGTTGCACAGACGAATCTCCACGTGTGTCTTCGCCTTTACCATATCCTTTATGTAATGTGTTTTCTCATTGAACATCCCATTAAAATACATTTTACTGCCTCCCACTACGAACTCCAGGTTTTGATAACTTTGTTCAATGGCCACAAACATTCACTAAGTTTCTAGAAAATTAAAGATCACATTAAAATGTAATGTTGTTTGATCTTTGACCTTGTGGACAAATATCAGACTTCTGTGCTTCTGTAGTTGCGCTCCTAGAAAGACATTTGAAGTCCAGCTGAAGGGTCAGTTAATGGGAGATTTGTGGTTTTCAGGTGGTCTGGTCTTGTCTAAATTCTCTCCTGTTCTTGTTAAACCCTTAGATTTCTTTTTTTTTTTTTTGGAAGAAAAAAGAACAGATGCACAAATTGCTTACCACTGGTGAAAAATTGGACTTTGTACAAGTATAGTGGTACCCACTGTCCATAAAGTGATAAAAGCTATGTCACCCTCTATGCTGTTACTCTTAGTTCTGAATAATATTGTTGGACAAAAGACCAAGTAAATCACCTTTGTTAGTGTTGAGTTTAGGCCAGTTAAATACAACTAAGGGCAGAACTGACCAATCTGCATCTTGTAAGATGGTTGTATTTCAAGGACAGATGATATAGACACCATAAAATGGAACATAAATGTTATAACAAATTGGTGGTAGTAATTTAAAGTAGGTCCCCGTGGCTGAAAAGTCAGAAGGTCAGAGGTTGCTGACATCTGGCCCATAAAAAAAGATACTCAATAGTCAGACAGATGAAGACTACAATGGTGGCAAACTAGTCAGAGCCCCTAAAATAAGCAAAGTATCTGTAGTGACATTATCACTTCTTCCTCAGTACATATTTCCATTACTGGAAACCCACAAAGTGCTTCAGCCAAATTTAAAATGAAGCATCTGAACCTGATGAAAGCCAAGATATCATAACACATTAATGTGTGCAGTATCAAAGAGATGGAAAGCTCTATTTCAGCCACCATCAACCCCAAGAAAATGACAGCAGCAGTTACATTCACATTCTGGCTTCATCGTTCTTCCTTCTTTAAACAGAAATCTACTAGAAAGTAATAAAAGTCATTTCCCAAGCCAACTGTTGAGCTGTCAAAGAATGAGAGACTGATGTCTTTAGAGCACAAAAAATATTTGTTCACAGTAGGTAACCCTGAGCAGACATCTGGCATTCATTTGATAATTATGCAAACCTGTAACCGTTCAACTGAGAAAATGAAAAATGCATTATGAAAATATTGCTGTTTCAGATGTGATTTCCATGTGACCTGCCTGTTCATTATCATTTATAACACCTTACAGGAAACTAAAGCTTTAACCATGTAATCATATATGAATGATGTAGCCTCTCTTGTAAAATATATTAACTTATTAGTAATGACTTTGTGGTTCCACCATTGTGTAAGTCTTTTATGCTACCATATGAATACATATATGAATATTCAGGTTTTTCTTGTATAAATTCCTCTGCAGCTCAAAAATACTGCACATTTGCAGGGGTACAACAGCTTTGATGTGATTCTGCTTTGTTGCTGTTGGAATGTTAAAGTTATAAGGCTACTTTTATGTTCTGTTTTTTTTTTCTCTTGGTTAATTTAAGTTTTATTGGCAATTGCTCTGGAACAGGCACAACAGGAATCAAGGATCCATTCAGGGCCAGATGTTAAATTACCAGCAACGGAAGCTTTTCCATTTAGAAGGCTGTGTTTCTTCTCTGGTTAGTTCCTGCTCATGCTGGGCACCCAGCTCAGTAAAGCTCTATTTTATGGGTGAAGGGAGTCCCCCCCTCACTTCCTTTTCATGGGCCATATTGACAACTTCACATTTATGTGAAACACAGCGATAAATTAAGATACAATGCATATCCTATATAATAAAGTTCAAGTGTCTCTGCGTCCAGTCCCTGTGTCTGTGGAATTGCGCTACTGCGCATGTGCCGCACGGACCGTCTCTGGCAAATTTACGCTGGCGAATTTATGCTGGCAAAGTAGATAGACGCGCAGCTTCGCACCCTTACGCTGTGGCGTGTTTTACCATTGTGGGTGATAGTCTGAAAAACGTAAATACGTTACCGTTCGCCGACCAGAGCGTAAATTCGCATGTTAGTGAATTTGCGTAGCGCAGGCGAAAATTCGCCTAGAACAATTCTGTTTTTATAAATGTTTGACTACATATGTTCTAGCAGCCGTTAATTTAACGGGCTTAATGTCTAGTGTGTTATAAATCTTGTTATGGGCATTGGATGAATGCAGAATTGCTAAAAACTCAATACTCATTCCACACCTGCCAAGGCTGTCCCAATACAGCCCAACATAGCCAGGGACTTACTAGAGAAACATCTAAGTTGGCGCAATAGAAATACATTTTAATAATAATATGTGGCGGCAGGCACCTAATGCACAGGTCACAAATTAGAGGGCTTACAACTGATTTAAGTGTATTAAATTTCATGCAATTGTGGAAATTTTAATCAGTCAAAAATGGAGCAAACATGGTCGCTAACATTCACAAAGGTGTTTGCGTTCATTTTTTGCTCTAATGAAACATATTATGTTCTCCCATTAAAGCTTTAAAAATAAGGCCCTAACTGTTCCCAGCCTTAGAAGGTTTACTTATTATTTACAATAGTTCAGACTCTTAAACCTATAAACAAAATGGACAATGAACTCAGGCACTATGCAATGATAGTTTCCTGACTGTGCAGTGCTTTAGGATAATTTGGACAGATATTCTCATCAGCTTTCAGGATTTTATAGAAGTTTAGTCAAAGGGTACATACTGCACTCAGCCCCACAGGAACAGCAAGGGGGTGCACTGGAGGAGCCTATGTTGTACACTATAGGGTCTCTTGTGAGTCCTAGAGCTGTTCTATAAGTGTAATTCCAATAGTTAGAATTAATTAACGGTGTGCGTTGTTCTTTAAGCTTTCCATAAGAAGCTGAACCCATACATAGCGATGGCACAAAAGCAACCCTATATACAGTATTTATCAGCATACACAGCACAACATCTAATTACCTACAAGTCATCTAATGTGTTAGCATCATGCAATTGCAAAATGGAGTGAAGAATGTAAGACCTGATTCATGGCCTGTCTTTAGCACAATGTGTACACTGTTTACCTTGCCTTAACCTGAGATGAGCCACAGCTGTTGCAATGATCTCAGAGTCTGGCACGGGCTATGTGAGAATTCTTGCTGGATATGGGTAGCTGGGATATCCCTCAATGCTGCATTCTATTGGCCACAGCGAGGACATGACATTTTCATTAATGCTAAGCTCCAAGGTACTGTTTGGCCTAATAAAGATCAACTTCATAATGTAACAGGCTCTAGAAAACACTTTACTATACAGAATATAACTCAGTGGGATACATTCTGTTTCAGGAACAGATATTCATTTCCAGTAATCTAACTGATATCACCTCTTATTGTAGCATTTCTTTTTCTCTGAACACACACATCTACACATTTCTGTTCACATTTCAAGGGCAACCGCACATAAAAAATTCTAACCACAAACATGCATAACTTAATGTTGACTGCCTGAACATATATCCAAATGTCAAACTTTGTCTGCACCTCATGAGTGCACTGAAGTCTATTACTACTGTGTATTCACTGTATGGAAAACAATCACTGCCTCTTCTGCAAAAAAAGGTTTTGGTGTAAAATCTTTCTAGTATATAAAGGAGAATATTAGGTTTGACACATTTTTGTTGCATGACTCACTAAAACTTGTTTATTATAATAAATAAATTACCCCTTGTTGGAAAATATGAGGATATTAGAAGTAACCTCAGAATTCCATGTCCTGTATAATAGCACTTGGCCTTTGACTTTGTGTTTTTATATGGTCATGGAACTTGGTAACTTTTAATATCCATAACTTATAATAGGGGTACTTTCTTCACTATATATATACTAAGTAATTATATATATGTATATGTACTGTATATTCTGTATGTGTATGTATATATATATATATATATATATGAATGGAGTTCATAAGAAGTACAGGTCCCTGATGAAAAAGTACGGAATGCTCACATGAGGAATGCCGCAGCTCAATGATAAAAACTGTTTATGGAAAATCATGCAGTAACATTTCAGTCACATTACAGAAGTGGTTACAGTGTGAGGTCTCTTGTAACTAAAGATTTTCTTTACTCCTTTAATGTTCATACTTTCATTTGAGTTACAAAGTTGTAGGTGATACAAAAAAATCCTCAACAGTCAAACTGCTGTTATAGTACATGCAATAATGCCTCAATTATATTGCTTTTGGAGCACTAAAAAGGGTTAAATCAAGCTTATCTTGTTGGCCATTGATGTAGCATCCAACATAAAGTAACATACTGTAAGTAGTGTTAAAGAAGATACCTCACCATCTGTTATGGTTATATCAGCTTCTTCTTCTCCTCCGGAATGGACATTAAGTTGTAAGGCTTTGGTGCTGGTGCTGCTGGACAGCTGCAATAATCCACATCCTCTATTATCTTCGCCTCCTTTCTTTTGCTCCTCACTGAGGAAGACCAGTCTGACACTGCACTGCAGTTGGTGGGGTGGAGGAGAAGCCATGAGATTGAGAGTGAGGGGGGAGAAATGAAAGACCGCAGCCCATACACTGCTGAGTTTCACTGTCTCTGAGAAGCTTAAAGAACTGGGCATACAACCAGCAGAGCTAAATTCTGAAAAGGAGGCGTTGGTTGAATAGGATCTTATGGTTTTTCATACAGAGAAGAAAAATACTCCTTGTATCTTAGAGACACCTTCTGGCTCATTTGGGCATCTGCAACAGAAAGTTTAGACTTATTTTTGTTGTCATTTAATGAAGGCTTAGGGACTAAGTACAAAATTGGCTTTAGAATACAGTTTACATTACACTACAATAACACTCCAGTTGTGCCAGTAATATTCCAGTACAATAATACCCTATTAATTTCACACACATGCATATATAGGTATAAGGCTCTTTACATAATTTGGATCTCCATACCTTAAGTCTACTAAAACAATTAAACATTATGTAAACTCAAAAGGATTACTTCCCCAATAGTTGAATTTAAAGCTGAGTTTAAAATTCTGGTGTGAATCTGTAAGCTTGAAAATGCTACACATTGAGTACCAATGCCTTTCACGCACCACTTTTCATGCCAGAGATTTGTCCTGTTGACTTCAATGGGTTATGCCCGGACTGATATAAAATAATGGTGTCTCAGTGTAGTCTAGTCATCATCTTAATGTACTTCAGTACTACAGGGGAACTTTCTAAATACACCTGTTTTTACACTGCAGGGGTAATATTCTATTTCCCCAGGGTGCAAGTGATAGACCACTAAAAGGTACAATCCTTAGTGCACATCTAATTGCCATTAGGGTTCTGGGGAAAGCTGCAGTTTGATCATTGTACAGCAGATTGCAGCATCTTTTGGTGTAAGTGAGCCCTGTCCATACCATCAACCTACCTGCCACTCCCTAACTTGCACTACTGAATGACACACAAGTTTGGGGATGTGTAGGTGGTGGGATAGGGGATGCATACTTTTGTTACCATTTTGAGTGTTGCCTAATGTCTCTGCCATTTGTGCAAACAAGTGAAAAAAATGTGCTAAAAAAGGCTGAAAGCACTTTGCACTTTGAAGGGCAGATTTACTAAATTCACATGAAGGATTTGAAGTTCAATCGAATTTTCAAAAAGATTCGAATTTGAATTTTTGAATGTTTTGGAAGACCACTTCAACCAGTGAATTTTGAAAATTCGATTGAATCGAATGATTCGAATCAAAATCTATGTGAATATTCGACTATTTGACAGTCGAATTACTTCCCCTTTAAATTTTTATTTGACTGCCTAGTTCGCCAGATCAAAGCTACCGAATTGGGTTTCATTATTTTTGATGGAATGAAAATATTCGATCGAATGGTTAAAATCGTTCGAATCGATCGATTCGCACGATTTTATTGATCGATCGAATATTTTCTATTCGATAGTTCGACCAATCGAATTTCGTTAAAATCCTTCGAATTCCATATTCGAATTTGAAGGATTTTACTTCCCACACTATTACCAACTATTCCCATGGTCGAAGAATTCGCCTCTTAGTAAATCTGCCCCTCAGTTCTGCATAGAATGCTACCCTTTATGTTTCTAAGCATAGACTATTTTACATTGCAGTAATATCTATAAATAAACCCTCCTGGAAAGACATACTTGAACAAATACCCAAAATAAATCTCTCAATAAAAGACATAAATTCACACTAAAATTTTAAATAGGGTTTAACTCCACAGAGGCATACCCAGATGTTTGTGTAAAGTGCAATGTAGAACAAGGCCATTACTTGCATGTGTTTTGGGAGTGCCCTAAAGTACAGTACTTGTGGACCTCAATACTCACCTTTATAGACTCTTCCCTCGGCCTGCATACGTAGTATCCAGACTCAAGAATTCTGTTTATTGGGACTCATTGGAACCATAAGCCTCCCCTCCAGTCAGACTATGCCTGCATCAACTTCTATAATATGCCAGAAAACCAATACTGACATGATAAACTATGGAACCACCTACCCTAGGCTGCTGGATTAAACTAATAGATGCAATTCTCCCAAGGCAGAAACTTACATGCCTGGCACATGGGAACATTGGTTGGCCAATCCACAAACCACATTTGTGTCACAATGGACTTCTGGCATATGAGAAAATGCGCTTGGATTACCCATCATTTCATTATTTTCCTCTACATTTCTTTCTTCCCTAGCTTTCTATCTTACTATAAATACAAAGGTTAATAAGACAATTTCACAAAAGATATATGTAAATAAAGCTCATAATGTAAAATCTGTGATGAATTCAGCAACTGGGGAATGGCTAAGAGGAACATTATTGCCATCTCCTGGTCTGTATGGGTAATTACTGTGGTTAATCCCTGAAATACAAAAATTATGTTAGCCAGATGATGCAATTCACTTGCACCACTGTCATAATGTTGTGTTTTCTGTAAAATCAAACGCTCAGAGTAATACTAGACTAAAATTTGCTGTTAGCTGAACACTATATTTCTGTGATTGTCCAGTTTAGTTACATAATATTCTTCTTGGTTTGATGGCTATATGTAAAAGATTATTTAATGTAAAAATAAAATACTTTGTGATGTTTTTTTTTATTTAGTTACATTGTATATTTTAGATTGAACTTTGATTTGTAAATAAGTATTAGAAATAATGTTTCCAAGAAATGTGTATTCTTATAAATGTATGCATAAAATTGAAACTGCCAGTTATTTTGAGAATATTATTGATGAAATTAAGAAACTTCAGTGGATGGTAACTGGGCAATTTCGAGGCAGAACTAGACACTGTATTTAATAGACGTGTACACTGGAATTCTGGGAAATAATTGGTATAACTTGGTAGGTAGCAATACTTACCCTTGCAATACGTACATGCAAAGAACTAAAGACTATAGGGGCAAATTCACTAAGATGCGCAAATTTGCTAGCGTTGGCTTCGCTAGTGTTCACCGCACTTTGCCAGGCGAATTTTCGCCAGCACTACGCAAATTCACTAAAGTGCGAATTTACGCTCAGATTGGCGAACGGTAGTGTAGTTGTGTTAGTGTTACTACGCTAGGCAGAGCGCTGTTACGCTAGTGAAGCCTAATTTGCATACGGCGTGAACTTTAACGTATAATAGAAGTATATGTTACAGCCACTACATTCCACTACACAAGCCCAGGAAACCTTTAATAAATTAAATAAAGTTGTCCTATTGCCCTACATGTGCCCCCTGTATAGTTGAGTTGCCACATGTTAGGAAATGTAGGGGGGAAGGAGGGTAACCCCCCCAAAAAAATATCGATCTTTTTCAGACTATCATCCTCCTATGCTAAAATACGCCGACGTTTTTTTTCAACCTTCTATCTATTGTATTGAAATTCGCCTGGTCTGACCAGGTGAAGTAACATCTAGAGTAAGTGCTAACGTTGAGGAAAATATTTATCTTAGTGAATTTGCGTAATTACGATCCTTCTTCAGTGCGCAACTTCGCCTGGCGTAAGGGTGCGAAGTTGCGCAAGTCTATTTACTTCGCTAGCGAAAATTCGAGTCTGTGTTAGTGAATTTGCAAAGTTGCGAAATGACGTCACGCTGGCGAATTAGCGCTAGCGTTACATGCTTCGCGCTTTAGTGAATTTGCCCCTAAAGCTGAGCTTATGGTGGAAAAGGCTTTCTTTTACTTCTTGGTCTTCAAAGGGCCACTGCCTGCAGAGCAACCAAACCTTTAATCATTGTGTCACCTGTATGACCACTTTAGACATATCCCTTTATGTACATGCCAGGCATATTCTGCTTTGAGGGTGACAAGGGGTTTTATAATGTGATACTGTATAAAACAAAAATATGTATGGTGCAAAGTAAAAAAAATAAGTTTGCCCCATTACTCATGTTTAAAACTAATTTAAAGTGCCACAGTCACATCAATATTTTTACACCTCAGTGGACTTGGCAAAGTTAGTTGAAGTAAATGTAAACAAAGATACACAAGCAGGGGCAAAACTATAGATACTCCCTGCCCAGCATGTGTGATTTAAATTCAGAGGATAGAAATGTGGATTGCACGTAATAACCAGGTGCAAGGTTTGTTGTTCTTAGTTAAACATCCAAAGAAAACAGCTTTGTTAGTAAAATTGGGTAAGATTTTTCTAACTGCCAATTTCTTTACAAAGTTTATTGTACTTTCATGATTTTTTTTTCCTTTCACCATTTTTACTTTTCATTTCAAGGTGGCTTCTCAACTTTATGAACAGTGATGGTTGAGGTGAATTTGAAGTGAAGGAAGTTGTATTTCTGCTTAGATTTTACACCATTTTTTAAATATGAGCCTAAGTAGAAAATAATATTCCCATTTTGATAGCTAACATTACTTTAAATGTTATGGTCTGATTAGGGTTCTTATGATTCGAATAATAAAAGATCCATTCCTAACATTCCTGTTCAACTATTTGAAAGGATGCTCCCCTATATCTTACACAATGCGCCATCGCCATAACATCAAGGAAGCTTCTACAAGCACTGGCTAGGGTTAAAAAGTGATAGGTAGATTCTTTGGTGCAAATTCACTAAAGTGTCTAATGCTAGCACTAATTCGCCAGTGTGACGTTAATTTGCAACTTCGCCGATTCCCTAACAGTGTCCCTGGCGAAAATTTGCTAGCGAAGTAGATAGACTTGCGCAACTCTGCACCCTTATGCCAGGCAAAGTTGCGCACTGATGAAGGGACGTAACTACACTATGATGATGAACATTTTTCTGAACGTTACCTCTTACACGAGATGTTACTTCACCAAGTCAGACCTGGTGAAGTTCAATACAATAGATAGGAGTTTGGAAAAAAAAAAACTTGAAATTTTTTCTAAGTCCCAAAAAACGCTGGCGTCTTTTACCTTTTGTGCGAAAATTTTTTTAGGGTTACCCTCCTTCCCCCCTACATTTCCTAACATATGGCAACTCAACTATACAGGAAGCACATGTTTAGGGCAATAGGACAACTTTATTTTATTTATTAAAGGTTTACCCACCTTAGCCACAGTAATTAATGTTGCAACTACTCTGTACTCAACTGTTGAGATTTAGGGGCAGATTTACTGAGGGTCAAAGAGAAAATTTTAAGTAATTTTTGGCTACTTCGACTATCGAATATGCCAAAATTCGATTCAAATTGAAAAAAAATTTACTCGAATTTTAAAATTCTCCATTCGAAAATTTAAGTACTGTCGCTTTAAAAAATTCAAATTCGACACTTTGTCACCTTAAACCTGCTGAATTGCTATTTTAGCCTATGGGGGACCTCCTAGAACCTTTAAGAAATGTTTTTGGAACTTTTTGAAAATCAAAGGATTTTGGCCAAATCTTTGAATTGTTCAAATCAAACGATGCATTCTAACGTTTCGAGCGGTTTTTATTCTACCGAAAACGGACCTATTCGATCAAAAAAGATCAATTTTCGATAAAAAAAAAAAAACTTTAGAGAAAAAAAATTAGATTACTTCAAAATTCGACCCTTAGTAAATCTGCCTTTTAGTGTTATAGTGGCCATTGCAAGTATCATTGGATGAACACATAGTCCAGGTAGCTATGGATGAGAACCAGTGTCTATAACAGTCGCCTTTCACCTCAGGAGGAGCCCTCGGCTAATTTGATGACACCAGGGGAGCACAGCTAAAGGTTCTGGACAAGCAAAGGGGCACAATTGTCTCACCAAGATATTGGATGAAAGAACACCACTTGGAAGACAGGCCATACAACACAGTGTGGAACAGGCAGGCCAGGCCAGGACAAACAGCGTAGAGAATAATCAGACAGGCCAGAATCAGGATTGGAGAACGTAGAATAATCAGTAACAGGCAAAGGTTATATTGGAGAGTTCGGAGTAATCAGACAGGCTAGGGTCAGGATTGGAGTGAGCAGAATAACCAACAAAGGCAGAGTCAGATTGGAGAGTACAGAATGGTCAGTAGGCAGGCAAGGGTCAATATCAGGAAAGACAATTAGGATTCACTAAGAATAAACACCCAGGAACAGACTGAATTGAACCTAACAATGGGCAATGAGATAAACACTGGAATCCCTTTAAATACACTTTGAATTTCACACTGTTGTGTGATAACTTCATGACACCGGCGGCGATGCACTAGAAAACCCAGAAGTGCGCGCCAGGCACGTCATAGGAAAGCTGGCACAGGAGGAGAAAGAATGCATGTAGCAGGCATCACTGCCAGAGGCAAGCGGGCATCCCTGCCGGCCACTAGACCACCAGAGAAAGCCACTGGACCATCCAGGTAAACTTTATTCATAACAATGAGTTTACTTGTGCTCCCTGGTCTCATCTTCATGAGTGTGATATTTTTATTCAGCGCTGCATAATATGTTGGCGCTCTAAAAATACATAATAATAATAATCCTCTACCCCACTGTACATGGGATTTGAAAAGGGAGGGGTAAGGTTAAAGACCACCTATTGCTAAGAAAAAAATATAAGGAACCTAATACAATATTCTGCACAGGTGAAAGAAGAGTGGTGAAACCTGACTTCCCACCTGTTAGAAGGAGGTTGATGAGACCCACAATCATTTCAGTGTCGCAGTTGCACAAGTAAGAAATACATTTAATTGAAAATGGTTTACATGTGTTGGTCAGGAAACATTTTTTTAATTAAAGTCAATAGGTTATACAGATCCAGTTCAACTTCCGCCTTGCATTAAGATTAAGCTGTGTACTAGGCAGTATTGTATTGCAGCATTTGCCAACATAGTTATTTAACAAACTGAATTGAATAGCAAGTCCCTTGCCTCAGCCGAATGTTCCCTTGTTGGGCAGAGCTGTTCCAGCTTGTGGCTGCTATTTTCATGTCAACAGGCCCTTGAAGGAAAGGGCGCCTCTAACAGCTCCAATATACCCCCGCCACAACCAGCTTTGAGCAATTACAAGTCTCAGGGGGCTCATAGTGCTTGAGATGCAGATTTTTATTTTTAACTTTGTATAAATAAAATATTTTTTTAATTGAACTTCTCTGGTCCTGTGGATCCGTATGAGTGCTGGTCGGCCCTGCTTCTTTTCCTTGCAGTACCGCTCCCTAAAGCTGGGGTCTGGCGCTGGTGCACCACATTTTACTACTCATTGAGTCATTTACAATTTATTCTGGAGCACCTTGTTCTCTTTTTACTACCGGTTCATTGTTCTACCACTGAAACACCATCTCACCCTCATTTCTAGACCCCTTGTACTCACTGTGGAGAAGCTATTTTACATCTTCTGTTGCCCATTGACATTAAAAAGGTAGATTAGAGAAATTATAATAATAATGTGCAAAGAATAAATAAGCAACATAGTTTTGTGAAGTATAAAATAATTACATATTTTTACAGAGATGACCGTTAATCCCGTAAGACCACCAAGCCCCAATACATACCTAGTTGCATTAAATATTGAAATGCTGCCCCCTGACTTGTTTGTGGCTATGACCAACAAATCCCTGGATCATTCCTTGCTGTTATGGGTTCTTCCTAGCTTGTCAAATGAACACATTTTTGTATTATTAAAAGTCTGGCTGCTTTCTAAGATTTTATAAGCTATACATACACCTTGTTTAAATATTTTTTTATGTTTTCATTATTCTAGTCTAGTAGTAAAAGTATATATTCTAATTAAAACTGTAATCACAGTAATGAACAAATGTATTTCACTGAATTCATGCATAGACAGCTACAATCATCAGGCCTTTCTCTGTTTTTATGATTCTCCCAGTAAGTCCCACTGTTTTCTTTCTCTTTTATGAAAACTGCTCAAACATACCCCCAAATCAGGGTACACTCAAACTAACTGTATTTATTACAAAATACATTTTCTGATCTAATTTCTGATAGGCAGCCTGGGAGAGCAGCCGGCTTGATAAACAGTACATACATTACGGGATGTGTTTTGTTTATTTTTGTTATTTTTCATTCGTAAATGTTGAACTTGGTAATGTACACATTGCTGGAGCCACCACCAAGAGAGAAAGAAAAAAAAACAGAAACAATGTGCTCAGCTTGATCAGGAAACAAAAGCAGTTTCAAAACACCAGTGGAAAATTTTAATAATGTGCAATACCAAAGACCAGCAGGAGCACCTGACCACATAGAAAAAAAAAAA
>CM044432.1:114084878-114095092 GCA_024363595.1 Xenopus borealis | reverse complement strand
AAAAAAAACACACATAGAAAATGCCATCCGTTCTCACTGATTTAACTAAAGGTGATGTACAGTTTACTGCACCATTAGTAATACAGATGCAGCCACTTGGATTTGCGTTTTTTTTTTGCAGGAGTTTCGCGAATTTATTCGCCGGCGGCGAATCTGAGGAATAAATTCGCCCATTACTACTCTTTATAGATCCCTAGTAAGGCCTCATCTGGAGTCTGTAGTGCAGTTTTGGACTCCAGTCCTTAAGAGGGATATAAATGAGCTGGAGAGAGTGCAGAGACGTGCAACTAAGCTGGTTAGAGGGATGGAAGACTTAAATTATGAGGGGAGACTGTCCAGGTTGGGGTTGTTTTTTCTGGAAAAAAGGCGCTTGCGAGGGGACATGATTACACTTTACAAATACATTAGAGGACGTAATAGACAAATAGCGGGGACCTTTTTACCCATAAAGAAGATCACCGCATCAGAGGCCACCCCTTCAGACTAGTAGAAAAGTACTTTCATTTGAAGCAGCGTATGCTTCACGGTGAGGACAGTGAGGTTGTGGAATGCACTGCCGGGTGATGTGATGGCTGATTTTGTTAATGCTTTTAAGAGGGACTTCGATGATTTCTTGGACAAGCATAATATCCAAGGCTATTGTGATACTAAACTCTATAGTTAGTATAAGGGCTTATATAATTTTTGTGAAGATATGTAGGGGTGAGTGTGTATAGATGCTGGGTTTTCATTTGGAGTGGTTGAACGTGATGGACTTTGTCTTTTTTCAACCCAATTTAACTATTACAATATTACACTATTGGTGGTTTCTGCTTCCCCATTTCTGTTTTTTATGTCTGGGTGGTAATCTCCTCCAAGATCAGACACAAGACTTTATAAAGGGATACAGAATAAGCCACAAACACTGAGGAATTGTGCAGTGTGTTATTGTTCTCATCTCTTTGTTAGAAGGTAGCATAGTTGTCCCAAATTGCACACAATACCACTGACATTTCTTTAATAGAACATTGCAGTGATAAGTCATATTTACTAATAAGGATACAAAGGAATAAGATGCAAGAATTATCGATATGACTGAAGATTAACAGTGGCTACAATATGATATGAACCCAGTGTAAAGGGAATAAATAATGGCTGTAGATGTAAAGTCTTAAGAAAGTTTTAAAACTCTTTGATACTCTTTCTTTGCTATCAAGAGCATTTAGGAGAAGTACTCACATTATTGAGATGTTATTTTGAAATAGGTGCAGTATATCACTTATTTAAAAACTATATTAAATATATAGTGTATGCTATACCTCCACATTTACAAAACATTTACTGAGACATGTAAATCAAGAGAGCACATTATTCTGATAATTGAATGGTAAAATGTAAAAGTAATAGAAAATAAAAATCTACATATCAGTAAAATGTATGTATTGTAACAGTTTTTTTTGTCATATATGGACTGTGAGGAGGCATGCGTGGCCTCTGTGCAACCTACTTCGCTTAACCATTCTATAACATAAACAAAGACTTCCATTTGAATGGGTGAAGGTCATCTACAGCTCTTATTTCGAACATAATATTATTCTTCCCGTTAACCATAACAAAAACTTGCCATTATATCATCAAAACATCATTTATCCAAATGCCAGCCACCATGGCTGCAGTGGGCATGTAGGTAAAGCCAATGCAGCATCAACAAGTGGCAAGGACACCATTTTTTTTACCCTGCTAGCTGACAAAACAAAGCCACATATGAACAGACCATGGAAATATATATATAAATATATATATAGAAACATTTATCGGCACTCATCAGAACATTGGCTGGGTGTTAACCAAAATTACTGATAGCAGTCCACGAAAGCACTCCCAGCAGTCGCCATTCAGCGTGTATCAATTAGTTTATTCGTGCATGGTGTATCAACGTACTTCGGCTCACACAGACGACGGCTCTGTGTGAGCCGAAACGTGTTAAATTATGTCTCCCCATCATTAAATTCATCATTGGACATAATATATTTTGCTACTTTTTTGTATGCAAAATTGTAATAATTTAATACAGGAGGCATTAAGTCTGGACATTGAGCTGCCACACAGAATTTCTATACCTTGCCTTTCTCACAAAAAAAAAAATTAGCCTAGTTCTGTTGGCTTGCAATGTGTTCAGTTATCTGCCTTTTAGTACAAGGTAATTTCCCTACAGTAACCAAACTTTTGTTCTAGTATATGAACTACTTCTTGTCCTGCGATGCAGAATGTATAGGGGCATCACTGGAATCTGTTACTTGCACATTCTGAATCGACTCACATTTAATTGGGAGCAGAAAATATATTCCAGCTTATTGTACAGGAACATTCTGACATTTATAACAGAGTTAATAATCCAAGGAGGCATTCGTCATAAAATCTTATTAGGTAAACTGAAAATGATACAGAATATGTCAAGGCACTTTCAGCACGAAAATAAATCTCAACCGCTTTTCACCAAGGTCTCACATGTTTGTAATATTCAGCACATAGGCTTCACCCATTTAAAAGGATATTTCTAAAATTAAAATTTTGTCTTCAGACTATTATAGACATGTCATTGTTACCTAACCGGCAGGGAAAAAATCATAACCAGAAAGACTCTGGTCTTTCTGTACCATACATGGCAGTTCATTACATTACAGTACACTTCATTCTTGCCTCACCACATTTTCAAGCAACCATCATAATTATTGCTGTGTTGTAAGGATAGGGTGAAGTATATGATGAAGTTAATGAGAGAGGATCCAACTAGTCTAGCAATCTAGTCTACAAGTGTTACTTCTGCTTGTATTTTGCATTTCAATAAAGAAAGTTTGATTTTGATGAAAAAAAATACTCATGGTGTATTGTCCATGAAGAACATATACTTTATATATTTCAATAGGTAAGTTCAATGGTGCCTTGAAGGCAGCACACATAATATTCTACTTTTTTTTAACTAAGAAAAGTAACACACTTAGCTTTTTAAGAGATTAAAAAAGCTACTCCAATGCAAGAACATGACTGTGACCAAAGTTTATAGAAATGCCTTCTGTTTATGCATTCTTCTTATACTAAGCCCTCATAGACAGCCCTATTATGGTAGAGTCATGAAAAGGGTATATATTTATACACCTATTGTATCTGAAGTCCTCAGATGGCATACAATGTACTTTATATCTGATCAGTGGTAAGTTTACAGGGCTCACTTGTGCATCTGTGTACTGACCCTCGTTCTCTCATTGATAGGCACCACATGAACATTGATGCTAGAGTCAAGAACATTGTAAAATGAATGACTTCAGTTTCCAACATTTTACACATCCAGTTAAAGGGGTTGTTCACCTTCAAACATTTTGTTCAGGTGGTTTCATATAGTTCACCAGAAATAAGGACTTTTCTAGTTACTTTCTATTTTATGTTTGTAACTGTTTTTCTAATATTGAAGTGTAAAGTTTAATTTTTCACCTTCTAAAGCAGCTCTGGGAGGGGGGGGGGTCACCAGCTCTTTAAAAGGGATGTATGATCAAAAATTAAAATCCTCTTTGCCGTTTGAGAATGAATAGAAGCCTTTTTAAAATTGCAATTAATTATTTTTTATAAGCCAGTTTTGAGTTGTGTTTCCGTTTTGAGCTTGGCACAATTAATTCCCCCACATACCTGCTCTTTCAACAGCGATCAAAACCTTCATGGCCTGTGGCCGTCTCTGCTGCTAGTCCCGCCTACAAACAAAAATGGAGTTGGCAGTCAAGCAACGGTGGGAGTGATGGTGAGGCACATAGAGCAGCCATCTGCAAACAAGACAGCCTACCTGTTTTCATGGACGGGCTGGACTAACAGAAGAAGAAGAAAGTTTTGTGTACTGCTGAAAGAGAAGGTATGTGGGGAAATTGATTCCTCTCAACTCAAAACTGAAACACAACTCAAAACCAGCTCATATAAAATAATTAATTGCAATTTGAAAAAGGCTTCTATTCATTCTACAAAGGGGAATTTAAATTTTTTAAAATGCATCCCCTTTAGCTGTTCTAAATGAATACATTTAGTTGATTCATTTGTTATCTTTGTCCCTGCTGAGACTGCAGACTCCCCAATTTCATTAAATATTCCACGGATGCGGCTGAGAAATGTATCAACTAAATGTAGCAAAATTGTAACTATTCAGAATCTGCGCCTGAATTACTGAGCTGCCAGAATGAAATACTAAAGACAGGGACATTAAAATGTAATCATAACTTTTGGGAAAACGGTAAAAAATAAGATGTAAGGCAATTAGTTGATAAATTTCTCATCAGAATCTGGGGAGTATTAGCAAGTATTGTATCAATTCTAACAGCTGCCTTTAATGAAACTCTGGGATTCAGCTCAGGAGGGAAAAAGATAACAAATGTATCAATTAAAAAGTATCAATTTAGAATAGCAAAATCATTGGTGACCCCCTCCACAGAGCTGCTTTAGAAGGTGAAAAATTAAACTTTGCACATTAATATTAGAAAAACAGTTACAAATAGAAAATAGAAGGTAATTGGAAAAGTCTTTTTTTATGGTGAACTATCTGAAACCAACTGAACTGGCACATGTATGAGATCCATTACCCAGAAACCCATTATCCAGAAAGCTCCAAATTACAGGAAGGCCATCTCCCATAGACTGCATTTTAACCAGATAATTCACGTTTATTTTTCAATAATTTCCTTTTTCTCTGTAACGATATATCAGTACTTGATCCAAACTAAGATATCATTTATCAAATACTATTGGGTTTATTTAATGTCTAAATTATGTGGGGAAATTCACTAAGAGCGCCACACTTCGCACCACCTCTGCAGGTGCAAATTCACTACCACTATGCTAATGTACTAAAACAGGAAGTTGCATCTCAGCAGTAGAATGCTGGTGAAGTTTCTCTAGCGTTAGTTCATCAGAGCGAGTATTTCATAGCAAACTTTTGCCTAGTGAAGCCGTTTCTGCCTAGTGAACGTCTTTCTTAGTGATATTGGTGAAAATGGTTGAAGTGGCCACTTATTATTACTAAAAATGTCCAAGGAAGTATAATAAATACAAAAGAGATCCACTAATGCCCTAGACATGAACCCGCCCTAAAACAAATCTGGCATGCCCCTCAATGGTTGGAAAAAAATGTTAGCAATGTTAGCACAAAAATCATTAATAGTTAGGACTTTTGAAGGCAATCCTGCTTTAGAATATGAAAAAGCACCAGCATTGTTTACAACTTTTATGACTTTTATGATTTTTCTGCAAACAGGACATGATGTCACTGACATAAGATTGAGGAGGATGTAGCTTCATTTTATCACTTCGCCAGGTCTAAGGTGTCAAAGGAAACTCAGGCAAAAGAGGTAATGTTCTGTAAAATTCAAACTTTAGTGAATCTATTTTAGTAACAATGTGGCTGTAGGCAGTATGGTTATTTAATAAGAAAAAGCCAATTACAGGGAATACTCCCAAGCTGCATAATGTTTTTTTATAGGTATGATTTCAGTGCATCTTAAAAATAATTTTTTCTCCCCTTTTTAATTCCTTACATTACACAAAGCTGGATAACTCATAATAATGTGTCAATTTGCTGCTATTACTTACTGCCTTGCAAATTGAAAGCTAATATCCAATTGGTTGCTATAGGTTACAAGAAAGAAATAAATAAAGGCTTTATTTGATGTTAACAGTCCCTTCTTCCTCACATTCTTTACAAAAAGAAAAACAAAATATAAAAGCTAAAACTAGTCCAATTTTTTAAAGTTTAAACAACTCACAAGAACAAGACAGAAAGAAGCTGAAGAGAAGAGGGTCATGTCATGCTAGACGCACAATTGAATTTGTGGTGGGTGTTCCTGACGGAACCATTTGCTGCCTCCAATTTTTCTGTGATAATGGGTGAACTGGGAATGCTGTCTAGCTCTTTAGATAAAGTAAAAACTATGGGACATAAGTGCCAGTAATCACAAAGAAACAACTGTCACAGCAAGAAAAAAAAGGAAACACAATAGAAAAGGTCTTTATGTTTTCCTTACTGAGCAGAAACATATATGCAGACAACAGCAGTCCAGCACATATATAAAAGCCGCCTTTTCTCACCATTCATTTGAACTGAAACTTCCATCCTTTCACAATGGGAAAGGTAAGTTGGAACCATAAAAGTTATATTTATTTAAGGGTTGGTTCACATTTACATTATCTTTTAATATGTTATAGAACAGCTAATCCAAAGCAACTTTTCAAATGGTCTTCATTTTTTTTTTTTAAATAGTTTTTGAACTATTTGCTTTTCTCTTCACTCCATTGCAGCACTCCAGAAATGCGTTTAAACCACCTTTATTCTAAATATAGCATAGTGAAGTTTCAGACATATTGGTGTGTCTGTTTTTAACTGATCCCATACTTGTTGTCTATAAATACAATGTTGGACTGGCCCCACCAGGGTACCAGGAAAGCTCCCGGTGGGCCCAGATGTCAGTGGACCCTCTTGCTTCTAACCATTTAGCCTATTTCATGGTCATTGGCCATTTCTTTATGGGAAAAATGCTTAACAATTGAAGAATTTAGATGGATGATAATAAAGACAAGAAGAATAAAGAAGTCGAGTGAGGAGATTAGCTATATTAGTGTGGAAAGTGAGCCCACAGTCTAAGGTTTTCTGGTGGCCCCAAGGTCTTTTGGTGGGCCCATGGCAACCCAGTCCAACACTGTATAATTATATATTTATTTACAGTTTTTATTTTCTCTGTAGCTGTTAGAGTAGAGGGCTTGTTTAAAACATAGGTTCTATGAAGCACTAGTTTTCGAAATGATTGGTGGCTGTAGGTAACTGTATTGGTGCAATTTAGTGTCTTTCTTATTTAATCTTAGTAAGCCTAAGTCTTTAACATTTAAATGTATATGTCTTAACATGCACTTTCAGAAATACACAATGTGCATTGTTGTTTTACAGTTTCTTTAAATTTATATTACTGTGCCAGAATGGAAAAAAACATATATATTGTACATTTCTGTACAGCACAACCATTTTTACAATACAGAATGTAAAAACAAATTGAGGCCATGATATATTCCTTTAGATCATCTTCTACGAGGAGAGAAACTTCCAAGGACGTCACTATGAGTGCGGCTCAGACTGTTCTGACCTGTCCTCTTATTTCAATCGCTGCAACTCCATCAGGGTGGAGAATGGCAACTGGATCCTGTATGAGCAGCCCAGTTACAGGGGACACCAGTATTACCTCTGGAAAGGAGAATACCCAGACTTCCAGAGATGGATGGGTTTCAACGACTCCATCAGGTCCTGCCGAATGAGTCCTTACGTAAGTGTTTTCAAAGTTCAAAGTATCTTAAAGTTCAATTGTAGCCAAAGCTGCTGGTACAGGACCTGTTTTCCAGAATGCTCAGGACATAGGGAGTTCTGGCTAACAGGTAATTTAGATCTTCATGCCTTAATTCTACTAGAAAAACATGTATACATTAAATAACCCCCAAAAGGCTGGTTTTGCTTCCAATAAGGATTTATTATATCTTAGTTTGGATCGAGCACAAGCTACTGTTTTATGATTACAGAGAAAAAGGAAATTACTCAGAGCTTTCTTGATAACGGGTTTCAGGATCCCATACCTGAACTACTATTTTAAAGCTACTACACTTTTTTCTACACAGAAAAAGTGCTTCTACACAGTACCAACTAGATTATAGGGAATTGTGAACTGTTGGCTAGATTGCCTGCTCATATACTCATAATTAAATATACTCATTATTATTATTCAGAGGAACAGATCATTATTGCTAAAGGTGGTGGCCTTTGGCTGGTACAAGCCATGTAATGACTAATTCATTGTTGAGTCTAAAATAAAGTTATTGCATTTCATTAACTACAGAACATATGAGGGCCATTGATATCTATAAGCTAAACCTTTTATATTTTCATCTTGCAGTCTCTTGCTTTACCTAAAAGAAAAGGAAGCTGCAATTCAGCTGCAGCTTTCTTTCTACAAATTCTACTAAACTCTTTTTTTATTGTTCAAACACTAATGGGCATATTTACTAAATTCACATGAAATTCACATGAAGAAATTCACATTTTAATCTTTGAATATGCAAATTAGGCAAATTCGACCACTGAATATTCAAATTCGAATTATTCAAATATTTGAATAAAATTTTGTTCGAATATTTGAATATTCGATGGTCGGATAACTTCCCCTTTAAATTTTAATTCAACCACCTACTTCCCCAGATCAATTCTACCGAATTGGGTATCATTATCTTTGATCGAATATAAAAAATTTGATTGATCGCTTAAAATCGTTCGAATATTCGATTCCAATTTAGTTTGAATTTTTTTTATTCGATCGTTCGATCGATTGAATTGCGGTAAAATCCTTCGAATTCGATATTCGAATTCTAAGGATTTTACTTCCCCACTATTCCCATGGTCGAATTTCGAATTTTTTTTTTTTTCAAAATTCAACCGAATTCAGTATCATTATCTTTGATCGAATATAAAAAATTTGATTGATCGCTTAAAATCATTCGAATATTCGATTCCAATTTAGTTTGAATTTTTTATATTCGAACGTTCGATCGATTGAATTGCGGTAAAATCCTTCGAATTCGATAGTCGAATTCTAAGGATTTTACTTCCAGACTATTCCCATGGTCGAATTTCGAATTTTTTTTTAATTCAAAATTCAACCATTAGTAAATCTGCCCCTAAGAGAATAAAATGTAGTTTGAGAAAACTGCAAGAAAAGGGTTCTTTATTTTTTCATCTGTGATATTCTGCTTGAAATAACCACATCTCTGTATTTTATTTTGGGTAAAGCACCAAAGTCAGTATAAAATGAGAATCTATGAAAGAGGAGACTTCCAAGGGCAGAATATGGAGTTCTTTGAGGACTGCCCCAATACTTATGATCGTTTCCGTTTCAACGACATTCACTCCTGTAATGTGTTTGATGGCTACTGGATGTTCTATGAGGAACCCAACTACAGGGGGCGTCAGTACTACCTGAGACCTGGAGAATACAGGACATACAATGACTGGGGAGCCTCCAGCGCCAGAATTGGATCTTTCAGAAGAGTTCATCACATGTTTTAAATAATCTGGAAAAAATAACAATTAAAATACGTTACAATAAAAGTTGCAAACATATGAATATTCTTTCTTTCTACTGATTTTATAAATTAGGTCAGTTGATACCTCTTGGCTATACACTGGCTCCTGTACAGTGCCCATATTTACAGTGTCCATATTCAGATTCTAAAAACATCCTTACAAATTAGTTAGTCCTGATCCTGACCACACCAAACTTTGTCTCCTTAAAAAAATATTTAGACATTAAATAAACCCAATAGGATTGTTTTGCTTCTAATAAGATTCATTCTATCCTATTTGGGATCAAGTACCAGCTACTGTTTTATTAGTACAGAGAAAAAGAAAATTGATTTAAAATATTTGAATTTTTTTATTAAAATGGAGTCTGTGGGTTATGGACTTCCTGTTATTTAGAGCTTTGTGGATAACAGGTTCCGGATCCCATACTTGTGCTGTTAATTCAATATGTGGCCATACACACAAATAACATTTTATGCATCTCTCATGAAAACCCGTATGCTTATGCTGGCCCTCCAATCCCAATTGAAATACATGTACTATACAGTATAAGGAACTCTTCTTCAATTCCTGCTGTTCTTATTCTGATTTGTGTGCTCTGGGCAACAAATCAGAATGACAGACAAATACACATAGAGATATTCTCTTGTATACAATGAATGGTGGTTGTTTGGCATTTAGTAGCATTAAAAGAACAGTTCAGTGTAAAAAAATAAAAGCTGGATAAATAGATAGGCTGTGCAAAATAAAAAAATGTTTCTATTATAGTTAGTTAGCCAAAAATGTAATGTAAAAAGGCTGGAGTGACTGGATGTCTAATATAATAGCCAGAATCCAACTTCCTGCTTTTCAGCTCTTTAAAGGTAAACTGTCATGGGAAAACATGTTTTTTTTTTAAACGCATCAGTTAATAGTGCTGCTCCAGTAGACTTCTACACTGAAATCCATTTCTCAAAAGAGCAAACAGATTTTTTTATATTCAGTTTTGATATCTGACATGGGGCTAGCCATTTTGTCAATTTTCCAGCTGCCTCTGGTCATGTGACATGTGCCAGCACTTTAAGAGGGAACTGCTTTCTGGCAGGCTGTTGTT
>CM044432.1:114065007-114075015 GCA_024363595.1 Xenopus borealis | reverse complement strand
CTTGGAAGTCTCCTCTTTCATAGATTCTCATTTTATATTGCCCTTGGTGCTTTGAAAAAATGAAAACAGGTTTAATGACCTATTTATTGTACAAGAAGCAGCCATTGAACAATATTTACCATATATTTTTAACATTTAGGGTTTTTTCTAGCTTTGCATTTGTATGGCTTGTACTCAATATCAGTGTCAGGACAATATGATCTGCAATCAGTATTTAGAATAGAATCTGGCAACTACCATGTTGATGGTTCACTATGCTAATTTAACATTATATATTACAATGACTAAATGGTCCCACTAAGAACAACCCACAGAAGCACTACAAAAGCAATAGTCATTCCTAGTATTGGATCATTATGTGGTTCCAAGAAAGCTTTAAAAACACTTACATAAGGACTCGTGCGGCAGGACCTGATGGAGTCGTTGAAACCCATCCATCTCTGGAAGTCTGGGTATTCTCCTTTCCAGAGGTAATACTGGTGTCCCCTGTAACTGGGCTGCTCATACAGGATCCAGTTGCCACTCTCCACCCTGATGGAGTTGCAGCGATTGAAATATGAGGACAGGTCAGAACAGTCTGAGTTGCACTCATAGCTGCGGCCTTGGAAGTTCTTGTCCTCGTAGAAGAAGATCTGAAGAAAGGCAAAGTGTATTTAATGACAAAATGCAACTAAAACGACTGTGGGGAGAGAATATGCTGGCAGTTATCCCTGTATAAAGTACATAAAAATGTATGTGTATTATGTATATTATTTTGTTGGGAATTTGTAAATATGAAGTGTTTCTGTGATACTGCTAAATATTTTTATAACACCATTATACGACAGTGACAACACAGCAACACTTATTTGTGGCTTAAGGGGAACTAAACCCCCCCCCCAATAAGAAAAGTTCCTACCCACTACCCTAGATAGTTCCCCCTCCCTGCTTCACCCCACATAGATAGTTACCCCAAGCATATTGGTGAAGAGGAAGAGCAGCGGAGCTCATGGGCTCCATCTTCCAGATAATCTTATTCTGTAAGGGAGTGCCATATTGGCGCACGTGCAGTTGGAGCAGTCTTCTGATTTCTAGCAACTGCGCATATGCCAATAGTGATGGAAATTGCTGAAGGGAAGGAAGAGGACCCATAGAAAACTGGAGATCCAGAAGATGGTGTCCATGAGCTCTGTTTACTCTGCACCGATATGTGAGCAAAGTATTAGGGGCACTTTCAGGGGTAATGAATTATGCAGGGGGAAGTAGGGAGGTGGACTATCTAGGTGAGTAGGCAGGGGCTTTTCTTATTGGTGGGATTTAGTTCTTCTTTAAGCTCAATAATGGCAAAAGAATAGCTTTAACTCGTAAAATAAAGGCTCATCAGTGACTGGGAAGGAGTGTGAGAGCACACAAGATCTACTTCTGGAGAAAAATACAAACTGAGGTTCTTTCTTCAGACAAATTCTGTCATGATTTTAATGATGTATTTATTAATAAATTACAATGTGTGTGTTGCAAATAATTCACTCTAGTATTTCAAATTGTATTATTGAACCAATTTTTTTGTTGCAATATTGGTATGTAGGCAGTCATCACATTTCATTTTGCGTGGTTATGTGCTTTTACAATGAGCCAGCACTGCATAATAAACTGCTTTTAGATATCTATTGTTTCTCCTACACAGTGTAACTGGAGGAATTGCAGTGGAACTACCACTAGGTAGGGCATGGGAACATTTTTAGCTGTGCAAGTATCAGGGAGCTGTCATCTGGATACCTTCATATTGTTTATCTGATGGGCCGCTGTGAGGGGGAAGAGTGGGGTAATATAACTTCAAGTTTTATTGTAGTAGTAACTGAAGTTTATCAGAGCATATGACTAAGGGCATCTGGGAATCTGGAAACATGTCTAGCCCCATGTCAGATTTCAAAAAGAAATATAAAAAAATCTGCAGCACTATTAACCAATGCATTTACTAAAAAATACTTGTGTTCCCATGACAGAACCTCTTTAAAATTAAGGGACCCAATTATAATGATCCAATTACCAAAATTTGTCAAAAATATTTTTCTAAATAAGAGAAAAATAACTGATGTATATCTTTTAGGGTTCCTCAGTTTTATAAATCTGCCACTGAAAAGGGGACCCCAATGTCCTACAATCTTGCAACTTAATATAAAGCAGTGGGGTTTAATTCTCTATATACACTGCTGGTGGACAAATGTATCCCAATAAGCCCTGACAATCAAATTTCCACAAAAAGTCTAAACATTCAAAATATATTAAGTGAAAAACCACAAACACCTTTAATGCCAAACTTCTCCAAGTAAAAGTTCTTGAGATGCTATAGGGGTCATTTATAAACTGTGTGCAAATTTGATCTTGTGTTTTAATCCTTGGCAACCAATGAGATGATTGCTTTCAGTGCTTAGACTGCAGGTGTCTTGAAAAAGCTAAACACTGATTGGTTGCTATGCTCTTCCCAAGTGTAAATCTACCCAGTGTTTATAAATGACCACAAATGGGAGTTTCACTGATCTTATTGGACTGCATTTAAGTCTCAAATCAGATTTTAGAGGTTTTCAGATTTTTTCCTCTTCCTCAAAAACCACAAAAATATGACCTCATAAATAAGCCTCCACGTGTACATTTTGTTGAATGGCAATGTTATTAGCACACAAGCTACATCCTGATATTATACCATTTACTAAAAGGGTATATACTCCAAAACTTTGACTTTGAAAATTGTCTTTATTTTAATTCATGTTTCAGGTAGTATTTATTTTAATGTTTTTTTTGTTTTCAATATTTTATTGGGCTTTCCAAAAAACAAACAAGATTTGTTTTTCACAGCACAAGTTGAGTAAGATTAATCTATTTAACTTCATGCATACATCATGTTGTTTACAACACAAAGGCATAATAAAATTGCGTTAATGTTTTGTTCATTATTTCCCAATGATATAAACTGCCGAGTGCAGAAAAGATAAGACATTTGCCTTTTGCAAAACCAGTTCAGGGGACATTACAACGGGAATTTATATGAGTCACACATAATGAAAATGAGTCACAAATGACACAGCTTCTTATTAAATCTCCAGTAAATATATAGCAATATGTAAATATGTGTGCCACCTAACCAGCAGACTGTTAGATAACAGTTAGGACTCGTTTTATCCCCTTTGAAATCTATGGAAAATGTAGGGATATTGAGTTTAAAGTGGATGTTATACTAGAATAAAATTTGTATTTTTTTTTTGCCTGAATGATATGGTTTGCAGCCTGTACTCTTAAATAACAATGGCATCATTGAAATTAAGCTCTTTACTTACCTTTCCCATTTTGACTGGATGGAAGTTTCAGTACAGCTGTAGGGTGTGAAGATGCAGCCTTTATATATGTCCTGGATTGCTGCTGTCTGTATTCACCCAGTCTAGAACTTACAGTACATATTTGTCTAGTAAGGAAAATGTCAAGGGCTTTTGTTGTGTATTGTTTTTTATTGCTGTGCTGTGACAGTTGTTTCTCTGTGCTTACTGGTACCTATGTTCTATTGCTTTCACTGAATAGTTACTCAGCATTCCCACTTCATTCATGTAAAGGCAAAATACCTCTTGTTTAACATGAGTTCAATAGCAGGGCTTGTGCTGAACATACATTTTTTTCTATTGTTTTCATCAGGAAAAGACTATGGTTTTGGCATTGGTATGAGCTAAACAGAGCAAACAGGGAAAAGAAAGCTGCTACATATATTACCAGAGCACAGACAAACAGGAGTTCATTGTGGGGGGATTGCCTGCCTGTACACTGGTAATCTGATTAGCTACCTCAAATGAACCACAAATTTACAAATTCAGTTCAAAAACTAAACATTTTTATATTCATCAAGTGCAAACAAACTCAGCTCTACGCAAAATGTAAGCAATGTGTATGAGTTTCTCAAATTTTTCAAATTGGTTTATGTTTGTTTTTAAAATATTTTTATTAGGTTACATAGACATTAGAAGTGAAAAGCAGAATACACTTAAAAGTTTAACATCTAGAGATACAAATTAGGTAATTATTATATGTATATATAAGCAGGATTATACTTAAGATCCACAAGAACGGCCATGAAATCTGTATATGTAGTATATACAAGTCATTCAGATGTAGGCCCCTGCAGTTTTATCACCATCACCCCACACTCCATTTTTTTTGTTTAATTTTCTATTTTTTATTTTTCCAAAAGCACACAACACAGATACTTTTAAGATGTTTTCCCTTATAGTTGAAAGTTTTATTTAAACTATGATGAAATATCCACAGTTCAAAAAGTACAGTATACAATATACTTTATTCTGCATACAGTTAACAATCCTCAAAACGTGTGATTATCAAATGAAATTAAATGTAGTTTGACAAGCCTTATTAATTTAAGTCAGCAGGGCCAGAGGGAGAGTTCTATTAATTAACATAGGTGAGCTCTTCAAAGTAGGGGACACAGGTCTCATCCAGATAATAATTATAATTTATATGGAATAAAATAATACATTTAGTTGAAAGCTTTCCTTTAAACCCATGGCTAGGTTCTGCACTGCCCCTAAGAAGCACACTACTGGAGAGGTGGTCTCTTTTATCCTC
This sequence comes from Xenopus borealis, assembly GCA_024363595.1. Taxonomy (NCBI): domain Eukaryota; kingdom Metazoa; phylum Chordata; class Amphibia; order Anura; family Pipidae; genus Xenopus; species Xenopus borealis. The sequence goes on along the minus strand of CM044432.1, from coordinate 114,070,413 downwards.
TTTATTACTTTTACCTAGCCAATAATAAGCAGAAAAACACATGCCATATCGTAATCATCTTCTCCCTTTTGCTTGTAACTTGGACATACATAATGTTTGATGTAAACATTATGTTTACATCATTATTTGATGGTTGTAATAATATTGATGTAAGAATTTTAAACTTGACAATTTCACTCTTAAAGAACCACCAACACTTAATTATAAAACCTACCCTACATAGACCCCCTCCCTACTCCCCCCTAGTAGATAAATGCTCTTAACGCTTTACTTACCACTCAGTGCTCATTCAGGGCATTGGAGTTCACAGGCGCCATCTTCTTCTCTTTGGTAATCTTCAGGAAGAGAGTAGGGTATCAGCACATGCTGAGCAATCTTTGGTACATGAGCATGCGCTGAAAGTGACTGAAATTGCGGAAGCACCGGAAGAAGACCTGAATATTACCAAAGAGAGTAAGATGGCGCCTGTGAGCTCCGATGCCTTGAATCTGCACTGAGGTGTAAGTAACGAGTTAGGGGCTTTTACCAGGGTAGCAGATAGGCTGGGGGGAGAAGGGATGGGGGGTCTATTTAGGGTAGGGGGTATGTTTTTTTTTTAAATTAAGGGTTCAGTTCTCCTTTAACAAGAATAGACTACTATAAATGAATTTTGTAGCTAACACCCAGATGCCTTCTACAAACCAAGGAACAATGGCTTGTCAAATGGTACTTCCTGTGTGGCAAGTACAGATGGGTATAATCTAGATACTGTTACACACAGTGTTACCTAAAAATCATTTTCATATTAGTTTTACTGAATTTGCACTTTTGAAAATTCAGTGTCAGTTGAACAAAGAAGGATTTTTTGTTGTGTAGAAAATAAACTGTGGATATTTTAGTGCATTGATCCCCCACCAGTAGCTCGTGAGCAACATGTTGCTATCCAACCCTTTGGATGTTGCTCCCAGTGGCCTCAAAGTACAGTAGGTGCTTATTTTTTAATTCCAGGCCTGGAGGCAAGTTTTCGTTGTATAAAACAAGGTGCATTGCCAAACAGAGCCTCAATGTAGGTTCACAATCCACATATGGGGCTACCAGATGGCCAATCACAGTAAATATTTGGCACCCCAAGAACACTTTTTATGCAACTTTTACTTCTGAATGTTGCTCACAGGTTCAAAAGGTTGGGGATTCCTGTTTTAGTGGGACATTTTGGTCTCAGTTCATGAATATTTAAGGCTTTGCTAAACAAAATAATTTGGGATGGGATTGTTTTTTAAAAAATGTCTCTAAAACATAAAACATTCAAAGTTTTACATTCACACAGCAATATTTTAAAAGCCTTTATTTAATTAAGGGTTCTGACCTGGGTACCAGCAACGTTTCAGACCAACACCTGTCTTTTATCAAACTACTAAATACTTTGCCGGATATTCAATGTTTTAGAGGAATTGAGTTTAAACGTAGTTTCAAAGACCTATAAAACCACTAAAATTCAGCTTCCAATAAATAGACCTCCACAAGATTTTGGCCCCTTTTGTGTTCATACAGGGCCAGGCCAATCCAACCTAGCAACCCGCTCAGTTTACCTTGCCCCCTGCATGTGTACGTTTGCACTCGCACCATAACATAGGGGGAGGAAACAAAAGGGAAGTATTAGGTCAGGGAAGGGAGGGACAATGGAGGAGGGAAAAAGCAACAGAAGGGAAGGACAGAAGAGTGAGTGTCAGAGGAGGTAGGCAAGAGCTGTAGAGGGAAGCAAATCTGGGCTAGGAATAGGCAGAAGAATCTTGAACAGGTACCTGCCCAGTGCCCCCTAGCATTGCGCCCTAGGCAGGTGCCTCTTCTGCCTACCCGTAGTTCCGGCCCTGTGTTTATAACAGCATTGGGGATACATTAAGAAAACAAAAAAATCCTGCCCTGTCATTCCTGAGTTTTCTTTGTTTCAGTAAATTAATCAAAGGCTATTTGTCCTGGTAGTTTTTTCAATTTATAAAGATTTTCCCAACATTATGAACCTTTCACAATTAATCCAGGGTTGGACTGGCTCCTCTGTCCAATTACATTGTGGCTGCCCCACATACTGTAGATCGTTTTCATCACTGCAGCAATCTCCCACTGCTGATTAGAACCATCAGTAAGTCATTAGCTGGCTGCCTCATTTTGGTGGTAGGGCTCTGCAAGAGGCACAAAAGGAAGGAGTGCTTATATAGTTGGTTCCTAGAATACACACTGGTGGCAAATAAACCCGAAACAATGCTGCCTTCTGATCTGATTTTAATTACAAGCAGTCAGCATGGACAATGTCTGGTGTGCAAACTTGTAAAAAAACACTCTGGGGTTTAGGTAGGCTGTCGTGGCATGGGTTGATGGACAGCTAATTTTCCATTTCTGAGGTGATCTTACTAGAATGTCTGGGGTTAGTGGAGTATTCACTGGCCACTTCTGCAGTGATCATAATGGCATGCCTGAGCATTACGTGAGTGCTCATTTCCATTTCTGCACCGATTTCTGGCATAACATTTTTGCACTGGGCTATGTGCTTTGCATTTTCTGGGATCTCAAGCTTTCAGCCTTAGGCCCCAAATTTTGTAGTGATGACCCTATTCATCTGTGTACATTGTGTAGCATGGGCTGTGGAACCTGGCAGTGGAAGGGTACAGCCAAAGCTGCTCATTTGTGTTGGCCGGTCCCCAGGGTTATGTTCATAGGTGGGTCCCACAAATCCCAGTCAGACTGACCTCCAAAGTCTATATTTTTTTTACCAATCTGGCTCGTTTGTCAAAGCATTTCCCCATTTTTTTTTCAGTAAGTTTTCTTCAGCTTTGTGTAGTCATAAAAATGTTTTATTCTATGAGCCAGGTCTGTTCCAAATTCTATTAGTCCTTCCAGGTAAAAAGTCATGAACCAATTTTTATTTGTATTATAAATTTTTGGCTTCCTAACATATAGTTTAAAGTCAGTTACCTAGGAATCTTGTAAGATAAATCATCTGAATCAAAGGGGAAACTAAAATTATACAATTGTAAGAAAATGAAAATTAAGTACTACATTGCTAAATTAACTTTTGCCATTGTTATGTTTATTCAAATGTAAACATATTTCAAATGTTATATATGAAAAATTAATTACAACATGTGATGAACTCTTCTGAAAGAACCAATTTTGGCACTTGAGGCTCCCCAGTCATTGTATCTCCTGTATTCTCCAGGTCTCAGGTAGTACTGACGCCCCCTGTAGTTGGGTTCCTCATAGAACATCCAGTAGCCATCAAACACATTGCAGGAGTGAATGTCACGGAAACGGAATCGATCATAAGTATTGGGGCAGTCCTCAAAGAACTCCATATTCTGCCCTTGGAAGTCTCCTCTTTCATAGATGCTCATTTTATATTGCCCTTGGTGCTTTAAACAAATGAAAACAGGTTTAATGACCTATTTATTTTACAAGAAGCAGCCATTGAATAATATTTTCCATATATTTTTGACATTTAGGGTTTTTTTTACTAGCTGTGCATTTGTATGGCTTGTACTCAATATCAGTGTCAGGACAATATGATTTGCACTCAGTATTTAGAATCAAATTTGGTAACTACCATGTTGCTTCACTGTTGATTCATTATGCTAATGTTACATTCTATATTACAATAGCTTACGGGTCCCACTAAAGAGTAACCCACAGAAGCAGAACAAAAGCAATAGTCATTCCTGGATCTTTATGTGGTTCCAAAAAAAGCTTTTAAAAAAAAAAAACACTTACATAAGGACTCATGCGGCAGGACCTGATGGAGTCGTTGAAACCCATCCATCTCTGGAAGTCTGGGTATTCTCCTTTCCAGAGGTAATACTGGTGTCCCCTGTAACTGGGCTGCTCATACAGGATCCAGTTGCCATTCTCCACCCTGATGGAGTTGCAGCGATTGAAATAAGAGGACAGGTCAGAACAGTCTGAGTTGCACTCATAGCTGCGGCCTTGGAAGTTCCTGTCCTCGTAGAAGAAGATCTGAAGGAAGGCAAAACATATTTAATAATTCATTACAGATTTAGGGGCAAATTTACTATTATTCACCCAAAAATCCCTCGAATCTGTTCGAAATTCGATAAGCATTCGACTATCGAATGTTTATCGAATAATTTTAGGCAATTTTTTCCTCGATATTCGATTTCCTGATGAAATCATACGATAGAATACCGATCGTTCAATTTCACAAAAAAACTTACTTTTTCCTTCGAGCGCTCGAAAAATTCGTACGATTCGAACGATCGAGGCATTCGATCGAACGAATGGTATTCGAGCAGGTGTTTGAAAAAGAAGCCTATGGGGGATTCCCATAGGCTTCTATTACAATTCGGTAGGTTGAATCTGGCGAAGTAGGCAGTAGAATAAAATTTTAAAGTTAAAGTCCTTCGATCATCGAATGGTCGAATGAGCAAATATCCGATCATTTGATCTATTCGATCATTCGAATTTTCGGTATTCGATGACTGAAGTGGCCAAATTTGCATATTCAAACCTCTGAAAAAATCTTCAATCCATTCACGTGAATTTTGTAAATATGCCCCTTAATGTCTTTGGGAAGTTAATATGCTGACAGTAATCCCTGTATGAAACAATGTATGTGTATTATGTACATTTTTTTGTTGAGAATTTGTAAATATGAATAGTGATGGGCGAATTTATTCGCCAGGGGCGAATTCGCGGCGAATTCCCGCGATTCGCCGCTGGCGAATAAATTCGCGAAACGAGCAGAAAAATTCGGCGCTAAAATTTCGCCGCGCAAAAACGAGTCGCGCGTCGTTTTTGACTCGTTTCGCCAAATGGCGAAAAATTCGCGAATTTCTCTGGAAATTCGCAAATTTTTCGGCGAAGCGAAACGCGGCCGTTTCGCCCATCACTAAATATGAAGTGTTACTGGAATATACTTTTATAGCGCCTTTATACTACAGTGCAATGTGATAACACAGACAAAATGCATTTCTTCTAATTTATATTCCGATTAGTATTTATGTAAACAGTTTTTTTTGCTTTATTTCCCAATTATATAAACTTCTGAGTTCAGAAAAGAAAGGACATTGAACTACTTTTTGGTTGAGCCTTTGACAAAAGAGGTTCAGGAGGCATTAAAATGAGAATTTATCACTCCACTAAATTATAACAATATGTAAGTGGGTACATTTTCCCAAACTCATTAGGCTGGTTACGTGACAGGTGGGACTCACTGTTATTCCCCTTAAAATCCATGGAAAATGCAGCGATGGTGAGTTTAAACAGCGAGTTTCCCACTAGAATTAAATGTGTTGACTTGCTTTGCTTTTTATGCACCCTGTAATCTTAAGCAATAATAGCAGCTTTAACATCAAACTCTTCACTTACCTTTCCCATTTTGACTGGATGGAAGTTTCAGTACAGCTATAGGGTGTGAAGATG
>CM044432.1:113986896-114026723 GCA_024363595.1 Xenopus borealis | reverse complement strand
GTGCAATGTGATAACACAGACAAAACGCATTTGTTTTCATTTATATTTCGGTTCTTATTTTCTTAGTTTTTATTTATACCGTTTTTTTTCTTTATTTCCCAATGATATAAACTTCTGAGTGCAGAAAAGAAAGGACATTGAACTACTTGAGCCTTTAGCAAAACAAAAAAAAATTATAAATAAATAAAATGTGTTGAATTGCTTTGGTTTGTTATGCACCCTGTAATATTAAACAACAATAGCAGCTTTAACATTAAACTCTTTACTTACCTTTCCCATTTTGACTGGATGGAAGTTTCAGTACAGCTATAGGGTGTGAAGATGCAGCCTTTATATATGTCCTGGATTGCTGCTGTCTGTATTCACCCAGTCTAGAACATACAGTACATATTTGTCTAGTAAGGAAAATGCCAATGGCTTTTGTTGTGTATTGTATTTTCTTGCTGTGCTGTGACAGTTGTTTCTGTGTGCTTACTGGTACCTATGCTCTGTTGTTCACTGATCAGCTACCCGACATTCCCACTTCATTCACTTAAAAATACCCCTTGTTCAACAGTTCAATGGTAGGGCTTGTGCTGAACATACATTTTTTTCGATTGTTTTCATCAAGAAAATGTTTTTTCATTTTTGGGAGATAAACAGGGCAGTCAGGGAAAAGGAAACTACTCCATGTATGATCCTTTTAAGGTAGATAATTATTTTCAGAGCACTTGCAAGCAGGAGTTCATTATGGGGGGATTGCCTGTGCACTGATAATATCATTATCTACTTCAAAAGATCTAAAAAGAGTTTTAAATACAAATTGTAGAGATTTATCAGGTGCAAAAAACTCAAATGTAAAAAATTTGGCATGTGACAAATTCATCTAGAAGTCATTGGGAATTGTTCTAGACAAAATGTAAGCAATTGTTTCAATAGTATATTAGTATATTAGTGCTGGTGTAGTTTATGCTACAGTAGCTCAGATGCAGGTGCTTGGGTCCCTGCAGATTGTTTAGTTCAATGTTTTTTGTTTAATTTATTTTTATTCCATCTTTCATAAGCAATAACGTAACAGAGATATTTTTTAACAAAGTTTCCCTTACAGTTGAACATTTTAAATCTATGATAAAATATCCCCATTTCAAAAAGTATACAATATAATTTCTTCTGCATATTTTTACTTAATGGTATAAGTCGCAGTTACCATTCCTAAAAATGTGTGATTAGTAGGGATGGGTGATTTTTTTTGCCTTTGCTAATGGGGCACCAGCACTGTGTCACTGTATGTAGCACATCTTAGAATGGTTCTGATGGGTTTCTCTGTCTCCTGCTCTGCCTTCCCTATGCTCCCTGTGTGTGCCCTGCTCTGCCTGTGTGTGTATGACATACTCTGTGTGTATGTGCCCTAAGCTGCCTGGGTATGACATACTCTGCCTGTGTGTGCTCTGCTCGGTGCTCTACCTGTGTATGCAGGTCAGATTTGTGCAGAGGCCACCTAGGCCCTCATCTAGGGCAGCAGGAGTTTAGGGGGCAGCATGCTCCCCAACCACACCCACATTGGTTCAGAAATTTTAATTTCCTGTGTGCCAATTCCCATTGCTCCATCCCGATGATGAAAATTTGAGCAAATAAAAGGGAGGGGACAGGGCCCTGCTCTGCCGGTGTGCCTTGCTCTGCCCGTGTGTGCCTTGCTCTGCCCGTGTGTGCCTTGCTCTGCCCGTGTGTGCCTTGCTCTACCTGTGAGTGCCCTGCTCTACCTGTGAGTGCCCTGCTCTGCCTGTGTGTGCCATACTCTGCCTGTGCTGGGTTTGCTGTGTTATCCACAGGGGAAGAGGAGGATTTAAGGGTATGACAACTTTTTTCACATATGAGTGATGCGTGATATTCCTGCAGTGAGCACCAACCATTTGGTTTTTTGTTGTGCTACCACAAACAATGAATTTGGACATGGTCTTGTGGTAACATGGGTGTGGTATAAAGTGGGTTTTGTTTTAAAACAGGGAGTGGTCAACACTGGCTTCTGTTATCGGCCCTCCACTATTAAATTTTGGCCCTCAGTAACACAGAAGTTGGACAGCACAGATCTAGATCATAGGCAAAAGGAGATTTTTTGTTTGGGTAGGCTGAGTCTAAAAACAAACACAGAAACAAGCAGTAAAAGCTCAAAAAATCCTAGTAAAAAAACAAACCTCGCCCAGGGTAAAAATTTACTTGGCTTGGCCCCAGGTCCGTCTTTTAGGAGTTCAGCATTCTCTGCAAATAAAATGAAACAGTGTAAGCATTATTCACACTCAGCGATGAATATAGGTGGCCCGGGAGCAGTGCCACAATCCCGTAGCTTGGGGTGAGATGCAAGAAAATCTTAGAATGAGCACGCTCTCCTGCGACACACCAGATTGGCTAAAATCTTGTTCTTTATTCCATAGGAAATTCTGAGACAATTTGCAATTGGTTTTCATTTTTTATTGTTTGTGGTTTTATAGTTATTTAGCTTTTTATTCAGCAGCTCTCTAGTTTGTAGTGTCAGCAATTTGGTTTCTAGGGTACAAATTACCCTAGCAACCCTGCATTTATTTGAATAAGAGACTGGAATATGAATAGGAGAGGGACTGAATAGAATTATAAGTAATAAAAAGTGGCAATAACAATACATTTGTAGCCTTACAGAGCATTTGTTTTTAGATGGTGTCAGTGACCCCCATTTGAAAGCTGCAAAGAAACAGAAGAAAATTGCAAATGATTAAAAAACTATGAAAAATAAATAATGAAGACCAATTGAAAAATTTCTTAGAATTGGTCCTTCTACAATATACTAAAAGTTAACTTGAAGGTGAACCACCCCTTTAATGTTACATCTAGTTTATTCACCACTGATTTTCCAGCTGATTCTGTCCCATATTATAAGCAGCGGCAAAAGTTGTAATTCGATTGAGAACACAGAGTGGATTTTTGTCTATAAACATTGGAGATAAATATGTGGAGAGGTTTCTGGAGATATTACCCATAGCAACCAATCAGATCTTTGCTTTTGTTTTGAAACATATATGTGGCTGTTTAAATCTAATTGCTGATTGGTTACTATGGTCAACATCTCCAGACATCTCACACATATTTATCTCCAATGTTAGTAAAAATGCCCCAAAGTTTCTGAAAATTAAAGGGATTCTGTCATGATTTTTTATTGTGTAGTTTTATTTCTAAATTACACTGTTTACACTGCAAATTCACTCTACCATGTTCAATTTAATTCCTAACCACCAATTGCATTTTGTTAGTTGTAATATTGGTGTGTAGGCAGCCATCTCAGGTCATTTTGCCTGGTCATGTGCAGGGCTGGATTTGTGGCCAGGCCACCTAGGCCCCGGCCCATGTCTAGGGAGGAAACATTTTGGGGCTTATTTTTTGTGGACTTTTAAGTTATTTATATTTTTATTCAGCAGCTCTTCTGTTTGCAGTTCCAGCGATCTGATGCACTGATCAGCAAACTATGAACTGATTTGAAGACAGGGCCGGATTTACATAGCGGGTGCCCCAAGGCCACTGCCGTTTGTCACCCCTGTCCCCTCCCTTTTATTTGCTCAAACTTTCATCATTGGGACAGAGCAATGAGAACTGGCACACAGGAAATTTTAATTTCTGAACCAATATGGGTGTGGTTGGGCAGCATGCCGCACTAGGCCCGGGCACAAATCCGAGCCTGTTTGAAGACAGATTAGAATATGAATAGGAGAATCCTGAATGGAAAGATAAGTAAGAAAAAGTAGCACTAACAATATGTGTTACCTTAAAGAGCATGTGAAAAATGAAAAGAGTGCATGAGAAAAGTTAATTTAAAGGTGAACCACCCCTTTAAGTCAACACTCCAGAAGGAATGTATTTATTTATTTATTTTATTATTTTTTAAATCAATAAATATCTTCCTGACATGAACCTTTCACAGCTTATCCTGGGTTGCACTGACTCCTCTGTCTAATTTCATAGTGGTTGCCCCATGTAAATAGTTTCCCTTACTTGCACTGCAGATTTCTCCCACTGACTTCCCTGTCACAGAATGGGTTAATGGAGTGCTATTTGGCCATTTCTGCAGTGATCTTGCGGGCATATCTGGGGTTAATATGCTCCTTATAGTTTCTATGGGGATCTTACCAGCATTTCTGGGGTTAGTGGAATATTCATTGGTCACTACTTTAGTGATCATACTGGCATGCCTGGACACTAGCTGAGTGTTAATTTCTATTTCTGCCATAACATTTTTTCACTGGGCTAAGTGCGGAGCAGTTTTTGCGTTTTCAAGCTTTTTGCGTTAGGCCCCATATTTTGAAGAGATGACCCTGTTCATCTGTGTACATAGTATAGGGTGGACAAGGGTACAACTGAAGCTGCTCTTATGTGTTTGGTCAATCCCCAGGGTATTATTATTATTATCTTTGGTGGGGCCTCAGAAAACCCAGTCTGACTTATATCCAAAGTTTATATTTTTTTCCAAAACATTTTCTTCAGCTTTCTGCAGTCAAAACCATTATATCCTATGGGATAGGTCTATTCCAAATTCTATCAGTCCTTCCAGGTAAAAAGTCATGAGCCATTATTTATAATTTAAAATTTTTATTTAAGTACTACATTGCTAAATGAACTTTTCCATTCCATTTGCCATGTTTATTAAAATGTAAACATATTTAAATTTTTATGTATGATAAATGAATTAAAACATGTGATGAACTCTTCTGAAAGAACCAATTCTGGCACTTGAGGCTCCCCAGTCATTGTATCTCCTGTATTCTCCAGGTCTCAGGTAGTACTGACGCCCCCTGTAGTTGGGTTCCTCATAGAACATCCAGTAGCCATCAAACACATTGCAGGAGTGAATGTCACGGAAACGGAATCGATCATAAGTATTGGGGCAGTCCTCAAAGAACTCCATATTCTGCCCTTGGAAGTCTCCTCTTTCATAGATTCTCATTTTATATTGCCCTTGGTGCTTTAAACAAATGAAAACAGGTTTAATGACCTAATTATTGTACAAGAAGCAGCCTTTGAATAATATTTACCATATATTTTTTGACATTTAGGGTTTTTTGTAGCTGTGCATTTGTATGGCTTGTACTCAATATCAGTGTCAGGACAATATGATTTGCACTCAGTATTTAGAATCGAATTTGACAACTACCGTGTTGCTCCACTGTTGAATCATTATGCTAATGTTACATTCTATATAACAGTGACTTAAGTGTCCCACTAAGAATAACCAGTACTGGGCCAAGGGGTAGGCAGAGTAGGCATGTGCCTAGGGCGCAAAGCTGAGGGGTGCCAGGCACATACCTACTCTGTCGCCTACCCCATGTCTGGTCCCTTCACTCCCATCTTGTTCTTGAGCTTCCACACCGAAGTCACCTTGTTCATGTGCTTGCCCAGCCAGAGCTGCAGCTGGCCAGGTTGCTTAGGGCACCTGGCCAGTGTGACCCAGCTCTAAAAATAACCCACAGACAGAAGCACTACAAAAGCAATAGTCATTCCTAGTATTGGATCATTATGTGGTTCCAAGAAAGCATTAAAAACACTTACATAAGGACTCATGCGGCAGGACCTGATGGAGTCGTTGAAACCCATCCATCTCTGGAAGTCTGGGTATTCTCCTTTCCAGAGGTAATACTGGTGTCCCCTGTAACTGGGCTGCTCATACAGGATCCAGTTGCCACTCTCTACCCTGATGGAGTTGCAGCGATTGAAATAAGAGGACAGGTCAGAACAGTCTGAGTTGCACTCATAGCTGCGGCCTTGGAAGTTCCTGTCCTCGTAGAAGAAGATCTGAAGGAAGGCAACACATATTTAATTATTCATTGCAGATAAAATGTCTGTGGGGTGTAAATATGCTGGCAAATATCCCTGTATAAAATAATGTATGTGTATTATGTACATTATTTTGTTGGGTAGCCGTATTTGTAAATATGAATTGTTACTGGAATGTGCTTTTTTAGCGCCATTATACTACAGTGCAAAGTGGTAACACAGCAAAACACATTTGTTTTAATTTATGTTTTGGGTTGTTATTATTTTAACTGTTTTTTTTTCTATATTTATCCCAATTACATAAACTTCTGAGGGCAGAAAAGAAATTACATTAAACTGCAGAGATAAATAAAATGTGTTGAATTGCTTTGCTTAAACAACAATAGCAGCTTTAACATTAAACTCTTTACTTACCTTTCCCATTTTGACTGGATGGAAGTTTCAGTACAGCTATAGGGTGTGAAGATGCAGCCTTTATATATGTCCTGGATTGCTGCTGTCTGTATTCACCCAGTCTAGAACATACAGTACATATTTGTCTAGTAAGGAAGATGCCAATGGCTTTTGATGTGTATTGTATTTTATTGCTGTGCTGTGACAGTTGTTTCTCTGTGCTTACTGGTACCTATGTTCTATTGCTTTCACTGAACAGCTACCCGACATTCCCACTTCATTCACTTAAAGACAAAAATACCTCTTGTTCAACATGAGTTCAATAGTAGGGCTTGTGCTGAACATACATTTTTTCTATTGTTTTCATCAGGAAAAAGGTTTTGTCATTTTTTGGAGATAAACAGGGCAGACAGGGAAAGGGAATCTACTCCATGTATGGCCCTTGTAAGGTAGATAATTATTACCAGAGCACATTCAAGCAGGAGTTCATTACGGGGTGGGTTCAATAGTATAATAGTATACTAGTGTTAGTATATGTATTACATGCTACAGTAGTTCAGATGTACCGTAGGTGCTTATATTCCTGCAGTTTGTTTAATTTTCTTTTGTTTAATTTATTTTAATTCTATTTTAATAATGTAACAGAGATATTTTTAACAATGTTCCCTTTTAGTTTTATTTTAAAAACAATTGAAAAAGTATATAATATAATTTCTTCTGTATACATTTTAGCCATGGCCCCCAAATGAATTGAATTTACTTGGGCAAGCCCTATTCATTTAAGTCGGTTTGGCAAAAGGGAGCGTCCTATCAATTAACATCATCCAGATCTTTAAAGTAGGAGAAACAGGTCTTGTCCAGATCATATTTTTCATTTTTATGGAATAAAAGAGTATATTTTTCATTGGAATTCTTTCCTTTAAATGGATTGTTCACCTTTAAATTTGCTTTTGTTATAATGTAGAGAGCAATGAGACAATTTTGAATAGATTTTAATTTTTTATACAGTTTTTGAGTTATTTACCTTTTTTTCTGTAAATCTTCAGTTTGCAATTTTATCTGGCTTCTAGGATCCAAAATTACCCTAACAACCATGTATTGGTTTGACTAAGAGACTGGAATATGAATAGGAGAGGGTCTGAATAGAAATAGTAATAAAGGTAGCAATGACAATAAATGTGTAGCCTTACAGAACATTTGTTTTTTGATGGGATCAGTGACCCCCCATTTTTAAAGCTGGAGACAGGCAGAAGAAGAAGAAGGCAAATAATATGAAAACTATAAAAAGGAAAAAACTAAGGACAATCAAAGAATTGCCTAGAATTAGCCATTCTATAACACACTAAAAGATAACTTGAAAGTGAACTACTGTACTAATTTAAACCCATGACTAGATTTTCCTCTGCCCACAATAAGTATACTACTGATGAGTGTGTTGAGTTGATGTTTTTCCTTATATCCTCTTTATTACTTTTCATCAATCTATCCAATAATTAGCAGAAAAGACCGTGCTATATGACATGGTCTGCTCTCTTTTGCTTACAACTTGGACATACAGTACATCATTTTCAGTGGGAATCTATTACTAGGGTTATAATAATATCGACTTTTGAATTTAAAATTGCATTGCACGGAGCTTGTAGCTAATGTAACTCCTGGATCCCTTTGTCAAAAGGTACTTCCTGTGTGGTGAGTACAGATGAGAATAATCTAGATCATAGGAGGAGGGGGATTTTTTGTTTTGGTCTAATACATCTAGTTTATTCACCACTGATGTTCCAGCTGATTCAGATTGGATTTTTATTAAAAAAAAAAGATGAAAGTTAAAGGGTTTCTTTCAGGATTATTATGGTGTAGTTTTAGTTCTAAATTGCACTGTTTACACTGCAAATAGTTCACTCTACCATGTAAAATTGAATTCCTAAACCAACAAGTATTTGTTTAGTTGTAATATTGGTGTGTAGGTAACCAACTCAGGTCATTTGGACTGTTTGTGTGCTTTCAGAAATAGTCAGCACTCTAGGATGGAGCTGCTATCTGGCTGTTGTTTATCCTATTATTATTATTATTATTAACATGTATTTCTATAATGCCAATTTATTTTGTAGTGCTGTACTCAATGTAACTGAAGGAGTCACCGTGGGACATTGATTTTTACTGTTCTTATATCAACCAAGCAGTTGTTATCTGGTTACCTTTCCCTTGTTCTGCTGATGGGTTGCTGGGGGAGGGGAGAAGGTGATATCAATCCAACTTGCAGTACAGCAAGAAAAAATGGCTGAAGTTTATCCGAGCTCAAATCACATGACTGGGGGCACCTGGGAAACTGACATGTCTAGCCCCATGCCAGAATTCAAAATTAAATATAAAGATATCTGTTTGTTCTTTTTAAAAACAGATTTGAGTGCAGAAGTCTGCTGGAGTATCACTATTAACTGGTGCATTTTGGGGGGAAAATTCTCATGACTTAAACAAAAAGGCTTTTCGGCAGAGAACTCAGAACACTCAGCCCCTGCATGATGATACATATATAACAAGTTAAGATAAGCAAAGATACAATTGTAACTATTTGAGATAAACAAGTCTCTTGGGAGAACTGTGAATGGAAGCTTAAAGGGCAATTTCACTTTTATTAGCAAAGTTGTCATAACATGTAAAAATTGGCCCAAAAAAACTCCCAGAAATGTGTTCAAATGTTCATAACTTGCCAAATGTATGGAAATGCACAAAAATCTGAAATCTGTACCATACATGGGCTGACTTAAAAGCTACTCATTGATGTGCCCACAGGCTGCCTGGTTAGGTATTAAGCAATTTTTTCAATTGACATGGACAAAGCCCAGATTATTTTGAAAATCATATTCATAGCACTCTCTTATTATCAAGATTATAGAAAAAGTTCAGTTCATCCACATTACTAGAAATCGTGATTAATGCTTGGGTTGTTTAACATTAAAGCATGTTTATATGAGTGATAACACAAAATTTTTTCTTTCACTCATGGTTAGTGGTTGGCCGAAGCCATTTATTGTTAAACTGTGTTTACTCTTTTTTAATCATTTCTTTGTTACGGCAAATGAATCAAAGGCTATTTGTCCTTGTATTTGTTTTTCGATTTCAGTTTATAACATTATGAACCTTTCACAGTTTATCCTGCTGGCTCCTCTTTCTAATTTCATTGTGGCTGCCCAACATAAATATTTTCCTTATATATTTATTACAGTAGGGGGGTTGCATTAATAAAATAAAATAAAAAATTGTCTCAGCAAAGTAATCAAAAGCTGTCTGTCTTGTTAAAATAATGCATATTTCATGCATTTTTTTCTACATCTATAAAGATCTTCCTGAACCTCCCACAACATATCCAGGGTTGGACTGGCTTCTCCATTGTGGCTGCCCACTTATATAGTTTCCCTTACTTGCACTGCAGCTCTCTCCCACTGATTTCACAGTATGGGTTAATGGAGTCATCATTAGCCATGTCTGCAGTGATCTTGCTGGCATATCTATGGTTAATATGCTCATTATAGTTTCTGCAGTGATCTTAGTAATTAAATTGGCATAACATTTTTGTATAGTGCTATGTAAAGTGCAGTTTTTGGGTCCCAAGCCTTTTGCCTTTGACTCCAGATTTTGTAAAGATCGCCTTGCTCTTCTGTGTACATAGTATGGGGTGGACTGTAGATGCTGACAGTGGGAGGGTGCAACGATGGGTGTGCTTATATTTTTAGTACGCTTACCGGGTTAAGTTCTCTGATAGGCCCCAGATACCCCAGTCTGAATCTGAACTTATCTCCAAAATCTACATTTTTTTACCAGTCTGGCTCATTTGCCAAAGCATTTCCCCACTTTTTTCTTCCAAAGTGTTCTCTAGCTTTGTGCAGGCAAAACCATTTTATCATATGGGCCAGGTCTATTAATCCTTCAAGGTAAAAAGTCTTGAACCCTTTTCTATTAAATATACTATATGATATGTTATATATTTTGGCTTCCTAACATATACTTGAAAAGTCCTTGTAAGATAAATGATCTAAACAGGTGGGAGCTTTAAATATATATGTTAGATAATTTAAGTACCACATTGCTAAATAAACTTTTGGCATCATTATGTTTATTCAAATGTAAACATATTTGATAAATGAATTAAAACATGTGATGAACTCTTCTGAAAGATCCAATTCTGGCACTTGAGGCTCCCCAGTCATTGTATCTCCTGTATTCTCCAGGTCTCAGGTAGTACTGACGCCCCCTGTAGTTGGGTTCCTCATAGAACATCCAGTAGCCATCAAACACATTGCAGGAGTGAATGTCGTTGAAACGGAATCGATCATAAGTATTGGGGCAGTCCTCAAAGAACTCCATATTCTGCCCTTGGAAGTCTCCTCTTTCATAGATTCTCATTTTATATTGCCCTTGGTGCTTTAAATGAGACAGACAAATATTGCATATATATGTATGACTAACATATAGAAATACTTGTATAATTGAGGTTTTATAAATATTTCTGCTATAAAGTCAATGCACTTGAAGCCATGGGTTAATTTCAGTTAGGTAGTACTCATTCAGAGTTATTAAGGCTGGTGCATCCTGTGAGTTATATAACATGTCATAATTCATAATGCAGTGTAAGTTAAACAGTGTTAATTATTGCACTACTTTACTCTAAAATCAGTAACTTCTTAGAGTTTAGACTAATACTTACCATGTGTTACTTTATGACTATATTGCTCTATACACTGCAATCAAGTCAGCTTTGCATTATTTCATTATTCTAATTCTTGTGGGTTATGAATTACTGGTTTTGTGAAATCCACTTATCCATAGCCAGTGGCTTATGTGCACATGTTGCTCACCAAGCCCTTGGCTGCTGCTATCAGTGGCATCAAAGCTGGTATTTATTTTTGAATTCCTGGTTTGGAGGCAAGTTTTGGTTGTATGAAATGTAGATATAATGCCTAACAGTCTCCTGTAGGTTGCCAGTCCACATAGTCCACATGCTTGTGTTGCTCCTCAACTCTTTTTACATTTGAATTTTGCTCCCATATAAAAAAAGGTTGGGGGAACCCTGGTGTAATCCATAATAATAACACACCCAAACCACAAATAAAATAAAATGTAGAACATATAGCACCCAACAATGATTAAAATCTCTTGGACACTTACATAAGGACTCATGCGGCAGGACCTGATGGAGTCGTTGAAACCCATCCATCTCTGGAAGTCTGGGTATTCTCCTTTCCAGAGGTAATACTGGTGTCCCCTGTAACTGGGCTGCTCATACAGGATCCAGTTGCCATTCTCCACCCTGATGGAGTTGCAGCGATTGAAATAAGAGGACAGGTCAGAACAGTCTGAGTTGCACTCATAGTGACGTCCTTGGTAGTTCCTGTCCTCGTAGAAAAAGATCTGCAGAAAGTTATTTTAGATGACAAATTTTATGATAGATAACGTTGGGGACAGTAGCTCAAATCCTGTTGCAAACTTAAACAGACAGTTTTGCGATAAAATTACAAAATGAAGATTGCAACTTTCTTTCTAATAAACATGAGGGAGAATATTTCTATTCATGAACTAATAGAGCAGTCCCACAAGCCCCAGGTACAGATGCAGAAAGAGAATCTTCTCAATGCAAAAAGCATTACAGAAAGGGGAAGCACTGAAACACAATATAATGTGCTATTATTCAATGGCTTGTTTAATGTGTAACCACCAAAAAATTTGCCTTCGGTATGCTGCAAATCAAATCCTATTTTATAGTGTTAAACGCTAGTGTGTGGTTAAGTGTGTATGAGTGTGACCATATATGGTGGCACCTGAGTGATAACTGTAAGAAAATATCATGCTATTCTGTAATTCTAACTTACCTTTCCCATTTTGAATGGATGTTTCAGCACAGTTGAAGGCTGAAGAGGGGCAGTGTTTATATATATCTCTGTATTTTGCTGAGTGAGGAACTTTCATACTCTGTCCGAAAAAGAGATTGTAAAGGGCTTTTGTTTGTATTGTGTTTGATGTGCTGTGACAGTTGTTTCTTTTTGCTGCCGTCTAACGATTGTTGCATAGCTTTTGCTAAAGAACTGCACATCATTTTCAGGTCATCCATTATTTCAGTGAATGAATGACTTATGAATTATGCTCGATAGCAAAAAAAAACACAAGGAAAGTCATTAATATTTGCTTTTAGCATTAAAGATCTAGAGGAAAGGGCAGAGTCTGACAGGCCATGGCAGGGAATATCAGAAACAGGAAGAAGTTCCAGAGTTTTGCTACTAGGAAAGGAACCAGATGATTAAACAAAGAGAAGAAAAGGTAAAGGTTTTGCTGAGACAATGTCTACAAATGCAGCACATAACATATATTGTAGGGGCCTTGTGGGAGGTTTTATTACACTTGGGGAGAGACAAAGGCAGCATCTAGCATTTTTCACACCAATTGGTCTTGGCTAAAGCTGGCCATAGACGCAAAGATTTTTGAAAGATCCAATGGTTATCTTGAGACCACGATTGTCTCAAAACGATCGTTTAATGTCAGATTTGTCCATCAACTAAAAAGACCATTTCAGGCGATATTGCCAGCAAAACTGAAGGATCGCAGCCTGCTTTGCCCTGCAACATAGGTAGATTGCATGGGGACCGATAAAGATTTTCTAACCTGGCCGATCAATCTTCAGACCAATGTCGGACGAAAAATCGTAAGATGACCGATCGTTTGTATCCCACTAACCGCACGATAATTTGACAGATTGGTCGGACTTCACCAAAATCGGTCGTTCGGGAGCGAAAGATCGTTGCGTCTATGGGGAGCTTAAGCCAAAGAGTCAGGTGTTGCTCTGCCAATTGAGAGTTGAGAGAGACTAGCTCTGGTAATTTAAGCGCAGAGTGAAATTATGCGCTCTGTGCCTCCCCGCAGTCCTCGTGGAGCAAAAAGGTGAGCTCACGGGGGAGGCAGCAATGGTAAGCTGCCTCAGGTGGTGGAGGGACCAGGATCACCCCTGCAAAGAGATAGATGCCTAGAATACCTACTGCCAAAAATTATTACATCTTTGCAATTTTACACGTCAGTCCCCACAATGTGTGAAGTTTCTTTCCCAAGACATGATATGCCTGAGTCATAAACACATTGGGATCTGTATTTTTTTGAAAGAGACACATGGCATTGTATATCTTAAAATCAAAAATTTTGCCAATGGCCTGCTCAGGAGCAAATCAGTCACTTTGATTCAACGTATGGTACCATGAATGAATTTCACTAGTAATTTGTCTGACATGCAATATGAGACTGTGTCATCATTCCTTTGGTCCTTGATGAAACAAATACATATATATATATATATAGCATGTTGTATGGATTGCATACCTCCCAATTGTCCTGTTTTCTGCTGGACAGTCCCAGTTTTGACAGCTCAGCCTGTAGTCCTGGATTTTTATTAGTCCCATGTTGGTCTCCCGCACTGACTCCAGAAAAAGATACAATGTTTCTGAAACTTGATTAAAATAAGACGCTTTTTGGCAGAGAGCCCAGAACACTGAGCAACTGCACTTCAAAACACTTGTAACAATTTAAGTTAAGCAAAGATCAATTGTCAATTTCATATGATAAGCAAGTCTCTCGGGAGAGACGAGTAACTTAAAGGACAAAGTCAGCTTCATTAGCAAAACTGTTATAACACATTAAACATGGCCCTAAAACTCCCAGAACTGTGTTCAAACTTTCACACGCATTTAAAGAGAGTGTTTGTTAAATTTAGATCTGTTCACTATCCATTTACTAATAAAGTGAACACTGCTCATTAAGGCACAAAAACCCATATAAATTAATGTTACTATTATGCGCCCTACACAAATCACAATAATTCACATTAAAACTGCACACCCGGAGTAAATGCTGACCCGGGAGTATAGACCCCGGGTCCTGCGCCTGGGTTCACAAATGCTAAACACAATATCAAGGGTAATAAGCCAGAAGGAACTCACCAGATAAGACGGGTGGCCCAGATGCATCGCCCCAAGCCAGTGAGTCACGATCAGTACAAAGTATATTGATGAGCACGCCAATCACCCGTGGATTTAACTTATTAAAATCATCAAATTCCTGACGCGTTTCGTAGTCATAGGGAATTATATGGATATGGATACGAAACGCATCAGGGATTTGATCATTTTAATAAGTTAAAAATAAAATTTTGCTTCTTTTAAATTCCACGGGTGATTGGAGTGCTCGTCAATATACTAAAATTTTGTAAATTGAACATGGTAATTAAGAGGTGTGACCAACAAAGATACCGATGGCACACAGGATTTGTGCAAGCAAGTGCTTTGCGTGTTTATTGCTGATGCAACGTTTCGGGGTCACGCCCCTTTCTCATGCTTGAGAAAGGGGCGTGACCCCGAAACGTTGCATCAGCAATAAACACGCAAAGCACTTGCTTGCACAAATCCTGTGTGCCATCGGTATCTTTGTTGGTTGGACTTATGTGAGGTGGCCGAGCCTCTACCGATTGAAGCACCAGGTAACTTTCACTCAATTGGAATTGGGTGTGTGGGAGTTTGTATCGATATAGCATTAAATTAAGAGGTGTGGCCATAATTGTGAATGGTCAAAAAATGTCCTCACTTTGCGGCCGATCTTTTTGTGCCTCTTTTTATTTTTCAAATGTTGGGATCTATGGGATTGTACAGTATCTCTATGGGCAAGTAACACTGTCTGCATTATATTAAAGATCAAAAGTTAAATACCCCTTAAAGTGCGTAAGTGCAACCGAGCATAACTGTTCTCTTAGAACGGTTGTTATTTAATGTGCCGTTAGGCGTATTGTTATATGTAATTCTAATCCCAGTAACACCATGTTGTGTGATGTAATCACTACATGTACACCATTGCCTGGCTGCAAACAATTCTTCAGATCCTGCAGTTCCTGCTCTTTTATGTGTGTGGCTGGAAAAGGGAGGGCGGGTTCTTTTTAGTGATAGAGCAGGAGTCCCCAACCATTTTCTGTGAGCCACATTCACATGTAAAAAGAGTTGGAGAGCAACACAAGGATGAAAAAAAAACCTGGAGATGTCAAATAAGGGTTGTGATTAGATATTTGGCAGCCTATGGGAGAGTGTTTGGCAGTACACCTGTTTTATTTACAAACAAAACTTTCCTCCAAGCCAGGAATTTAAAAATAAGCACTTGCTTTGAGGCCACTGAAAGCAACATCCAAGGAGTTGGAGAGCAGCATGTTGCTCATGAGCCACTGCTTGGGGAGTATGGCTATAGAGGAAGCAGACCTCTCACTTTATGTGTGTGCTTAGAAGAAGTCCTATGTGCTTCACCTGAGTTGGACTGGGCGGGTAGGACACTGAGTTAAAAATGGGTTGGTCCCAGCAACCCATATCTGCTCCCAGTGGTGCGGCGCCAGGCCCTTGCTGTCATTAGTCAGCCCCTTGAGGTTGTAGCCCTGGTGGGCCCCAGACAACCCAATCTAACACTGTGCCATACAACTGTTTGTAGCTTTGTTGATCTCTAATTAGTACATGGAAGGGAAAATGGTCACATCATTTTATAATATCAGTATAACAGTTTTTCTTCATTTTTTCAAATCCAATGCCTTATCTAAAAGTCAGTCAGTATTATACACCTTGGGTGTTCCCAATCACTAGGATTTCCTTCTTCCTCCCCCAGAGCAGCATATATTTCTCCTATGAGAAAAACATTATCCTGAGTCCAGCATAATTACGTAGCATACTTAATTTCTAGAGCCAGCACATATAACCTTCACTAAACCCAAAACTGTCATAAAAATCATCAAAGCTGATCCTCTTAACGTAAGCAGAAGTTCAGGTTGGGCAATACTGTATATTTAAGTCCCCGGTGGAGATCTGAGCCAATCATTTCAGCAAAGGATCGGCAGCATCAGTTTATGAAATGAGATGCTATGTAATCATTCAAATGGCAATCGAGATGAAATGCAACTGCCCCCTTATTTTTCCCACCTGACACTCATGTATATAATTACTTTTTAATTGGCTACCTTGATTATTCTGCTAATAACCACTGTGCAAAAAAAGAAACACTTGATAATATCTTTCATAAAGCCACTCTTCCCCTATGTATATACATATATAACTATGTGCTACATCCAATCCATTCTGTTCTCAGCTTTAGTCAGTATGATGCACATAGCAGGTAGGAGACTAAAAGAGCAGTTAGATGACAATGACATACTTGAATCTGTCATTTAAAGTACTCAGAATGAATGTGTCCTCAATATGCCACTAAATCTGAAACACACCAGTAGAGTTGCTTAAAGAGAATTGAGATGATGTGTATCCTAATGCAGTTCATTTCCCATATGAATGTCAGACATCTCACATACACAAATGTTCTTTATTATGTATGTACCTAACTTCCACATTCTTTACTTAATTAGAAAGTAGTCAACATTTTTATTGTATGTGCAATGCAGAATTGTCTTAGTCAACAACAATACACTGTGCTGTTTACCTCAAGGACATTGCAATGTATAGCCTGCAAACCTAATCTGTAATGTATTAGATTCGCTAGGTAACCTACTCGAGACCTTTCGCTTATTGCTCTCTTATATGTTACGTCATGAACATGTTAAGATAAACAAAGATCCAGGGCCAGATGGGATTCATCCCAGGGTACTTAGCGAGCTTAACTCTGTGATGGTCAAAATTCTCTACTTCATTTTTCAGGATTCATTGAGGTCTGGCATGGTGCCGAGAGACTGGCGCATTGCTAATGTGGTGCCACTATTCAAAAAGGGATCCCGTTTTCAGCCTCAAAACTATAGGCCAGTTAGTCTGATGTCAGTGGTAGGAAATATTTTCGAAGGATTAATAAAGGATAGGATACTGGACTTCGATTCTGGGATGGCTGTGGATGTGATTTTCTTAGACTTTGCTAAAGCATTTGATACAGTGCCAAACAGAAGGTTAGTGGTTAAATTAAGGAATGTTGGCATGGGACATAGTTTTGTACCTGGATAGAGAACTGGCTAAAGACTACAAAGAGTGGTGGTAAATGGAACATTTTCTAATTGGACCAGTGTTGTTAGTGGGGTACTGCAGGGCTCTGTACTGGGTCCCTTGCTTTTCAACTTGTTTATTAATGACCTGGATGTGGGCATTGAAAGTACCGTTTCTATTTTTGCAGATGATACTAAATTGTGCAGAGCTATAGGTTCCATGCAGGATGCTGCCACTTTGCAGAGTGATTTGTCTAAGTTGGGAAACTGGGCAGCAAACTGGAAAATGAGGTTCAATGTTGATAAATGCAAGTTTATGCACTTTGGCAAAAATAATATAAATGCAAGTTATACACTAAATGGCAGTGTGTTGGGAGAATCCTTAAGTGAGAAGGATCTTGGGGTTTTTATAGATAACAAGTTGTCTAATTCTGGGCAGTGTCATTCTGTAGCTACTAAAGCAAATAAAGTTCTGTCTTGCATAAAAAAGGGCATAAACTCAAGGGATGAAAACATAATTATACCTCTTTATAGATCCCTAGTAAGACCTCATCTGGAGTATGCAGTGCAGTTTTGGACTCCAGTGCTTAGGAGGGATGTAAATGAGCTGGAGAGAGTGCAGAGACGTGCAACTAAACTGGTTAGGGGGATGGAAGACTTAAACTATGAGAGTAGACTGTCCAGGTTGGGTTTGTTTTCTCAAGAAAAAATCACAATGGATAGCCTGTAAACTTAATTGGCAATATATACTTGAGACCTTTCGCTTATTGCTCTCTTATATGCAGTGCATTTCCTTGCAACTGGCCAAATGCTGAGTGCGGTCACGGTGTCACTTCTTAATGAAGTAGCTGCTAGAGAAAGAACTTTCATTGGGTGAAATCAAGGTAACTTCAGTGAAGGCTGTCAGCTTTGTGGGGTCATAAGCAGAGAAAGGAAGGGGTTCTTAATCAGCAAAGGGAACAGTTCAAAACCAAAACAATGAAGAGCAGGAACTCAAATGAGCAATCTTCCTCCAAGCAAAAGTGTTTGAAATAAAAGATGCGTTCATTGTATCATTGTTTTTACCGCCTTACGCGTTTCGTGTTCACAACACTTAATCATAGGCCTATGGAATGAACATCCAAATTACAGAAAGATCAATTATCCAGAAAACTACAGGGCCCATGCATTCTGTATAATAGGTCCCAATCCTGCACATGCATAGTTTTGCTGCTAATGTCTAACTTGCCATATATTTACTTTTTCACAAATATTTAATTTTTGCCTTAATTTGGATCATTATTAATAGGATCTAGAAAGCTGGACTTGATGGATTATGTCTGCATATTAATGGCTCAATTAAAAGGGTCCATTAAGGTAGTTGCCAATTACCTGCAAGCTCTAATAGTCCAGCGGCAAAGTATCCATATTTTATTAAAGCATTTTTAGATCTTTAAATAAATGGCAAATGAAATGCCAAGGCCACAAGTGAAGAATTTCACAAATTTTAAAGTAAAACGTGTGCAGACTAACTGCACATCCTGTTTTTCTTTAACAATTATCCTCAAATGTTGCCACAACTACACTGTGCACAGTTTTACTTACGAAAAGAATGGCAATATATATTTCCTTTACAGGGGAAAATCATTAGAGTTATTTGAAATATTTCAGAGCAGTGGTAGATTGATACAATGGGGGAAACTCACTAAAGCCTGAAGCTTCTAACGCTAGCGCTAATTCGCCAGCGTGACATCAAATTGTAACTTCGCAAATTCACTAACACCAACAAAAATTTTCGCTACGAAGTAGATAGACTAGTGCAACTTTGCAGGCGAAGTTGCGCACTGATGAAGGATCGTAAGGATCGTAATTATGCAAATTCACTAAGATGAACATTTTACTGACCATTACCACTTACACTAGACGTTACTTCGCCAGGTCAGACCAAATTTTTGTCCAAAAAAACGCTGGCGTGTTTTACCTTTTGTAGGGTGATAGTCTGAAAAAGAGCGAAAAGTTTTTTTGGGGTTACCCTCCTTCCCCCCTACATTTCCTAACATATGGCAACTCAACTATACAGGGGGCACATGTAGGGCAATAGGACAACTTTATATAATTTATTAAAGGTTTCCTGGGCTTGTGTAGTGGAATGTAGTGGCTGCAACATATACTTCTATTATACTTTGAAATTCACGCCGTATGCAAATTAGGCATCTCTAGCATAAATGCAATTTGTCTGGCGAAGTAACACTAGCACAAATACGCTACCGTTCGCCAACCTTAGAATAACTTTGCACTTTACAGAATTTGCGTAGCGCTGGCGAAAATTCTCCTGGCGAAGTGCGGCGAACGTTAGCGAAGGCAACGCTAGCGCATTTTCGAGAATATTAGGCAGGGCACGTGCCTTTAATGAGTGTGTGCTCAAGCTCTACATGCTGCGCCTGCCTCAGAACGTGTTGGTGACATCAAAGGCATGCACTAATTCTGCCGAATCCAATGAGGCTTTAGAGATCTTGCATGTACAAACAGTACAGACATGCTTGTGTCTTGCTGCCTTGACTAATCCTCTCCGTTCCAGCTATAAAGTAAGTATCGGCTGTGCGGGAGGGGCACTGCACATACTGGGCCCAGCAGCATCTGCAGACCTGCAGCACAGTTATAAAAAATAAAAACACAAATTGGAAAAGCCCCATGGGCCCCCAACGCTGTGGACCCCTAGGTTAATCCACCCCTGTCTCTGAGTAATTTTGTTACTTTTTGGAATGTTCTTCCTGGTTATGCTTTGTAGGTAGACCAATCAGGCCCTCTATGACACAATTAAATAAACATTTTTATAATATTTGCTTAGGTTGTCTTTTTTATATATAGGCAATTTCAGATTCAAGTTCACTGCTCAGGTATTAACAATTTTACAGCTGTAAGCAATAGAACAGGTAAAACCCAAATTAAATGGGGTAATAGAGAACAGGCTTTTAATTAACATGAACCATTCTGGATGTATGTATTGAATACTATCATTGTCACTGGGTTTAATGAATACTGTAATATGAGTTTTTTTTATATAACCATTGTATGGGAGAGGTAGGCTTTATTAATTAACAGGACATTTGGCTATAAGCTATACTTTTTAATAGTTAATTTATTTTTCTGAGGGTGTTCTATTTGACATGTGGGGTTTAGTTATCCTTTAATATTGTACATGGGGGTTGATGTTAGTCACTGCCCTTACTATAAACCGTTTACTAAAGCGACCATTTACTAAAGCGCGGTAAATACGACTATAAGTTTCCACATGTTATCGCTGAGAATATTTTTCCGCCAGAATATTCGCAGCGACTAAGTTTACTAAACAGCGATGCGCTCAGAAGTGATTGCGATCACTTGTGGTAACTACGTTAGCGAACCAGCTTACGTTAGCGGTAATTTTAGTGAGTTGCAAATTTTCTGTTGACAAATTACGTTTGCAAATATTTATGCTATAAAATAGTCTTGTTTTATGGCGTTAATTATGGCAATTTTTTCTGTGACATTTATGGCCAGAAATGCATCTTCAAAACTCATAAACTTTATTGACTGATGATTATACCATCCAACAACATTACAGAGTGACACCAATCAAACATGTCTGTATCATATAAACGGATACTTTATCCTTCCACTCACACACCCTTCTGCCAATAGAATCATATGAACAAGAAATCACACCAGTTATCTCTTTGTATCATTTAAATGCACAGTTTAATGAGAATTAAACTCCCATTGCGAATTTTCTGGCCAAAAAATAAGTTAATGCCACTATATGGATGGCGGTAAAATGTTGCGAATATTCTGGCGTTAATTTTGTCTTTCACACATTTTGCTGTTTAGTAAACCATGCGTTAATGTGTACATAGTGTTATTTTCAGCAAATGCGATAACTGGTGAACAAATATTCTTGCGCAAGAAACTTCGCAAATTTATATTATACAGGTTAGTAAACTCACAAAAACATATTTTGCGTAAAATTTGTCTGTATTTTGTGCGCAAATTTTGACCGCACTTTAGTAAACGGACCCCTATATATCAAGTCGCTACTGGTTGCTATTTTGGATATCTTGCAGGCAGGGCTGGGCCAAGATAGTTTGGCACCCTAGGCAAGGGGTACAAACAGCGCCCTCACGCCCCCACCCCACCCCCCGTTCTGTATGACCATTTCCCACCTAATCACCTTTTTCTTAAATAAAGAAACCTTAAACACATTAATGAATCGATCTGTACCTGTGCCAGCCAGTAGCACCCAAAATATTGTCCCCAATCTATATCTGGGCCAGCAGCACCCAAAATATTGCTCCCAATCCATACCTGTGCTAGCAAGCCAAAATTTTGCCCCAAATCTGTACCTGTGCCACCCGCCATTGCCCCCCAAATCTATATCTGTGCCACCAGCCATTGCCCCCCAAGTCTGTACCTCTGCCACCAGCCATTGCCCACCCAAGTCTGTACCTGTGCCACCAACTATTGCCCCGAAAGTCTGTACTTGTGCCACCAGCTGGCCCCTTAAGTCTTTAACTGTGCCACCAGCATTGTCCCCTAAGTATGTACATGTGCCACAAGTCTGTACCAGTCATTGCCCCCCCATGTCTGTACCTGTGCCACCAGCCTGTGCCAGAGCAGCAGCAAAAATATTGCCCCAGATCTGTGCCAGGCAAAGGGCAAGTAAGAGGGAGGTGGGGACTGAAGTAGAGCAGAATGCTGCTGCTGGAGACGGGGGTGAAGTTAAAACTTAAAGAAATAAAAAAAAAAAAAACATTATTTCCCTTCTAAAATGCGCCCCCCCCCCTTTGGCTGCGCCCTAGGCGGCCGCCTACTCTGCCTACCCCTAGTTCCGGGGTAATGAATGGAACAAGGTTACATTTTATTCATGCCCGAGAAAAAGATGTTTTTAATGCTGGATATATTTATTATGTGATCGGATTCATAGAGACTCATCACGCATACCATTATTAATGCATAGTTGACCTACTTTTCTCTATGAAATAAATATATCATATATGACATGCAATTATTATTGCTGTTAAATAGATCCTTCAAAGGACTCAAACTGATTGAGTATCACATCAGCCTTTTCATTTAGACCACAATTCCATGGTGCGGGATTTAAGCAGTGTGGGAATACTATTAGTATTTTATAGAAATTTTATTAGCCCCACATTTGTGGAGTAGAAACACACAGAAACAATAGATATGTTAAACGCCAAACCATTGATCCAGTGTATTGTTTGATGAGTCAAATGAGTCAGAGCAATAAAACAGCGTTGTTCAGCACAAAAATCTCTTTCAATTTGCACAATAATGGTCCAATTACTTGAAAGTAAATAAAAAACTCTCCAGTCCTCTGTATATATATCACAAACATACAATTTGTCCTTATGCAAATAGCAGCTGGATTATAGTGCGACTTGCTGACAGTGAGGTGCAAATGTTGCTGCTTCTTGGTCCAGCAAGTCCAGCAGATCACTGATTATTTCTGGACACCAAACAACCAGGTTGGAATGAATTGACGTTATATTTCTTCTTCAAAACAGTGAACTTGTTTATTGAACAAATGGCAGTGGATCTATCGCGCAACAAGCAATGAAATCTACTTTAGAGACATTCCATGCAGACAGTGGAAAGCCTTCGGATCTTGTTATAACAGAAATCAGTCCCTCTTAAGGGGTATAGTACAGCCTTAGTGATTATGCCACAAAACTAAGAATCTTTGCCCCTGAGCTGACCCACGTGTGTCCCTGTCTTGTGGCTTGATCACCGCAAGGGTGCTAACTAGGGTTGCCACCTGTCTGGTTTTCACCTGCACAGCCCAGTCTTCAGAAGGGCTTTCCAGGTCAAAACTGCCTGCCTTAGGAATACATGGAAGCATTCTCCTTGATTGTTGTGATAATCAGTCAATTGCAACATCATGTGCCCCACCCCCACAATGTCATGCACCTCATCCCCTTTCCGGACACCACATACAAGAATTTAGTCAACCCTAGTGCTAACCACAACTACTCTCCTTGTTGGAGCCAGAAAGCTGCTCACTAACTTTCGCACCAATAGTGACTATTACTAAACTTCTGCCACAACAACTTTGAGTTACCAGGGCCTGTCACCTGCTCAAACAAAGTTCTGTACCCACCTCCTTACAAGGTGCGATCCAGGACGGGCCCTGAGCGTGTGTGCTCTCCCTTTTATACAAAAGTATACTGCCACACACTGGGAAAGACTTAAACTAGATTAGATTACAATAGACCCAGGAAAGGGAATTAGCCTGAACACTTTAGGTGTCCAAGCTATCGGCAAGAAGCCCTCACAAAGTCCATTGTTGAAAAAAAGACATGAGCTGAAGAGGTTACAGTTTGCCAAAAAACACACTGACTAGACTAAGGAGAAATGGTGCAACATTTTGTGGGCTGATAAAAGCAATATTCTTCTTCTGTTTCTAGGGGCCGCAGACAGTTTGTCAGACAACCAAAAACTGAATTCAAGTCACAGTACACTGTGAAACATGGTGGTGCAAGCATCATGATATGGGAGTGTTTCTCATACTATGGTGTTGGGCCTATTTATCTCATACCAGGGATCATGGATTAGTTTTAATACTTCAAAATACTTTGCCATGTTGACTTATGCTGAAGAGGAAAAGCCCTTAAAATTTGTGTTCCAGCAAAAAAAACAACCTCAAAAACACTAGTAAACATCTTGGTTCCAGACCAACAAGATGAACATTATAAAGTGGCCAGCCCAATCCCCGGACCTTAATCAAATAGCAAACGTATGGGGTGACATAAAAAATGCTGTTTGTGAGGCGAAACCAGGAAATGCAGAAGAATCCAGAAGTTGGTGGACTCCATGCAACACAGATGTGCAGCAGTTTTCAGAAACACTGCTCATACAACTAAATATTAGTTCAGTGATTCTAAGGAAAGCAAAAGCTTATATTTCAGTTTATACAGTGAATATTTGAGTATGCAAAGAAGAAAGCAGACACTGCTATTTTTTGGAACAGCATAATATTCCCCTTTCTTCACTTTCTGTAAAAGAATAACACGAGTTTGTTAGATTTTTCTTCATGTTTTGATTTGGAATAGAATGTGCAATGTTCTGAATGCATTTGTGTGTATGGAAATAAAAACTATTATAAGGATTTGGAGATTTATTCACTTTACTATTATTATAAACACAACTGTAGGTGCAAATGTGCATATGTGCAGTTGGTGTAGTTGGGGAGAGAGCATGAGGTTGCAGATAGGATATAGATCCCCTGCGATTAACAAATTTTACATTTTTTACTTCTGCAATCAAATAGTTTCCAAACTGGAAACACTTGTCATTCTTTTATCTGGAGCAGCGCTAACTGAGAATCATCATACAATTTCAGGTTGGCCACTAGGGGGGATAGAGGATAACAATTGTTGAGGGAAAGTCCCTAGTGGGTGGAGGATGGTAGGCTAGAAAAAGGACAGGCAGGTATTTGAGATGTGTAATCAGAAGGGAAGAGGGCAGCAGGCTCTTGGATAGTTGAGTCATTCCTGGAAGAGATAGAGATTTAGAAAGCTGTGGTAACTTGTACGCTATGGTTGGAGTAAGGTCAGGGACTAGTATCGGCATCTGCGGCCCCTGCAGGGAGTGAGTGTGTACACTGTGTCCAGCGGGATACCCTCCAGTCAGGGCCTGTTAGTGCAGATCAAGACCCAAGGTGGGGTGCCTGAGTGAGCCCCCCTGACAGAGTGCAGTCCAGCAAAAGGAGAGGATCAAAGGACCAGTGAATCGAGTCCTATTGGTGAACTGCTGTACTGATGTATGCCTTGATAAATAAAGAAGGAACTGTTTGATTGCACATACCTGTCTGCTGTGTCTCCTTCCAGGTGTTTCCCCACCTGGTCCATCCAGGTAACAAAGGGTACATATCCAGGCCCTATTCTGGCCCCATTAAAAGTTTTTAATATTTTCTTTCCAGGTATGGGCCTTCTGATATTAAAGATGTGTGAGATGTGAGATCAGCCAGCCATATCTTGTTCAGATGTGCAGTAAACTAGACATGCAGCTCTCCAGCTCTGCATTTAAACAAGAGATCTTTCTTCCTCAAAGGAGCCCTTACATTGAGGGTTCATTAAGGCTACTGTTTCTTCAGACAAGGAAAGAAGAAGGCAGCTCAAAAATCTTTATCTGCACTGTTGAGAGCAAGGACATTTTGCTTCCAGGTGTCTGAGAAAATCCACATTTTTACAACAAACAACAATCATCTGAAGGCAGTGAAACTTATTTCTGAATTACTTTATTTTTACCAAGAATGGCCCTAAATGTCTTTCTCTCAAATTCCTACTATCCCTAGGAACACACTGAAAGAATACCAACAGTTTTATCTTGGTGCAGTTAATTTACTGTGCCTTTACTTCTGCTCTATGTCTTTGGGCATGATGCTTGTTTTCCCTTTAGCGACCTAAACACAATAATCATATTAAATGGGCAAAATGTGCAAGTGCACTACAATCAGTCTTTGTAGCTGTATTTGCATTTCTGCTTGGATGACAGGTTGCCATTAGAAGAATCTGCCTATCATAATAATAATGCTATTTATTTGACCACTCAGCAGATGATGTGATACTTCTGATAATTATAGTTGTCATCCACCATTTCATACTGATGTTCATTCGGCCCCACTCTGCACTCCAGTTAGTGCTGCTAAATACTGGAGGGCATTGGCTAACCTGTTGCACCCTCTTGACCAACTTTATTTTATGTCTCAGCTGCTAATATAATCCTCCCCATAGCTCTTCTCAAGGCTCTGGCCACTAAACCCCACAGTGGAGTGACGTCCCCAATACCTGTAACAGTAGCTCTGAACATGCCAAGAAATATTTAACCTTGAGCATCATTCTCCCTTTTCAAAAGAAATCCTATTGAATGCTGTACTGATTATAATAATCACCAATAATGTACATGCTGTGCTGCATACAGATGTTGGTTATTATTATATATGCTCAAGAAACACTTTGAAGAGCATAATGGAGATAAGTACAAGGAAAAGAAGATGTTTAGTTAATGATCATTTACAGCTAAGTACCTATGCAGGGATAATTAGCATGTTCCTCTGTATAATATGATATGTGTTTGTACAATTATTAGCAGGATGAATGGTTTACTGGGCTGACGTGAAAGGAACGGATGAAATTATACGTGTAATTAACAGGATGCACCCTATTGGTTTGTGTGTGTGTTGGGTGTTATATAAATGCAATCTGCTGGTGGCACAGTGGAGTCATTTTTTATATGTCAGTTAATTGCACATTACTAAACTAACTATTTGCATGCAAATAGTTCCCGGTTTGATGGCTAAAACTGTCACTGTTCAGAGTAATATTAAGAAAAATATGGAAAGGGTGCAGTCATCCTACTGCAAAAAAGTGAGTTAGACAATATACTGCACACACAGTTCCATTAGCACCCACCAAAAAAGGCACTATTACAGTCTGATGTCAGGCTTGCATCTGTGGAAGAACAAAAACAAACAATAAAACAACAAATACATTATTATCTTCTTCCTTGGCCCAAGTGTCCACATTGTTGGTGAGAGATGTAGTGCAACAACTAACGGGTTATAAATTAGATAATGCTACTTTGTAAACATATCAGGGCTCTGCAAAGTCTCTCTGTGTGCTCAATAACTAGGACTTGTCCTGGAAATGTATTTTGCCTATTCTTCCAATATTTCCCAAATGTTCCTAAGAATTTATAGATATTTCTTATGGAAAAGAACATACATAATATTTTCAGCACAACAAAGGCATATACTGCACCCTTAAGGGACCTCTTAAAGGACATGTAAACCCTCCCCACAAAAATGTAATCAGTGAACAGCCTCTTTGAAATCTTTAGATAACCGCCACTCTGGTTGTTAAAAGGTTAACAGAAAAGATGCATCATCTCCTTAATCACTTTGAAATCCTTCTCCACCTATAACCCCCTCAGCCCCTCCAGCAGGAATGTACTGCTGCTCAGTTCCACTCAGTTTAAATGACTAAACACACCCTCAAGTCTAACTGCCAATGAAGAGGTAGCATTGTTGGTTCCCATAGAAACTCAGCTCTAGCTGTCTGATTCTACTTTTTTTCCCTTATCACCTCTCCTGAGATCAGAGTAACCATTATAGTGCTCAAACCCAGTAGAACTTTTTATCAAAGTATGTTGTGCCTGTTCATTGCATGAATTTTACAGCATACATGCAGGGCCGCAGTCGGGGGGGACAGGACAAGTGTCTTCGGCCCGGGGTTGAAGGGGGGCCTGGCAGTGCTGCACTTTTCGAAGAGCCAGGCCCCCCTTACCAGCGCCGAAGCCGTGCCGCCTCCTTCCGATGTCCTGCTGCAGAATGCGTTAGTACCAAACAGACGCGAAGTCCTGAAGTGGCGGAAAGACCCGAAGTCACGAAGGAGCCGAAACTGAAGTCCTGAAGCCACAAGTTCAATTCTACTGACACCAATATGTTTTTTTTTTCTAATCCCCTGGCCACCAATGTTTTATTTTAATACTCTATAGGCCCCTGCCACCAATTTAAAAAATAAATATTTTATGGGACCCTAATTTTTTTTAAGTTGTAAGGGGGGCCCTGACCATCAATAACTTTTTATAACTTTTGTATGTGGGGGGGGGGGGTTACTTTTTTAGTACTAGTTTTTTTTTAGTACTTTTAAAAGACCACACAAAATGTAGCCTTTAATGCACAACAGAAGCTTAATTACTAAAGCGTTTGGGTTTTTTGTTATGATTCAATTAGGGTAAAGGATAACCTTCTGCTCCATGCCATTGCAGCCTCTTCTAGAAAAAAATACACTGATCCTGGGGAGTAGGGTTTCCACCTGTCTGGTTTTGACCCGGACAGCCCGGTATTTTGAATACTTCCTGCCCGGTTTTCCAAATAAGGAAAACCGGGCAGGATTAGCTTGATTGACGCAGCGATCGGCCAATCGGCGATCACCTCGTCATAGCTCTGCCCCATGACATCACGGGCCCACCCACTGATGTCACGGGCCCGCCCCCCTGTCCGGGTTCAGCCACAGGAAAAGGTGGCAACCCTACTGGGGAGCTTGGTTGGGTGTGCGTCACCTCTATTTCTTTTAACTCTGGCAGCCTAATCCTTGTGAAGGCCCAGGCTAGACAAATGCTCATTTTAAGCTAGTACTAGTGTACTGAGCAGGTGCTGACAAGGAGATGGTGGTGGCAGCAAACTAAGTTTCTCCGGTTGTGTTTGTTTTTATAGAAGAGGTGCTCTGGCCTGTGCCAGACGCTTAATATTATTATTCGCTTAATTAAGTTTATACCATTACTGGTTAGTAATGTACCCTTAGTCCAAATGAAGGCCAACAATGTACTTTGTAGCCTGAAGATGTTACCTTGGCATACAAGATATCTATTTGCTACACAACAGCTTGGTAACATCATTCTTATGAATGTGGTCTTGAACCACATACCCAGTGCGCAGTGATATCTTCTTCCACCTTGAGGTAATAGGTCTCTCATCAAGTAGATGGAGTGGCCAGTCCAAAATGCATACAACATTTTCAGCCCAAACCTGTCCAAGCCAAGGATCAAGTTAAAGCTGGAAATCTCTACTTTGCTGCACTGCAGGTTCTAACTATTGAAGCGATGTATCAGAAGCCATCTGATTTAAAACGGAAGATTTTTTTCAATAAAAGGGAAATGACCCAAAGACTAATCCAGCACAGGAGGCATATGTTATATATGTTATTCAGTGGACT
Source organism: Xenopus borealis (assembly GCA_024363595.1). Classification (NCBI taxonomy): domain Eukaryota; kingdom Metazoa; phylum Chordata; class Amphibia; order Anura; family Pipidae; genus Xenopus; species Xenopus borealis. Next base: position 113,997,833 of record CM044432.1, on the reverse strand, counting down.
TACCTTAGGAACAAGTCACAGAGGAGACCTAGTAGGTGTTGCTCCATGAGAAACTCTGTGCACCACTCCCAATGCTTTGCAGCAGCCTAATTAATGCCCGGCATGCTGGGAGATGGCAGTGGGATTGCGGACACTTCATGACAAATTATTTAGTGACCATTTAGGAAGCGATTCCTAATATCCACAAACATGAATATGACATGGAGATTAACATGGCAAGTTCTGACACTCTTATGAGTAGATTTATGATTTGCCAAGACTGCATATAACCAATCAGTAGTACTTGTAAGATATATATGTATCTATGTTCTTGTACCGTTCCCTGTCTGATCCATTACTGTATTATCTTGATGTATACAGAGCTACATTACATACTGCTGCCTATTGTTTCATTCCGTCACAGCGATCTGAGTATATAGGCATTTAAGTCTATTTCTTCTTTATTAGATGAAGTCCAATGTTCAAAAAAAATTCTTCTCTTTGCCATCTCTGATCATTTAGCGTGAAGCAGTAAAGAGTCAAGGTCAGGAGCTGAGAGTGAGTTAGTGGAACTCTAAGGGTTAAAGGCAAATAATGGATGAGGTTCTCAGAGATACTTCCATCAAACTCAGCTTTGATGCCACCTTAGCAACACCAGCTAACAATTTGTAACAGCTAATTACCAGGCAGATAAACCATGCCAATGTAATAAATGCCACCGGCATTGCATCCAAACGGAGGACTCTGTTCCGCGCTCTGAAGAGGAGAAGAAGTTGATTAAACGATAATTGCAATTTGAAAAGGTCGCTGCATATAATTGCTTTTTTTGCTTTATATATCATTAAGGAAAATATTTCTGTTAACCTGAGATGCTTTTGTTATTTACGGGCGAGACAGTTAGAACCATAAGAACAACCATAAGAAAAAGCTGGGTGGGCTTGAGCAGCTGGTCTCAGCTTTAATGGGAATTAAAAGCAGGACATTATTTTCTTTACCTATAATCTTCATGATTGATTTAATGTATGTGTTCTAAGAAAGAGTTATGCAGCTTTCTGCATTTTCCTGCATTTAGTAAACCAAGACTCTCCTCACTGAAAAAAACGTAAAAAGTTAAAATAGCAATATTCTATGGAACTGTTTGTAGATAAGCAAACTGAGCTATTTTATGGCTGAACTACATGGACGATTTTGAAGCGATTCTGCCAACAAAATGCCCACGTCAAGTCGGATGCAACAGTCCGACAGTTGTGTCAAATGAATGCTGTGACAGTTTCCGATTTTTGTATCACATACCTTGTTTCCAGTCGCGACCGACTTGGCGGGCGTTTTGTCGCCCAGCATCAGATCCGGCAGAATCGCGTCCAAATCAGCCATGTAGTTCAGCCCTTAGACTCAAGACACAAAGAGGGGTCATTTATAAATACTGGGCAAAGTTGCACCTGGGCAGTAACCGATGACAACCGATCAGAAGTTTGTTTTCATTGTTCTACCTGCAGCTGGCTGGAAAAATCTAATCACGTACTGGTTGCTATGGATTTTTCGCAGTTTTGTCGGGGGTTTGAGGGGGGACAGGGGGGCCCACTACTTTGGTCTTTGCCCAGGGCCCACCAAGGCCTTAAAACGGCCCTGGGCTCAAGGCAGCTTCCAAACTAGAGTGATTGCCTTCCTTGCATAAAAATAAAGCAACCTTTGTAAAACAACTTAGTAAAACACGTTGGTATGTGAGTTTGTGTTACAAAGTTCACCACCTTGTCCCAGAATCTGTGGGCACGTCCAGAAGGTGTGGAGATAAGTACATAAATCCGTCCTGCATTTAAAGCACATGTCTGCTTTAAGGCCCATGGAGTGCAGCCTCCCTGAGGTAAGATACTGTAGGTTCTGTGTATCATACGATATTGTATTAAGATATCATTGCTACCAACTACCGAAGCCAAATATGAGGTGTAAAATCATCCCAGTCGTCTAGGTCCAGGTGTGGTATGTCCTGCACCCACTTATTATGATATTAGGCATAGGTGTTGCCCCTTTGTTTATTATTATTAATGTTATTATGTTGAAGATGCAAGATACTGACTTCCCCTGCTTTGGTGACCTTAGAGTTTCCTCGAGTATAGAGAGGGACATCCTGGGGGAGGTTGGGAATTGGCTGGAAGAGCTGCATGAAAATATCTATACCACGTTTCTTGGAAGCTTACATTCTGCTGCTCAGTTTGCATATGATTTAAACCCCTGATCATAGAGCTGGCCAATATATTTTATGTTATATCTTGCCCAGAGTACTGGGTCTGGTATCGTCAGAAAGTGCCTTTTGTTTTTTTAGTTTAACTTCGGTATTAGAATCCTTCACCTCAATGTAACCAAATAGAAAATGGAGTTAAAATAAAATCGAAAGCTGGGATTGGAATCATTATTCAGTAATAATCAGTATAATAGTGTATATTGTTTGTCAGTGGCTTTATCTGTTCTCCCAAAGACCCGCACTTCTACTTTTAGGGGCATTTATATACATTTGTGTTAAATAAATTGTGTATTTATAAACCTGTGCTGTTGTCCTGAATGGTGAATAAATGTCCCAACCACATTACAATCAAGGAAATAAACCATGACAAACTACTAGTATAATATAAATACCCCATAATGATCTGGTATAGGAATCTGGTGGGCGAGAGAGCTGGGGGGGGGGGGCTTCAGACTATAACTGTCATCTTGGTTTAAGTGTCAGAATTGTCTGTCTGGGGAAAGACTGAAATATGCCTTTTTTATTTGTTCCACGTTGCTGTAAGTGAGTGACAATAATAAGGTTGGTATTTAGCTGTCTATTTAAAGCTATTCTGCATTAGAAAGATTTATTATGGTTATTTGCACAATATTGTTGGCACTTGTGTATCTTATAATATAAATGTGTCCTTCCTTTAATTATGTGTTGAACTGTATTAATTGAAACAAAGCCCCTTTATACAGATCAGATTTATAGCACCCCCATTGATAATCCTTTTTTTTTTGCTTTTCCATGAACTGTCAACCATATTATGAAAGATAATGTTGCATGAAAAAATTTAAAGGTTAATGGAAGTCCTCTGTACGGGGGCACTCATCTGCATGACTGCCGTCTATTAGAAAGGGGAATAAGAAAGATAAAGATGTCACAGTCCTAAAATGAAATCAGGAGTCGGTGTAGAAACTGTAGCAGTACCAGGGGGCTACAAGAAAGCCACACGGCAGGAGGTGAAAAGCAGCCGAGATCACTCTCCCCCATGTCTGTCATTCTGGCCAGGACAAAAGGCGAGCAGGTCACAGGAGCAAGCAGATGAGAGACAGAGATTGCTGAAATCAATAAGCGCATGTGCAAGGAGAATGAATGCAAACCCCTAATGGATTTCCAGCTGCTGTATAGCACACACCAGTACATTTGCATGAGAATGCCTCTATTCATCAAAACCCTGAAAGCATGACAGAATATTTGAAAAAACAATGCAGGCCTTTTTTGAAACTGCCTCGATTCTATATTAGAAGACTAAAATTCAGCCCCCCCCCAGTAAATTATTCCCAACCACGCACCATATACATGCATATTACCCTAAGCTAGCCATTACCTGATAATAAGTGCTAGCAGCAATACAGTCCTGGAGTAAAGAGAGACTTTTCCCTACATGCTGAGCTTAACTTGCTATCTGGCCTGTACCATCCTCTGAAGTAAAGTACCACAGAGAGATTTGGTGAAGCAGAACAAGTAGCTATTAAACTTCATGGCATTGTATTACTGTGCCCTGTACCTATGCATTTCTTCTTATAATCTTATAATCTATGCACCATAGGTTAAGATCCCTTGTGATCACATTTAATAAGTTGCCCAATTTGGTCTTTTTCTTTTGGCCACTTGCCTCCCAATACTGAAGCTCATCAACACAGTTGTAGTATGTTGGGTGTTGATGTTGGACATGGGATGGGCAGGGTTAAGTCTTTAATCTGGGGCACTGGTAACATTGTCCTTAGCCTATTAGGACTTTGCACCTTTGCCTGCCCCCTCCCTCCCATAATAAACTCTCAAAAAATTAGGAACAGTAATTGAGTGAGACTTTTTTCAACAACAGACAAAATGCTCAATTCAATTAATTCCACCCATGTCTGTAGTTAGTGACATAGGAGCAGATTCATTAAAGGGTGAAGTAGCAGACGCAAGTGACTTTTTGCCAGAAATCCAATCTGCAGTGATATCGCCAGTTCACTAACAGGTGCAGACAACAATTTGCTAGTTAATGGGACCGTCACTATAGATCATTTGCACTCTATCACCAGGTGAATTTTTGCTCAGGTGAATGGTCGTTGATCCGCAAACTCAGTAAAGTGTGAATTTTACTGAACTGACTTCGCCACCTCAGACCAGGTGAACTGCAAAAAAAGAAGCTAGATCTTCCTCACATTATATCCTGTCTGCTGGTAATGCATTCAAGTTGAAGAAATGTTGGTGACTTGTCCATTTTTTAGCGGAATTTCCTGCAAAAGTCCTAACTTAGACTTTTTTTGGCTTAAAATGTTCCCCTGACTTTTGAGAACATACAGAGCATTAATTTTACAGTGTGCCCATGTGTAGGGCATAATATTAACTTTTGTCTTTATTAAGGTTCCTTGGACATTTCTAATAAAAAGTGGTAACTGCAGGCATTTGCACCAACATCTTTAATAAAGACGTCCATACAACTTTAATGTACCCACCCTATTCATATTGACCTAAGCCTAAGATAACTAGAGAATTTCTGCTAAGCTAAAATGAAAGCTAGCGCATCTTCGCTTTGAAAATGCTTACACTGCTGAAGTAACACTAGAGAACAGTCCCCAGCGTTTGGCACCCCGGACGCAACTATACACCTAGCGAAGTGGTGCGAGATGTGCAAAGCAGTCACTGACGTTAGTGAATGTGCCCCACAGTGTCATATCAAAGTGAGTTTACCCATGATGGGCATAATATTCCTACAACCTTGGCTTTGAAAGATTCCCACTTTTTTTATCCATGCTTCGGTCTATATTACAAAAATGACTATGTACATTTACTTGTAATATGTTTATGTGCAGTAACTCAAGATTCTTCTAGTTGGTTCATTTGGCAAAACAATGTGAGATAATTATCTTTGGCTAGAACAGAACAAATACATTGTTTAAAATATTGGAAACCAGGATAAATATCAATTTGTATAAAAAACAATTCTGTTGCTGGTATGGAAGAGAGGATATTTTTCAGATACCCTCTAACCTTAGATGTCCTTAGGGATACTCAAAACTGTATTGAGAGTGATAGAGGGAATGCCTTACCCTAAAGTCCTGTGCGGGTCTATTTTTTGGGACCCTTACCCGCAACCTGCAAACCGGACCCGCATTCTTACCCTCAAGAATCAGGAAGTGCCGTCATTGTAAACAGGAAGTGATATCATCAGTAGTAGACGTGCTCAGAAAAAAGGAGTAAAAATCCCTATGGAGAAGATCCGCGGCCCGACCCTCAACCCGCAGAACCATCGACCTGCTTTTATACCCACACCCGGAACTTGTACATGCAACCCACAGGGTACAGCAAGATTTTTCGGGTAACCCGCGGGTATCCAACCCGTTTCAGGACTCTACCTTGCCCCCCTCTTCAGTACTCTAAGATAACAAACTTAAAGGAGAAGGAAAGTCTTTTTTTGCTTAAGGGTGCTAAATGTTAGGCAAGTCCAGTTGCTTTGAGTTACTTTTTATATATATATGTTAGGCAAGTGATTGTATTTAATTACCTGACACCCTGGGCCAGTGCTCCTATCAACAGACCAGGTATTTTCCAGCGGGCACTATGGAGCGTTCCTTCTCCTGCTTCTTCTCATGGCTGTCCACGTGCAGTAGAGTGAAAAGCCAAACTTTTCTGCCCTGAGAAATTCCCTCCCTGGTGTTTTCTGCTATAACCCTGGGTCAATGCAGTTTTCAGACTAAATGTTGCCACCCACAAGTTAAAATGACTATCCTTCTCCTTTAAAGAACTGGTCTATGTTGAATGAAGAGGACCCAGGGCTTTTTTTTTGCTGTCCCTTGTAACTGCCTGCTGGCTGCCACCTGAGGCACAGTTCTCACCTTGTATCAAGTGGCCCTACCAGTAGGAATATCCATAGAACATGGTGTTGCATGTAACAGCAACATACATCTGAGAGACTTACCCCACTGTGCGTAATGCATCGAAATTTCATTTCCTGAAGATCATGGAAAAATATTCATGTGTAGTTTCAAGAAATAAAGTGCAAGTTACAGAGGAATGACACGTTGGAGATTTAACAAGAAAACAAATTTATTAATTCTGAAAAGACAAGACACAATTTTCTTTTGAAAAACAACACAAGAAAGCTAGCCTGAGTTCAAGTCTGAAATATTCAGAAAAATCCTACTAATATCTTTAGTATGTTCCAGTCATTTTGTTTAAACAACACACTAAAAGTTAATATATATATATTTTTTATAATTATAAAAGTTCCCCAGTTATTTGTACAGTACACAATACAAATTGCCCACAAACTATCATTTAGCTCCTGCCAATTCGGAGAGGACATAATATACTAAAAGATTTAGCATTTCTCACAAAAAAAATCACATCAGGAAATACGTATTTACAAAATCCAATACATTTTACAAAAAAAAAAAAAAATTAGCACGTGGTATCGTCCAATGAGGTTTTAAATAAAAAATATATTCAACCGTAATGCAAAAACTGGAAAAGAACATTACATTATCACACGGATACAATCGCTACAAAAGAAAGCTGCCTACTTTTACTACAGAATATATTTAGCCTATATGAAGAGCTTAGAAAAAGTAAAAATCTACTGGTACTGTGCCTCTGTGCTTGTAGACTAAAGGAACGTCCTAGGCCACTTACCAAGTGAGTCAGTGAATCACACCAAAAAATAAATGGCACTTAAATGGAAAAAAAAAATGTTTAAACTAAAACAAGGAGGACTTTTTTGAAGTTTGTGGGATAAGAAAGCCCTGAGAATTTTCAGAATATAATTGGTACGATTGGGTCATTTATAAATTTGTTTTTGCAACACTGGGCGACAATATGTTCCCTTTAAAGGCACTCTTTCATTTGCCATCCCTGTTGCTGACTCACTGCAACTGATTTAGCATCAGGAAAGACTGGAATGCTTTGAAATCTACCTAAATGGCTAACTATGGGAATAGGCCGTCCAACTATTGTAGAGTTCCAACACCCTACTGCTTGTACTAGCCTCACAACTGACTTAAAGGCTCCTTGTAAAAGATATAATGCAATGGGGCACAACTTGCTTTGTCCAGTAAGATGCCCATTGTTTTTTCCTTTATTCTGGAACCAATCACAGTTCACTTTAGTATTATAACTCAGGGCTTTCAATCCCAGGAGTGTTGCTAAGGCATGTTGTACATTATTTAAAAAAAAAATAAAAAATACAGTATTTAAATATGTGTCAAATGAGAGAGAAGAGAACCAAAGCAGGCAGTAACTTTGTAAGTGGCTTTTACTCAACATAATCAGATAAACAATACTAATTTCTACTGGCACATACAAATCACTAGCAGCAATGATCAAGGCATGCAAACTGAGAAGCATTTACAGTAAATCATTGTAAAGATCAACAGAATAAGAGTCCAACCCTTTGAGTATTGTACAGCTAAATGAACCTCAGAGAAAAGGGAGGGCCACCACGTGGTTTTAGCAAAGGCCTCCGATCCAGCATTTAAAAAAAAGGCATTTCGTATCAGTCATTATTAAGAAAACAAAAGGAATCTGTTTAATTGTTTTAAAGGATACTACTGTCTTTTTTAAAGGGAAAGTAAACGATTTATCACAAACAGTGCATTGCAAAAGTGCGTCCCATAGCCAGAACACCATATATACAGTACATTTATACTTCAACCTGTAGGCTTGGTTGATGAGATTGGTTTCTGTTTTTTGGTACCAGTTTATCTTTCTATTCTAATACAATACAGACCAGAAGTACTTGCCTCACATCCCTGTTTTATCTGAAATGTAACTATACAATGCATTCCCACTGGTGTCACAATAATGTCTGCCAGTGTTATGTAATCCTTTATGACACCATCTGTAAATAAAATAATTTATAGTACAGCTGTGACCCAGTTTCCCAACTGGTGTTATACAGAGGGAATTAAAAAGTAGCATTTGGTAAAACCTGCAATAAACGAAAGTGTGTAACCTGTTGCTCCCAAGTGGTTTCTTTTAAATGCAGCACTATGCAAAACTATAAAGCAAGGTTCCTTACTTGTAGAATAAGGTTAAACATACATGAGGATCATTAGTGTATAGCAAATGAAATAGAAAACCCACGTCTCTTTGTTTTGATGGGCAGAATCAGTGCAAACTCTAGGCAGCAGGCACAACGTTGCTCATTTAAGCAAACACGAGTATGCGATTGGTAGGAAGTAGATAACATCATGCCAGGTCAGAATTAACATTAGGCTTGAGAAAGGGTCCTGAGGGGCCGAATCATTGCCCAGTGAGTATGTTGTTTTTGGGCCACTAAAAAACTTTCTGCACGACCAAAACGGTTTTCCCTTGTGTGATGCTGGTTACCTGACGCTGGTGAAATTCTGACCCTGAGGCAGGTGTGGGTCTTCCAGTTCAGAACCAGACACAAAGAATTTTTTGTTGTCATTTAGGGGGAGTTTGAGCTCTTCACTTGTGTGAGGTCAGAATTAACAAACATAAATACATTGTTGCCTGTATTAGGGATGCACCGAATCCACTATTTTGGATTCGGCCGAACCTCCGAATCCTTCGTGAAAGATTTGGCCAAATACTGAACCGAATTTACATATGCAAATTAGGGGTGGGAAGGGGAAAACATTTTTTACATCCTTGTTTTGTGACAAAAAGTCATGCAATGGAAATGACGGTTCGGATTCAGTCCGGCTGGGCAGAAGTATTTGGCCGAATCTGAAACCTGCTGAAAAAGGCTGAATCCTGAATTTGGTGCATCCATAGCCTGTATTTATAGGTATTTGTGTCCTTTACATAACTGATTGTAATTGTTAAGTTCTTCTGAAGGACATAAATTAAATGTAATTTCCATATTGGAACACCCTGTTAAAAAGAAATGTACCCAACTATGTTCAACACATTTATCAGCTTTTATATTTGTATTGAAAAGTGCTGAGTTGTTAACTTATTCCTTAAAGGGATTCCTGTCATAGGAAAATTTTTTTTTTCCAAAATGCATCAGTTAATAGTGCTGTTTCAGAAGAATTCTGCACTGAATCCATTTCTCAAAAGAGCAAACAGATTTTTTTTATATTTCATTTTGAAATCTGACATGGGGCTAGACATTTTGTCAATTTCCCAGCTGCCCCAAGTCATATGACTTGTGCGCTGATAAACTTCAATCACTCTTTACTGCTGTACTGCAAGTTGGAGTGATATGACCCCTCCCTTTCCCCCACCCAGCAGCCTAACAACAGAACAATGGGAAGGTAACCAGATAACAGCTCCCTAACACAAGATAACAGCTGCCTGGTAGATATAAGAACAGCACTCAATAGTAAAACCCATTTCCCACTGCGTACTATTCAGTTACATTGAGAAGGAAAAACAACAGCCTGCCAGAAAGCAGTTCCCTCCTAAAGTGCTGGCACAAGTCACATGACCAGGGGCATCTTCAAAATTGACAAAATGGCTAGCCCCATGTCAGATTTCAAAACTTTTGAGAAATGGATTTCAGTGCAGAAGTCTGCTGGAGCAGCACTATTAACTGATGCGTTTCCCATGACAGTTTCCCTTAAAAAAAATGTGTGGGGGTCCTTCTTAATTTCTCAATAAACAATCCGCCCCGTAGCAATTGGAGGAGCATATTACAGATCTACTGATGAAATCCATGGTCAGCTGCATCTCTCCAGTTATTGGATCTCTCTCTTCCACGACATGTAAATTAATACCTGCATCATACCATGATAAAGTATTACAAAACCTGCTGCCCCCCTGAAACAATATGAGATGTTGACTAAATGCAGATTGGTTCTTGTGTCCATGTAAGAAGTAGTGCTTATTAATTCTCTATTTTACAATGCTCAAAGGGTTATGTACAGCTTCACAATAAACTTCCTAACACTAGAAACTTAGAATAATGGATGTATTACAGTTTTGTCTTTGTTAGAATGAAAAGAATTGGTGCAGATCTTAGAATTCCTCATCAAAGAAGTTGACTGCATTTAGAGACTAGACTAAAAGAACTGAATCTGCATTGTGCACCAACAAATGAGCAACATTTCTGGCACTCAAAGTCTTATAAGGCAACACAACAGAACACACACATAAAAAAACCAGGGCCTACTCCAAATTGAACAAAAAGAGCAGTAATCATTTCTATATTTTCACTATAACTTTGTTGCATCATGTGGAAAATCCCCTTTTCCAAAGAGTTGACAGTATGAGAATTACAAAACATCTGTGCCATGTCCTCTACATTTCCAAGACACTTCTTTAGGTCAGTAATATTTTCTAAAACCTTGAAGAAAAAACCTAAACATGAATATTTGGTCACAAATTCAGTCCTTTGAAAAATATCTATTTATATCACAAGCACAAGACATAATAAAATACAAAGACAAAAGCTGGTTGTGGGGTTTTTAGAGTCTCTGTTCAGCATAGAAAGGCAGAAGTGAAAGCACCAAAGTAATCTTGTCTATTGGTCCTAATGGGACTTATGCCGTGATGCTTAAATCATGTGTCCCAAAAAATGACATGCTGTGAGTCCTGCACAAGCAGCATTAACACAAACTGGATGTGAATGTGTCTTTGCTTCATTGATTTCCAGGGATAAAAAAGGCATGATTTGTAATGTGCTAGCAATCAATGGCAGCACAGGGTAATCAAATCTGTTTTCACAGAAGGGCCAGGGATGTGGTTTTTTTTGAGAAGTGAAATTAATAAAACCAGAGGGGGGGGGGGGGGG
>CM044432.1:113961243-113976651 GCA_024363595.1 Xenopus borealis | reverse complement strand
TTTAGGCTGGGTTTTAGATTTCGGCCCCTTCTCTGATTGAGTTCGACACCCCTGATGTAAGCATATGACCATGTCAGTACTTGTTTTAGCTTGACAAAAGGCACGTTGCCTGCTCGAAACGTAGCCTAGAATTTTTAATTTTGCACTAATACACTTTTTGCTATCAGTGAGTGCTGCCTCAGAGTGTTTCTTTGTATACAAAAGGAGAAGTTCGGCAATCTCCACCAGGCCGTGCACCACAACTTCAACCATTTACTTGAGAGTGCTGCTACCAGTGTGTTGTGTGTCAATGCTTGGGATAAAGATTAAAAAAGGTGTGTCAGAAAGGCCAGAAACAGTCACATTTCAGTCATAAGCTGTTCTGCCACCACGCAGACATATTTAAACATCTCACTTCTACAAGTTTTTGTATCGGCTAGACTGCAGTGTAGGTATTGCCAGTGGCACTGCACTGCCTGATGGTCTGAGTGCTGGTAACAATGTGCTCGCTGTGCAGCTGATTTAAGACCAGGCTTTGCTGAACACTCCCCTCCAGCGATGGCTGCATGCAGCCCACCTGGAATGCTTGGCTTATCTCTGTCTTTTCCCTCTTGGCTGGGGGCTCTCCAGAGTCATCAAGCTCTTCATCTATATCACTCTCCACATCGCTGCCTTCACCTGCACAAACAAACAACCATGAAACTAGCACAAAGAGAAAGGAGGAAAGTGTGAGAGAGAGACTGAGGAAAATCGTACAACATTCATTTTTATCATAAACAGATAGAATTGTAAGAATATTAAAAGGCAAGTTCATCTTCTAATTAACTTCTAGTATGGTGTTTTCCTTGATATTCTGAAACAATAACAGATTGCCTTTATTATGTTTATATATTGTGTGCTTTTACTGTTAATTCTCCAGTTTGGAAATCAGAACTATTTGCTGCGGCCCCTTTCACTCAAGACATGAGCCATGGTTTGAATGACCAACTGGGAGATGAACAGAAGAGGGCCTCAACACTGTAATAAAGAATGAATAATTACTATAAGTTCTAGTCTTAGAATTAATATGCATTCATTTTCTGGGTGCCACTGTCCCATCAACCAGACAGAAATGCAAGACTATGAAAAAATGAATACAATGCAAAAACCCTAAAGACAACTATATATTGTCTCAGAATATAAATGCAAACACTATGAATATTAGTTTACTTTCTAATCAGCAGAGACAAGTACAGAGATAAATAAAAGAGTTACAGAGTTAAATAAAGATCTTGTACAAAACAACAGATCCATGTCATGATACCTTGCCACAATTTAAACCAGTTTACAGTGTATTTGGTCTATATTTCATTATAGTATCAATCGTTACTATTGACAGGATTTTGGCTAATATTCCGACACACAATATGCTCCAAATGTATAGCATTATATTTGGCACAGGCCACTGGTGTCTTATTTTTCTTTAATGCCATGGGAGAAAGGCTGTAAGAAGCAATAAACTAGAGTTTTGTCTGTCTGAGAGAAATTCCAGCAGTACCTAGATTATACTCTAAAGCCTAACACCCAAGCTGAAACTTTATTGTACATTATCTAAATCGTTAAACCTGTCTGGTTAAGAGATTTTTTTTTTATTAATACTGTATTTTTTTCGAACAGTTGAAAGATTCTGTTTTCAGTGCATTTGCCAAAAACTTTACATTGGTCCAACCCTTTCATTTTTATAGTACACTTTAAACAGATTCACCCTGGCAAAGTTGTACACTTTGATAGAGAATACTGAAAGGCATTTTAACAGAGAACATTTTAGCATATTTTTATACCTGAGAATGTATTATTTGAACTTTAGCACAGTAACTACTTAACTACAGTAACTACTTAAAGGAAAACTATACCCCCCCCCCGAACAATGTAGGTAGATATTGCATAAAACAACTTATATGTAAAACCCTGCTTCATGTAAATAAACCATTTTCATAATAATGATATATTTTTTTAGTAGCATGTGCCATTGGGCAATCATAAATAGAAAAAAATAAGGACAGCCTCCTGGGATCGTATGATTCACCGGTGCACGCAAACATGCCAGACAAGCTATAAAGTTAGGTCACATGAGCCAATTAACAGACAGAGTTGTGTCTTTTGCTTCCACACTTCTTCCTGTTACAGTTAGAGTTGAAGTATTTCTGGTCAGGTGATCTCTGAGGCAGCACACAGACCATCATGAAATGGTGGTTCAAGGCAAGAGATGTAAAAGGGCAATATTTACTTAAATATATATATACCAGTTTGGTATGATTGTTTAATATGCCTCTTAATTTGATATAAACTATATCTGTTGCTCAAGTATTCATTTTGGGGGTATAGTTTTCCTTTAAAAGCAGTCTTTCACATAAGGCAAAGGAAGTCACAGTCGTTATGATTCTTCTTTTGCAACTTGACAAATAATACCGCTTCACATTTCAGGGTTTGCTTGTTTTTTCCCAAAGATATACAATTCATTTATAACAGATTCCATCACTTAAGTTACCCAAGACACATGTTGTGTTACCTGATAAACCGTGTGACTATAGGATTTGCTACAAGTTACATTTTGCTTGCTGCAATGACAGCAGGCCAGGGGCAATAAAATACTATACAGCACTGTAACAAGAGAATGCCTTGCTATTATACGCAGAAAGGATGAAGAGTACAGCATATCACAGCACAAGTATTAGTCAGTTAAAGGCATCTATTAGTGAACAGTTCAGGGTATAGTGCCACTTAGCAGTGCTACATGTTGAAGCCTACTCAGACAATAGGGGAAATGACCCTTGTAATATTTGGCTGCCAAACAACACTTGCCAAATACAATGGTTTGAAAATGAAAAAACAAGCTGCTAAAAATAGCATGTATGCATTGGAACTGTCAATGCCAATGGGAGGTACATATGTAAAAAAAAGATTACGTAACAAGGCTAGCACTTTTTAGACCTTTAGAGCTCCAAGGTAAACAGTAAGTTATTTTCTCCCTATTTGCAATTATTTCTATTGCAGCTAACATACAATAATTGTGTGAACAGAAGCCAAAATGTGCAGTCTCCAGTGGAATTCGGCTTTTCCAGTACATACATGGTCTACATGGCTACATATGCCCCTGAGGTTTAAAAATACTTGTTGCTTAACTGCAGAATCAACTGCTATTCTAGTGAAATAAAACTAGGAAAATAAGCAATGGATTTTCACAAGACAGGAATAAAACATGCTACAGCTACACATGCAAAGATGAATGCAGCAGGCTTTACAAACAGATACTGTATAGATGCAAACATACTGCTGTCAGATACCTCTTAACATAGCAAGTTACTTACCTTTTTCTATATTTCCTGGTGATGCATCATTTAAATCTCCAAACTAGAGACAATAAAAAGGTATTAGGAGTTAATTAATGCATACATGTAACTATGGTAAAGGTATTTTACTGTCTGAATACCATATCAGAACATACCAATTCATTTAGTTCTTATACATTGTATTATAAGCCTATGTAGTTCTAACACACTTTGAAGGAAATAAAATAGCCTGTTTATACAGCATTTATGAGTCTATACAGATAGAAAGAAAAATAGATATTGCTCGAAATGGGATCTACACCTTAAATACAGGTATGGGATCTCTTATCTGGAAACCTAATATCCAGAGTGTTCTGAATCATGGAAAGAATCAATTTTAAACAAAGCATTCCAGATAACAAATCCTATACCTGTACCACTTTACCATTTTGGATTTTGAATTCAGAGTGGAGAATATGTTCATTCATTTAAGCTATAAACATGTTAAAGATAAAACTATTTTGTATTTTTTTTAAATAGTGATGCAATAATAATTATGCATACTTTGTGAAACTCATTAGAACTAAATTTTTAGGTTTAAACCATAACTCATAATGACTGCTTGATATAGTAATTTTGACTCATTGTTCTCTATCAAATTCAAACATAACGTAACAATAAAGAGCCCAGAGCTATAAAGTGTCTTACGTATTTTAAATAAATGTATAAAAAATATATATAAAATATTTTGCAAGGTTCTGATGGGTGGCAGACCTATTCAGAGTTGCTCAAGTCTATGAGTTACTTCATTAAATGCACTTTTGGGGTTTGACGGGTCACAATAAAACAGAAAACTTTTTTTTTTCACAAAAAAGCAAGGTGAATACATGATACTGCACTGTATTACATTATATTTATATTAGTATACATTTCATTGCAGTTTAGAAGAGATGGCTTGAAATAAAGCCCCAAAAGCGACAGGATAAGAATTTGAATGTTAGCATTAGAAGAAGTGGAAGAAAATGACAAAACACATTAGTGAAAGAAAGCTCATTCATCAAGTTACTTCCTAAAGTATATTTTTAGGTAAATGTTCACTTAAATTACTGTGCAACAACTGAAATGTCATACACTTGTCCTTCTGATCAGACTCTAGGTAATTAAGTCTGTTTAAAATAATCTTCCAAAAGCTTTTCCAGACAGTCACCTATAACCGGTAAAACCCTGCTGCAATAATCATGTAAAAAATTTAAAAGATTTTTTGTAGACACCGAATGTTCTTTATTTAACGAACAGGATGGAAAACATACTCATAGTAAAGGTGTATTCATTAGAAGAAAAAAAAGCCAGTAAATTAAATGTTTGTTGACAGACTCACCTCTCCCATGACTGCAATTGGTGATTCTCCAGTTGCCTGGGCAACTCTGTGCTCAACTAAATAAAACATGTATTCATCGTAGAGAAGGCGGATCAGGTGGAAAGAACCAAAGCTGGCAGCGCTGCGCAAGGTTAAGTCTCGAATAACCATAGAACTGTTTTAAAAAGGCAATGAAAGGGAAAAACAAAAAAGAAAAGTTTACAGGATTAAATATTACCATTCTCAGTGCATAATTCAAACTGTAAAGATGTTTCTTTAGCTCTCCAGACTAATAAGATAAATTATAGGAGTAAATTAACCATAGACTTCTCTGCAAATTGACTCCTGTTTGTCTTTTTTGAGTGCAATAAATGTAACTCTAAATAAAGACTAAATTAACTCTCTCGAAACAAGCAGTCATAAAACAAATCCATTTCTGAATAAAACCACTTCTGTAAAAAATATAAAAAATACTGGCTTGTGTACATAAATAATGGCATGAATAAAAAAGTCAAATGAAGTAAAATAGCATATAATTAAGTACGGTATGGATATGGGATCCGGAAACCCATTATGCAGAAAGTTCTGAATTATGGAAAGGTTGTCTCCCATAGACACCATTATAATGAAATAATTCACATTTTTAAAAATGATTTCTTTTTTGTCTGTAATAATAAAACAGTAATCTGTACTTGATCCAAACTAAGATATAATTAATCCTTATTGGAAGCAAAAGCAGCCAAATGGGTTTATGTAATGTTTGTATGGTTTTCTGGTAGTCTTAAGGTGTGAAGATCCAAATTACGGAAAGATCCATTATCCAGAAAGCCCCAGGTCCTGAACATAATAGGCTCCATAATAATAGGATAATAATAATAATAGGATAATAGGCCCTATACCTGTAGTAAACTTAAACAGGTGTTTTTAAAAGATTTAAATAAAAAAAAGGAGGCTAAATACATTTTTAACACAAGTTCTACTCATTATGTTGGACAAAGATAAATACAAGTGGGTCGAGTGGCGGACAAGATGGCGGTGCAATGTTAGATTGCAGCAGTGTCTCTGGATCACAAGGTGCTTTTTTTGTGGTACTGTGCTTTTTTACTTAGGTTTTTTTGTGAAGGTATGGACGTAGGAACAACTAAGGTCCAGGTCTATAATCGCTAGATACTCCTTCGGTACAGCAATCATGATTATCTTACGAAAAAGGATGGCTTATTGCACACACTACACTATCTCTGAGTCCGAGCTTGGCTAAGAACTAAACCCAGCCAACCCGCTCTCCTGTCCATACTAATAACTAATTTCTGCTCCATAGAAAATAAAATGGAATACATTCGACTCCAGCGAACTACCCAGCGTGAATTCAGAGACTGCTGCATGTTCGTATGAAAGAGTCCCGAATGTGACCATTTAGCTAGATGGGCCAGTCGTGGTTCGAGCTGACAGAGTCGCTGCTCTGAGAGGTCAGAATCGCGATGGTGGTCTGTGTGTTTACATCAGGAACTATGTGCTTGTGTCCAGCCACTGCTCACCACTGGTGGAGTTTGTTGTTGTGAAGTGCAGACCCTTTTATTTACAAAATACACACCCAGATGGACTGATTATCATGGCTGGAGATTTTAACCATGCGAATCTGAGATCAGTGCTCCCTAAATTCCATCTGTATGTTAAAAATTTGCTACAAGAGGGCCAAACATGCTGGATCATGTTAACATAAACATTTAAAGTGCTTACTGAGCAGAGCCCCACCCAAACTTCGGATACTCAGATCACATCTCTGTTATGCTAATTCAGGCATACAGACCACTCGTCAGGCACTCTAAATCGGTTCTGAAGCAGGTGAAAACATGGCCAGCAGGAGCCATGACTGCTCTTCAGCACTGTTTTGAGTGCACTGACTGGAACATGTTTAGGGAGGCTGTAACCTACAGCGACTGCATCAACTTGGATGAGTAACTGTAATCAGCTACATCACAAAGTGTACTGATGACGTCACTGTCTCCAAGTGCATCACTACACGCCTCTACCAGAAACCATGGTTCACTGAAGAGGTACGGGTGTTACAGAGGGCCCAAGTCTCTGCTTTCAGGGAAGGTGACAAAGTCACCCGAGAACATCGAGAGCCAAACTTTCCCGTGACATCATAGTAGCTAAGCATGCATACACAGAGAATGGCGACACACAGCGCATGTGGCAGGACATCCAGGCTATCACAAACTACAGCCTGTGACAGTGACGCCTCAGTTGCAGATGCGCTGAATGCCTTCTATGCACGCTTTGAAGCACAGAACAACACAGGTGCGAGGTAGACCATCACTCTGCCTACTGACCACGCACTGCATCTGACGGTGGCTGATGTGAGGATGACTCTGGAAAGAGTAAACCCACGGAAGGCTGCAGGACCAGACAATATGCCTGGCAGAGTGCTAAAAGAATGTGCAAATCAGCTTTAACATCTCCCTGATCACCTCCACTGTCCCAAAGTGCTTCAAAACCCCCACCATTGTCCCTGTGCCAAAGAAGTCATCAGTGTCCTGCCTTAACGACTACTGTCCTGTGGCACTGACACCCATCATCATGAAGTGCTTTGAGAAGCTTGTCAAGAAACACATCAAAACCCTGCTGCCACCATCACTGGACAGTTTGCATACTGCCAAAATTGATCAACAGAAGATGCAATGGCCACCACCCTCCATCTAGCACTATCTCATCTGGACATAATAAAGACACATACGTTAGAATGCTGTTCATAGACTTTAGCTCAGCATTCAACTCTATCATTCCCCAGCATCGGATAGAAAAGTTGAGCCTGCTTGGACTGAACATGTCCCTCTGCAGCTAGGTTCTGGACCTCCTGACTGACAGACCTCAGTTACTCAGGATAGGAAACATCATCTCCAGAACCACCACACTGAGCACCGGAGCCCCTCAAGGCTGTGTGCTTAGTCCTCTACTGTTCACTCTGCTGACGCATAACTGTGCAGCTATGCACAGGACAAATCACATCATAAAGTTCACTGATGACACGACCGTCACCATACAGAGAGGAGGTGCAGCAGTTAACAGACTGGTGCAGAGCCAACAACCTGTCTCTAAATGTAGACAAAACAAAGGAGATGGTTGTTGACTTTAGGAAGACTAGCAGTGACCACCTGCCACTGTACATCGACGGCATTAATGTGGAGATCGCCAAAAGCACCAAATTCCTGGTACCAACCTGGCGGAGAACCTCACCTGGTCCCACAACACCAGCTGCTTAGCCAAGAAAGCCCAACAGTGCCTCTACTTCCTACGCAAGCTGATGAAATCCCACCTCCCACCATCCATGCTAACAGCCTTCTATAGAGGGACTATCGAGAGGATCCTGAGTAGCTGTATCACTGTCACGGCTGGGAACTTCACTGTCATGGAGCACAGCAGAGAAGATCATAAGTGTCTCTCTTCCTTCCATCACAGACATTTACACCACTTGCTGTATCCATAAACCCACCAGCAATGTGGCTGATCCAACCCCTCACACTCACTTTTAACCGAAGCATTAGGGCCCTCACTACTAGACTGTGTAACAGCTTCTTCCCCCAAGCCATAAGGCTCCTGAATACTCAAGGACCCGGACAAATCTCCCACACACACACACATCTGACCTTATTATATACCACAACGTTACACAGCCACTGTACACCATTGTATAAATAAATTGCCACTGGATCCAATTGTTTCTATGAGCAAATCTGTACATTCTCATGTTCTTACTACTATCATATCACAATGATACACTCATCATGTCTGACGTTTAACATGATTTACTTTACTTATTACATCTGCTGAGTGTGCACTGTCTTGTCCTGCCCCTGCACTATGCTGTCCTGTCTTGCAGTAGTTGCACATTGCACTTTTTGTCTGTTGTCCGGTACTTCTATGTTTTGTGAAGCACCATGGTCCTAGAGGAACAGTGTTTAGTTTAATTGTGTACGGTACAACGTATATGGATGAAATAACAACAAACTCCCTCTTGACTTGACTCTTGAAGTATAAAACTTAAAAGTTAAAATAATGTGTTTCTTTATCTGAATCAATTTATGTAGAAAACATACCGCTACAAGAGAGCTTGTGCAAGATGGGAGATCCCTTTATATGGCCAACATTTTAGTTCAATGTGTACTATGTTTACAGTATCAGAGAATCACTGTTTTTGAAATTTATTTAAAAAACATGAACCTTTGTCACTCGCAAAGATTTATTTATTCATAGAGTAAAACATTTGCAGAACTGTGTACTTATACAATTTACTTCTGCTACAGGGTCAGGCCCATGAATAGGAATATTCATTCAGTATACAACTTTTTTAAATTTACAAATGAGATCTCCCGCTGGTGTGAATATAGTATATTTTATTAGAACCTAGCGTTTGTTTATAACGTTTTGTGTCTATATTTTCATTGGATAATTCTTTTTGGGTTTAAATTTGTTGCTTTGCCTTTAAATAATTTTCTCAAAGCATGATACGCATAAGGCAGTGATCCTCAAACTTGGCCCTCCAACTGTTAAGGAAGTACAAGTCCCACAATGCATTTGCCTGACTGTGGCTGTCAGACTCCTTCATTGCATTGTGGGACTTGTAGTTCCTTAACAGCTGGAGGGCCAAGTTTGAGGATCACTGGCATAAGGTCTATTGTGGACATGTTATTAGAGTATATGGCATTATACTTTGGCTTGTGGTGGAGTTTGTGGACGTTCCAGTCCAATGTATGGCTATGGTGTTCCATTCCCCCAAAATAATTTTTCTGGTTTTTTTTTACAATCCAAACATAATTGGGGTTTCTTGCTACTGTTAAAAACCTTTATGTGCTAGGTTATTTTGATCTTGCCAAATCCACGCAGCCAGTAAACACATCAGCATAAATAAAAAAGGAACACACCGAATCTACAGTGCTGAACAATGGTATTTTGGTGCTGGTACCATAGTTTCTATGGTGGGTGACCTGTATGGGGAACACTGTTTTCTAGAATAAACTAACCCGATTTTCTAAGTCTTGCTTTTTAATATACCTTTAATTAAAGGGGTTGTTCACCTTTGAGTTAACTTTTAGTATAATGCAGAGAGTGATATTCTGAGACAATTTGCAATTGGTTTTCATTTTTTATTGTTTGCGGTTTTATAGATATTTAGCTTTTTATTCAGCAGCTCTCTATTTTGCAGTGTCAGCAATTTGGTTTCTAGGGTACAAATTACCCTAGATACTCTGCATTGATTTGAATAAGAGACTGGAATATGAATAGGGGATGGACTGAATAGAATGATAAGTAATAAAAAGTGGCAATAACAATACATTTGTAGCCTTACAGAGCATTAGTTTTTAGATGGTGTCAGTGACCCCCATTTGAAAGCTGCAAAGAAACAGAAGAAAATTGCAAATCATTAAAAAACTATGAAAAATAAATAATGAAGACCAATTGAAAAGTTTCTTAGAAGTGGCCCTTCTACAATATACCAAAAGTTAACTTGAAGGTGAACCACCCCTTTAACTATTTAGTTAGTTGTATATTTACAGTACAGTAATATTTATAAGTGCTCAAATAGAACCCCAATGTAATGGCTAACTAGTAAGAATTTAGAAAGAAAACAACAAATGCTGCATCTCAAATCAGATTATAGAGCACACAATTTGTAGATACTTCTGTTTGACATGTGGTTTATTCTTTACTGTTATTCCTAGCACTATTTGATTTTTAAAATACCTGTGCTGTTTATGCACAAAGGACTGAGGGGACTTGGAAAATGTGCAAATATTGATATATTACACAAGAAACTCCCCTTTTAGTACGTTAAGAATTACCAATTCTAAGTAACATTTCAATTGGTTTTCATTATTTATATTTTATGTATTGTTTTGCCTTTTTCCTGAGTCTTTCTAGCTTTGAAATAGGAGTCATTGAACCTATTTACAAACAAATGCTCTGAATAACACCATATTTATTCTTACTGCTACTTCTCATCTTTTTTATTCAGGTTCTCTCATATTTATATTCTTCATAATTCTTATTCAAAGCAATGCATGGATACTAGGTTAAGTTGGACCCTAACACCCAGACTTTTGAAATTGCTAACTAGATTGCTGCTGACCTTAAACTCTAATAACTAAAAAAAATAAATAAATAAAAAAGCAAATGAACTGCATATGGTCCCAGAATATCACCCTCTACGTCAGTGATCCCCAACCAGTATCTCGCGAGCAACATGTTGCTCTCCAACCCCTTGGATGTTGCTCCCAGTGGCCTCAAAGCAGGTGCTTATTTTTGAATTACTGGCTTAAAGGCAAGTTTTGGTTGTATAAAAAACAAATGTCCTGCCAAACATTCTCTCCTGTAGGCTGCCAGTCCATATAGGCGTTACCAATCAGAGCTCTTATTTGACATCCACATGGACGTTTTCATGCTTTTATTGCTCTCCAACTCTTTTTTAAATTTAAATGTGGCTCACGAGCAAAAAAGGTTGGGGACCCCTGCTCTACGCCATACTAAAATTTATCTCACAGGTGAACAACCCCTTTAAAGACCCTACTTTTCTTCCTCATAGAATCTTATCTGATTACTTTGACATAGTCAGGCTTTGTGCTGCATATGTTCGATGTGCCCTGCTAGACTTTTTAATGAGTT
Source organism: Xenopus borealis (assembly GCA_024363595.1). Taxonomy (NCBI): domain Eukaryota; kingdom Metazoa; phylum Chordata; class Amphibia; order Anura; family Pipidae; genus Xenopus; species Xenopus borealis. Next base: position 113,965,347 of record CM044432.1, on the reverse strand, counting down.
AGACATCATTACTATTAACCATTTACAACTATACAATGCTTATCAGACTACCCAGTCATTTGGAATATATATGGAATAGTTGTTGCAGGCATGTATTGAAAATACTTAAGGATATATTATTTTATGTTCCTCCATTTAAATGTGTTGTGTAATTTAAAAACCAAATTATATGGTATTTTCTTTCTTGACTGATTAGACTAGAGTCTCAATTTAAGCTAACCGAAATATTTTCAGTAGTTACTAAATGCGCCCTAGTCAAAAAAACCAAAGCACATGTAAATTTTGGAGGTCCATACATTCACTACTCTAATTCTCTTGCAGGCTTGAAAAGAAGCGAAAACGAGCCATGGAAATCCATTTTTGAAAGTTGAAAAGAAGCCATTTGGTATTATTGCACTCACTCCAGAAAACTAGAGATTTAGCTGCTGTAAAATTGCATAGGAATTCTGTAGGTTTCCCTATAGGCACTATGTTGGCAGCAAAGGGAGTGAAGCAGGTCAAATTATACAGCAACCAAAAGGCCCAGGGGAAAGGATAGCAACAGTCTAAACTAAATAAGGTTGCTGTACACTGGGAATTGCACAACAGGTCAAAGTTAATATCAGCTTATACAATATTGGATTTTAGGTTTTCTGAATACACACCAAAGCAAGTGCAGAGCCCTGGTTTAAAAGAAAATAAAATGTACCGTGTATTTTTGATGGGACTGTAACACAGAGCACCTATGGATTGTAACACATAGCACATGAAGCTGCAATGTATATATAATAGGCATTGAGCGAAGGTACCTGTAAAATGACCACTTGAGAAGAAACTGTCGGGCTGCTTTAGGAAAGCTAGGTCGTCCTTCATATGGTTTCAAGGCTTGTGTCACCACATTGTCTAACCAGGCAGCCCACTGCTCCAGAGTGCTTTGCTGCTGGAGAGTCATCTTAAAGTCTGTTTCTAGTCTCTGCACCATGCTGTCATCACACTGACACACCCAGGAAGCCTGCTCCTATCATTGGAAAATAAGATCACATAACCATGAGCTCCATTTTACCATTTAAAACCCAATATATTAATCGACTGCTCATTTTATAAACAGTGGCAGCAAATTAATATTTTGCATCCAAAAAATCAATTGCCTTGTAATAAAAACACCATTATGTATAAATAATATTATAAGCCTGACGTGATTTACCTGGACATTGGCGAAGTCCACACGGTTGAGGTCATTAAGCATCTGGTTGATCTGAGATGTGTTCTGCAGCACTGCACGAGCTGCTTGAGCCAAGTGATTAAGGGATGTGTATCTGCGCAGAGTTTGGGCAAAGGCACTTACAGCAGCAACCTGTCAACACAAAAATGTTAATATGTACATTTCTGTAAACATTTTATTTTCAGTATCAGGGATAGCAACATTTTTTTCAGTGTTGCAGCCCCTGTTTTACAAGCCAGAGAGTAAACGCTCTCTATACAAAAGTGTATAAATCTAATGTCAGCAATAGGTTCCTATCCTATCACACACTTTTACTATTATATTACTGATCAAATCATTTTGTCCTGAAGCCATCTCTCTTTTCCCCAGTTGGAAAAATAGGAAATGTAAGATTTCTCCTGTGCAGTGCTTTTGGTCAATGCCTATCCTTGACAGACATGTGGCTGTTTTTAAGTTTATGAAGAAAATGGAACATGGTGAGATATTCATATCAAGCACACATGCTCAATTCTTTAAAATTTGATTGTGACTTTCATTTGATAATTCTTATCAGTGGCGTCCTGAAGGGCTTTTGCTGCCACGGGGTCTGAAGGGACATTAAATCTCTTCCCATCGAGCCTGCCACAACTACCGCTGCTTCTTCATCCATCTTGCCTCATGTGACGTGCACCCGAAATTGACGCCACATGGCCAAAGTCAGGAAGTGCGTGAGACGCAACATTGGCTCTCAGAAGTCTGTTGCCAAAGAGGAAGGAAGGGAGGGAAGATGGACAATGGGAAACACGGTGGAGCCACACAAAGGGGTTTGGATGGGAAAGGTACAAAGACTGAGGGGTAATTGGAAGGGATGGGAGTGGGAGGAAAGGGAAAGGAGCGGGAGAAAAGGGAAGGGAGGGGAGGGAAGAGAAGGGGGAGTCCAAATTGGCAGAAGAGTATGATTTGTGGTCCTCTGGCCTGACACAGTTAGTTTAGAGGTAGCAGCAGTGAGAGACTACTACTGAGCTGACAGCTATAGGAATAGGTGTTCAGACGACTTAATTGAAAAAATGGTGGACAATAGTATAACCTGACTGACCTGAACTTTTTTTAATGGTCTGATACCATGGCAATTTTGGGTCAGGGGTACTGTGGTTATTAGGATTTCTAGGTTTAGGCCAATGACGCTGTGGGATAAGATTGTTCACTGTATTTTTAAAAGAAAGGCATAAACAGCAGGATATACAGTAGCTCACCTTGGTTTGTATCATTCTTTGTGGAATATTACTCATGGCACTAGAGAGCCAACCTTCAAGGCTCTTTGCAAAATTGCGAACGGCTTGGGTCAAGGCACCTAAACAGAAAGAAAGAACACAGTATAAGCAACACAGGGCTACCTCATTTGATTGCTTAACTAAAGATCTTCCTTTTTCAAAACCTGAATATCAGGACAGTGAAAGGTCTGGAATGGAGATTTCTATTATTTGAATCACAATTCACCAATAGAGTATTCTACTGTATCTGCTGAAAGCAGTTGTCATTATGTTATTGGTGCAAAGGAACCTTAAGAAACAGAAAGAAATACAAACACCAAACATCTTCCATTTAAAAGGGCACTGTCCTTTCCAACATGCTGTATGTCTATTCTTAATAAAACAGAAAAGACCCACTGTACATGCTTGAGAGTGGTTTTGCCCTTGGTAAATCTTAACAAACATACCAGCTAATTTCTATAAAAATCTTTTCATATTTTATTACTGCCTGTACATAAGATTACCTTGTAGAGCATCCTTAACTTCTCCCAAACATATACAGACTTGTCAATGGATACCATACTTTGTATAATAAAAGAAAATGAAATAGTTCATCCAATAAAAATTGTACTTAACACGGTTGCTTAAAATGCCATTTTCTTTCATTTTGCAAAAAATACATTTTGACATTTAGGACCCCTTTAAGTTGAAATCGTGACTTATACTTTCACCTACCACTGAATTAGATCCAGTAAATATGTCAAAGAGGTAAATAAACAAATACACTGTATTTGAAGTTATATTACAAATATCAGTGCAAATATGATTAAAAAGGGATTAAAATAAAAAATAGTAGTCTGAGAGTGGTATAATGAATACAACCTGGGGTACAACCTGTACTGAGAATATGGCCTGAGGTATGTAATTATTTAAAAATGATTAGTATTCTTACTTACAATATAAATATCACTAGTCCCCAGTGCACCTCAAACAATGAAAACCATGTCCCAGGAAACACTTGTTGCTAAAAACCCATTATTTTAACAGCAGCAGCAAGTGCTTACTTAATTTGTGTTGGTAAAGTAACAAACACCAATTGGTTGCTGCCCATAACTGATTTACTGAACTAAAGCTAACTTAATATGAATAGATTAAATGCATTGAAAATGCACTCACATCCATCATTGAGCATTATTAGAAAATTAACAAGGAAAGGACAGAAAAATGAAAGTAAAACAGCCCTGGAAAGTGCTAATTCATTTTACTGAATGGTATTTAGAATTAAGGGGCGGAAGAAGAGACGTTTCTCACAAAGCTGTAGGCATTAAATTGTTCTGCACAATGCAGCATGTAGCTAGTCCTTCCAATACAGATATACACATCAATTGTAAGTAGCTTTGTTTACCACAAGGTTCTTTGGGATTACTGCTCTTCAAAATAAAAAAAAGGGAGAAAAAATCACATTGACTTTCAAATTCCTGCTGCTTGGATCTTAGCAGTCATAGTCACTCAGGCTGCTTTACAATAAAAGAAAGGACATAATACCATAACCTATAAACCTTTATTCACAAATTGTACATTCAGATATAAAAGGCATGAAAAAAAAAAGATTAACTGTAATCCCCATTAGTGAGATTACCTGCCTTTGATACAGATGATGTACAATTTTCAGAA
>CM044432.1:113920197-113960070 GCA_024363595.1 Xenopus borealis | reverse complement strand
TCACTCAGGTTTCTGCAGAAATGTTAAGAGAAAAAGCAAGCACTTAAATAAAATGTTGATTGTATTAAGCTTTCTTACAATTAAAGCAGAGCTCCACCTGAAATCTACCATTGCTTTTTTTGGATAGTGAAAGAAAATGAAATACTAAGAATTGTTCCAGTGTGGATTAAACACTTTTAAAGGAGAATAGAAGGTTTTTGTACTTGGGGTGGTGAATAGTTACCAGACTTACCAGACATATCGGGCCAGCGCTCCTATTACCAGAAAATTGCACCAGCCTGGGGTTCTCCCAGTGAGCACCACGGAGCGATCGGCTTCTTCTTTCTTCTCGGGCATGTGCCTGTACAGTACGCAAATAGCCGAAATTGAACCAAAAAGCCAGCTATTTTTTTCTACTGGCATGCGTCTGCCCTGGGAAATTTGAAGATGGAAGAAGGAAGCTGATCGCGCTGTGGTGCTCACTGTAAGAGCCCCAGCTGATGCAGTTATCTCCTGTTAGGTGCACCGCCCCGGGGTGTCTGGTAAGTAGATACAATCACTTGGGGTGCCTAACTTTTGTGTAGTATTTGTGTAGGGGGGCTGTTGCCTTTTGAATCCTTGAAAGATACTAAGGGGCAAATTCACTAAAGTGCGAAGCGTCTAATGCTAGCGCTAATTCACCAGCGTGACATCATTTTGCAACTTTGCAAATTCACTAACACGGACTCTGGCAAATTTTCGCTAGTGAAGTAGATAGACTTGCGCAACTTCGCACTCTTACGCCAGGCGAAGTTGCGCATTGACGAAGGATCGTAATTCCCCCCTAAATTTCCTAACATATGGCAACTCAACTACACAGGGGGCACATGTAAGGCAATAGGACAACTTTATTTAATTTATTAAAGGTTTCCTGGGCTTGTGTAGTGTAATGTAGTGGCTGTAACATATACTTCTATTATATGCTTAAGTTCGCGCCGTATGCAAACTAGGCATTGCTAGTGTAACTGCGCTTTGCCTGGCGATCTAATAGTAGCGCTACTTCGTTAATGTTCGACGCCCTGAGCGCAAATTCGCATCTTGGTGAATTTGCGTAGTGCTGGCAAAAATTCGCCTGGCAAAGTACGGCGAACGTTAGCAAAGCCACCGCTAGCGAATTTTCGCCGCATAGTGAATTTGCCGCTAAGAGCAGGAAACCTTAAAGCATTCACCCCTACTAAAAAGGAAGGCATTACCCTGATTCTGTAATGGTGGAACCATCTGCTGGAGATGAAGGAGAGTAACGCCAAAAAGTCTGCCACAACTTCTCAATCAGGCTAAACTGTAGATTAATAACAACGTCCAATATCGCCTGAAATTATAGGTGAAACAAAAAAAAAAAGTTTGTAAGTAGGTGGTACAAATGATATGAAACTAAGCATGTCCCAAAGCCATGATTTGTAAATTTGTACAAATACCAAATGGTCAATAAAATATATAATCTATATAAGAATAAATAATACAACAAATTCAAACACTGCAGGTTCTGGGTATCACTATGTGAAATGTCTGGGTAATACAGAATGTAAAATCCAGGAATGTAATGCATCTACAGTAACACTAAGGCACATGTTTTAGTTATACCTAATTAGGCTGCAAAGCTGTTTAATCTTTTGCCCACCTGCCTTGCTGGTCACTATATAAACTGTGCATTGCCTATCAACATATAGTAACAAAATATTGAAACATAACATGCAGATAGGCACGTAATACCGTTATCCTAGATTTTATCTGTGACAGTAGTGTAATGTATAATCCCTAACTGGCTGTTACTTATACTTATAGTAGTGGGCTTACAATAGAATTTCATTACATAAAAATGAAATATAAAATATTATCATCAGTGCTCCCTTCCTTTCTGGTACAGTTTAAATTTAAATTCATGGTGGGTGACTGAAGCAGAACATTTATGCAATGACTCTTCCTTATACAGTAGATGTTGACTTAAAATTGATTAGATAGACTACTTCTACAGTGGTGCTTGAAAGTTTGCAAACACTTTAAAACGATTTATATTTTTATATGAATGTGACCTAATACATCATCTGATTTTTAAACAAGTCCTAAAACTAGATGAAGAACACCTAGTTAAACAAATGAAAGCAAAAAGTATTATATTTTGTCATGTGTTTACAGCAAAAAAAAACGATCCAATAACATCTTCGTGTGGCAAAAGTAAGTAAATCAATATTCAATACTTCACTCAGTGTTTGGTGACCCCCTTGTGCAGCAGTAACTGCAACTAAATGTTGTGGTAACTGTTGATCTGTTCTGCACATTGACACAGAGAAATTTTAACCCATTCTTCCATACAGAACAGCTTCAGCTCTTGGATGTAGGTGGGTTTCCTCACATGAACTGCATGCATTTCCACAACATTTCAGTTGGATTAAGGTCAGGACTTTGACTTGCCCATTGGAGTCAGGGCTGGGCTAAGGGGTAGGCAGAGTAGGCAAGTGCCTAGGGCGCAAAGCTGGGGGGGCTGAGGCTTGAACCTGCTATGTCGCCTACCCCATCTCCAGTCCCATACTTCCTGTCTTCTTGCCGGCGTCGCTCTGCGCATGCGTGACAGAGTCACTATATACACATGGTTCTGATAAATCTACAGTTTACAATTCTGAGTGGTGTCTAAATGATTGGTGGTGATGCAACAAGGCTGAAAAAAATTACATTTAAGCTAAAGAGGAAAGCTTTCTTTAAATAGTCAAACGCGAAAGGAAGCCGTTTCTCTCTCTAGTTGATGATGCTATGGTCCCATAAAGATTTGCAGGTCACCATTAACTACAATACAGTGTGTATATTTCACAGAATGGAATCTCTAGATGGCACTGTGAAAAAAAATATCATAACACCATCAAACCAAAATGAAAACTTAACAATTAACCATGCAACTCTTAGGGGGTCAGAAAGGTACCCCCAGAAGTTTGGGAAAAGGTTTGTGTCATGATGACCAAATGGCTATGGCATGAAAATGTACTTCATACCACAGAAGCCCCTGTAACAAGAAAGTATGTCATACATAATATTTGGAAAAAATTATGAAATGAAGACATTAGCAATACCTACCATGCCAAAAAACAGTATATCTCTCATTTTCATCAGCTAAAAGCACCCTACATACAGTAATATTCTTTTAATACAAACATAACAGTACCAACTAAACAGCACTGTAAAGTTGTCCATCTTTGTAGGGCACAGGTACACCACAGCCCTCCCTGGGAACTAGATGCCATGAGCTGGAACCTCATGGTGTCTATTCATAAATAAACTAGGGGCAATACTGTTCCATATTTGTTGAGAGGTTGTAACTGTGTGAAGGAATGGCCATCCTATGACCTCTTTTAAGGGTGCCTACTGGTGAGATAAGTGACCCTGCAAGCAGGGGTTCATAATCAGATATTAAATTGTATATACAAAAGTCCAGTCATATGAATATTAAAAAAAAAATGTCCAGAATAGTTCTAGGTCATAGAATCTAGCATTTACAATTGGTCTTCAGACTCAGATTCAGTCTTTTTTCCAAAGACATGGCTACCATGACAATTCGGGGTATAGAAGAAAAATTTTTAACATTTTTTATTTGATCATTTATTTTAAATCCACTTTCTTACATTTGATGGCATTTCTTTCCACCAAAGGATTTGGTTATTGCTTTCTGGAAAGTACATACAATGGCCGCATCTCATACATTTAACTATTGATCACACCGTTTGAATTAAAAGTAAGAAAACTGAACTGAATTGAAATTTGGAACTGTTTTGAGGACATCTGTGGCAATTATTTATTAGCCCATTTAACCCATTTGCCCGTATTTTGGTGCCCAGACCAGTGTTTGAATGAACACCTCTGATTAAAACAAGATGGAAAAAGATGGAAATTGGAATTTGTGGCTCCAGAATGTACCAGTGGGTAGCTGGAATCCACAGAATGCTGTCTTACCTCACAGTGCTCTCGATAAAGACTCTGCAGTGACTTGATATCTTCAAAGGTTGTACCATCTGGCAGTGAAGATATTTCAACTTCTGCAAACTCTGGAAGAGCTCGAGACGCATCTGTTACCATAACAACATAATGGAAGAAAGATATTGTGGATGGTGCCAATTACAGCTTCATTAGGAAAATATTTAAGAAGCATAGCAAGACAGACATTCAAAAAGGTCACATTACTTAATGAGCAGAGGCTGGCCAGATTGTTTTTGTTTTTTTTTTTTATTAATGTTGTTAGAGAAAGAAAAAAAGAGACAATATTTTTCAAACATGATATAGAATTGAAATCTGTATGAATAGCAAATAAATAAATATATATTTTATATACTCACACACAAATGCATAAATATGGTATATATTTTGCTTATGCCCCTATTTTTTTTTATACTGTAAACTCCCCTCAGTGCACACCTATTTTAAGAACTGGTCATGATTATTTGGGGATAGTGGCTTTTTTGTTGACTTGAAGGGTCAGAAAGTGTTTGACGTGTAAAAAAGAACGAAGTCTACCATATGCATTGCAAAAGAATTTATAATATATAACATTTCTTCATCTTCATTATGACAATTGACTTGAGTCTGTTAACTGTTGCATTAAAATTACAGTGTTTTGTAATATTAGTTATTGATTATTACAGACCAACCTTCTGATATCAAAAAGACTGCTTGCAAAGTGTATACAGCATTTACTGGTGCAGCCATACCTTATTCTAGGATCATGGAGCTGGAGATGCAATTTCAATATTAATACCAAACCAAAGAAAAAGCAAGTGATTTATTCTTGTTTTGGCAGTTATGCTTGATTTTTAAAGGAAAACTATACTCTGAAAATGAATTTTTGAGCAAAAGATAGTTTATATCAAATCAAGTGGCATATTAAAGAATCTTACCTACCTGGTACATATATTAAAGTAAATATTGCCCTTTTACATCTCTTGCCTTGAACCACCATTTTGTGATGGTCTGTGTGCTGCCTCAGAGATCACCTGACCAGAAATATTTCAACTCTAACTGTAAAGGGAAGAAGTGTTGAAGCAAAAGACAGAACTCTGTCTGTTAAATGGCTCATGTGACCTAACTTTATAGTTTGTTTGGTATGTTTGTGTGCACCGTTGGATCCTAGGATCCCAGGAGGCTGTCCTTATTTTTTAAAATGGCAATTTTCTATTTATGATTACCCAATGGCACATGCTACTAAAAAAGTGTATTATTATGAAAATGGTTTATTTACATGAAGCAGGGTTTTACATATGAGTTGTTTTATGCAATATCTGTTTATAGAGACCTACATTGTTCGGGGGGTATAGTTTTCCTTTAATCACTCATTTATTGGCCTTGAATCCAATTCAAAGCTTTGTTACAAGCAATGTTTAATATTCCAAGTTTTACTTTTAGATGAAACTGTGTGTATGTTTGTGGATGCATGGAGATTATATATATAGATTATATATATATATATATACTGTATATACATGTTTATTTGTTTTTCAATTATTTTTTTAAATGCTTATGTAATAGCATATCCAATGGAAATTGTTTGTAAGTAAAAAAACTATTAATAGAATATGCTTACAGTGTGAGCTGCTGCTGTATAAGAAAGAATGCAGGTTCTAGGCAAGCCTCTCTTTTGAATTGATTATCCTTGGGTGCTGCAGGCCAACAAAACCTTATAACTATAAAGGCTATGAACTCAGCAAGGATAGTGAGTGGCACAACTACAAGAAAAAAAGGACACTGGCGAGATGGGTGAAAAGAAGCTACAGAATAGCTCAATGGGAGACTAAGGAAGTTGGACATAAAAAAGGCTTCAAGTAGGAGGCCAAAAGAAAACAAACGTGCACAAGACAGCCTAAAAATCCCATGCAGTTCCTGTGATAATGACAGTTCCACATATTATGCTACATCTTTGAGATTTATATATATATATATATATATATATATATATATATATATATATATATATATATATATATATATATATATATATATATATATATATAAAACAATGCTGTTGCACTCAAGGGACTTAAATAAAGGTGATAAAAATTTTTTCTTGATAAAGACTCCAGTGAGAGTCGAAACGTCGATCTAAATAAAAAAATTTTCACCTTTATTTAAGTCCCTTGAGTGCAACAGCATTGTTTTTTCTATTTATATTATACTCTGTTTGCACCAGGGCAATTATCCCAAAAAGTGTGTGCATCTGCCTTCTGGACTATATATATATATATATATATATATATATATACACAAACAGTTTCTTTATAAATAAAACATGAGTTTAGACTTGTAATTATAACCTAGTTAAGGAATGCGTTATCCGGAAACCCATTATCCAGAAACCCGTTATCCAGAAAGCTCAGAATAACAGAAAGGCTGTCTCCTATAGACCCCATTATGATCAAGTAATAAAAATTTTTAAAAATGATTTCTTTTTTACTGTAATAATAAAAATATATACTAAATAATAAAAAAGGTACTGGAAGTAAAACCAAACTATTGGATTTATTTGAGGTTTACATGAATTTCTAGTAGACTTTAGGAATGAAGAACCAAATTATGGAAAGATCCATTATCCGGAAAGCCAGGGGTTCTGAGCATTTTGGATAACAGTTCCCATACTTGTACACAGGCATTTTGTTGTTTAACTACAGCGTATAAACTTTAAAAATTGTGAAAATGCTTAATAGGGTTAGTTCTATCTCACTAAATGAATTGTTCAGGCAACACGCCCAAAAACTCTCCTGCAAATTTTTTGCAATATTTTTGATATTAATAACACAGAGTAAGCAGGCTGAGGTGGATTAAGAGCACAATTTTTCATTTTTTGTACAATGGACATCTGCATACACATATGATTTATCTTTTCATTGTGGGCTCTGTGCATTTCTTCTTTTGTGTGAAGTTATGACAGACAGGGTTACCAAAGAGCGTCCCCTCTCAGAGCTTCAGCCTTCACTCGGTTTACAACCATTCTGTGAAAATGGAAAGGGGGGGGGGGCAGTTTTTTAATCACTAATCCATTATAAGACTGCATTACTAATAGTGGGCTACAGCTGTATTTATAATCTCTTCTTTATAGTAGAAGGAAGAGTTATACTTTTTCAGTGCATGGGGTTTGAAAATGTTTTTATTCTGGAAGAGAATTTTGGAAAAAGATCATTGGAGGGCTTTTCTCAGTGAAATCTAGGTATTGATGTATAATTTCTTTTTTAGTCTCTCATTTGCTGACAAGAAAAAAATGTGTTCAATAATGTTGAATATGAAAGAAATGTTCTCAAGGGATAATAGGTCTGTATCTGTGATGGAAAACACAAGTACAAAGGTCAGGGTCTATGCTTTACCTAAGTGAATACAACATTAATTGTGTACCTTAATAGCAATTCTGAGCTTGGGATTTTAACAATGTTCAAGAGGCTTGGCCCAGACTGAAATACAAGACTTTATAGCTTTTTTTCAGTGGAACATCACATTTCTGATATTTAATTGACATATTCAGTAAAAATGCTCATGGTGGAGTAGTGCAGCAGGGACTGAGTAACATTCCTTTATGGAAATAAATTAGGTTACTGTCAGTGATGTAACTATAGAGGAAACAGAACCTTGGGGGCAGCGGACCATGGGAACAATTACCTCTAAAGTAACAATGCCCAAAATATGCATGCCTGCTGCTGTCCGCAGGACAGGGGTGCACAGGGCCCCTCCAAATGAGTTCTGCAGGGGGTCCTGGTGCTCTGTAGTTAGGCCCTGGTCACTGCAATGGTTTTAACATGTATCAACATATATAATGGGATTAATACATAATACCAGTATCAAGCGATTTCACAGCATTCAGCGTCCAATTATTCTTTATAATGTATTGCAAATGTATACATATTTATATTTTACTGCAGAATTATTACACATAAAAATACATTGTAAATTCCACATTGCATATTTGAAAGGTTGGGTTCCTAGGTAATAAAATCAGGCCGTTAGCATAGTAAAAGCAAAGTGGTTATTAGTTCTTTTTCAAAATCCTTACCTAAAAACTGTTGATGGTGTTGGCTTTGGGCAATCACAGTTTGCTCAACAGAGGCGCCAGACTGCCCACTGCCTGCAAATCCATCTCCCACTCCATCCACTTTCTGCATAGGCTTGTACCTTAAGAAAAAAAAAATAGAAAAATGAGAGTAACCAGTGCTTTCTGTCATGCCTTTGGAAGAGAATGCACAGCAGTTATAAATTGCTTCAGCCAAATGGAAAAATTCAATTTTTTTTCCCACAAACTTTTACTACTACATTTTGGTACTATATTTATGTAAACATTGGCGATAGCAAAGCCATGGATCTCTTTCCTTCAGTTCTTCTTTAGAAATTTATAGTAATTTTAAAGCTCTGACCTAATACCCCAAAATGCACTATGTTACTGTTTAGGGAAGGACACTTTAACAGTGGTAGTAATACACATATACAATTAGCCGGTCTCCTGACATCCTTTCCTCCCTAAATCTCACAGCATCATAAGCATAGCATTAGCATAAAAAATTTGAAAAAAGCAAAGGCAAAAAACTATTGGACTGATTTGATTGAGGAAAGGTATGTATTGAAATATTAATTTGTTTAATACAACTGGTGTGATGTTTCATTCATTTTGATCACTGTGACAATTTAGCAAGGATTGAATATTGCAGGTAGAACACAAATCATCAATGTCACTCAACCAAAACCCTGATGTCAATCTAGAGAATTAAATGAGCAGCTATAGCCAAGAAATATGATGCAGATGTTCCTTATTATCCAATAAAACTATATTATTTTTATATTGTTATGAACAATGCCTTTATAACAAATACATATACAAAACAGTTTTGACCGGGCATTTTTCAACCTTCACTAAAAGCATTTTATTAAGGCTGGCACTTAAAATTAAATGCAAATGTCACAGTGGGTTCTTACTGAGCATATAGAAAACCTAATTTCACTGAACTTTAAACACATATGAAGTCATAAGAAGTTCAGAGGTTCAGCCTATTTTTTTGTCTAGGAGGATTAGGTGAAATCTAAGTTTTCTGATGCAAAAACAAAAGAATAATTTTTAGAACCAATAAGCAATTAGAATGCTCATTAGCAAAGTGACATCCTGATGCAGAGTATGTACAATTTGTCTCTACCTAAATGCATGCTAAATAGCAATGAAATAGCAATATTTTGTATAAACTGACCTTTGTTTCTGCTGCATGGGTTGTTGTCTCATAGCCATGTATTGCATGTCCTCTTGTAGCCTATTAAGAGGGGAGTCTGGCTTGACACGAATCCCATAGTAATGGTATTTGGAGTTACCCCTGTGCAAAACAGGCAGATATTCAGCACTGAAATTCTCTTCACTTTCCACTGATCTGGAGTATACTTTATGCATATGCGTCAGGACACCATAAAAGGGGTCAGTTGTAACCCATGAAATTAAACATCTGACTTCAGTTGAAGCTTGTGCTGACCAAACTAAATACCAACATGCTTTAGTGATTTTATTAAGCAAATGCATTTGTTGTGGAGGTAATTATTTCCAAATCTAGTAGCATAGGCTACATTTACTATGTCATGGACATATTGTTGAAGCAATATTGTGGTTGAGAACAGATGAATGGAGAGAAATTGTGGCTAATGGACGGATCATAGCTTAATGCAAGGTTAAAGGAACAGTTCAATGTAAAAATAAAAACTGGTATATAGATAGGTTGTGAAATTTATGAAACACCAATATATTCTACAGCTTTGTACAATAAATGGGTATATACATTATAAGTTTTATATGTAGCACATATCATGCTACACAGCTGTATTTTGTACCTACTGTTTATATGAGATAGATCTATTTTTAGATTCAAGAAGATAGAAAAAAAAGCAGTGTAACATAAATGTCATAGTAAGATATAAATCACAAGCTAACATATTTATTATAAATGTAGTTATGTGACTCATGATTAGAAGCAATCCTTCTAATTTACTAATAAGACCTGACAGGCATTGTGAAAGCTTTTGCAGTAAGTAAATTAATTATGATTAGTTGGTTAGTTGCTTAGGTCATATATTTTTATTTTTAATACAAAGGCTAAGATATCTTGTGTTGTTATGTAAAGCATCTTGTGTTGTTATGTTTTGTTTTATGTCAACTGATAATGATTGGGAAGGTGCATACACCTATTACTGAAGATACATTTTATGCACCAAAGAAAACGCTTGGAGCAAATAAACCATCACTAATAATAAGCAAGAATAGCTTTACAGCAATTGCTGTAATGAAATATAGAAGCACAGTACTGTAAAAGTGTGGTTAAAAAGCTACACAACAGAGTGTTTTTATTGTGACCATTTTTTAATATTATACAAGAAGTCCGTGTTCAATTCGATAAGAAAAACTCATCTTCAAACTCAATTCTAAATTTCCATATAGTCTTGAATTGATTTTCATAAGATAAACCCTAACTTAATTTTTTCTCATGGAACTGAATCTGGACCAATGTATGGGGGGATTTTCTCAAACTTTAAAATACTGTATATGTTTTATGATTAGCCATGGGCTAATAGGTACATTCCAATTCAATAAGATCTGGGCAATGTTGTTATTGTGTTATATTAAATTTTATAGCAGGATAATAATTATACATTTTAAAACAGGACAGTACCAACCTGGTCCCTAGTCTTCGAGTACGCAGTCCCATGAATATTGACCGTATGAGTTTTCCAAAAGATGCAGCATTGACTGGATCCAGTTTGTGCTCTTGACAATGTCTTAGGTAATGATTGTATAGAGTGCTTCTAGGGAGACTCACTCCTTCTGCTGTCTCATAGTTATCCAATAGCCATTGGAGCTATGGGAAAAGTAAGGTACTTTCAACTTGGGACTCGATATTATTTAATGGATTATAGCCTTACAGATTAAAACAACTATACATACCATTGACACAATGGCATCTATTGTGCATATTTAATTATATTTCACCAACGATTTGTCTCTATTAGTACATTAAGAAAAAAAACATAAAAATGGTAAAATTCCAGCTAAAACAGGCAGACAGTTTGCCTTTAGCATGCCAAGTACTTATAGAATTAATATACATAATAAAAGAACTAATAAAAAGACTTGCCATTATAGTAAGCCAGAATTCAAACGAACATGATATCAGAAAGTACAATTCTGTTCATTTAAAAACAGCTGGAAATCTGCAATTTAATCTTTTTTGCTCCATTTACCAGAAAGTGCTTCCAAATTCCCCTTTGTCCATGGTGGACATTAGTCTTATAATTATATCCACTGTAGAATTAATTGTTTTTCCAGGTTTTTACCTTTTTTTAGTTACTGATATTTTTTTCCTGAAAAAAAATTTGTAAATGCCAAGAAAAACACATGTATAAATAACATATTCTGCTGTTTATTTTTCAGAAATACGTATCTGCACTAGAAGCTGCTGCATATTCGTGTTTACAAGAAGACATCAGAAAATCAAATGTTTCAAAGATCTGTTTACGCGCAAACTTTGTTTTAAGCCTTATGACCTATAAAGTAAGATGTTTTCTTTTTCATGCAGTATCAAGAAGTTTGAGCCTACTGAGTAAGCAACAGCAGCAAGCTGGTGTTACACTGACCCAATGTTCCACCACAAAAGCGATGTGTGAAAGGCTGTGGGTGGATAGTTGTGACTGATTAAAAGAATCAGGCAATTCTAAGATTTGATTTTCTAGGATCCATGAGCAGTGACTATAGTATTAGTGACTCTTTATAAGCTTGTACAGAAGAGCACAAAGTCTTCCCCCTAATTGCCATTATATATGTGGAAAACCGGTAGGTGCTTTCCAAATGTCACTATGCTGGACAGTGCAAAGGTTGTATTACTGAATACTGGTATCAAATATGGTCTTGCCCATATATATATAGGAGAATGTACCCACTACTGTGATTTATAAGACAATGAAGTCACCAAGGAATTATGAGGAGTTCCATCATCACATAAAAATACAAGGCTACAGACCAAGCACTATTAGAAAGATTAAAGTACTTATGCAGATGAAGCCACTTTGGATTGTGCATTTGACACAGAATAACTTAACTCATCTATCCCATTTATCCCACTTAGCACAGAATATTGTGTCATAGCATCCCATCCAATTAAAGAGTTCACCATTGAAAACAATGGTGCTTTGGTATGCTAATGAAAAGGTTAAATGCATTAAATGAGTTAAGATAACTTTAGATAACACAGTTTCTTCAATTAACGCTGAGTCACGACGCATTTAACACACAAATCCAAGTGGCTGAATCTGTAACCTCATTAGTGTTAATAATACTAAGATAATTCTTCTGCACAACTCGTATCCCCCTCTCCAAAAGCTATACAGACAGACACACTACTTCTGCAGTCAAAAGCTTCATTGTCATGCACAACCTCTAGGAGAATCACTGCCTGCACTGTCCACACCAGACCTTGAACTTCCTCTTCCCTGTTTCCCCCAAATTCTTCAGGTTCCAACTTAAAACATATGACCAACCTAACCTTTATAAATAATGGTATGTGATCCATTATCCAGAAAACTCAGAATTAGTGAAAGACTGTGTCCCATAGACTCCAAATAATCAATATTTTTTTAATATACGTTTTTATTTAATGATTATATAAGTTTTTATTTTTGTTACAACAAAATTGGGTTAGGTGAAAGCAAAGAAGAGTAGAGAGAATAGAGAGAAAGAGAGAGAGAGAGAATAAAGCTAAATAGGCTTTGCGAGTCATATCTATTTATACAGTCTGAGCATTCAGCCAAGTGTCCTAAATTGTATAGAACTTGGCAGGGCATCCTCTTGACAAGTATAACAGTTTTTGTTAGGATAACACATCTTTAGTTAGTTTTTTCCAGAGGGTAAATGCTGAAGCAGATGTGGATTTCCAAGTTAACAGTATGGCTTCCTTTCCATATAACAATAACTGCAGATAACATAACCACTTATATGATAAGAGTCTTCTAAAACACAGAGCAAACACATTTTCGGGCATAGAATGTTGGGGAAAGCCAGACTCTCATCAATGTACCTTAAAACCTCTGACCAAAAATTTTTTACGACAGGGTATTCCCAAAAGACGTGAAAAAAGTGCCCAACACCGGGTCACATTTGGGGTAGATATCTGGTACTTGGGGGTACAGTTTAGCCAGCCTGTGAGCTGTTAGGTAGACCCGGTTGATGAACCGGCCTGTTGCGTTTATCCAATGTTTACATGATTTTCTAAAAAAAAATTTGTGACAAAACTTCCACATTCTAATTTAAAAGCAAAAACTGGAATGTAAATTCGAATGTGAGATGTATCACACCTCGACCAAGGAAACAGTTCTAATTTAAATATTAGCTACCTAAAACCTGCCAAGTTTATTTACAAGTCAATGGCAGAGGTTTGTTGAATCATTTAAATACAGTTGTTCTCATGAGTTTACATAACCTGGCAGAATTTATGATTTCTTAACCATTTTTCAAAAAATATGAATGATAACACAAAAACTTTTCATTCACACATGGTTAGTGGTTGGCTGAAGCCATTTATTGTCAAACAACTGTGTTTACTCTTTTTAAATCATAATCACTACATAAACTACCAAAATGACCCTGATCAAAATTTTACATACACCAATTCTTAATACCGTGTATTAACATCAATGACAGCTTGAAGTCTTTTGTGGTAGTTGTGGATGAGGCTCTTTATCTTCTCAGAAGGTAAAGCTGCCCATTCTTCCTGGCAAAAAGCCTCCAGTTCCAGTAAATTCTTGGGCTGTCTTGCATGAACTGCACATTTGAGGTCTCCCCAGAGTGGCTCAATGATATTGAGGTCAAGAGTCTGAGATGGTCACTCCAGAAACTTCACTTTATTTTGCTGTAGCCAATGACAGGTAGACTTGGCCTTGTGTTTTGGATCATTGTCATGTTGGAATGTCCAAGTACGTCCCATGTGCAGATTCCTGGCTGATGAGTGCAAATCATCCTCCAGTATTTTTCCAACCCCTAATTTTCTACTTCTTTATTAGAGTTTAAACAATGCTGATTGGCATTCTCAATTCCTTTGATATTTTCTTATATCCCTTTCCTGTTTTATAGAGTTCAACTACCTTTTCCTGCAGATCCTTTGACAATTATTTTGCTTTCCCCATGACTTAGAATCAAAAAACATCAGTGCAGCACTGGATAAAAGATGCAAGGGTCTGTCAGGAGTCCAGAAAGTGATTGACCTTTTATAAACACCCACTAATTACAAGCAAACAGATCACAGGTGAAGATGGTTACCTTTAATAGCCATTCTAACCCTTTTGTGTCAAGTTAGATTGCATGTTATCAGGCCAAATCTCCCGGGTATGTAAACTTTTGATCAGGGTCATTTGGGTAGTTTGACTAGTGATGTAGTGATTATGATTTAAAAAGAGTAAACACAGTTGTTTGACAATAAATGATTTCTGCCAACCACTAACCATCTTACAAATCTACCTATGCGTCTAAAGTTATATTCAAAAATATGATTTGCTGTTGAGGGCTGAGTTTTGATTTAAGAATATACAGCATGAACAACTGTGTGGAAATGCATGGATGTTTGTAATAAAGAACATGCAAGGCCACTGCTTAACTGTATGAAATTAAATTTCAAGTAGAGAATACAGAATCTCTCAAAATGCAGAAAATAAATGTTAGTCCCAGGTGTACAGACTAAGAATACTGAAGGATAAAAAAGAAAGAAAAATAATTACGGAGATCAAAGGACCTTGGAGCTTAGAGTACATATAGTCTGCACAGGACATTAAAGTGAAGTAGAAACACTTTGTGTATGACACAAAGCAGAATGATTTTTCTAGTACTCTTATGTTCTGCATGTTTTTTTGAAAGAATTAATACTACTGCATGGCCACATACCAATTCCTGGAAATGAAATGGACCTACTTAAAGGAAAACTATACCCCGAAAATTAACTTTTGAGCAACAGATAGTTTATATAAAATCAAGTGACATACAGATGCAGTCACTGGGATTTGTAAGCTAAATGTGTCGTGACTCAGGGCTAATTGAAGAAACTGTGTTATCCCAAGTTATCTTAACTCATGCATTTAACCTTTTCATTAGCATACCAAAGCACCATTGTTTTCAATGGTGAACTCTTTAATTGGATGGGATGCTGTGACACAATATTCTGTGCTAAGTGGGATAAATGGGTTAGATGAGTTAAGTCACGACGCATTTAACTTAAAAATCCAAGTGACTGCATCTGTATTAAAGAATCTTACCAAACTGGAATATATATTTAAGTAAATATTGCCCTTTTACATCTCTTGCCTTGAACCACCATTTCATGATGGTCTGTGTGCTGCCTCAGAGATCACCTGACCAGAAATATTTCAACTCTAACTGTAACAGGAAGAAGTGTGGAAGCAAAATACAGATCTCTGTCTGTTAATTGGCTCGTGTGACCTAACTTTATAGTTTGTTTGGTACAGTATGTTTGTGTGCACCGTTGGATCCTAGGATCCCAGGAGGCTGTCCTTATTTTTTAAAATAGCTATTTTCTATTTATGATTACCCAATGGCCCATGCTACTAAAAAAGTGTATTATTGTGAAAATGGTTTATTTACATGAAGCAGGGTTTTACATATGAGTTGTTTTAGGCAATATCTGTTTATAGAGACCTACATTGTTCGGGGGGTATAGTTTTCCTTTAAGCAAATCATGATCTATAAACGAAGCTTGCCTAAGGTTTGTAAAAGGCCTACGGCAATCAAAGCTTGCTCTGTTTGTTAAAGATGATTATGGATCAATACCTGAACAGGTACACTCTAGCTTGATACAAAGATGTCTCATACCTAAACAGCTATATAATATACCAACCCGTTGGTCATAAAGAAAATAATAAAATGCCCACCCTTGTATTTGAAACCATGAACTGAAAAGAAATGTTATCAAAACATAACATTAATATAATTTCATATTAATCATTATTCTCCTAAAGATATATGAAATCTCTTTGGTGATCTACACCATACATTCTGCCAGACCTATTCTATCACAACAAATTCTATTACTTGTGCTCTAGTAAAAATTAAGGTATCAAATGCAAGGAAAATGATAGAAAACAATGTTATATTTTCCATGTATATTATTAATTGGCTTTTCTTATCAGTTGTGGAAACATTTCCATTCCATTGTGTATCTTGGTAATATGAGAAGGAGGCTTGTGATCCCATGTTAGTTTAAACCACTATTATTTAAGTTATTTTGAATATCCCTTAAGCATATGTAATTATGCATATAATTCCCTTAGGAGTGATCCAAGACAAATTATTTTTTTCTTCATGTGGAACAAAAAAAATGGATACCTTGTGAATTACACTACTGTATGTATGCCACTTTTTAGTCACCTGCATTTCTTGATCCATAAATTGGTTTAATAGCATAAATGTCTAATGGGAGTCTTTCTTCTAATAAACACAGAATATATAATGTAAAGGATTGTGTAACTATAATGTAAAATGCCCATCATGTTTCACACATCATATTTACAAAATGTAATACAGCTATTGTTTAGGCAAGTAAGATATCCAGAAAATTCTACAGAATGCTTATTGTAAATGTTATTACTGCAATGAATAATTTAAGCATTTCAGACTGATCACAAATGGCATCAGGGCTAGTATAGGTTTACTTGTGTGGTTCACTAGCAATATATAGACTGAAGTAAGAATGTGACCTTGAATGTCTAAATATGGGAGTCTTGTGTACACTACAATGAACATAGATTAGTAAACAAGTAGTTATGTTAAAATAAAAATATGCATACTTAGGTATGGGATCCATTATCCCAAAACCTACTATCCAGAAAGTTCTGAATTACAGAAAGGCTGTCTTCCATAAACTCCATTATAATCAATTAATCACATTTTTCAAAATTGATTTCCTTTTTCTCTGTAATAATAAAACAGTATGTTGTACTTGATCCAAGCTAAGATAAAATGAATCCTTATAGGAAGCAAAACCAGCTTATTGGGTTTATTTAATGTTTTATTTTTAAAGGTTTTTATTTAGGTTTTTTAGGGGAGGGGAAAAAAAGAACGGGGAAGAAAAAGTAACAACACAACACATGGTTCATAGCCAAACTGCATAGTGTACAAAGATTACACAATCGTACTTGTGAGAGTACAACAAGTATAGCATTGTTCTTATTAGGTTACATCATACATATCACAACCAGGGTGGGAATAAATTACACCTAGGTAGCCAGTGAAATTAACTAAGCATCTCTACCAGATTAACATCTAGCCAGGGACTCCATATCTTTTTAAATTTGGCTGGACAACCCCAGCAATGTATGTGAGTTTAAGGGATGTTAAGGTTTTGATAATCAAATTAACCCAAGCGGCAACTGTTGGGGTGCACTACCAGTTTTTTAGCGTAATACAATATGGTTCTCACAAGTATTCTCGTCTTATTCAGTGGAAGTAACTCCTCTACTAACCCGAGCAAACAGACCTCTGGGGAGCATATACGTGGTAAGTCAGGATTTACTGCTAAGTACTGTGTGACCTGCTTCCAGAGCTTCTGTATTGGAGGACACTGCCATGCTAGATGTAGGAATGATGCCATAGGCTCTTGGGCAAAGGTTGCCTCCCTGTCTGCTCATCCTTCCCATTTTTGACGCTGTAATGTATATCTGATGAGTGAATGTGTATTGTACTAACCTGTCCCTGAGTGAGATTAAGCCATTATACAGGGAGTCAGTAGCTTCGTCCCATTGCCTCTCACTGAGGGGGGCGATTTACTAAATTCACGTGAAGGATTCGAAGTTCGAACAAATTCGATTGAATTTCGAACGTAGGATTTATTCGTTTGGTCGAATATGTGAATTTTGGCATATTCGATCATCGAATAGGGTATGATTGAACGATCGAATACATTTGAATAGAGTTGAATGGACGAATATTCGATCATTCGCCCAGTGAAGGATTTTAATTTGAAAGTTTATTCGACTGCCTACTTCGCCAGATTGGACCTACCGAATTGCAATAGAAGCCTATGGGAGCACTCCCATAGGCTTCAGAGGCTAAATCCTGATCGAATAGGATTCGTACGATCGAAGTCTTTGATCATTCGAATCATACGAATCATTCGAATGATCGAATGATTTATTCATTCAGTCTAATGATTTATTCGACTGATCGAATAAATTTGTATTTGATCGTCGAATGATCGAATATCGAATAAAAGGAAACCTAGAACTATTCGATTAACATTCGAAAATCGAATGCTAATCTAATATCAAATAGAAACAAATTTTTTTTGGGGAATAATAGTAAATTTGCCCCTAAGAGTTGAAATAGATTGTTGCCAGCATATTTTAGCTCTAAGGGGTAGGTATCTTATCTACCAGAACCTGATCTAGTCTTGAGGTTAATTTCTTAAATTCAGTATTGTGTAAAATCACCTTTAGTGGAGGATTAGCATATGATATGGACATATCTGTGAATTGTGCCCTAAAGGCATGACAAAGCTAGAGGTACCTATATAATTGAAGGTGCGGAGCCTCCAACTTCAATTTGAGTTGTTAACCAGATCTGACATGAATAAGTAATGCATTTTATGTTTTTATTCCATTATTTTATATAACTCCCTTTACACTGTCCATTTTTTGATCTATGAAAGGGGGATGAAATCCCCAGGCGCAAACTCAAACCTACTCTCCTAAGGTTGGTGGTAGTGGACTTGGCCAGTATTTTGGCAAATACCTTAACGTCAGTGTTTATGAGCGAAATTGACCGGTAAGAGTCGCATAGTTCTGGGTCTTTCCCCTCTTTGGCAATCAACACTATAACCACCTCATAAAAGGAGGGCGGGGGAGGGTTTATTTAATATTTATATGAGTATCTAGTAGTCTTAAAGTATGATGAACCAACTTGCAGAAAGCCATTTTTTCCGGAAAACCCCATGTGCCGAGCATTCTGGATAATAGGTCCCATACCTGTATAGGTGGTTAAGTAAATTATAGTAATAATAATATATGAATATTTCGAAGGTTTCATCTTTAATCCAAAATAGAACTGTGCTCTGGTGTACATCTGCCCGTTTCTTTCTCTTGGCCTATGCGGCTACTATGCTTTTCCACATTAGCTGCCTCAGCAATCATACAGTATATACTATTCTCCATTCTGGTGCTTACTACCTACTATTGATGTCACCTCTTGTGGGACACTGAAGCATTTTAACGTTATAAGTAATACTATTACAGTGATCTACATTGCTACTAAACAAACTAGTAGATAGAGTTGACACTTTTGAATATGCATAAACAGTATCTTAAAGAAACAATGTCTGCAAAACAGGGAATATGAGAACACTTTTTGTAACCGGATAGGAAACAGATAAAAAGATTCCCACAAAATGTTTCATCTGCTGAACAAATATGAAATGACCAAAAAAAAGTTTTAGCTTTTGAACTATTTTATTTGTTGTATATTGGCTTTATTAAAAGCAGTATTTTGATAATATCAGATTTCTGAAGCTGACAAGATTGTGATTTATGTTGAGGATTGATTGTGGAGATGTTCATGTAGTTTCATGGCATCTTCTGAGAAATCTGCTTTACATCAACTCACTAATTTCAGCTGAATTAACAAAGATTGAATGTTTTTATTGATAAAAGGTATTGTTGTGCATTTATGAAGCGTCATCAAAAACATTTTCATTATGTTTCTCTAGAATTGCAAGCCTAATTGCAGTGTGAGAACATTCTACAATTACAATTCTACATCTAGGAAAGAATGATAACAACAGGCACATTTTCTACAAACCTGATTTTTTCCCCTGTAAAAAAAAAAAGCCTCACATTTGAGATATATATATAAATGCCTCTGATCTTAAATGTTAACCAGATCTGACATGAATAAGTAATGCATTTTATGTTTTTATTCCATTATTTTATATAACTCTCTTGTCCTACTTCTTGAACTTCTTACTAGCACAAATGTTAGGTAGTCTTTTTCTTCATACACAATCGGGCAAGTGTTTACAAATGCTATTTCGAGTTTGTTTAGATAGGCAATGTGTTCTTTTATTCAGCTTGCTTATTAGATCTTTTGGTTAACTATCAATGTTGTTTAACATTGTACAGCAGCTAAACAACATTCTACATTATACAGCCCTTGAACACTGCAAACACTACTTGGGAATGAAAACCCAATCCTGGGTGCTCTCAAAACAAGTTAATTTTTAATACAGGTTAATATAATTTTCTATGTTGCTGGATTGAATTGCCTCAACCCATTAATCAAATGATGTCCTCATTTTTCTACTAACAGATGTGATTACAACAGCTGAAAAATTGTGATCACGTAGTTCAAACATTTAAATAAATAAAAAATAAAATAGTTTCAAATAATGTTGTCATTTTTGGGGGCAAGAGACAGGATTTTTATAGCTGATCTATTCTCTATCAGATCTCAATTCAAGGTGGACCCGTCACCCAGACTCAAAAATCTGTATAATAAAAGTCCTTTTCAAATTAAACATGAAATCCAATTAAAATTTTTTATTAAAGCATTCATAGCTGTTTTAAGCTCATTTAAAAATCTCAGCTGTCAATCAAATATTGTCTGCCCCTCCTCTATGCCTTAGCTTGTTTATATATACTATAGTAGTGTTTCTGAAGCAAACACATCAGTTTTAACATCGCAGGGCAACACTACATGATGTTTTTCCTTACATTTTTTGGTGTTACTGTTCCTTTAATATCTTGTTTTCACTATTAAAGTCCTCTATTTTGTAGATCTGTTTTATTCTTTTTAATTCTCAAATAATATGTAATCTATGCATTGCTTTTGGTGACGGCTAGTTAATTTAGACAGTCATTGCTATCAATGTTGTAGTTTTTGTTATTTTTCATTATTGCATCCTCCTTTTCAGAAACAGTTTTACGTCCAAATACCAGGTCCACTTTCCAATGAATTTAAATTCACTTCATTGCTATTTAACATAGACATGAAGTCTCAACATATGGACCCAATTCAAATGAATTTAATTTGGCAGTTCCTACACATCTTACTTTAATACAATGCTTCATTTTACCATGATCCCTGTAAAAAAAATAGCATATTCCAGCACAACAGAATGCTCTGAAAACTTGTGATTGTTCTGATTACTCCACCTTGTGTTATTCAACGGCACACATTTCCACATCATCCAGTACATAAATATATAGAGCTGTCAATACCTATACTTAGCAGTTTGAGAAACATATCCACATGTTCCTTGAGGTTTTTAATACCACTATGGATTTTTGGTGAAAGTAAAGTAAAGCAACTTAACCACGCAGCCTGTCTTTCTTTAAGTACCACCTTATTGTGCATCTTGAAACAGCCACACCACATTTCTTCAGAGAGTCCTGTATTTCAACTGAACAATTTCATCCTGAACAATTTTTCTGGCAGTTGTGGCTGAAATTTAAGTTTTATTTTGTTTGGTTTCAACAGAACCCCTAATTTTCCACCTCTTTATAAGTTTGAACACTGCTGATTGGCATTCTCAATTCCTTTGATATTTTTTTTATATCCCTTTCCTGTTTTATAGAGTTCAACTACCTTTTCCCGCAGATCCTTTGACAATTCTTTTGCTTTCCCCATGACTTAGAAACCAAAAAAACATTAGCTCAGAACTGGATGAAAGATGCAACGGTCTGTCAGGAGTCCAGAAAGTCATTGACCTTTTATACACACCCACTAATTACAAGCAAACAGATCAGAGGTGACGATAGTTACATTTAATAGCCATTCTAACCCTTTTGTGTCAAGCTGTGTGCATGTTATTAGGCCAAATCACCCTGGTATGTAAACTTTTGATCAGGGTCATTTGGGTAGTTTACGTAGTGATTATGATTTAAAAAGAGTAAACACAGTTGTTTGACAACATATGGCTTCAGTCAATCACTAGCCATGAGTGAAAGAAACGTTTTTTTATGTTATCATTCATGTTCTCTGAAAAATGGGTAAGAAATAGTAAATTCTGCTAGGGTATGTAAACTTATGAGCACAACTGTATGTTAATTTTCAAACAAAGTTAAAAAAAAACATCAGTTTCAATAAAAGTATCAAAAGCTTACACCAAATGACTTAGTTAAGATCTTGCAAAAATGGATACAGAGGTCATTTCACAAATGATACTACTGGTTGCAGAATCTGCCTCTGTACAGATGCAGTCACTTTGGATTGTGTGTTTAATGCGTCGTGACTTAACTCATCTATCCCATTTATCCCACTTAGCACAGAATATTGTGTCACAGCATCCCATCCAATTAAAGAGTTCACCATTGAAAGCAATGGTGCTTTGGTATGCTAATGAAAAGGTTAAATGCATTAAATGAGTTAAGATAACTTTAGATAACACAGTTTCTTCAATTAGCCCTGAGTCACGACACATTTAACTTACAAATCCAAGTGACTGTATCTGTACCTTGACCTTACAGCTGTCAACTGTAATTTAAATAGCACTATGCGCCTCTACAGCATGACCGTAGTAGACAGCGGTAAGTGCAGTTCAGTAACAAAATAAACGCACGTCAGGCATTCTTGTTAAAAAGCAGACTATTCTCAGAAAAATATGTCTATGAATGGCTAGGAGTTTGCTAAATGGTCTGAAAAAGTCTGACATTTTTTTCCTCAAGTCCTATTGGCGCCACAGTTATTTGTATGTCATCATACTGGTCTGAAGGATCCCCGGAGATTACCTTTCACTGGATGCACTAGAGAAAAGTAAGAAGCCTTCAGACTAACAGGGTAAGGAGATCATCCCTCATCCCTTCACAGCAGGGCCAAACAAATTTGCCCTTTGCAGATGTACTACAAAATGCTTGCAAATAAAATGTCTCTGAAGACTCTACTTACTATTTGAATGTTTTAACATTACTGGATGCCCCTAATTATTAAGGCAACACAGCCCATGGCCCCGGACAGAATTTTTTTTTAAATTGATGGTTCTACAGGCAAGACATCACTGATCTCAAAAGTTTCTTTCTTAATCTGAGAGCTCCATCCTCAAAATCCAGGTTGCTAAATTCAAATTATCCCGTTTTAACCCTGGTCCCAAATTAGTCTGCTCATACATGCTTGTACATTTACTGCACCAACTGATCTGGAGCAGATTTATTAAAAGTCATATTTCAAATTGATGTAATTTTTGTTTACTTTAATAAATTAGAATACACTCACAACTCGAATAGGAGTTATTTAAGAAAAAATTCAAACGTCTGACATAAGATCGAATAGTTCCAACCAAAAATATTTTAATCCAATTCTAATCGAGTTTTTCCTCTGAAAAAACTTGAATGTCAGAAAGGCAATTCATATATTCAAACGGTTAAATGGACCTTTTTTTTAGCTGGTGAATATTCGAATTAGAACTGTATCCATGGTCGGGATGTGATAAATATCATATTCAAATTTATATTCGGATTAAAATTGTAATGTGTGAATTTTAACACAACATTTTTTTTTCTAATTTATTATTATTATTTAGACTGTAAGCCCCACGGGGTAGGGTCCTCCATTCTTTTGTCTCCTTGACACTGTGTAATTATATTTTATATTTATGTGAATTGTATTTCTAATAATGCACTTATTGTTACTTATTAATTCAGTGAACCATTGTTTGTAACTACTAATTTATTGTTGCTGTACAGTGCTTTGCTCTCAAGGAGCGCTATACAAATAAAATATATACATACATACATTAAATCTGTCCCTTATATACTGTATATACTGTATAACCTGGTTTAGAAATGTGTAAAAGAAGATTATAAATAATAAAAGGCAACACATTTGCAATAGATAAAGAAAAATAGTTTTTTTTACACAAATGCATGTCCAAAAATGTAAATAAACAACATTAAATGTCAGCTAATATAATCTTTAAAGACAAAACAGAGAGTATCCAAGACATTCATATATTAATTTCCATTCATGGCAATCAATTCTAATATAATTTTTATAAATCCTATATCAGATATTTCACAACTTTGTACCAATACACCTGAATTAACACCTAAAAAACACAAAATCTTTATTATTTGTTTATTATTGTGTGAATCCCAGCACAGATGAGGATATCAACGGGACATCTGCTACATGAACTCAGCAGGTCTGAGTTGATGTAGTTTTTTATTCGGACTTTAATAAATCTGAAAAATTTGCGTTTTTTTTTTTCTATGAAATAATGCTGCTTTTCCCTTTAAAAGTCCGACCAGAAAATATCGGACTTTGATAAATAACTCCATCAATGTTATTCCCAAAAACATTCCCAGTAGCATATCTCCTACTAATTCCCTCAATTGCAGATAAAAGCATCCTGGTGTGATTGAACATAAATAAGCTATTGTTTTTTTTTGTGGACTATTCAAGACTTTTTTTTGCAGTACCTCAACTTAGAAAAAGGTGGAGACAAATCTTGTCTGACGAGATTTTATACTACAAAAAAATGCAAAAATATGGAATAAAATCTGCATTCAGTGATACTGTATAGATTACAGATAGGTATTTATGTTGAATTGTATTATATAATATGCATCTAATTACAGGATTAGGGTAGCACCAAACAGTGCATTTAGTTCAGGCAAACAAAAAAATAAAAACGCAATAGAAGGAATTAAAAATAGATTGCAAGCAGAAAGGAGTAGAAGATTTTAGGAAACACATGCTATAATACTGCAGGAATTTATGTCATATAGGCAAGACGCTGGCGTTTTCTGAAAACAGACAGGGTAATCTCTCTTAAACTGGCACAGACAATGGTCTTCTGAGTAATAAAGTATGAAAAAATAAACAAATTGAAAACAAAGTTTCAACATTTATAAAATTCATATGTCAGAAGCCTTCACGTGAGGTTTTGGGAACAGGCACCTTTTTACCACAGTAACTTTGTGTTATCCTAAAATCATAAGCTCAAATTTTGCTTTATATCAGTTGATAGCAACACCACCTACATCAGAAGACAACTATAGATGCAGCCACTGGGATTTGTGAGTTAAATGCGTCATGACTCATTGACGTCATGAGTTAATTGAAGAAACTGTGTTATGTAAAGTTATCTTAACTCATTTAATGCATTTAACCTTTTCATTAGCATACCAAAGCACCATTGTTTTCAATGGTGAACTCTTTAATTGGATGGGATGCTATGACACAATATTCTGTGCTAAGTGGGATAAATGGGATAGATGAGTTAAGTTTTTCTGTGTCAAATGCACAATCTTGGCTTCATCTGTATTTGTAACGTAGAATGTTATAAAATGTTGATGAACCACTGTTTCCATGCAATATAAATGTCAAAAAAATACTCTTTGACTAACCACTTATTTAATTTCCTCTATGAATTAACTATCCTACTGCAGTGTTATAGCATTAATGTCCCACTGAACATTCAGATCATTCAGGAGATAAAACTTAGAGAGGGACTTACATGGCTGTTGAGAAGAGAGCTTCTGTGACTTGACAGACCGTCAGACTTTTGCAGTGTCTCGATCGCCATTTCAATCTGATAATAGAGGTCATTGGAAAAAAAGGCTCAAGACAAGCTCACATTAAAAAAGGAAATCAACATTAACAGAATGCTTGAGGTTTATCTGTAATGCCACATCCAAAAACAACTAAAGAGAGGAGACATGCAGTTCATTGACCCAGTTCCCACCACCAAATAAAAAAAAAAAGTAAAAGCCCTCAAAACACCTGAATGAAACCAAAAGCAGAAACAGAAAATATAATGGAAAAAAATATAAGTATATTTATATTACATTTATATTTGGGAGCATATGACACTCCAGATGGAGTTGGAATAAACTACACATTGCAGCATCTTTCAGGAAGCTCTGTGTGGAAGCTGAAATTGGAGTCTTATGACAACTATATGCCATACAGGCCCTCTCTAAGTTAAACCAGTCAAGCATATTATTACATTGGTATAGAATCATCAAGTGAGCTATTGTTTGAGTTTGTAGTGTTTTGGGAATAAGAGCTGAATAAGCTTATGCCATTGGCTAAGAATAAAGTAAAGCCAAAGTTTATGTATCAAGCCTACTCATAGGACCCTTAATACAACTACCTCTACCCTTCCGAGTGATATAAAGAACCTACATGTACCAAAAGTCATCATTGCTTGTACAGTTAGGTTTGTGTACTACTAAATCAGACTATACTAAACCACTAAGCCAACTGCATAATTGCTACTGTTGTGCCTTAAGTCTATGGCCCACACAGCCATTTCCAAAGGCCAATCCATCCCATGTGCATAGTGACATGTATTAATGTGATCTGCCTGGTACTGTGCAAACAGGGCAAATTTTTGCCAAAGAATGCAAAAACAAGTGTTTTCTGGTTAAAATCTTCTGAAAAGTGGCTCACGTTCATTCTTGTCACTACAGACAGGAGACTGAGCTGCACCAGAAGAAAGCTATTTAAAATAAACCATGATTAGTAATAAAGTGTGGTTTCAACAGTGCCAGAAATCTGATACCCAGGAGAATATAGCCTGTAAGTAGGGTTGCCACCTTTTCTTGAAAAAAATACCGGCCTTCCTATATATTTACCTTTTTTTCCTATTAATAACATTGGGATCAGCCATCAAAAATACCGGCCAGGCCGGTAAAATACCGGCCAGGTGGCAACCCTACCTGTAAGTAGGGTTTAATTCACATTTCTTTTTCCTTAATTATACAGATGCAGTCACTTTGGATTGTGTGTTAAATGCGTCGTGACTTAACTCATCTATCCCATTTATCCCACTTAGCACAGAATTATTGTGTCACAGCATCCCATCCAATTAAAGAGTTCACCATTGAAAACAATGGTGCTTTGGTATGCTAATGAAAAGGTTACATGCATTAAATGAGTTAAGATAACTTTAGATAACACAGTTTCTTCAATTAGCCCTGAGTCACGACGCATTTAACTTACAAATCCAAGTGACTGCATCTGTAGTTCTCTGTATATTTGAATTCATAAAAAGGAATAAGGTACTGCCATACTAATTGGATGTAGGCTTAGAGATGCTCTCAGTTTGTACTAAAAAAAAACCCTGATAAAGGCCTGCATTAAAGCTATCCTTTTGGCTAGCACAGTCTCACAAAATGTTTCACATAATTACTCTTATCACACATGCTGAAAATGAATGGCATAATTTTTATATTTATAACTCCTTTTGGCATATCCAGCTACAGCTGAAACTACAGAGGAACAGGGGAATGTGTTTTATACAGTATACTAATGTTCATTGACAAAGAAACAATTTTCTAAGTTCCAGTGCTCTCACCTCATTTTTTGTGCCTAACATGTATATTTATGTGGTTTTAATGAACATGTGACAAGTGAGTTGTGTGAGATGTACTGATGAATTTACTCAAGTGGAGCTGCTGAAAGGGCTGAGGAGTGTCTGAGACAATCTAATATGCTTCCAAAAGTCACCTTCCCCAGCATACCCTGGTCTTGTTTTGACAGCGGAGGAGCAATGAAGAAGAGCAGAGTGGGCTGAAGTAATAGGTTTGGAGACAGGTAACTCATTGAGAGTGAAAGGAAGAGAAAACTGGATGGTGTTGGTGTATATTCATAGGCTTGACAAGGCCTTGCAATGCTTAGCTGCTGACACTGAAAGGTTGCCTGTAAAACACTGTTCTCTACTATTTTAATTTTGGCAGAATAAACAAATCACTTGCTTATTAAATGGTGATCCTGAAACATGTACAAATTAGTAGGTGTCTGTCAAACCCCCTTCTTAAAGTATAAATATTGTATATTTTTTATATTGTTATGGATCTGTCTATTCTTGCATGTTCTTTTAAAATAGTAAGTAACGGCACGTAGTATTAAATTGTCTTGCAGTCTAGAGGCTCAAGGGATTCTGCTGGATGAACTAAATATGACATTAGTTAGTTAATTGTGACACTAGTGTAAGAGTTTCTTCAACTAATATAGACCAATGTTATTGGACTGCTTTTTCCTTCTCCCTGTAAGAAAAATAAGCGTAATGACATATAACTTACAGGGAAAAGACAGACTGAAGGAGCATGGGGAAATGATATACTCACTGCCACTAATTTGAGGTAAAGTACAACCTGATGTGTCTACTTTAGAGAACTATATATTGCATTAGTATACATTTATATATTGCACACTTCTAATGTGTTAACTATCTTTCCACCTAAAGATCAGCAAGTGGCACCCACAGTGTTTTTTCTATACAGAATATGATGCATCAAGCAAATATTCCAAAACATAACTTCAAGGCCAAATGCAATTTTGTTGCACCTCAATATATTTTGTGTTATGGAGCCTGAATATGAGTTGCTTTCTATGCCATTAGATTGACTTTTTATGTAATTAGCAAGAAATTAACATCAAAACTGGAGGTCTTTTATGTGTTTCCCAAAACACTAGTGAGGTTCGCAAATGTAGGTAGATGTAAAAACAATTTTCCAAATATGGAAAGGAGTTTGTGCCTAGTCATGTTTTGTCACGAGAGAAAAGTTACAGAAAATGAATGTAGACAAATGAGTGTGTGTGACCTAACCCCCAGGCAAAGGCTTTTACACTATTATACTATAAGGGGATGTACACATTGATCCTGTGATATGTCAAGTATTGCAGGACTTAATGCACCATTTTGGTACAGTAACATGTCCATTAAACCTCATTATCACCCTATAATTTGAACACGGCTACTGATGTTTTTGACATTAGTGATTAATGGCTGTTTCCAACAGATGAAGCCAATGTGATGTTTCTAAAGGGGCTGAAGTAAGTAGCAGCCAATGTAACATTGCTAAAGAAGAAAACCGTTGCTGTTGCAACATGGCATTGACATTTTTAGAGCAATAATGTGACTATATGAAAGTGTAACTATAACTTTAGATGCACTTCAGAGTAGTGCAGTAACCTGAGACAATTCTCTTATTTGGTCATGGACGACCAATGGTTTCTTAGAAGTATAAAACAATATTTGTTCCCCTTCAGCTATCCATTCATTTCAAACTCAAGAAGAACAAGATGTATTTGAGAGCTAAACTTAGCCTGTAAAAAAAAAAAACACCAAAGCTACACCTGAGAAATAATTAGGTTCCAATGTAATAAGGCAGAATATTTATTCAGTGATGCATTCATCTACAAAAATTCTTTTTTATAATATCAACAACATGATTCATTTCTTTTTGCTGTCAATTGGGAATGTGACCTTTTCTGTCTAATAATCTTTTATTTAACCTTTATCTGAACATACACAAAATGAAAATGCAGAATCACAGCATGATAAGTTGCAAGTAGCCCAGCTCAGTTTTGGGATTGCATATAATTTCAACTATGTAAAAAAATATACCAATTAAATAAGTCTCAAACGCAATGGTGAACACTTAATTCTGCATATGAATAAAAAGTAGCATAATGGAAATGATCAAGGCTGCACAGGCTAGACACAATTATGTTGTTTCAAAATCATAGTTGGATGAATAATTTTATCCTGCAATTTATACAATTACATTTCATCTAGAACATAGGCTTAAAAAAAAACAACAACCAGACATTTCACGATGGAATGCATTTAACTCTCATTCAGCCACAGACGTCTGCAACATATTTGTGTGTTTGTCGGCAACTTCAGTAGAAAGATACTGAAGGAAATACACACTGTAAGATTTTAACATTTACAATTTAGCAGCTGCTTGGGCCACTAAAGTGCATCAGTGGCACTTGAGAGCAAGTTATTGCATCAATGCTCATTAAAAACTTAATATAACTGAAGTTTTATAATCTGTTTAATTAACTTCAAAATTTTAATTTCCCCCTTTTACAAGTTGTTGATTTTGTATTGTAAGGCAGTAACTATGAATGCAACTATGAGAAAAGTGAACCTCATATTCAAATATGGCTACAGCTGATTGAATTACAGTTGGGAAGACCAAATCATATCCACATAGTGTGTAATGTCAAAATGGCTGATTCATCTAACTGCAATGCACAATGACAGACAAATATTTATGGGATGACTTTACTTTCATTTTTACTACTAAACTTGACATCCTACAATGAATTCAGTGTTCATTCAAACTACAGTAAATTCAAATTGGTTTTTGTTTTGTGAACATACCAAATAATACAATTAACATAGGAAATAACATTTTCCCTTTTGAAAAATGTAATCATATTAGAAATCACAGAGGAGCTCCAAAAGCCTATAAATTCCACAGGTCATGGAACTTCAAGGTGACTTTTAAAAGCCTTATTAAAGTAGTTGGAGTCCCAGTAAAGTTTAAGTCTTGACTTATGAAAGATATCACTTAACCCCATTTATATGCCATATTTTATAGGCTATTTGTGGCTTGTGTATTAAATCGAACTTAACTCCACACCTCTGAAAAAACACATGCACTTCCATTAACTAACTGAGTTCTCTAATAAAATGACACAAACAAAATAATTTAAGTTCTCTTATTCTCTTCACACATCAAAAAAAATATATCTTCCGAAAAAATAGCAAGTGAAAAAGATAGAAAAGAAACTAGTCTCAACTTAAAGCAGTAGGCCAATGCATGATTCATATAACAATATGTTTAGCTGTTCCAACATGTACTTACTGTTGCTGGAGAGGCTCGAGTTGTATGACTCACAGAATGGCCTGAGTTTTCCATTGCATTGCCAATCAGGTAAGTTCCACCAGTGCTACTAATGATTTGTCCTCCAGTGACACCCATTTGAATTCCTCCAGTTCCCACCATGCTGTGCGTTGAGACCACTGTTGTCACCTGTGCTGATCCACCCTGGGTATCAAAGTAATTTCCACCAGTATTTTGGCTGTACATTTGGGTTTCTGTGTAAGGATATGTTGTTGTCCGGCTTAAAAAGAAAAACACAAAATGGATTTTTTTTTAAAAGTTTTTTTTGGCTAAAGGATAAAAAAGTGCTCTCCCACATAAAGGGCAATGAAACCCCCCAGGCACTAACTCCCTCCCCCCATAGGCCCCCCTCCCCCCTGCCTATTGCAGCAAGTCCCTACTTACCCCTCCTTCTTGGTGCCCTCCAGTGTAGTTCACAGGATCCATCTTCTTCTTCAATGTCTTCTTCCTGGATCGAACGCCGTCGGCGACGCATGCGCAGTAGGACACATTTGCCGGTTCGTCCTACTGCACATGCGCCCGAAGTCCACGAAGTCTTCCGATTACGATTTCTTCGTGAAATTGGAAGACTTCGTGAGCTTCGGAGTTTCACTTCGTGAAATCGTAAGACTTCGTGAACTTCGGGCGCATGCGCAGTAGGACTAACCAGCAAATGTGTCCTACTGCACATGCGTCGCCGACGGCGTTCGATCCAGGAAGAAGAAGATGGATCCTGTGAACTACACTGGACGGCACCAAGAAGGAGGGGTAAGTAGGGACTTAGGGGCAATAGGCCGGGGGGGGAGGTGGGAGGGGGGCCTACGGGGGGTGGGGGGGAGGGAGTTATTGCTTGGGGGTTTCATTGCCCTTTAAGGAACACTCCTGTTGACATCTAATGCGCACTATACTAAGTGCTGGTCTCTATATCTGAGCCAGGAAAACATGCAAAGTGTTGTAAAGTGGTGGTTCAAATAAAAATGGAGGATATGGTCTAAGAAACTAATACAATTCCAGATGGTCACAATATATTAGACTATTTTCAACTTCTTTGCCATAAATCTTTGCATATAGAGGCTTGGTACAAGAGTATTCAGTAGATTCACTTGTTGTGTGCTTCCAAAGCGGAATAGACTCTTTGCAGTCCTAGGTGCAAGCTATACCCCCTGCTAGGGCAGAATTCCATAGACCAAAAGCAATATAAAAGCAATACAAAAGCAATATAATGTGTCCAAGGCAACGTTTAGGGCAACTTTGTCAAGCCATGACATTGTGGCTGTTGTTTTGGCTACAG
The DNA here is from genome assembly GCA_024363595.1 of Xenopus borealis. Taxonomy (NCBI): domain Eukaryota; kingdom Metazoa; phylum Chordata; class Amphibia; order Anura; family Pipidae; genus Xenopus; species Xenopus borealis. The sequence goes on along the minus strand of CM044432.1, from coordinate 113,928,113 downwards.
GAGTATTATTACTGGAGGGAATCCAGGTGCAGACAAATTTACAGGACACCATAGATATTGTTTGTACATAATAAAACAGCTTCCTTTTTCCAAAATGGCTGCACACTAGGCAGATGTCTCTGCTGTCTACCCTTAGTTCCAGACCAGTTAACAGGTATGAAACTTGACTGAGGAAGTATTGGCACAGCATCCCTTTTACCATGGTATAACTTAGTCCGTCTGTTCAAACTGAAAATGTCACCTGGCCATACTATATTAGGATGGGGTGTCAGCAGATTAAGATGTCAGAAGAGCAGCAGCCATTGGCTGTTCCCTCTTTTACACTGTTACTGTGTTTTTGTATTGACAATTTTTCAGCATGTGTGATTTAAAAACTGTATATATATATATGTATATCAAAGCTGGGGTTATAAGAAGCTACATACATTATTATAGGGCTCAAGGTTTAGGTCATGCATCTATACTACTATACTTCTAAACATTTACAGATACCATTCTACATTCTTAATAGATTTCTTTTCAACATTTTCTGAATTCAAAATGAAAAGAAAGCTTTATTATAACAGAAAGGCACTAAAAAATGGAAGTCCCTGAACTTTAATTAACACTTCTTGTGAATCGTAAAGGAGACCCATAACTCTAATATTATTATTACATTAGATATGGCAACCTCTGTTAATTTCCATGACCTTAGCCACAATTAGAACATGTTCTCTGAGACACACTATAAATGAAGACAGGAACCTGGGACACTGTTAAGATTTTTTTTTACATTCTGTAGCAGGAATTCAATAGCTTCAATAAAATGTATATTTGTAAAAGCACAATTGATTGTTGCAATAAGTTTTCACCTTTAAAGAAAAATAAAGTGGTAATCCAATATGATTCTTCATGGCTGTATTACTTACCAAATCTGCCTACTAAAAGTAGAACCACAATTAAATTAAAACTGCTAGACTGGAACACACTAGATGCAATCCAACTTAATTACCAATGGATAAAATTACTTTTAAGCCCAACACAGAAGCACAAATACATTATTTTTTGCAAAGAATCTGAATTCTCATTGTCTCATTGTTTTATGTAATTTGAGTGAACAGGACATAGGTGTTTCAAGGGAAAATAATGAGAGTTTTTTTCTCAGAGTTTGCCTTGCATCCTTCAACGCTTTAATAATAACTCTACTCCAGGCTTTCAAGTCTATTTCAAGTTCATTTTATTCCAGTCCATATTTTGATTAAAAAGCTACTAAAAACCTCCTTTTTGTTACCTGTCAGCTTGCAGTCTGACACGGAAGTACAACTCCACTGCATGATATAGCCCTCTGAACTAAGCCTCTTTTTTTTATTTATTCTTTCTTTCTTGTGCTTCAGACACTTAATATTTAGAAGTTAAATATTCTTTTATGTGCAAACTGTCAATAAAAATTCTAGGTAGCTCATCTCCAATAGATAAAATACCCTGACTACACAAGCGTCAATAACCAGAAGAAGTCAACTCAGAGGTATAACTGTCCAGGGAAACTTTAAAGACTGAAGAAACTCAAGTAAAATTTAGTTTTGATGGTTCATAGAGTGTATTATTCAACAATATAATATTTTACATAAAATGTATAACACTAAGTTCAAGCACAGTCACCAAACATGTTCTCCTGTGGAAAAGCCACTAAAATGCACTTTAAAGAACTTTTGTAAAAAACTGAATAGTTTCATGCTATCAAACAACAGAGATACTGAAGTTAATGTATACAGTAACTCTAAAGTAAGACTAACAATCTTGTGCATCCAGCAGACATTTATTTTTAAAACCTGTAATCATACTAAGTACAGTCATATGAAAAAGTTTGGGAACCCCTCTCAGCATGCATAATAATTTACTCCATTTTCAACAAAAAAGATAACTGTGGTATGTCTTTCATTTCCCAGGAACACCTGAGTACTGGGGTGTTTTCTGAACAAAGATTTTTAGTGAATAGTATTCAGTTGTATGAGATTAAATCTAATGTGAAAACTGGCTGTGTAAAAATCTGGGTACCCTTGTAATTTTGCTAATTTGCATGCATGTAAATGCTCAATACCAATTACTGGCAACTCCAGTAGATTAGCTTGTTAAACCCTGAACTTCATAGGCAGGTGTGTCACGAGAAACGGTACAGTATTTAAGGTGGCCAATTGCCGGTTGTGCTTGTGTTTGACTCTCCTCTGAAGAGCATGCGATCCTCAGAGCAACTCTAAAAAGATCTGAAAACAAAGATTGTTCAGTATCATGGTTTAGGGGAAGGCTACAAAAAGTTATCTCAGTGGTTTAAACTGTCAGTTTCAACTGTATCAGGAAATGGAAGGCCACAGGCACATTTGCTGTAAAACCCAGGTCTGGCAGGACAAGAAAAATGCAGGAGCGGCATATGTGGAGGATTGTGAGAATAGTTAAGGACAACCCAAAGATCACCTCCAAAGACCTGCAACATCTTGCTGCAGATGGTGTATCTGTACACCGTTCTACAATCCAGCTCAATTTGCACAAAGAACATCTGTATGGCAGGGTGATGAGAAAGAAGCCCTTTCTGCACTTACATCAAAAAATTTTTTGTTAAAGATGAAGATGAAGTTGAAGATATTCTAACAAGACAAGGACCCTAAACACTCTTCGAAATCTACAAAGGCATTTATGCAGACGGAGAAGTACAATATTCTGGAATAGCTGTCACAGTCCCCAGACTTGAATATCATCAAAAATCTATGGGATGATTTGAAGCAGGCTGTACATGCTTGGCAGCCATCAAATTTAACTGAACTGGAAATATTTTGTATGGACGAATGGCAAAAAATACCGCCATCGAGGCATCTAGAGGCTGTTACATTTGCAAAAGGAGGCCCAAATAAGTATTAATGTAATATCTCTGTTGGGATGCCCAAATTCATGCACCTGTCTAATTTCGTTATGATGCATATTGCATATCTTCTGTTGAGCCAATAAACTTTATGTTACTGCAGAAAAACTACTGTTTCCATAAGGCATGTTAAATATTAAAATAAAGTCACTTTGAAAGCTCAGCCAATGATAAACAAAACTAAAAAGAATTAAGAGGGGTTCCCAAACTTTTACATATGACTGTAAGTATTAAATACAGTTTGTATTGTTCCAAGGTTTAATACACTACATAACTCTATCTTGTAAGAGGGTCAAAGCCAGGACTGTTAAATATGAAAGGTTTAATGGCTTTTCTAGATGGGAAAGAATGCAAACTTACATTGCTCCATTTGTGTAGACTGTGTCACTTCCTTCAACATATTGTACTTGTGCTGGGTAAACATGCTGCACCTGCTGGACAGTCTGTACTTGCTGAACCTAAAATTAAAAAAGATAAATACCCTATAAAATTACACTAAGAACTGACTTTTAAGTGTAAAGAGAATCGTTTTAATATAAGCGTTAGCTAATAAAATGTGTAAATAACATAACTTAATAATTAGCTTATTAACTCAGAGATAGCAAAACAAAAATGGTAAAAACATATCATTTCAAGAAAGAAAAAAAAAATCCTATACCGAGCCTAATTCAGTGAATGGTTAACACACCGGTGGCAGGATTTCCAACTAATTTTTGTTAAATTAAATTGAGGAATAGTTAAATTAAATCGAGGAATACAATCAACGTCCCTCAGATACCACACTTACAACCCATTCCAAAGTAATGCAATGAAACATGCTGCTTTCATATATTTCAGCACCTAACACTAAAAGAAATAGAGTGTATATCCCAAAAACATGAAGTATGTGCTCAAGTTCTCCATTGGTGCTTTCAGTGTATTGTTTCTAAGAAGAATTTAAGAAATTTTTAAAAAATAAAATTTCGCATAAGTGTTTAAATGCCCTAGAAATAAATATTATCAATCATTTAACTCAAATAAACACAGCTGACAGGATACTGATAAAAACAGTAAAATTGCTGAGCGAAATATCCCAAATAGGTTTGCTCTCTAAATATCTACCAAAGACAAAGGAGAAGGCAACCAACTGCGGGATTATTAAAGGTCATGGTCAACAGTTATGGATAACTCGTCTGCCCTAGGTAAGCGGCCAATAATTACAGATGGCCTAGGTGATCATAGAAGTAAATGTGATCATTAGATATGAGGAATCTTTACATTATTTATTTCAGACCACACACTACTGATAGGGGCCTATTTTTTAAATCTCAAATTTCAGTTTTTTCAATATTTTTTATGCTTTAAAGCTGCTAAAAATCATGTAGAAGTCTATGGCAGAACACTTGATAAAGGGCTTCGCCCGAAACATGTAGTGTGCATACACTGCTAATAAAAACACACTTGCAGTTAAGAAACACTGCCTGGAGCTGATTTGATTCATCAACTTTTTCTGATTAATGGCAGATGGTTCTATAATTCGATATATTCAAGTTTTTTCGAGACAACAATTTTCTTAGTGAAAATTTGAAAAAGACGCATGATTCGAATTGACACTCTATTTTCAAAAAGTTTTATTGGTAAATTAAGGGCATTTCAATTTGGAAGTTTGGCCAAATAGTTTTTTTTCTTAAAGGGATACAGTCATGGGAAAACATGTTTTTTAAAAACACATCAGTTAATAGTGCTGCTCCAGCAGAATTTTGCACTGAAATCCATTTTCCAAAAGAGCTAACAGATTTTTTTTTTAATTCAACTTTGAAATCTGACATATTGTCAGCTGCCCCAGTCATGTGACTTGTACTCTGATAAACTTCAGTAACTTTTACTTCTGTACTTCAAGTTGGAGTGATATCACCCCCTCCCTATCTCCCCCAGCAGCCTAACAACAGAACAATTGGAAGGTAACCAGATAGCTTCTCCCTAACACAAGATAACAGGTAGATCTAAGAACAACACTCAATAGAAAAAGCCAAGTACCACTGAGACTTTGTTACATTAAGTTGAAGAAATAACAGCCTGCAGGCAGGCACAAGTCACATGACTGGGGGCAGCTGGGAAACTGACAATATGTCTTGCCCCATGTCAGATTTCAAATTTAAATTAAAAAAATCTGTTTGCTCTTTTGAGAATTGAATTTCAGTGCAGAAGTCTGCAAGAGCAGCACTATTAACTAATGTGTTTTGAAGACAAAAACACATTTTCCCATGTCAGTATCCCTTTAACGTGAGAAAAGGTCTAATTTTAGTAAATAACCCCCATAATGTGCTTACAAAAGATTTACTCTGTTTTAACAGTGTTCACTTTACAAAATATTTTATTCATTTCTCAGGTTTATTCTAGAGTAGAATCAGCTATAAGTCAGATTCTAGAATTGCTCCCATGTTCCACTCTTTGCTGAATATTCAAAGTTCACAATATAATGTTCTCCTTTTACAAAGTCTATAGTATGGCTGTAGAATATAAACTGTTAAATATAACGGATCCCATAAATGGCTGACCCCTTGTCTGGAGGAAAAATCATTGCTATAATCATGCACCCAAGATGCAATATATTTGAAATATTTTTTATTTCTGCAGCCTACCATTCCTGTTGGGAAAAAACTGGCCATTCTAAATTCTCCTGAACTCCAACTCCTAGCACCCCCCAATATCCACTGGCTACCAGTGGGCTGATGGTGGTCATGGTTCCAGAATATGTTAAGGGCCAAATATATCATATACTCCATTACAGTCAAGTTCCAAGGTTTACTTAATTATTTCCAGGAATAGGTTACTATTCAAATATTGCTAGAATGTTTCTAGCAGTGTCCAAGAACCTCTATCATCTATGCATTAAGGGTCATTAAAAGCAGTAATGAAAATGTCCTAAAAGCATTTACATGTAATGCACACTCATCAAAGCTCTTGATGTCATAGACTGAGCATGACAACAGATACAACTGTGAAATACATTCAAAGGTTTCTATCTGAAATACATCCCAGTAAAATAGATATGTTAAAAATGAGTATATGTTAAAAATAAAATTAATAATTTCCATTTGCTGGTTCTTGCTGTTCCTTTAATGACCTTTAAGCCTCTTAATGATATGCTTTATCTTAAACAAGAAAATACATTCAATCAATAACGTTTCTAAAAATTGATTATCACATTTTACCATTTTTTCAAATAAAAAGCAACCCAAAGGTCAAAATTATTCCTATTATCAAACTGTCAAAATAAGCCCACCAGACCAATTATTTTTTCAATGTCTATAATAATAATAAAAGAAAACAACATGTACAAAGAACATATGCTCCTTAATGATGTAAATGCTTCAACTTTCATGTTGTGTTGATGTAGTGTTGATATTGGGGATTTGTCTTAGCAGTCTAATAAGCCTCCAAGATAATGCCAGCAATGTACATTTTACTGACGTAATACCTATATGTTTATAATTCGAATGGGCACATGTACAGTACATTTAGAATGTCCTTGTCCAGTCTACTAAATCTTTTAGGGGCATATTTAACACCAAAACCATCTCTTGCAAAAAAAGTTGTATGACATATGAAAGTCGGTTCATTTTCACTATTCAGTGCTTGGAACTAGGGGTAGGCAGGAGAGGCACCTGTCTAGGGCCCAATGATGTGGGGGAGCTGGCAGATACTGTACCTGTTGAATATTCTTCTGCCTACTCCTAGTTCGGATTCACTCTCGTCTGCGGGTCTTACCTACCCATCACTCAACCCTCTCTCCCTCCCCTCTCCTCTAACCCTCCCCTCTGTCTCTCCCATTATGTCTCCCCAGCCCTTTTTGTTGTCCTTCTCGCTTTCTGGGTGTGTATGCGTGTACGCACATGTGGGAGGGTGAAGATAGCTGACAGGGTTGCCTAGGACACCTGGCCGGCTTGGACCAGCCCTGCCAACATTTACAAGATAGAAGATGTACTCTTTTTTTCCCTTTTAGCTCATTACAGCCTATATAAAGTAAGAATGAAAACGGCTAATTTTGTGGTCAGCTCCTTTCATGTTTCACCTGAGGAAGAAAACATATTTCCCTGACACTGGTTTCTTTGAGTAATTAGCTTCATGTTCCAAGCAACCCTGTGTGAGCTCAGATTTCTGAACCATAACAGATAAGACAATGAGAAAACACAGGCTGTCAGATATAGCTCATTTCATGTTTGTCTCTTGTTAACATCCCACAGCAGATCATGAAAAATGTTGTTTATGGGGATAGAGTATATAGCCATAATATAAGAAGGACAGATGTCAAGTATGAAACACAATTTTTTATATATATATATATATATATATATATATTAATTGAGTGCAGATCTATTCAATATTAATGTATGCAAATATTTAGACCCTGCACCCGAATTTGGCTAAAAGAGAGATTTCAGATCAGAGTGCGGCTGCATCAGACAGACTATAATATATCTATATATATTATATATAAAAAGAGACACGCTGAATACAGATAATTGCTAGAAGTTTGTCAGAAGAATTCTCAAAGGATAAACTGTAACACTTGCAGAAAGATTATATCTTGAAAGCCAGTCATATTGCTGTAGAACACATCAAGCCTTCTGAATGTAAACGTGACATTTACAAAAAGATAATTCACTGTATAAAACAGTAAGGGTCTCAAGCAGCATCTGTTGCTGAATTACAACTTCCAGTATACCACATATTTTAATTCTGGCCCTCAATCCCATGGGTACTATATATTCTGCTATGTTCTATAAACTACAATCCTGGCCCTGCTTCTTACCATTTCCTTTGTATGGAGGAGCAGTTCATAAAATGCATAGTCTAAGGTTTGTAAAGTAGTGATTAAAAGTAGTCATGGTCCGAAAAACCATTCAAGGTAGGGTGAGGAGGGCTAAAGGTTCATAAGAGGCCCACACAAAGCAAGACAGGCATTGCAAAGTCTTCTGCAAATCATTTGTTTAGTAGTCTAAAGAACCACAAATATATATATATATATATATATATATATATA
>CM044432.1:113899248-113917601 GCA_024363595.1 Xenopus borealis | reverse complement strand
TCCCCGTCTGGTTATCGCCGGTCTACTCACTCGTGGTTAAACTCTGTCCACAGCCAATGTCAGCCTCTCAGAGGTATATATATATATAAGTCAAGATTAGCTTGCCTGGGTGCAGCATCATATATTTGTATCACAGTCCAACAGAAAAGATCCGTACTCTCAGGTCTTATAAAATCTTAAATTTGTTTATTAATAAAGCAGACCAACGTTTTGGCGTATTCCAAGGCCTTTCTCAAGGTGGGGGTTATGTAATAAAACTCGACCTATGTAACTCCCATGCACAAATTTGGATAGTTTACTATTAATTGAAAGTCAAAAAATCAAATAAAAACACCTGGAAAATTAGAGTTTAAGAATATCTAGAATTTTTCTATTTTATAGGCTTAAATGCCTCGATCTTTTAGGGGGTTATTTATTAAAGTCCGATTGCTAAAAACTCGAAAAATCCAAGTTTTTTTACAACGAAATTTTAAGTTTTAGTGGGGAAAAAAATTTTACATTTTTTTTTTGAGATTTATTATGCCCCAAGGCTGCAATAAATCAGAATCTGAAAATACTCTGTCTTCAATCTGTTGGGGTCGTGTAGAAGTCAATGGCATTCATACTATTTGCAATTTGAAGATATTGTTGGCTGAGCTGGGTTTCGTATGATAATCCAAACATTTGAGCAAATCTGAAAAGTTCTGATTCTTCACGTTACAATTCGAAAAAGTCACGGTGTTTGTGTTGTGTGTTTAAGACCAGAGGTGGCAATGGATGTGGATGGTGTGAAAAGAAGCCGGCTCTGAGAGGAGTGGAGGAGACAGCCAGGAACGTACAGTGAAACAAGATGGGAGTAAGGAAAACCAGTTAGTAGGAGAATGCAATAGTTTACCTGGGATAGAATAATGGATAAGAGGGCATGGAGTAAGGGTTTGGTTATGTGTGAAAGATAGGAACGTATCTTGGCTTGTGGACAAAGAAGTGGCAGGTTTGGGCAATAGTATTAATATGATTAGAGAAGGAGACAGACTGGTCAAATATACCCCCAGGCAGTGTGCTGAATTAACAGGGTTAATGGTCATGCCATCAATAGTAATGGTGACAGGGGTGGGCTAGGTCTAGGTGGGAAAACCACAAGCTTTGTTTTAGACAAGTAAAGCTTGGGGTTCATCCATGAGAAGATAGATAGCAGGCAGTTTGCAATGTTGGTCTGAACATCAGTGGTTAGTGAAGGGATGTCTGAATATATTGGGATGTCATCAGCATACAGGTGATATTTAAGGTCAAATGACAATATACATATTTGCACATTTTATGGCTTTCGGGGAATAAAAGTTATGTGTTCACATTTTTGTTAACAAAAATGATAAAGAATTAACATGCCCTCATGGTTTGGTTAGCAGAAAGAATTTTCAAAAAGTTGTGATGGAATTTGTTGCACAATCCCACAGTTTCAAATGTCAGATTATTTTATGTGGAAGGTCAATTCAAAATTTAGTGTGCCTGAAATACCTACATGATAGTCATCTATACTTGTAGATTAATTCAAATAGACATGCCACTTGCCATGTTGGGTTTTTAAACAAAACTGCTTTCGAGCTGTGCACGATTTTTTCACATTCAAACAAGCTAATTATATTGTTCAATTTGTTTTTAATGCATAATTGTTTGCTGACAAAGAGGCTACATAATTATTCATACAAGCAAGAATGACTGGCCCCAGCACTTTTCAAACATTAAGACAAATAAAAAGCAAAAACTAAAATAAAGCTTGCTTGGGTGTGCTGTGTAGGCTGACAAATAATAATTACTTAGAGGTATGAAAGCTTTGCAGCAATGATGAAATGGTGTCCCATAGAGTAATTTATCCGATGTAAAATTCCTGCATTTTCATAAAATAAGTAAAGATCTGAATGGACGTAACATATCCCCAATGCTAGTAGCTATTAATAAGTTATAAAAGCTGTGACACGGTTTAAAATTTTGGGTAACCATGATGACTTTTTACAGTTGATTTAACGTGGGTCACTAAAAATTTTTTTTTGTTTTCCAAAAGATACAAATTTTTTCAGTATTTTATGCACTAAAAGAAGTTTCAAGGAATTAGATATTGTAATATCTCTAGGTACAAATCAGATACCAAGTAAAAATTATATTAGAATACATTAGGAGCTGATTTTTGAAAAGCTGGTGCTTCATGAAGTGTGAACATAATGAGATGGCTAACTAAACTGGCAAAATGGTTTATTCATTAACAAAATATTTTTTTACCATTCCATATTTTTATATCTCTTTATTTGATACAATAAATGCATTGGAAATAATAAATGTATATCTGTGTTACAAATATATCATAAAATAAAACCCTAACAAATTCTTAAGGCGATTTAAATGCATTTTACTTGAGCTATTTATCAACTACAGTATGTATCATCAAGGCCCAGTTGAACTGAAGAAGCTGCTCGGATGAGTAGTGAAACATATTCAGTGATTACTCAGCAAGTACAGTAGTTTTAGAATTGCTTATTTTAGATATACCATGCCCTGGATGAATGAAAATCTTCATAGTCATGCCAATAATATGCTCATTTGCCCAACTGAAGACTAAAGGCCACATTTTTGGAGTGAAAAAACTTCAAAATTCGACCCTAGAAGTATTTTTAAAGGGATACTGTCATGGGAAAGCATGTTTTTTTTCAAAACGCATCAGTTAATAGTGCTGCTCCAGCAGACTTCTGCACTGAAATCCATTACTCAAAAGAGCAAACAGATTTTTTTATATTCAATTTTGAAATCTCACATGGGGCTAGCCATTTTGGGAAATTGACAATATGTCTAGCCCCATATCAGATTTCAAAATGAAATATAAAAAAATCTGTTTGCCCTTTTGAGAAATGGATTTATGTGCAGAATTCAGCTGGAGCAGCACTATTAACTGATGCATTTTGAAAAAAATATTTTTTCCCATGATAGTATCCCTTTAAAGGGCTTTTTTGATCGAAAATTGACCTATTTTAATCAAATAGTTCCATTTTCGATTGAATAAAAAAGTGCTGAATCATTCGATCGAATGAATCAAACGATTCTCCGCAAAATCCTTTGAATACTTGGAATTTCTTGGAACTGGTTCTATAAGGTCCCCCATAGGCTAAAATGGCAATTCGGCAGCTTTAAGCTGGCGAATAGTCGAAGTCGAAGGATTTTTAAAGGGCAAGTACTTCGAAAATTGAATTTTCAAATTTTTTAAATTAGAATCGAATTTAGAAGTAGCCCAAAATTGCTTCGAAATTCGAATTTAAAATTTTTAATTTTATTCAACTTTTCACTTCGACCTTTAGTAAATGTGCCCCTTAATATTGAAATTGCAACAATAAATACATTTAAACCCTTGCTGAAATGAAGTGTCTACTTCTTTGTTATGAATAGAAAAAGGTCTCGCTGAAACGTGATAAACTTGGAATACCTACAAACAGTAAGAACTCACAGCCAGGTAACAGATAGGACAGAACATTTTTAGACAGTATTCACAGAGTATTTGTAGTGTGCTAGTAATGATTAAATTGGAAGCAGTGTCCTTGATGGTGAAGACTGCTATTGCAAAATGATCATTTGCCTGTATGACTAATTAGACCCTCCTCCCCCCTAGCCTGGCTGCTACCCCAGGTAAATGCCCCTAACTTTTTACTTACCCCTCAGTGCAGATTCAGGGCCTTGGAGTTCACGGCAAGCATCTTATTCTCTTCAGAAATCTTCAGGAAGAAAGCAGCGTATCAGCGGATGTGCAGTTGGAGCAATTTTCTGGTCTGCGACAACTGCACATGCGCCAAAAGTCACAGAAATTGCCAAAGCATCAGAAGAAGACCCAAAGATTTCCAAATAGAAGAAGATGGCTGCACTGAACTCCGATGCCCTGAATCTGCACCAAGGTAAAAAGTTAGGGGCATTTACCTGGGGTAGCAGCTAGACTGAGGAGGAGGGGGGTCGTTTTTTTTATAATAAGGGGTTAAATTCTTCTTTATGCAATATCTTCTTCTAGAGTTCATAAATAACATTATAATTATTGTTTTTGTTAACATAGTAACATAGTAAGTTCAACCTTTTTTTTTTTTTTTTAATTTTAAAGGGGTGGTTCACCTTTACGGTAACTTTTATTATGTTATAGAATGGCCAATTCTAAGCAACTTTTCAATTGGTTTTTATTATTTATTTGTTATAGTTTTATAGTTATTTGTCTTTTCGTCTGATTCTTTGCAACTTTCAAATGGGCGTCGCCGTCCCCTTCTAAAAAAACAAATGCTCTGCAAGGCTACAAATGTATTGCTATTGCTACTTTTTATTGCTGATCCTTCTATTCAGACTCTCCCCTATTCACATTCCAGTCTCTTATTCAAATCAATGCATGGTTGCTAGGGTAATTTGGGCCCTAGTTACAAGACTGCTTAAAATGCAAATTGAAGAGCTGCTGAATAAAAAGTGAAATAACTCAAAAACCGTAAATAATAAAAAATGAAAACAAATTGCAAATTATGTCAGAATGTCGCTCTCTACATCATACTAAAAGTTATCTCAAAGGTGAACAACCCCTTTAACTGCCTAACTGCTAGTTGATCCAGAGGAAGGCAAAAAAAAACCCATCCTAAGCCTCTCCAATTTGCCTCAGAGGGGGAAAAAATTCCTTCCTGACTCCAAAAAGGCAATCGGACTAGTCCCTGGATCAACTTGTATAATGAGCTATCTTCCATAACCCTGTATTCCCTCACTTGCTAAAAAGCCATCCAACCCCTTCTTAAAGCTATCTAATGTATCAGTCTGTACAACTGATTCATGGAGAGAATTCCACATCTTCACAGCTCTCACTTTAAAAAACCCCTTCCGAATATTTAGGTGGAACCTCTTTTCTTCCAAACGGAATGGGTGACCTTGTGTCATCTGGAAAGACCTACTTGTTAATAAAGCATTAGAGAGATTATTATATGACCCCCTTATATATTTATACATAGATATCATATCACCCCTTAAGCGCCTCTTCTCCAGCGTGAACATCCCCAATTTGGCCAGTCTTTCCTCATAGCTAAAGTTTTCCATACCACCTTTTACCAGCTTAGTTGCCCTTCTCTGTACCCTCTCTAATACAATAATGTCCTCTTTGAGTGAGGGAGACCAAAACTGTACGGCATATTCTAGATGTGGCCTTACAAGTGCTCTATAAAGTGGAAGAATGACCCCCCTCCTCCCGTGACTCTATGCCCCTTTTAATACAGCTCAAGACCTTATTGGCCCTTGATGCTGCTGACTGGCATTGCTTGCTACAGCCAAGTTTATCATCTACAAGGACTCCAAGGTCCTTTTCCATAATGGATTTGCCTAGTGCAGTCCCATTAAGGGTATAAGTGTTTTGAATATTTTTACATCCCAGATCTATTAACTGTTGCTATTAAAAAACCTTAAAAAATAATTTAAGGTGAAACCAATTGTAAACACAAAAAAGGCAAAACAATAATAGGGAAGACTCTCCTTGTCTTGGATTAAAATTGATTTAAACAATCAAAGGGCTGTGATAGTTCATACACATTTATCAGGCACCTCTCAGGCATATGGAAATGTCACACTATTGGATTTCTGAACAATGATAAGCAGTGTTCTTTGTCCACACCGACAGCATGGAGAATAATTCATGTGCCAGTCCCTGCTCATAGATCTTTGCAATGTTGTCTTGTAACACAGATTTTGTACATTGCTCATTTAAATAGCTGTATAAATGTCTTTGTTTAGATAGTATTAGAGCTATGGCAATGTATGCAGTTGTGAAATTAGATGAAATCTAAAAGTGGATGACTTGCAGTGAAATGTTTAGACAGTATTTTACTATAGCTTTATAGCAGGGGTCTGTAGCACTGTCGAAACAACACTTAAACAAACTGTGATTTAAATTGCAGAAATAAAATAAAATATTACAAGTAGGTACAAATAATTACCTGTAAAATCCACCATGTTATGCTATAAGGACAGTTCAGCAGCTGCAAGGGCAAATACGGTCTTAAATATTAACTATACAGGTATGGGATCCGTTATCCGGAAACCCGTTACCCAGCAAGCTCCAAATTATGGAAAGGCTATCGCCCATAGACTCCATTTTATACAAATAATCCAAAATTTTTTTAAATGATTTTCTTTTTCTCTGTAATAATAAAACAGTAATTTGTACCTGATCCAAAGTAAGATATAATTAAGCCATATTGAAAGCAATACAAGCCTATTGGGTTTATTTAATGTTTAAATCATTTTCTAGTAGACTTAAAGTATGAAGATCCAAATTACAGAAAGATCCATTATCTGGAAAATCCCAGGTCCCAAGCACTATGGATAACAGGTCCCATACCTGTACTAAAAGAGGTAAAGATTTGCAGGACAAGGGGGTTATTTTCTGCTTTATAGAGTGCTATTAAGGCTCCATCTAGAATATGCTGTACAGTTTTGGTCTCCAGTGCTCAAATGAGACATTATTGAATTGGAGAGGGTTCAGAGAAGGCCATTTAAGGGCTCCGTCAAACTATTCGGAAACTATTTTTTTACTGTGACCCTGAAGCTGTTGTACTGGCTACTAAATTTGATAGTTTTAAAGAAGAACTAAAACTTCACTAAAGATGTAGGCTAGAAATGCTGCACATTACTGTATGTTTTGAAGTTCTGTACCAGTCCAAGGGAACCACAGGCCTTTAGCAGTAAAGATTTGTGCCTCACTGGCACATTCGATGCACATGCTCTGTGCTACTGTATTTTAGGGTGTTTAGGGGCAGCCTCAAAATATACAGTACATAAAGAATATAAAAGTCATAATATAAGGCTGATTAGTAATTAATACAAATAACGATAGCACAGAAACCAGTGCAAAGAGCATCATAATGTAATCAGCCTTGTAGCATCAGCTTATATTACAGACAAACCTGATTTTCTTCTTGATAATTTGTGATGACCCCTACGCTCAGCGTCTCAACAGCTGCTCAGAGCCCACTGAGCATGTGTTTCCAAGATGGTGACCCGCTATGGCAAGTTTGAAGTCTTGGATCATTGCTGCTACTGAGAAGCTGAAACTTTAGGCTCCTATGCGTTCAGTATATAAAATATGGAATTTTTAAGCTATATCCATTTTTACGGTTTAGTTCTCCTTTAAGGATGGCTTTTCAGCAAGCGAGGGAATACATCGCAATGAAAGATAGTGCATACTACAATCTGATCCAGGGACTGGTCCGATTGCTGTATTAGAGGCAGGGAGGAATTCCCCCCCACTGAGGCAAACTGGAAAGGACTGTTACGCCTTCCTCTGGATAAACTAGCAGTTAGGTAGGTTATATAAAGGTTATAAATAAAAGGTTGAACTTGATGGACAAGTGTCTTTTTTAAAACTAACTTACTATGTTAATTACAGGTCTAGCTGCCTATGGCAACCACTCAGAAGGTCAGAATTTACCTATCACCTGTTCAAAATAAAAAATCTCATAGGTTACCATGGGTTCCTACACCTGGACACACATCATGCCTTTTATTTTATTACGGTATTTAGCTGCATGCTCCCTAAAATAAAATAGCCATATTGCAGCCAATGCCTGTAGATAAGTTCATACTAAGCCATAGAAAATACAGCAGATCTAGAGGAACAGGTACGCTTGGAAGTTATTTACTGTACATCATACCAAGACACTCTAATAAGTAGATCTAAGTATACTTTCATGAAGGTTCCTGAAGTTTTTATTACAGTGTTGCTTGGAAACTATCATCAGGTAGGTACTTATGTCATGTCACATTTGAGAGAGACAAAAAACAAAAATAAACCACATTTTGGAAAGACACTAGTCTTGAAATGCCAAACTAAAAGGCCTTTATTTGTAGCAGACTTCATTTTCCAGAAGCCTTAGCTAGAGGTCCATGAGAGTATCATCTGTCCTTCATACCTTAAATGCATGCAACCTTGACCCTTACCTGTTGCTGTACTGGAACCTGCTGTACCACCTGTGTAGGAACTGCAGCTTGACCTGCCACAGATGTCTGCAGAGTCACTGTCGAACCTGTGTCCGATACCGTTTCCGATGTCTGCATTGTAGTCTCTGCAATTAGGAAGAGAACTATGTTTTAGTTTGTATTTTGCATCAAAGTAATAGCATAATATGTGCACACAAAGACATGTGTGTACATATAGTCAATGTATATATAAAAGCATATTTTTAAGCTGTTATGTGGTTTGCGAAACATGGTAACTAAAATTGGTCTCTACCAGGACAAAGGTTTGAGATCTATTATGCAGAAACCAGAAATGCATTACCCAGAAAGCTTTAACATACGTGACCATATCCCATAGAACCCTATTTAACAATTATTATTTTTTACTAATTTGCTGTTTGGTAGTACAGGTATGGGATCTCATTTCCAGATAGCTCATCTACCATAGACTTAATTTAAAAAATATATTTTATTTTTTAAAAATAATTTCTATATTCTATGTAATAATAAAACAGTATCTTGTACTTGATGGTAACTAAACTGCACTAATGCACATTTACTAAGGTTTGATTGTAAATTTGAATTCGATTTTTTTTTGGTCAAAACTCACAATTTTGAATTTAAAACCAGCAACTCATGACACTTGGTAAATTCTGCTAAGGTTTGTATACTCTGTCTTAGCGCTAATATGCTGCACCCACAGTCTCCTATCATATCAGCTAAATTTAAATAATTGTGACTGTACTTGCTCAAATACCACTGGATGGCTTGGATGATTTCTTGGAAAAGCATAATATCCAAGGGTATTGTGATACTAAATTCTATAGTTAGTATAGATATTTGTATATATAATGTGTGTGAGGATATGGAGGGGTGTGTGTGTATGGATGCTGGGTTTCATTTGGAGTGATTGAACTTGATGGACTTTGTCTTTTTTCAACCAGATTTAACTATGTAACCACTAACTGTGGCTCTTAGATTCCCAAACAAAAATGATTCTGTTGTTCAGTACTATGGATTTTCTTAATTCTTACCCACATACTACACCCACTACTACTTTCTGGCATGATGAAACATTACAATATTGTTATGTAACTATACTTATGTTATGATATATTTGTTTGGCACATTTAGGCTTAGGGTAAGATTTGAGACTCTCTTTGTAAAACGTTAATGGCATGGGTAAGTGACTAGAGGGCTACCTCCTAGAAAACATCACACGGAAAATCTGTAAATGTAGTTACCCCATTATCATCACTAAATCATCACTCCCTGGAGATATTATGGGTTGAGACAACACAGGGTAGCCTATCACATGGAACATAGTTTAAATACTGTGTGTCCTGGAGCCATGCTGTTGCTCATACTCCTAGACATTTAATTCGGTACCTCCTCTGCCTTATGTAGACTGAGTAAATAAATAACTGATTTTGCAGATAGAGAAAACAATTTGGTTGCATGAGATCAATAATTAAGTTGCATAAACTTATATTATTTGTGTCTTGGAGCTACCAAGACTACCATGAATAGCGATGTCCCTCTAATACCACAATAAACATTAGTATGTTTGCATGGCTTTAGCACATGCTTCATATATATGAGTTTCCTTATAAAAGTTAAGCAATACCCATGCCTGATCCATATAATGTCCCTTTCAATTTGGTATGTGATAACCGTTGAACAAAAACATTTTTATTTTCTCTTTGCTGTGACATGGTGTCCCAAGATGCTGACTTAAGTATGGCTCTCAAAAAAGAGGTAAGGTAAAATGGAACAAACATTTGAAGAGCTTTGAGAACAGTTTTCTACTGCAGTAAAGCAGCAGATGGGGCATGTGTAACATGCAAATATTTCGCAGGTTACATAAGAATAAAAAAGATGTGTTTCACACACTTATCATTAGCATTCACAAATCATCTCCATTTAGCAAACAATCTGAGAAGTGACTAAATAGTTGGCTCTTCCATGCCCCTCTGTGAAAAGCTGTCAAGCACTTCAGTTAAATATTCTCCTAGAGAGTCTTTATAAGTGATCAATTTAGCAGAGGGAATCAATTAATATGCTAAGGCATGTTCATGGAGAGTAACCCTCTCTGCCAGCATTTTTTTTTATCATTTGGACCTAATGGGTAAGTTTTAACATATCCAAACAGCATTCTAGGCCGACTCCCAGATTCTGAAACTGCCAGCATTCAAAGTCAAAGCTATTCTTAGAGATTTCAAGTTTTTCCCTCAACTAAGTCAACGAAAATGAGTAAGCTGTGGGCTCAGGACCAGCCACTTGTATAGTCATTCCCCACATATATTGCTTATTTTGTTTATGGTTTATTAGAGTTCCGTGTTGTTTCTGTGCAGCATGCATATTATCACAGAGAATAAGGCACCCACATTCCCAGATCCTGGGTAGATGCTTGCAAATACTGCATTTATTTAGGAAATATGAATAAAATTTCTATCTAGTCATCCTTGCCTTATTCGGCTGTCAGGTGTATTGTGAACAACAGATGCTTGTATGACAAAGGACCTTTTTATTCTGGCTAATTAAGCTGTTGGACACACCCACCTGTTAATGGTTCCTCTTTTGTACAGCCAGCCCTGGCTGAATCATGCAAGATCTACAGCTAAATAGGCCACAGTTTAAAAGAAGACTAATTAACCCCTAGAAGAAGGAAAAGGCTACTGTACAAACCCAGCTGCTTAGTGAGACAAGATTAGCAGAGTGTTTTTTTTCCTAACTGGCTGGCAAAATCTTTAGAAAAACTTGCGATGTTTAGAACAAACGCACTTTTCTGCAGGATTTCTTTGTCAACATTCTGAAGATTATTTAATATACTTAATTCGCAGCGGGGATTCCTCTGATATGCTCAATTTGGATGCCAGATAATTTGGTTTAATTGTGTGACCTAATCAATTACTTTATCAAACACACTTTACACATGGTTGGGCTTAGAACAAAATAGATTTTTGTTCCAAGTTTTAGTTACCTTTAAATAAGTAGACTTGATGTGCAAGAAAAAAAAACCTCCCAATATGTATGTTTGTTGCCATCTTACAACACAAGGAAACCAATGGCTTTAAATTCAATACACCGAATAAAAGGCTTTCATTTTCAAGTACTCTTGGGAATTCTTTTTGTATGCCTCGGACAATCAAATAAGCCATACTTTAAATGATCTAGGCCTACAGCCTAATCACATCATTCAAAATCCAAGATAGTTGGGGCTAAGATTGAGGAAATACTTATATATTGGCACATAAGCAAGGCCAATATTGTTAAAAATCAAGAAGGAATGTCATCATTCACGTTTCCATATTAAGTACTTAATATCAAAAACTGTAGGTTTTAAATGAGGACATTTATAGTATGGGAAGTTGGAGGGTATTGTTATGTGTCATGGTTACAAAACACCAGGAAATACCCTGCCATAAACAATACTGAGTATTGTCTCAGCTACAACAATAAAATAATGTAATCGCTCAAAAAAGTCTTAAAAAGCCTCAAAATAACTTGATGGTTGCCGGTATGATGTAGGTTTAGATGTGGATCTGTGGAATGACGGTCTTATCTTTTATATTATATTATCTATATTTTACTTCTTTAAACATTTTTTTAGACCTGCTCACTTCTGATGACATCACATCCAGTTTGCAGCAAAAGCACTTCCTGTTCAATGGTGATCAGCAGGTCACAGATTCGGGTTGCGGATAAGGGTGTTATGGGTTGGGTAGAAGGTAAAAATGCGGGGTTACCAGGGGATGACCATGTTTTACCCATATATTATGTAGAGCTAGTAGTCTCTGCATATGTTACATATTTAAACAGCAACAACACTTTGGGCAAATTTACAAAATTTGTGTAAAGGATTCGAATACCAATCGTATGATTTTTTCGGATATTCGAATATGCAAATTTGGCCTTTTTCGATCATCGAATACCAAATAGATCGAATGATCAGATATTCGATAATTCAATGATCGAAGGATTTAAAATTTTAAAATCCTTCGAATGCCTAATTCGCCAGATTGAACCTACCGAATACCAATAGAAGCCTATGGGACCCCCCTCATTGGCTTCTTTTGCTAAGACCTGCTCGAATACCATCGAGAATTTTATTGAGCTCTTAAAAATTCAGTAACAGAGATGAATGAATTGCCATGGTGTCTGAATTATTTTGTGGGTAGAAAAATTAGGGATTGAAAACTGACAAAGGGGATATTTCTACTTCCAGACCTGAGGAGCATCAGCTCAACTAATCTGTGCTTTGTAAGGAAAAAGGGAATAAATTCAGTAGATTTTTTTTCTATTGTTCCAGTTTCTGTTTGGTCTATCTAAGCAGTCAGTGCCTGCTCTCATAAACTGCACTTGAATAATTAGCAATTAGTCCAATGGTGGATGTCTAATTACATTTCAAATAACTATATAGAGGGGAGAGCAGTTTGGAGACTATTCAGGCAACATACAGTATGAAAGCCAGGAGTTTAATTCTGACTTGATTATTTAGTATTTGATATAGACAAACTACATATAGAAAATCTATTATTTCTAAATGGTTTCAAACTATTAATTCAGCAAAAACTTCAGTGACATAAAATATTGTAGCACAACTAGTGGACAACCAAAGTGAGAATTTAAAGAGATACTGACACCTGAAATTAAACTCTTTTTTACATCGATTATAATATTGGCTTTGAAAGCTACTTCTAACTATGCCATAAAGTATTTGCATGATGCTTTTACATTACCTATCTGATCTGTTCCTGTATGAGGGGGCTGACATATTTTAGTCCGTTAGTATTAGAAACTGCAACTAACAAGCTGAGATGGGACAGCCAGGTTGGCAAAATCAGAGTGTCAGGCTTAGGAACTTCAACTAACAATTATATACAAAAACAAACATCTGATCAAAAAATGATCGACATGACCTATACAGTAGGTAACATTTAGGGGCAAATTTACTAAAATTCACCCAAAATCCTATGAATCTATTCGAAATTCGATAAGCATTCAAATATCGAATGCTTATCGAATAGTTTTAGGCTATCATTTTCGTTAAAGAAATCGTGAAATTCCCTTCGAGCCTCCGAAAAATTCATACGATTCGAACGCTTCGATCGTACGAATGGTATTCCAGCAGGACTTAGCCAAAGAAGCCTATGGGGGGGGGGGAGGGTTCCCATAGGCTTTTATTGCAATTTGGTAGGTTCATTCTGGTGAAGGCATTCGAATGATCGAATTATCGAATATTTGATCATTCGATCTATTCGATAATTCGGTATTCGATGATCGAAGAGCCAAATTTGAATATTCGAATATCCGAAAAAATTGTAGGATCGTAATTTGATCATATTTGATCGAACTACGATCTATTCACGTGAATTTTGTAAATTTGCCCCTTAATGTACATTCATATGTTAAAATTCCTGTTTTAGCGTCTGTATCACTTTTACAGGTTCATTCTATACAGAGGCCCCTCCTATGCCAACTGAAATGCTGTTTGAAATTCCAGCTATACCTCACTCTCTTCTAACTAGCCATTAAGCAGGTTTCATTTAAAGGGTTGCATGGAAAGCACAGAGAAGACACCTTGCAAGCACATCTTTTTCAAATTTAAGTGAGGAATTATTGTTTTCTAAACTACTATGCTGGCAAGTGCCAATTAGCAAGGTATTAGTAACCATGGGCAATAAGTTAGATATTTGATTTAATTACAAAACCTATATTAACCATTAGAAGATCCAGTGCCAGGTACAGTCAAAAATGAAATGAAAAAAGGCTAAATCATTACTTCTCAAGTAAATTCCTTAACAAATCTGATATTGAATCATAGCTTCAGTGATTATTTGCTTAGAAGATGCATATCTTATGCAAATATTTTTTTTTGGTTGCCTGCCACATTAGAAGTCAGTCTAGAAAGAAGAATTACTTTGTAAATGTAATGATAATTCAATCAATGTAATACACAAATCAAAAGGGCATTTTATTCATGTCATGAAAATGACAACAAAGTTTTATCTTGGACAAATTTCATTCCAAACCACCTAAAGGAAAAGTACTATAAGTTCTCTAAAAATGAAATTCTTTTGCACTACATTTCCTTCCAACAAGCACAACTAAGGATAACCTTGACTAAAATGTGTTAACTTTAGCAAGAAAGTGAAATCTGGCACAAGATTTTATCATTTGACTCTAAAGCTTTGTTGGAGATTAGCAAACATTCCTTCTGTAATTAAATTCACGTTTGAGACCAACTCTATTCATCAGAATATGGGAGGGCCAGTTTGTTCCCAGTGAGTTGCAGAGCAATGGAGAGAAAAAAAAAGAAATCCTACAAAAAATCTGGCTTGAATTTAGCTATTTCAGGGGGGTTAGATATGTAAAGTGGGTCTCAGCATCAAGTAAAGAAAATAAATAAATTAGGTAATTGTGCTAATACTGATGCATAAAAATAAGAAATCAAGTTTCCTGAAAGAAGTCACGTGAACATAAATCATTTTTTGATTAAACAATATTGAGATATCTCAAACATAATGTGAGAAATCCCTTTTCTCACTTTTCTCTTTGCAAAGATGAACAGAAGGATTTGTTGCAGAGTGAGGTTGAGATGTCACTTCAAATAAGATGTCACTGGATGGCTTGGTATTGAAAAGGAACTCATTCCTGCATAAGCAGGGGATTCCAACTCCTGAACAACCCACATAGATTTCAGGGTGAAAATATTTTAGAAGGTGTGAATAAAGTGTGTAACAGGAAAGCACAAAAAAAGAAAATTTAAAAGAATGGGTTGAAGAGATGAGATGTTCTTTTTCATGAATTAGTTATACTTAACTGATAAAAACCTGTACTAATTTTCTGAGCCAGTAAACCTTATGTTGCATTATTGTAATTAAAGACAATGATGTTGCATTAACTCATGGTCACCAGCAGTTATGTTGAATTAAAAACTAGCTGTAACAATATTTAAGTAAGAGAGTCAGCTTTTACTCAGCGTGGAATAAGTCTAAGGTGCGTGACTCTTTAGGTGGCAAATCCTGCTGAAACATAAATAAGGAACATAAAGTGTTGTACTAAAATGTTTACTTTAATCTGTGCATAAACTATTCAATCAGAATCATTCTACCAACCAGCTACTGCATCATATCTGACTGCATCTACATTCTACTTAATCCTGCTGGAGAAGACTTGCATTCCACCATCATTACTGAGAAAAGAGTTAATTGTGACCTTTAGTAAGGTGGATTTTAATCATGTGAAACCCCCACTAGCATGTACACCATGTAGCAACATGGTATACATTTGCCCAAGAGTGTGTACATTGATTCTTATGGGTTTTCCAAAGCAAAAATAAAGCAGATTTGGTATATTACAATTTTTCCTTTCAACAAACATTTTCTTCAATATTTTACCAAAAATCTTATGGGTGCTTTAGATGTGCCAGATACACTGGATGATTGATTAAAATCAATCTATAACAATATTGTAATGTAATAATGCACAGATAGAGCCATAACCTTTAAACATATGTGCAATATCAATGTTAATGTCTAGTATTGCCTTTAGTGAGATATTATTTTGGCTGGTTTGAGATAAATGAATCTTGAAATTCTGAACAATGATACATTTCAATGATTATGGAATCTGAAGAAAATCCAAAAGCTGATTAGGTACTGTACAATGGCCTTCCAAAAGGCTCTGTCCAAATGGACTTGCAATTTCAAATCATACTCTATGATTTAATAAGTAAGAAAGACATTATACAATGAAGCAGATCTGTGTCCTTCCTTCCACTTTCTCAGTCAAGAATGCTGAACGTTGAGGGACAAAACTACAGGTCAAACAACAACCTTTATCAACAAAACAACTTTTTTAGGGCACTCTAGAATTATACTAATAAAATTATCTGTGGAAAGTCTGGCATAACATATGGAGAATATGCACTGTGTACATTAAGGGGCAGATTTAGGAATTTCACGTGAAATGTTCAAAGTTCGATCGAATTCATGAAATCGTTAAGTGAAATTTGGCCTCTTCGATCATCGAATATCGAATAGATCGAATGATCGTATATTCGATAATTCGATGATCGAAGGAATCAAAATTTTTAAGTTATTAGACTGCCTACTTCGGCAGATTGAACCTACCGAATTGCAATAGAAGCCTATGGGAAGTCCTGCCCGAATACCATTCATACGATCGGAGTGTTCGATCGTTCAAATCGTACAAATTTTTTGGACTCTTGAAGGAAATTTCACGATTTTTCGAGAAAATCGAGAAATCGGCTATCGAGCAAAATGATAGCCTAAAACAATTCGATAAGCATTTGATGGTCGAATGCTTATCAAATTACGAATTTGGTTGAGCATTTTTTCTGGGAATAATAGTAAATTTGCCCCTAAGTGTTAAAATAGATTATATTTTTATTACTGTCTTTTAAAATCAGGCAATTTTATAGTTATGAACATTATTATGACCAGTAGTGCTGTCACCACTGCAATAAGAATAACCTAAGAAAAGCAAATGGTACGCATATAAATAAAAGGACACTACATCCATCCTCTAAAGAAATAGGGTACATTCTCCCTTTAATATAGAGGACACATCAAGAAGATCTTGAACTTGAAGCCTGTCTCATGTTAAGGTCATTAAGCTGAGTTGTTGACATCACCAAGAAAAGAACAAATAGGAAGCCACTTTTACTCAGCAGGCAATAAAATCATTGCAGCGCTCTCCCTGTGGAGTATTTAATGAATTGTGTGTTTTATAAATGCAATTCTTGGTCTTTTCATTGACAACTCACAGTGCGAATTCACTCAGTTTAAGAAAAAAAAAGCCACTTCAAATTTTATAATTCAGAATTTATTGATGGGTTAAAAATACATCATAATTCTCATAACCATATTGAGGCTGAGAGCAAATCTAATAAGCTTTTATTTATAAATAATTGGCTTATGCCCAGTGTATTAAGTTTGCCTGGAAGGTACTTTATACTGGTTATGTTATTTAATTCAAGCTACTGTAGGAAAGATCATGTATTAAAGTTACCTCTGTGTAATCTAACTGTAAAGGAGATGTGCAGGGTCTGTTAGTTAAAATGTGTAAAAAATATAAGTTTCTCCTATGTAGGGTGTGGTCCTTTCAAACTAGGTCAGAGCCATCTGTAAACTATGTTCTGAACTGAAATATTCTCATCCCTGCAATTTCTTTGAACATTGCAGCTGGTAAACACAGTATGCGTTCTTTTATTTTGTTCTCTATATGTCACATGGTATTATTATTCTTGTATAATGCAATAAGAATCACAGATGAGGTGATTTTTCAGTTACATGAATGTAATAAATGCAGTTTGTCATGCATCTCATAAAGGAGCTTTTATCATTGACGGCAGATATATTTCAGAGTTTAAGGCTTCACTAAACAACGTGATGGATTGATTGGTTTATCACATGGAATGCTCTGAATCAGTCTACTTTAGGGGGGTTATTTATGAAGCTCCGAATTTTTCTCAGTATTTCTAAGATACAAATCCGAGCAACTACGAATTTCCGAATGGACCTTATTTATCATTTAAAAAAATCTTTGCCCTTTGGATCAAAGGCCCCCAAATCATTGGATATCAATATGGACAGCAGCGCAGACACTGGGACCTTCCCCATTCACTTATACAGGACCCCGAGAGCTTTGAGATGTCAGATTTTCTTATTTGGGTTTTTCAGGCCATCGGACTAAATAAAGTCTGAAATATTATACATTTTATTTTTTGACCATAAACTACAATTATTCAAATTTCAGAGCTTGGTAAATAAATCCCTAGATCTTTCACACACACATCTGCCATTCATATCATCACTTATATTAATACTGAACCAGATACAAATCATTGTTTTGGAAGGTCTGAGATCCTGAATCCTACATACAATCATAAAATAATACAATAATAAATATGGATATTGATCAACTCAGTCAGATCAATGTCAATGTAAAAGTGATTTAATGCTTTAAAGGCAAACTGAAAATGAGAGCTTTAATGGAGAATTAAACCCAAAATTTAAAAAAAAACCCTCCCCGCTCACCCCAGCTGGCTTGCTACCCCAGGCAAATGCCTCTAACTTTTACTCACCCCTCGCAGCAGATTCAGGCGTTATAGTTCACGGCAGCCATCATATTCTTGAGTAACCTTTGTGTATTGAACAGCGTTTCAGTGCACGCACAGTTGGAGCAATTTCCCAATTTCAGACAATCGCGCATGAGCCAAAACTCACGGGAATCACAGAAGAGCTGAAATAAGACATGAAGATTACCGAAGAAGATGGCTGCCGTGAACTCCGGCGTCTGAATCTGCAGCAAGGGGTGAGTAAAAAGTTAGCAAGTAGGCTGGGGGG
>CM044432.1:113866426-113899238 GCA_024363595.1 Xenopus borealis | reverse complement strand
AGTATGGTCTATGGGGGAGGGTTTTTAAAAAGTATAGTTCTCCTTTAAGAATGCTAAAATATGATGGATCACAAATTATTCAAAATTCTAAATGTTTTTAACAGATCTGCAGATTTGATGTATTTATACAGTTCAAGTGCATCGGTCCCCATTGCCAGAATGTGGCCATGCAATAGACAAGCTTAACTAATAACAGACAGAGATACTGGTCATAAAAAAACTGTAAAATCACTTTGCTTAGAGAGCTTAAGAAATAATCAAAATAAACACATCATCAAAGTTTTTCCTTACAAAAAAACAAATGGCATTCCAGATGTAAACCAATGTTTCAACAGGATCACCTGATATAAAAAGAACAAAAAACAGATGCATAATTGTGAGCATATACTGTACCATTTGGCAACCGAAGGAATAGTATCTGTTACCTGGAAACCTGTTATCCAGACAGCTTTGAATTATTGAAAGCCTGTTTTCCATAGACTCTGTTATAATCAAATAATCCAAATTTTTTAAAATGATTTCCATTTTTCTCTGTAATGATAAAATAGTACCTGTAATTGACCCAATCTAAGATGTAATTAATCCTTGTATGCAAATCCAGCCTATTGGGTATATTTTATGCTTAAATGATTTTCTAGTAGACTTAAGGTATGACGATTTAAATAACGGAAATATCCCCTATCCAAAAATACCAGTTTCTCAAGAATTCTGGATAACAGGTCCCATACCTGTATAAGGAACAACACCTTTGCCAAACAGACCCCAAGAGTTGAAGGGTATTAAAAAGTAGTGATGGGCGAATCTCCCACTATTCGCTTCGCCGAAAGATTCGCAAATTTCTAGAGAAATTCGCGAATCTGCGAAAAATTAGCGAAACGACACTTTTGACGCGCGTCGCGTCATTTTCGACGCGCGACTCGTTTTTTTGGGCAAAATTTCGCTTGGTGAAATTTCGCTGGTGATTCGCGAATTTATTCGCCAGCGGCGAATCGCGGGAGATTCGCCGCGAATTCGACCCTGGCAAATGAATTCGCCCATCATTATTAAAAAGGCATTAGGAGCCAGGACATTTTCCATTTGCTCAATCACAAATGTATTTTCCAAATTGCATATATATTTCCTAAAAAAACATTATCCAACAGAGAGTTACTCTTTATTTGTAAAGCAACAATACTGTAAGTCTGTAGTGCTTACAAAAATTATACATCACTCACATCAATCCTTGCCCTTTCACATAAACACACTGAGATAAACTGCACCACAGTAAAGAATCAGCAATAAACCTTAATTTTCTAATAAAATCTTAATTAAAAAAATAATCAATAAAAGCACACAGATAAACCTTGGTGTTTATTACCAGACATTGATTTTTCTTTTCTTTGCTTAACCTTAGAGAAACACACAGTTAATACACACACACACACACACACACAGTATTTCTCCCTCAAACAAATATTCAGGGTTTGAGTGGGTGCATAAAAATGATGTGTCTAATGAGGATCTGGGATGAGGTGAAAGAGGTTTCACTTGAGGGACAGGTGCTCCTAAACAAAGCATTTGGCATGCAAGGCAGCAGTGACACTGCCAGGATTCAGTCAGAACCTGACACACAAACACTCCTTGTCTGAACCTCCAAAACATATGTTACAAATAACAGATCATTGCAGTAGGTTTTTATAAAGGTTCTTTTTTTTTCCATGGGTGGGGGCATGAAGACTGCACTATTACTATACTAGTTAAATGAGACATTTGCCAGTAAATGAGGAGAGAAGAGCCAAAGGTATTCCAAAGGGATATGGGAGAGCAAGGATTATAAAGAATCCTAAGGGCAGAACATGACAGCTGCACAAGGGCTTGATTGACAGCCTGAAAAGAGATTTCGGGATTGGATTTGACTTGGAGATGATGTGTGCTGGGTGATGGGCAGATGAAACAGAAGTATTCTGCACAACTACAGGGGCTTGCTGTAACTGCATCTTTCTAGGGCTCCTTAGTGAACAGCTTAGCACACACTTAGGTAAGATTCAGATGATCAGTATAATGATGTACAGTAGTCTGCTAGTAGCACAAAAGATCATGAGAGTTAGGCTTGCCGTTTCTTTAACCTGCTAACTTAAATCTTTAAAATGATCAAAAGTGAAAGTGATATATATACAGATATATACATATATATATATATATATATATATATATATATATATATATATATATATATATATATATATATATATATATATATATATATATATATATATATATATATAGTTCGGGAGACTTTCAAATTAACCTGAAGCTGGATAAACATGGCTGCATTTGCTCTGATAGTTGGTCATGTATGTCAGCAGGGGTTCAGTCTTGACAGAAAATAGCTGGATCTCAATTGATCTGTCCAAACATAAAATTGTCAAACCATGTCAGATGGTACAGCAGCATACAGTAAATGGAAGCTAGAGGAACTGTAGGTCCTTTAAATTTTTGTCAGATCCATATGGGTGGTCAGCCTGAACAAATAACATTGGTCCATCCTTGTGTATGGTCTTTGTCCATCTTAAGAGTCAGTTATACATATCCTAAGCCAAAGACAGATGGCCCCACTCCTGTCATATGCAGGGATAGTATCGGTCCACCGGGGCTCACAATCTCCACGGGCCCTCCCCCAACATACACCCCCCGCCCCCCCACAAGCATGCAAGATGCTTTGCATAATCAGTACTTTAATCTTCAATGTGGAAGTGCTGGCAGGGAAGTGGGCCTGGGTCAGCGGGGGCCATAAGGGCTGGGGCCCATTGAGTTCACTCCTGGTGTCCTGTCGGCCCAGTCCAACCCTGTGCAGGGATTTAATGTTTAGAGATGGTAGGGGTACTTAAGTTCTATTCTGTTGAATTCACTCATTAAAAACTATAAAATCTCTCACACTTCTATATCTCTTTTTCTTCAGGATGGCTGAATCATCCTATACTGGGATTGCTGTACAACAAAGATATTTTGAGAATAACTGTGCTGCTTTCAATATTTTACATTGGCCTGGTTACTTTGTGTTGCTAGTGCTCTATCATCGCAGAGCACAACCACCTGAAGTGAGGATTGTAAAACACTCTACAACCCCCACCCCCCCTGTCAAAGCATAAAAAGGAAAAACACCAACTGAGTTAAAACAACACATCTGTCTACACTTATATAGAAACATGTGATTGTATTCTGGGTGCCTCAACAGTAATTAAATAGAGCATATACTGGCTTTAAATAGCATCACTGTTTTGGGGGGTCTCTCTTTCCTGAGGACGGCACTAGTGGCGTGCCGAAACGTTGAATAAACTTACTGCTGTTTTTTTGAAGAAGTCCCTGGAGTGCGGTTGATTTATTATTTTATATATATATATATATATATATATATATATGTTTTGAATGTAACATTAAGGGGATATATGCATTTGTCTCACATTCTAAAAATGTAGAATATAAAAATAATATATGCAGTTTGATGGTCAAAATAATCGCTTCAAAATAAAACAAAAGGAAATGACTACACAGACTTAAATCCTTGCTAGATGAGCAGCTAGGATGGCGACCTTTGGGTAATCGATCAGCGCACTGACTGTCTGTCTTATCTGTCTCATAATGCAAGGGGTATATCTGTCTATGAGCTCATAATATTCAGTATGAATCAGGGGTCAGCCTTGGTCATCATTTCTCATACTGAGAATTGCTGCACGTCTGTGAGCTGACATTAAACTGACAGGAGGTGAGGCCTTGGATTACAAATCACATTTTGTATGAGGCGATGCACATGTACGATGCAGAGCTGGCAATCGACTGCCAGTTGCTGTCTCAGATAATGTCAGTGGAGCTATGCACAATTATTTTATACATATTTGATTTAGAACACTTTGAATGCAAACAAAGCTTTCTGTAAGGACTACAGATGTATTAGATGATACCGAGGTCTGTAAACACTAAGGGGCTAACTGACTAAAGGGTGAACTTTCGCTAATGTTTATTTCTGCCTAGCGAAACTTCACTAGCACTCTTAGGCCCAAATTCACTAAAGCGCGAAGCGTCTAACACTAGCGCTAATGCGCCAGCGTGACGTCATTTCGTAACTTCGGAAATTCACCAACACCGGCTCTGGCGAATTTTCGCTAGCGAAGTAGATAGACTTGCGTAACTTTGCACCCTTACGCCAGGTGAAGTTGTGCACTGATGAAGCATCGTAATTACGCAAATTCACTAAGATCATCATTTTCCTGAACGTTACCACTTACGTTAGACTGGTCAGAAGTTCAATACAATAGATACGAGGTTGAAAAAAATTAAAAAAATTTTCCCTAAGTTCTAAGTAACGCTGGTGTGTTTTACCATTGGAGGGTGATAGTCTGAAAAAGATCGATTTTTTTGGGGGGGGGGTTACCCTCCTTCCCCCCTACATTTCCTAACATATGGCAACACAACTATATAGGGGGCACATGTAGGGAAATAGGACAACTTTATTTTATTTATTAAAGGTTTCCTGGGCTTGTGTAGTGGAATGTAGTGGCAGTAAAATATATTTCTATAATACGTTAAAGTTCCCACCGTATGCAAATTAGGCTTCACTAGCATTACTGCGCTCTGCCTAGCGAAGTAACACTAGCACAACTACGCTACCATTCGCCGACCTGTGAATTTGCGTAGCACTGGCGAAAATTCGCCTGGCGATGTGCGGCGAATGCTAGTGAAGCCAACGCTGGCAAATTTTCGGATCTTAGTGAATTTGCCCCATACACTTAGGTCAATTTGAATAGGGCGGATACCTAAAAGCCACATGGATGTCTTTATTAGAGATATTGATGCAAATGCTTGAAGTGGCCACTTTTTAATGATAAAGACAGAACAGAGCCTCTAATGCCCTATACAGGAGCCCATCCTAAAACAAATGTGCCATGCCCCTGAAATCTGGCGAAAAAAATGTTAACACAATCTTCTTTAATAATTCGGACCTTTGAAGGCAATCCCACTTTTAAAGGGGAATTCGACCCCTCTGACGCTAAACCCATAAAGTTCACGCAGTCAGCGAACTTTGGGAGCATGTGTAGTAGTACCAACCGGCAAATGTGTCCTACTGCGCATGTGCCGCTAAGCACCCGAAGGATCCAGGAAGATGTTGCCCGTGAACCTGGCTGGAGGGGACCTGCAGGGAGGGGTAAGTAGCGACTTAGGGGCATTTGCCCGGTGGGAATGGTAGGCCGGGGGGCGGGGGGAGGGCTGGGGGCCTACGGGGGTGGGTGGGGGAGGGATTTAGCGCTGGAGGGGTTGAATTCCCCTTTTAAAAAAAGTTACCACCTTTCACCAGAGAGAAAAGTCACCTGGAGATAGGTTGTGAACGAACGCCAGAGACGGTCTCATTTGCTAGTGAATTGCCTTCTGCACCTGTTCCTGAATTTACAATGTCCCTGTGGATGGTACTGTATTTCTGGCGAAGTGTAGCTATCATTGGCCACTTCACCCTTTAGTGAATCTGCCCCTATGCATGGTGTGAAGTACAGTCCACTGGAACATAGTACAATTGAAGAATTAGTTTTTCCAGATGTAGGTCGTGTTGATCATTTTTTTGCTGAGAGGTTTGTTTTTGTATATAATTGTTAGTTGAAGTTCCTAACCCAGACTCTCTGACACTCTGACTTTGCCAACCTGACTGTCCCATCTCAACCTGTTAGTTACAGTTTCTAATGACAAATATGGTAGCCCCCTCATACAGGAACATGGGGGATCAGACAGGTAATGTAAAAGCATCATACAAATATTTTATGGTAAAGTTAGAAGTAGCTTTCAAAGCCAATATTATAACAGATGTAAAAAAAGAGTTTAATTTCAGGTGTTAGTATCTCTTTAAGGATATAAATTCTGTACTTTTCTTCTAAGGCTGCAAATGTTCCAGAATGAAGTGACATGATGAACCATTATCTTGGAACAAGATAGTTTAGAGATTTTAGAGATGTAAATAAATAAGTTTTCATCTCTCTGTAGAATTTACAGTAAATGATATCCAGAGGCTACTGTCATTTTGAGAAAAGCATTGTATTAAATACTGAAATTCTAATACAGTTTATGTTTCATCAGTATACTGTAAGTGATCACACTGTCCAGCAGAAACAATAATTTCCCATTAGCTGTCAAATGGATGTTGGCCCATCTGCAAAATAAATTGATATATACTTTCAAATTAAATAATTCTGCCTATTAGCATTTCTTTAACACAATTTATTTCCATGAATGCTTGCAGTGACAGAAGTTAGCATTACCCACCTTTCAATTGGCTAGCAAATCATGACAGTCATTTTATATAGAGAGAATAATATATCCCTTATTTAAAAAAAAAAAATACAGTTATTTGCAAAACTGACCTCAGGGCCAGAACCACTTATGGGTAGAAGAGGTACATGCCTAGGGCCCAAAAGAGGGGAGATCTCATCTATATGCCTAGCTCTAGTTCATTTACCTGCCTGCCCCTAGTTCATCACCATCACACCGATGCTTGCAATCGTCACCCTTGTCCTTTGTCAATCTCTTCCTCCACTTCACCTCACTGTTGTGGGGGTGGGGGATTGAAATCTTGTCTAGGATGCCCCTTGAATTTGACTTGGCACTGACTGGCCCAGTTCTCCAGGGTAAGGCGATTTCTAATTGTTTTCAAATATGGCCACACATTTTTGTATACACAAATCATCTTCGAGTAGTACTTATAATAACATATTTTTACAGTTTATGCCTGGATTTTTGCATCATCTGCACATTTATACTACAGTATAAGAATCATTCGCTATACTCCACTTAAGATTTGGACACTCCTTAGGGCTGGTGCAGATAGGGAGATTCGAGGAGATTCTGTCGCCTGGCGAATAAACATCTCTTCTGCAAGGCGACAATCTCCCCGAACTGCCTTCTCCCTGTCCGTCACCTGTTTAAATCAAAAAGCACCAGCGCCAATGCACACGTGGCGCGACGATTTCCGGAATCGCCTGAAGTTTCCTCACGAAGCAACTCTGTGCGATTCCGGAAATCGCTGCGCAGCGTGTGCATTGGCACTGGCACTGGCACTTTTTGACTTAGGTGGAGGACAAGAAGAAGGCAGTTCGGGGTGATTGTCGCTTCGCAGAATCGCCAGGTGACAGAAACTCCCCAAATCTCCCTGTCTGCACCATCCCGTAGTCCTCATATAAAGTGCAATCTTGAAAGACTTCTGCATTCCCTACTACTTTCTAAAAGTCTACCTGAATATTAATCTTCTGTCTGTCTTTTTGATTGTCTGTTCATCTGTGTAAGAGTCTAGCCTCCATCTGTCTAACGATTTATCTGTTTGTTTATGCATCTATACACGCACAAACAGGTAATAAATGTGGCATAATAAAACCAAAGTCACCTTGGCTGGATAATCAAGCGGTTAGTCATCTAATGTGTCATTTAAATTGTTTGGATTGTAGAGACCCATAAGGATTGTAATGGAATGAAATTCATGTAGAATTATATCCTCAGTTGTTTCATACAGTTATATATGCAGTTTCCACCTGGTTGCCAACAATGACTAGCAGAAGGGCGAGGGATTAGCAGTAGGCAAATATATTTCGAAAATGGTAAAAGTGCAGAGAATCCTTTATTGTGTCAATCTTTACTCACTTTACACATAATTCCTTCATGTTCCTGCAACTCTGGTCATTTAGCTCAAATATCCAAATATACAGATGTGGGTGCTTCAACCACATCACAGGAACCCCTTTCGGGTGAAGTGCAGAGCAGGGTGTCGTCTGACCTGTGTGGAACCAAAAGGCATTACTTCAAATAAAAGACATAGGCGTATATTCCCTTTTTAAGCCTTCAGGTCAGACGACACCCTGATTTTTTTTTTTACCTTTGTTTTAAACATTAGTATTCTCTTTAAGTTTATTAGCACACATAAAGGATGGGTACAAGATCCCAGACTGCATTGAGGAGATTCCTCTCTACTCTCTCCGGGTAAAAGGTATCATAGCTCCTTTATTTTTATTTGTATTTTCACCAGTGTCACAACTGAAATAATATTGTCTCTCCTGAAGAGAAAAACAGTATACCATGAAATACAGACAGATACGATAAAAGGAAAGTTATTTGGACATTATTGAAATGTTACACGTGATTGGTTTGAACATGATTGGGGGTGGGTCCTGGTGTGGTGCACTCCCCCGAATGTGGGGGTTAAATACACTGTATTTTACACTACCAGGCAGTCTTGAGAAAGGGCAAGACTAGGCCCAAAACGTTGCCTGTTGGTTACTGACCTATAAACACAAACTTTCACATTTGCAACCAAGAAGTGCTGCAGTTATTTCTTTGTTTCTTTGCTTCTTCAGTTCAAAGAAAGAGTATATGTTTATATGTTATATGGCTATTGCCCCCGAGTTGCTACTTACCCCTCTGTGTAAGTCCCCTCCAGCGAAGTTCACAGGGGCCATCTTCTCTTCCAACCGCTTCTTCCTGGATCCGTTGGCGCTCGTCAGCGCATGTGCAGTAGGACGCTGGTACTACTGCGCATCCACACAAAGTTCACGAATTTCGCTGATTGAACTTCGTGCGCATGCGCAGCAGTACCAGCGTCCTACTGCTCATGTACCGCAGACGAAGCAGCATCCAGGAAGAAGCGGTTGGAAGAGGAGATGGCCCCTGTGAACTTCGCTGGAGGGGACTAGAGGACTTACCCAGAGGGGTAAGTAGCAACTTAGGGGCAATAGCCCAGGGGGAGATATAGGCCGTGGGGCAGGGGGACCTATGGGGGTGGGGTTGGATTCCCCTTTTAAGACCTGGATGGCAACTGCATTTTTCTAAATGGTTTTCAGAGTTAGAATCAGAAAACAGAAAAGTAAAAAGACATGCTGCTTTCAGTTGCAGGAACATTTAAAAATAACTTGGCTGTTGAACCTTTTAATAATAGTTTTATCCAACTACTCTGAGAAGATCACTGACACATTAAAGGGTTAATGATGTGTAAGTCAGCAAGATTTTTGAAAAGACATTTAAAAATGAATGGCTGTTAATAATCCACTAGGTTCTAAGACAAACAATAGTATTAGAGGATAAAGGTAAACCAAGGAAATATATAAAATAGAAGACAAAAACACTTTAAAATTAGACTGTGCATCCAGCACCAAATAAGTGCTAGCAAAATAAAGCTTAATGTCCCATCAAAGGAAACAACAACAAAAATCTATAGTCCTTTATAAAAAAGGGTAATTGTTTGGTGGTAAAAATCAATTGGAAGTTCATGCATTCAGTTTGATTAACATTTTCACAACACAGCCTAAGAAGTTATAAAATGCCACACTGGCCATAATAAACTTTGCATTAGAGCTTTGAATGTTAAGTGATACAAATAGGCGTCTTAACTGCAATGAAAGAGTTTTACTTTTATCTTTTTTTTTTAATCTCCTTTTTTCTGCTTTCACTAAGCACAGATTGTAGCTCCTGATAAAATTTGTTTCTGGCAGAAATGAAGACATTGACGCTTTTGCAAAGGGGGAATAAATGTGTGCATGATTAAGCTCCTAATTATACGAGTGCTAAAAAGAACTGCAAAGAACATTTTTCCCAACTAAAGTACTTTGTGTGTGTATTTTAGCAATGCAGTTTACATAAGGATTAACTAATGATTTCATCACAAAACATTAATGGCTTTAGACATGGAAGTTTGCAGAAAAGCAGTCTCACTAGATTGCCATTCTCAATAGAGATCAGAATGTTGATGTTAATAATATTATACCAAGGCAACTCTTTATCGTGTTTGCTTTGTGAGTCCCCTGGGCACAAGGAACTAAACCTGCATGTCTTTGGCTAAGCAGCAAGAAACTGCAGGTGGTTGTATTAGAGCACCCAGGTCGCTCTGTGAGGGCAGGAGAAAAATGTCTGCTGTTAGTAGAAAACAACAGTTTCCAAATCATTGCTTCTGTAGATTCTATTGTCGCTGGAGTTTTTTTTTTTATTTTTTTTTAAACAACATATATATGATAAGAGGGGAAAAGCCAAATATCTTTCACTTTATTTATAGAAATAATTATAGAGGCTGCTAGAAAGGATAGGAGACAAAAGGATACGCTCCAGGGGGCTCTTGTTGTGCAGAGAAAACCATGCAGTGCACAGTCATTCACAGTACATCTCATTTTAGCTTGAAGTTAATTAAAAAAAAAACTCTGCAGAAATGAGTGGCCTGCTGTTTGGGAAGGAATATGAATTAGCAATAATAGCAATGCATAATAATGCTGTACCAAAATACAATGTTAGACTGTCTCGCTTAAACATCACATTTCCAAACGGCAACCCAGTAAAAGCCACAATATCATACTGTTTAGGGAAGGTTGGAAGTTATACTGGAACAAATAATGGGGGGCCCAAATAATACATATATACAGCGTGTTCAGAATAATAGCAGTGTGTCTAAAAACACAATGCTATTCTTGAATAAAGCTCAAATTCCTTATAATAGCTTTTATTTCAATACAAGCAAATGCATTGGGAACACTGCATATTATATTCCAAATCAAAAACACAAAGAAATCAAAACTGAGTTATTCTTTTACAGAAAGTGAAGAAAAGGAAATATTAGGCTGTTCAAAAAAAAGTGTCTGCGTTCTTCTTTACAAACTCAAACATTCACGATTTAAACTGTTGAAAAATGTTTCAAGATGTTACTTTCTTTTGAAAGTATGAGACCGATTATCCAGAATGCTCGGGACCTGGGGCTTTCCGGATAACAGGTCTTTCCATAATTTGGATCTTCATACCTTGTCTACTAGAAAATCAAGTAAACATGAAATACATCCAATAGGCTGGTTTTGCATCCAATAAGGATGAATTACATCTTAGTTTGGATCAAGTACAAGGATATGTTTTATTATTACAGAGAAAAAGAAAATCATTTTTAAAAATTTGGATTATTTGATTATAATGGAGTATATGGGAGACGGCCTTTCCGTAATTCGGAACTTTCTGGATAACGGGTTTCCGGATAACAAATTCCATACCTGTTTCTGAGAACTGCTGCACATCAGTGTTGCATGAAGTCTACCAATTTCTGCCACCTGTTACATTCCACAATTCATCTGAATTTCTTGGCTTTGCCTCATTAGTATTTTTGATGTCACTCTACAAGTTTTATATTGGATTAAGGTCTGAGGATTGAGTTGGTCACTCCATAACGTCAATGGAACCAAGATCCTGCTCATTTACTGGTGTGTTTGGGGTTGTTTTCTTGTTGAAACAACCATTTCAAGGGCATTTCCTCTTAAGCATAAGGTAGCATGACCTCTTCAAGTATTTTGATGTATTGAAACTGATCCATGATCCCTGATATTCGATAATAGTCCAAATACCATATCTGAAAAGTCCCATATCATCATTCTTGTGCCACCATGCTTCACCGTCTTCACAGTGTACTGTGGCTTGAATTCAGTAATCGGACACAAACTGTCATAAAATGTGACCCATTTCTCTTTAGGCCAGTTAATGTGTTCCTTGGCACATTGCAACCTCTTCAGCGTGTCTTTTTTTCAACAATTGGACTTTGCGGGGGCTTCTTGCTGACAGCTTGGTTTCACTTAGGTGTCTTCTAATAGTAACAGTACTCATATGGTAATGTTATACCTTCTTTGATCTTCCTGGAGCCGATTATTGCCTGAGTTTTTGCCATTTTGGCTATTCTTCTATAATCCTGAATGGTAGTTTACCATTTAGGTTTTGGGTGCCATTTTAAAGCATTTCAGAACATTGTAGCTGAGCAGCAGCCTATCATTTTCTGCACATCTTTATTTGTCTGGAACGACCTATTTTACTCAGATTTTCAGAGAGAAATGCACTATAACCAGCATGCACAACATTTGCTGCCTTCCTTCCTTAAATAAGGGCTGTAACACCTCTTTTTCACAGAATGAATGACCTCACTAATTGAAGCCACACTGCCTCAATTAATAATTCAATTACACAGAATCAGCAGTATGCCATGTTATTGGGTCTGTCTTTCTATTACTCTACTACAGTGATTTTCAACCTTGTGCCTCCAGCTGTTAAGAAACTACAAGTCCCACAATGCATTTGCCTGACTGTGGCTGTCAGACTCCTTCATTGCATTGTGGGACTTGTAGTTCCTTAACAGCTGGAGGCACAAGGTTGAAAATCACTGCTCTACTACACCTACTAGTAAATTATTTGCCATGAAATATAACTTCAGTAAATGATCACATAAAACCAAGAAGACATGGTCAGTGTAACAACAACAGGCAAGAGGAGGATCCACAGGCAAGAGGAGGATCCACTTACATGAATTGGACAAAAAAAAACAACTGCCAGTATGTTTTAATCCATCATTACAACAGTAATTGAGTTGAAAATCTAGTGCCTAGTAAAATATTTTAAGGGTCATTTATGACTGCAGTAAAGTTTTCTTGTTTTTTTTACTTAATGCAGCATTTCCAGAGTATTTGCATGTGAGTGGGGGTTGCACCTGATGTATCAGAACAACCACAATTGAGCATGCATATGCTCAAAATCAGGTGCAAGTTGTGACTTAATTTCCTATTGGTAACTGCATAATTTTCCCACCAGCATATGATTTTTTTTTGCTAAGCTACATGCCCCATTCTGGGTAATGGAAGCTCCAGGGTTTCCCAATATAAATAGGCACACTCACACATGAGAAGCAAAAGATGCAGGAAGGATCCAATAGTTCTTAGTGAAAAACTCTTGCTATTTACTGAATACAGTCAATGAGACAATATAGCTAGTGATGGGCATTTTATATAAATAAACATTTTATTTATTCACCAGGCGTGAATTCACGGCGATTTCCCGCGATTTATGGAACGCCAGCGAAAGTTCACCTGTCGAAAATTCGCTGGTGTAAAAAAAAAATGAGTCGCGCCCCGCAAACGACGCGACTCGTGTCAAAAACTTGCCGCCAATCGGTTCGCAAATTTCTCGCCAATTTGAGAATTTCGCTGGAAATTCGCCAATTTTCCGGCGAAACGAAACGGGATAGATTCGCCCATCACTAAATATAGCCAATAACAACTTTGGTATCTTTACTTCAAACATGATGGTAGCCACAAACCCAGACAGAACTCGAGACACAAGGTAGAAAAAAATCTACTAACAAGGTTAATATCCTTAATATCTGTCTTTATTAAATATGTGGCAACCTTGGCATTTCTCATAAAATGAGAAATTTGGTATGGCATCTGCCAGACGATAATGGCTAAAGAGGGCACAATAAATAGATACATAAATAAATGCACATACGTGTGTAATGGCTGCTCTCCAAATAAATAGCACAAAAAATTGTAGGAATTCACTTGCAGTAAATAATGATAATTTTAGTATATGGTGGAAACCTTTTAAACGTAATGGCTTCAATAAAAGCCTCTATTCCAGTCGCACTTTTCACTGTCAAACAGCTTCAGATGCCAGAGCCTGTAAAA
Source organism: Xenopus borealis (assembly GCA_024363595.1). Classification (NCBI taxonomy): domain Eukaryota; kingdom Metazoa; phylum Chordata; class Amphibia; order Anura; family Pipidae; genus Xenopus; species Xenopus borealis. Next base: position 113,885,769 of record CM044432.1, on the reverse strand, counting down.
TGCATTAGATGACAGGTTTACAAGCTTGCAGTAACTTTACATTTTTATGCCTAATTTGTGTTAAAACTCTGCAGCAATTATCTATCTTGTTGGGTATCATTTAGTGCATTATATATTATTATATCTGGCTATTTATTTATTTCTATTTCTTAAACTATTACAGAAAACCTTTTCCCTGAAACACTTTTATTCTTTTCATGGATTTTCAGGATGAAATCATACATGGGAAAATCCTGAGCTGAGGAAGTGACTCTGCCTTAAGAGCTGGTGTTTGGAATATAAACAGCAGTCATCTCTATCCAACAATTAATGTAACTGTGACTAGAAAACTACGCTTGCATGTGCAAGATTACTGAACCAACGCAAAAATGTTCTGTGTATGGAATCATCTGCAGGTGTTATTATTCAATTTGCAGTCAGCCTGCATTATCTAAACTGGTGGGGATCTCTTTCTAGATTGATGATAGATAGATAAATAGATAGACAGATAGACAGACAGATAGATATGATAGCTAGATGAATTTGTATCCCTAGGAAAAGGTGTTCTAAACTGTATTTGGATGGAACATTAGTGAATTCTACAACCTAATATGCCTTGCTACCTATTCTTAGCACCATTACATTTACATTTTTTTAAATAGCTGTTTGAGGATAGCAGCTTTATTTAGCTGCATTAAGTATATTATCTTCGGTTTAAAGGCAATGTACACCCTCTAAAATTTTTGTAAAAGTACTTTCTCCTGGCAGCTACTGCAGAGATCAATAATCACTGAAGGGGCAGAAGCAACAGTAACATTCCTATGCAGTAGGTGTCTCCAGTCATAATTCTCACTGCACATGCTTCTGTTAGTAACACAGTTTCTAACTTAATTGGCTTTTGGCAGAGATCCCAGAACAACTAACAGGAGCAAATAAGATATTTTGTAACAATTTTAAGATAAGAAAATAAGTAATTGTAACAATTCAGATAAGCAGACTCACAGCTTAAAGGGCAATTCACCTTCATTAGCATAACTGGAAAAACTGGGAAAAAACACAGAAATATGTTCAAACTTTCATAACCTGCCAAATTTTGTAAAATGAACATGGTAATTAGGAGTGTGGCCAACACATTTTCACCATGCTACATGAGCCAAACTTTTTTGTCCCTCTTTTTATTTCCAAAATGTTGGGAGGTGTGACTGTGTCTGTGATTACTGTTTGCCCCGCCCCCTACATTTATATAAAGGGTAAGAGCTAACTTACAGGTATAGTTATCAATTGCCAAAAGTGAACTCTCCAGCTCTCTATAAGAATATGCCTAAAAAAGTAATTAGAGAGCTGTGAAACTTCACTTTCGTTAACTGTGGTGAGCTCTACTTTTAACTTTAGATTACTATGCTTAATTTTTTGCATGAGGCATTATATCCTGTTAAAGCAGCTTTTTTTATCCTTTACAGTGAAAAATCTACTAAAAACTACAAACTGACTAAAGTTATTATAGTTATTATATGTGAGAGATCCTAATACAGCTTATTGCTAAAAATGGATATCCTGATAACACTGAAATAACATAAGTATAATGCCAGCTGCAATTTTTTAAAGATGTCACATGCTCCTTTCCACCAGCTATATTGTATGTTTGTATATGAACTTAAAGCAGAAGCTTTAAACAAGAAGGAAAGCTAACAAAGCAGTTTATTGACAATAGATTAGACACAATATAACAGGCTATAACAGTATATTTATTCTGCAGAATGTTTTACCATACCGGAGTAAACAGCCCATAATCCTTTGTTTAGGATAGCAGCTGCCATTTAGCTTGGCGCGACATCACTTCCTGACTGAGTCTTTCCCTGCTAACTCATAGCTCTGATTACAGCAGGGATGAAGAGAGGCGCAAACTGAGCATGCTCAAACCCTAGCCCTGGAGAATTATGCTGAAATCAGGAAGTCTGATACAGAAGCCCATGTGTACACAATAGAAGGAAAGAAAAGCTCTGTTTCTCTTGACAGAGGACTCATAGCAGCATTACTTTGAGGGTTTACCCTCAAAGTAATTAGAGGGAAAAAAGTTTCCAGGTCTTGCATGTTTATAGTAATGATTATTATTATTATACTTTTCAGCTCCAAAGTACTTTAAATTAAGAGAGATTTGCAATGTCTGCTTTTGCAGTAAAGCTTTAAATCTTCAAAGAGAATTTATTTTCTCTAACATGTAATAATCCCTTTTCTTCCACATCATACAAAAGTTCAAGTGGGCAAACTTATGTAAGACTTGGCATTAATCAATTAATAATATTTTACAAAAGGAAAACTATACCCCTGAACAATGTATGTCTATAAAATAAATCACATAAAACAGCAACAAAACAATATTTCATCTAAATAAACTATTTAAAAAATATAAACTTTTTCTTAGTATATGCCACTGGGTAATCCTAAATAGAAAATTTCCATTTAAAGCCACACGGCTGGAATTATAAAATTCACGGTGCACACAAGCTTACCATATAAATATAAATACATATAATAACCAAGGGCACACATGCATGTTAGGTCACATTGACCAATGAATGAACAAAATTCTGTCTTTTAATCCTACACTTCCTCCTGTTACAGTTCAAGCTGCATTGATTGGAGCTGCTTATAGACAATCACAAAATGGTGGCTCGTGGTAAAAAATGTTAAAGGACAATATTTATTGTTATATATATTGCAGTAAAATTCATAGGCCATTTAATATAATAAACTGTTCTTTAAGTATGTATTCTGGGGATCCATTTTGGGAGTTGGCCATTCCACAATTTGGAGCTTTGTGATGAAAGAAAGAAGAAAAAAACCAGGGTTAAAATCACATTGGTCTTGGATAATATCTTTTTCCCCTTTTGAAACCGAGAATTTTCATAGCATTTCAGAGTTTTGACTTTCTTAGCTAGTGTGAAGCTGATTTAATTACAGAACAGCAGGAGCTTTATTGTTCAAGTAACAGAGAGCAGTCATCACCATACACAAAAAAGACTGCCTGTGTGGAGGATAATCTGTAGTGGAATGTGGCTAGCAAAACCCACACAATCCATATGTACCCTGTATTCCTCCTGATACATTTTACATTATTTGCTAGAGACTAATATAATTAACTAATAAAGCTTGCAATACTTCTATTTATTAAAGAAACATATAAGATTGCTTGTCTCTAATAGCTTTAGTTTTATAAATTTTTCATCCTATAAAAAGTAAACATAATTAAAACTATGGACTATGAGAACCGGTGTTTTAAGCATATTTATTATTCAGAATAAATTATGCACAGCCCTGTATTCTGATACATACTAACACACATCAGGACTTACAGTCTACAGCCAACATTTCGGTATTTACCCCAAATTTGAGTTCAACACCAAATGGCAGTCTCTTAGATAATGATCTTTCATGTTGGTAAACCCTTTTATTTAGTCAGTCCAAAATCAATGTTTCTCAAACGTGCCACATTTTTGTATATATACTGACATTGGGTGTGCAGACAATTGTAATTAAGCTTGCAGTAAAGGTGGCCATACAGGGGCAGATTTTGTGGATTTGGCCACTTATCAGGCACATTAGCAGATCTTCATGTATATGGCCAGCTTAAGTATATACGGTCAGGGTCAGACTGGGGAGGGGTCGAGGCCCACCATGGCTGTTTCCTCAGGGCCCGAACTGTGTTTTTGCCGCGACCTGCTGATCACAGCAGGAAGAGAAGATGAGGCGAAGGGGTTGCGGATCTGGGCCGGCGGGGCCCACAAGAGATGGGATCCATCAGTTTTTTCCCCGGTATTTGGCCTAGTCAACCCTGTCTATAGCCAATCTTTTTTTTTCTTTTTTACATGCAATTTAAGATTTTAAATGTTTTGTGCATAGCACTTGTTGCATTTCTAAATTGTGACCTGATAACATATGTGAAACCAGCAGACTTGCATCAAGAGGTTTTTAAGATGTAAGCATGGACACTCTTTTAATCTCTGAGTAAAAGATATAAAATTTCTAGTAGCACTTTTATTTGTTTTTAAAGCCTTTGAGAAAAAGAAGGGGGGTAGAAAAATTGGAAAGGAAATTTTCCATTAAGGGCCTCACTACAGGGGTGCATTCACTTAGAGGGGAGTATAAAATGACAGTTGCAGTGCTGAACAGGCTTAAAGATAGCAATTACTGCATGAGCAACTAGAAGGTGCTCCAGTAGGCTGATATTGTATCAAATTATTAGCCCCTCCAGAAACACAAATTGAACTAAATTCAAAGTTCCTTATAATTTCTTACAGGCTGTGTACACAATAAATATATTTTGTGCTGAATTATGTGCATGCACACAACATTTCTCAATTTTTTGCTAGTGCTAGTGGCATAACATGCAGAGGGCACATTTGCTACTACACAAACAGCAACAGAAGAAAAAGAAGGAAGGATTAAGTGGCTACTTTAAAATATGTATATTGAGGTTTCACTATTCTTTCAGGTCTTTGTGATAGAATTTTTGTAGTAGATTGAAGAGCTCAACCAAAGTTGCCTCCTACTGTATATGTTCCTTGCCGAGTACATTCGGCTTCTCTGCTTAAAACACAAGATTAGCTTATGTTACACCTTTAATGGGTAACTACATACAATATTATAAAGCTAGCTTTCTGGACTCAGGGGTTCCTTCTGGATGCATTTTCTCATCTCCGACTATAGCTCTAATTAACACAACAAAATTACTTATCTTATACATTTTGTGGAGACTTGCAATTTAGAAAACATTTATAGCATTTAAAACTTTATATTTGTTTACTGTATTTATTATCGCATGGCATACTTTGTGCTTCTGTTCATCTCCAATGAATGCAAACCAGGGACATGTTACTTAATATCAGCTCAATTGATTGTTAGAAATGCAAAAAAAGAGACGTGCACCACACCTCCCAAACAAGATTTTACATCCATGGATTCTGAATTTCATGCTGTGCTTTGTCTGCTGGTAATGTAATCCTTTCTTCTCTGTTTCATAAGGACATTGTATAAACATGCTTTTAAAATGCGTCATTTTACCTACACCAAGGACACAGAACTTTTTCATGCTGTGAATACCGCCCTTCATAATAGCTTGACTTTAAATGGAATCTCAAATTTGCACAAACAACTTTTTCTCTGCAGAGTTCTCAAGGACCATATGCTGATATTCATAAAACATTTGAGGGGATACCTGAGCTAGAAAAAAACAGGATATATTGCTATAGGTGTTTAAAGAATGCCTTCCAAGTTACAATAACACATATCAACAAGCTGATAACTCTGTTCAGTTCCAAAGCACTCAAATCAATAACGTTTGTTGCCCTATTTCAGCCCAAGCTACAAAAAATTGGCCAGATTAGCACATTTTTCATGTTCACTTCAAGTAAGGATCCTATGTATCCCCATTTTCTCAGTTTGGCACTCATATAACATACAATCATGTAAGAAACCACAGTATTGATTCTCACCTGCTAAAAAAAAAGCAGAGAATTAAGGCTCCCTAAAAGAGAAGGAAAGGTATATTCACTGAGGGATGCTCCTTTTTGCTGATAACTGTACTGGTTTTACACTCATGTTGCAATCTCCTTCTACTTCATAAATCTTATTTGGGTTTTTACTCTACTGAGCATGCTCACCAGCACCTAGGTGTAGCGATGATTCATGATAAAAATAGAGCTTGGCGCTCCTGCAGTAGTATTCCAGGCTTGTGCAGTTTATTTGAAACAGGAACACTGGCCTGGCTGTCAGGTAGACAATTATAATAACTCAAGGGTTGTCTAACGTTTATAAACCCCCAGTGATTATATCTTTCTTAGTAACATAGTTCAGTTGGGTTGAAGACCAAAGTCCATCAAGTTCAACCCCTCCAAATGAAACCCATTGCACAAACATACACACACTCGTAGATTCTAATATCACATTAGCCTTAGATATCATGCTTTCCCAAGATATTATCCAATCCACTCTTAAAGGAACAGTTCAGGGTAAAAATTTCAGCTCTCTAACTCTGAGTTAGTCAGCGACTTGAAGGGGGGCCACATGGTACATAATCAGTGAGTTTGTAATTGATCCTTAGCATTCAGCTCAGATTCAAAAGCAACAGTTATGACCAATGTGGCCCTCCCTCAAGTCACTAATTGGTTACTGCCTGGTAACCAGGATAACCAGGCAGTGTAAACCAAGAGAGCTGAAAAGCAAGAAGTAGTGTTCTGTTCTGTTAGGTTAGACTTACAATCACTCCAGCCTTTATACATTAAAGGAAAACTATACCCCGAACAATGTAGGTCTCTATAAAAAGATATTGCATAAAACAACTCATATGTAAAACCCTGCTTCATGTAAATAAACCATTTTCATAATAATACACTCTTTTAGTAGCATGTGCCATTGGGTAATCATAAATAGAAAATAGCCATTTTAAAAAATAAGGACAGCCTTCTGGGATCCTAGGATCCAACGGTGCACAGAAACATACCAAACAAACTATAAAGTTAGGTCACATGAGCCAATTAACAGACAGAGTTCTGTGTTTTGCTTCAACACTTCTTCCTGTTACAGTTAGAGTTGAAATATTTCTGGTCAGGTGATCTCTGAGGCAGCACACAGACCATCAAGAAATTGTGGTTCAAGGCAAGAGATATAAAAGGGCAATATTTACTTAAATAAATATACCAGGTAGGTAAGATTCTTTAATATGTCACTTGATTTGATATAAACTATCTGTTGCTCAAAAATTCATTTTCAGGGTATAGTTTTCCTTTAAATTTTGCCTAATTATATTGAAAACATGTTTTATTTTCCACAGCCTATGTATTTACCCAGTTTTTACTTTTATAACAAACAATTCCTTTAAAGGCATTAACAGAATCAGCCATCACAACATCATCCAGCAGTGCATTCCACAACCTCTCTGTCCTTACTGTGAAGAACCACCAACGCTGCTTCAAACAAAAGTCTATAGAGGTGTCATCTGGTATGGTGATTCATTTTATGGGGAAAAATATCTTGTGCTATCTGTCTTCAATGCCCTATAATGTACTTGTAAAGAGTAATCAAAGTGTCTTTTTTCCTTTTAATTTTGTTCTTTAATCTGAATTAATCTGAACTCTATACAAATCAGTAATAACGGTAGTTTTAATAGTAGTAGGCAAAAAAAAAAAACTATTCCCAGTAAAAGCTGCATTTGGAGCTATTTGATTGATATAAAACACAAACAGCAATGGGTAACTGCTGTCGGATTAGAAAAGCACTGGGTCTTCAGGTTCATTCCTTTATTTGGCCATAGACTTTTAAGATCTTGCAATAAAAAGCACAAAGATTGCCCAGTAGCAGTAACCCATAGCAACCAATAAGGTTTTTGATTTTAAAAATGTGATCAGTAAATGCTACCTGCTGATTGGTTGCAATGGGTTACTGCCCCGGGGCAAATTTAGTGCCTTTTATTACATAACCCCTTTAGACTTTTAAGATTTTACAAAACAGGGCACAGTGTTTCCTTTAATATTTACAGTTGTAAATAACAATATTGCTGTAAACTATATAATCGTTTTGCTGCAATTAATGGCAATAGATCAATGGCAAAAACAGTTACAATATTATGGCTTAAAATTATGACCATAAAATAAATTTAGACTTCAGAGGATAAATGAATTGGTGCACAAACAAAAGAAACTTAAAATTTTCTAAGCACTCTTTTTAGGTTTTTGTCTCAACCCATTTATCACATTTGCTGAGTGTGTGGGAAGTCATGTCAAGTTTGACAGTGAAATCTAACTCATTTAATCAATTATCTACAATTATACAAGAAACTGCAAATTTTCCCAATTCACTTGAAACAGATTATTGAAGCTATTGGATAAAGTGGTGCACATTGTCAAACCAGAATCGTTATATTACAATATACTATATATTTTGCCTACAGAGAGCCCTAGTCACAAAGTAAAAGCAAACAGGCTGATGCCTGAGATTCTAGCAATCTATTAATGTGTGGTATGTGCTGCTTTTATTAAATAACGCTATGAAACCTCATAAGGGCACTAGCAATGCTTTTGATTATATATGTGAAGATCAGTCAGCGATACCTTTGTGGCTTATATCAACTTCCACAGAGCAGAACAGCCTCGAAACATAGTAAGTGTTCTACTTGTGCCTTCAAAAATCTCACACAGGCTTAAAGTAATTAAATACATTCACAACAAGTAATAAGTATCAAATGGACGTGCTGCTGACAAAGGCAATATCATGCTGACTCCAAACATATACTTTCAAAGCAGCTGATTATTAAATATGTCACTGAATGAAAGCAAGCTTGCAATGAAAAATACAAATTTGATTTCAAAACAATGGTGCACACCAATACTTGGCAAATTCTTGGGAAAAAAAGTACTATAATTACTTTTGAATCAATAAACATTTTTCCTTCAGCCTAGGGCATTCTGGAGAAAAGTGATTACATTGACCCGTTTACCCCATGGCTTGTAAACAGCTAACCTGCATTTTTTACATAGATGATATTTGCCGTATGTTTTGGGCAGCATTACATTTTTTAATCACTTAGATGAAGCTTAACAGGTTCATGTTCTTCGGCCCAGGTACTTTACCCCTATCAGATAATCAATAAGGCCATTGCAGGACTGCAGATTAATTGTAGAATACCAACTTAAACAGAACACTAGCCTGTGTTTCAAATAGCAATCACAGACTCATTCAAAAGTTCACAGCCTCTGGATTGGCAGGCACAATCTCTAAATCACGTCAGCGTGTGCTTATGATCAGTTAAAATAATTGTAAAATAGATATAAAGCTGATGCACATCTAAAATAAACAATTATATATAATATATTATTATCCAGGAGGTTCTTTATTGAAAAGTTTTTTAAAAGTCAACATGGAAATATAAGACAGGTAATAAATCCGTATTTATGTTTAGGCAGGTGAATAAAAAGAATAATTTAAAAAAAAAATCAACTGTAATTTTCTTACATGCTTTAAGGATGAGCTACAAATGGACTGTGAAATTATGTGTAACACCAAACAGGCTGCCAGTGAACATTATCCATACTGTCAGAGAGAGATCTAAAAATGCTTGAGTGCTAATGGTTTAATTATGTTGATACTTTACTAATACAGTGAATGTGGGAGATAATCCACACTAATCTGTCTACTATATTTTTATACCGTATCTCAAGCAGTACATATTCTATATGCCCAAAATCTCTAACCAGTTCAACCATATGTTCCTTTTTTGGGGGAAGGGGCAAACGTGCTCTATGTGGCTTTTGGTGGAAGGGAAAATAAAGACAGGACAAGTAATTAATTATATTTATATTAATTATTATTAAAATTATTTATTTTATAGTGTCCTTTTCATTCCAGTTGAAACTGATGAATAAAAATATTATGGTAAATAATTGCCCTTAGTACTGTACTGTGGAAGATTCAACTTCTAGACTAGAAAGAAAATATTTTAAATAAAAAACAATGTTCATCAACATTTTTTGCCGACATTTAGCATATAACAGCAATGGCAAGGGTCTTAAACATTGGGGGGGGGTTATTTATTAAAGTCAGATTTTTTCTGGTCAGACTTTTAAAAGAGAACTAAACCCGTTCTAGAATCCTAATTCTAAAAATCCTACCCCCCTACCCTGGGTTGACCTCCTCCCCCCCCCCAGCCTAGTTGCCCCCCAGGCAAATGCCCCTAAGTCCATATTTACCCCTCCGTGCAGATTCTGTCCTCAGGAGTTCATGGGTGCCATCTTATTTTTTCGGTCTTCTTAGTAATCTGTGCGGAGTTTCAGTTGTGGTGAATTTCCGGTTCCGAACAACTGCACATGTGCCAAAAGTCACGAAAATTCCAAAACTTTTTCGGAATTTTTGTGCTCAGTCTTCAGGACCCGTAATTCACTCCAACTGTGCATGTGCCAAAAATGCTAGTCTCATTCTGAAGAAGACCAAAAAAAGAAGACACTCATGGGGTTTTTTCTAGAAAGAGTTTAGTTCTCCTTTAAAGGATTTATTAAACTCTAATGGTCCAAATAAAAAAGTACTCCATCTCAGACCTGACAAGTTCATGTAGAAGTCAATGGCAGATGCCCAATTGGCATTTTGAAAATATTCTGATCAACGTTGGGTTTCATACAATAATCCGGAAAAGTCTGAGTTTTTCGGGAACAAAATCCAAAAGAATCGTACAATTAGTTTTTTTCACTATTTTATCAATTCTTTTCCGAATAGGGGTTGAAGTCCGTGCGAATTTGGTTGGAGTGATTTTCAGAAAATATTGAGAAAGTTTCGGATTTTGATAAATAACCCCCTTACAGTTGGGAACATTACCAAAATAGGTGCAAAAATACATACAGAAAGTGAAGTCGTCTGTAGAAACCACTGAAGTCACCTATAAGATTTCAGTTATCTAGTCAATAAAGGTTATGTATATGCTTTGTGTTGATCATTTTAAAAAACATTATCCAGTCTATTAAAACCGACTCTTCAGATGAAGAAGTAGTCTTTGAAATAGCATTTCCTAAACTGGAGAAATGCTACTTTACTTTTGCTTTATATACAGTATATTCTGTATATGTGTGCTTTTAACTTAGCTAAGCATAACTTGGACCCGCTCTTGTACCCATGGCAGTCCTATTAGTTGATGAAAAAAACAGCAAAATGACCCAGTAAAAATGCTTTTAAAAATGCTCAAAGCTTTTAGCACACATTTTGTCAAACAGACAAAGGTATTTTCCATGATAAATCTGTTATCCAGACCAGTTAATAACAACATGCTATTAAATGCTGGAAATCAGAAAGCTTACGGTATCCATAAAGCAACAGTGCGGCCTATGATCCAAAATGCTCAGGACCTGGGGTTTCCAGATAACAGATCTTTGTGTAATTTCGATATTCATCCATATCTGTGCTATGACATGGTTGTAAGCATAAAAAGCTTCCTGAAAAAAAAGCTTTCTTCAGGCGCTGAGCAGACACTCTCCAGCTGAATACATTCCTATAACACAAGTCACAAAGCAAGCCTGGCTGTTTAGTACCTGACCGCTAAGCTTTGCCTTAGGACTCTTTCCCCCGTAAGACATAAATGCGTCTGACAATGTCCTCCTGTGGAAACATAGTTTGCAGCAAATATAGCAAATGTCAAATAACCACAGGATTTTACTGAAATATCAGATTTTGTTTGTGGAAATGGGGAAAAAATGTATTTTAAACTTTTAGGAAAGAAAGCTTGTCTAAAGTTATGGATTTCTGAATAAGAAAAAAACAGCAAGCTATAGGTATTTGAGGCAGGGGTTAGATACGAGTATTCTTTTCACAAAGAGAGGTGCACAAACTAATGAATAGGCACCTACTTAACACTACTGTGGTATAGTGGCTGAATAAAAGGGAAAGAGCTACAGCTAAAAGCTCTCACATTTTATCACTTCAGTTATTGGATTTTCATTACTGCAAAAATACATCAGTTTTACCACACAGTTGCAATCAATAAACTACATCAGCAGCTACATTTAGATCAAGTGGAAGTGTGTGCTGCCAGTTCAGATAAAACCCTTCATTGTTAACACAACGGACTCTTTGCAAATAAACAGAAGCGGTACCAAAGGGCTGGGAATGGGCAAGGGTAGCCCTGGTTTAAAGGACAAGGAAAGTCTATAGAATAAGGGTAGAAATGCTGTATTTTGTAGACTAAACATGAACTTACTGCACCACAAGCCTAATTAAACAAATGATTTATGCTTTCGAAATTGGCCACAGGGGGCTGTCATCTTGTAACTTTGATAAAGGAGAAGTCTACCCTCCTTGCTCTAAGCCAAGACCAAGACTGTTCACATGTTCAGTGTGGTCTGGACTAAGTTTAGGGATTGTTATAAATTATCTGTATAAATTAACAGCACTGGGTCCTCCAAATAGAATGTAACTGGAAACAGTAAAGGGGATGTAAAGGCAAAAATCAAAAGCTGCTAGAGCTCTGCATGGCTGGGAAGTAAGGGATTCCCCCTGCTATTCATAAGTATGATTGTTTCCCAGCACAGCAGTTAGGGACCATCTGCCAATTCCTACCCACAGAAGTAAATGAAGGGAGAATTTCACTGCTTACAGTCAGGTTTCTTACAAAAACAGTACACATTTTTTAATAGGTTCCTTTTTCGTTAAAGAAAGTAAAAATTGGATATGATTTATTTTTTTGCCTTTACGTGCCCTTTAAAGGTACTTTCATGGTTGGTGAGATGTGAGAAATCTCACATGAATGAGAGATTTACATGACTCAATTACTACCCAATTTTGTTTACTATTTTTTTGGAATGTTAAGAAGGCAGCCAATTGTCAATGAAATGCCTGCATAACAACATAATTCTGTTTAATTCTATTAAATGTGCTTAGTAAGTGCATTACCATTATTAGCTGTTTGTGGTAGCCATTACTTTTTCTTCTCTGTATAAATAAAGAGTGATCTATCAATCATAAATAAATGTATACTAAACTTTTGTTTCCTGTTGGAGCACACTAATTGCAATGCGTTATGGAACTTAGCAAGGGCTGTTTTTCACTAGGAACAGAAGTACATTCTATATGTCACAGAAAGCAAGAAAAACAAAAACACATCAGTTCCAACAATTCATAATATTCTGGTGGCAAAGGGTTAATTTGTGTGACAGGATATTGTAAGAACACATCTACTAGAGCTGAAAATGTCACCCCATGAATATATGTCAGAGTGATTCCATACATTAGCAAGACTATTATTCTGGATGCCAGCCTAGTGCTTGACAAATATTAATAAGGAAGGTCTGGCAAATGCCAAGAGGACCAGGTTGAATAAGGGCATTTAAACCCATCTTATTATCATTTTACTGTCATTTTCATATTATAATCTCAGACAAATACAGGGAGTTTGTAATTCTTTGGTTTGATATATGGTACTAATGTATATTTTGTGGTTTATAGCAATTCCCCTCTTTCGTGATGCTCATTTTCATATCAGCTTCCACTTTCAAGTCGACGCCAGCAGCAAACTCATGCATGTTCAGTGCCATGATGGTGGTAAGATCCTATACATTAGTGACAAACAGGCAACCTTTTCCACATTGCCATTAATCACACTTGGAGAGCAGAACATTTCAGAAAAAAGGATATACAGTAAGTAGCATTAGGAAAAAAAGCAAAGTATTGCAGCAAAACTATACATTTTCTCTATGATGCAGAGGTATAAACAATATGTCAGAAACAGAAACTGGAAGGACAGATTAAGCCTCCCCTAAAGAGAAACCATAATCCTGGTGTACACTTTGTATTAAAATAGCATATAACAAATCAGCTGTCACTCTATAAAAGGTTCCCACCGGTACAAAAATACCTAACTGTATGCCTATATGCAACCATTTTAATACACTTTATTTTTGTGCTGCAGCCTCTGTATTTATAATTTAGTTTAGAAAGTCTTAAATAATGCAGCTGTATACTGCTTGCTCAGTAAAGGAGAATTCAACCCTGTTATTAAAAACATTTTTTCCTGGGAGGGAAGTTAGGCTGGGGGGAGTAGGGAGGGGGGTCTATGTGGGGTAGGGGTTACAGTTTTTTTATTACAGGGTTGAAGTCTGCTTTAAGTAGTGAGCCTATAAAGATCCAGCAGGTCTTGGCATATGCAGTATTCTGGATTTAGGAAGTATCTCAGCCATGTGATCTGAACAGAGTAAGGAATATTTTTATACACTGGGTTTCAATGCTTCTGCAAAGACATCTTCTATGATAGTGTTTTTAAGATACATCCCTCATGGGCCTGAAGGGGCCACATATTAGGTTTCCCCAAAAATCCTATGTACATTGTGGATATGTCTTTAATTGGCACAGAAAATTTAGATGCATAGGTAGGGCGGGTTTGGCCAACCCCTGCACAAATTCTTTGGGTCAACCTAGCACTTCCAGCTTCTGCGCCATTTTGTGATGTCACTGCGGGGCGGGTGCAGGTCTAAAAATAGAGGGCAGCAGCGGGCCTGGGTTAAGTGTGGATAGGTTGGGGGTGGGTTAGTGTCAGGTGCGGGATGAGGAATTCTCAACCTGCACATGACTAATGAGTAGCTCTAAATCAGGGGTTCCAAATTTTTTTTTTTTTTTTGTGAGCCACAAAATGTTGGGGCAACATAAGCATGAAAAAAGTTCAAGGACATGCCAATTATGGGCTGGGCTGTGACTGACTATTGGTAGCTCCTATTTGGGCTTGCAGTAAACAGGAGGTTCTGTTTTGAAGAGCACCTGGTTTTTATGAAACTAAACTTTGCATTTAAAGGAGAAGGAAAGCTACTTATTTGCCAGTAATTTAGGCACACCAGTGCAAGCCAGAACACCATTTTTATTCTTTCGCATGCTTTTCCATACCTGTGTAAACAGCTCTAGACAATGTCTCTGTTTGTTTAGGATAGCAGCTGGAATATTAGCTTGCTATGACATTACTTCCTGCCTGAGTCTCTTCCTGCTCATTCACAGCTCTAAACTCAGATTACTGCATGGAAGGGGAGGAGGAAGGGGCAGAGGAGCAAACTGAGCATGCTCAAGGTCAAACCCTGACACCTGGTTAATGCAATCACACGTGCCAAATTGGTCATTAGGAAGGCCCACAATGGGACCAATCATAATATAGATCAGAGAAAAATAATCAAGATTGTATAGAATAATAGGTTTAAGACAGGTAAAGATTATTTTATGATCTCAAACTAGAACAATGTAAGTAAATGGGCAGCTTGGCAAATCTCATTGTTTACTATGGTTTTGGAAATACACTGTACCCTGTACTAACGGTAATGGTACTAGTGATCCCTTTAAAAATCTAGTCTGATTTCATACCAAAAAAAGGGGTGAAATCAGCAATACAGGCAGTGAGGTGAATGCTGCTTTGTAAAGATATAAATATTCATTTTTAAATTAACCCAATCCAACACCCACTTGTTTCCGCAAACACAAACACATAGACAATCTGTCATTTATGCACATAATACATTAAATAATTACTCATATCTTGTTTTCAGTATCCTACTGCATATTACTGAATTTGTCTTTAACAAAGCTATAATTATGCAACTGCGCATGAGTCATTAAGCAACACATAGCCTTTTGCACACAAGCTTTTTGTTTTGCTAGGAGGATCCTTAAGATCACCTCCACAATACAGGTGTTCTAAATCTAGCCAACCTTGAAACTGAGATTTCTGAGATACTAACATGGGTCTCTTTCTGATTTTATTTAATTGAGCACTAAAAAATACTTAAGTTGACACCATACGTTGGCTGGTGCCTGAAGCACTTAAAGAGTATTTGAAATGTTTCCAGGTGCACACTATGCAGTTTCCAAAGGTATGAATATATTGATGATGCCAGCACTACTGAACTTTTTATCCTTTCCAATCTTAGACAACTCAGTCTGTTCATACTTAATCCAGAATAATGTATTTAGGAAAATAATTAGTCCCTTGGTTCCAAAACTGCACAGCCTTAAAATGCTTATCTATCAAACGTATGGCAGGGGACAAATATCACTGCATCACCCATGCAGAACAGCCCAGTGGTTCACTTGTGGGAAATAGACCCCAGTTACTGCAGTGTATTGGTTTTCTATTTTAGATAAGCAACTTTAAATTACATGAAGCAGTTGTAAAGTTGGGCTAAATCAGGGATCCCTAACCTTTTTTACTCGTGAGCCACATTCAAATGTAAAAAGGGTTGGGGAGCAACACAAGCATGAAAAAGTCTCTTGGGGTGCTAAATAAGGGCTGTGATTGACTATTCGGTAGTCCCTATGTGGACTAGCAGCCTACAGGAGGCTCTGCTTGGCACTATACTTAGTTTTTATGCAATTAAAACTCACTTCCAAACCTGAAATTCAAAAATAAGCACCTGCTTTGAGGACACCAAGAGCAACACTCAAGTGGTTGCAGAGCAACATGTTGCTCACGAGTTACTGGTTGGGGATCACTGGGCTAAATTGACCAAACAATGAGCAAATTCTGTTCTCATGTAGCCAGTTAGTGAGTGTTCATTTATTAATTAGAGATGAGCTAAATGCAATCATGATAAACATGAGAATATCCTAAACACAAATTTATGTATATGTATATACAGTATATGTATATAAATGATAATGTTATGTCAACTGTATGTTTTAAGTAAACAGTAGTTTGTGACACTATAGATTTCTGTGTGTATGCATTCCTACTCTGTATTCCTGCATTTTTATATGTTCTGGACCAGCCATATTTGAATCTGAATTGGAATTCAGTGGATGTTAAACTATTTCATAGGTAAAACACAATTCTTTGCCCAATGACAAAGATGTGCATCACTAAACATGGCACAAATTTATAGCTGCTTAATGTGCCCAAACGATTTAAAACATTTGGGTGCCAGACATGATAAAATGGGTTATGTGTAAGGACATTGCCCCCATGAGGCAATTTTCCCATCACTTACCAGTTATCTTATAACCTTTAGCTTGAATATGAGGGTGCAGCAGAAGCTATAACCACATTCTTTTTATTGCCTTATTTGTAGGAGGAGATTGCTTACAGCAGAGGAACTAGAAGCACATTTCATTTTTTATTTCATTATTTATTTTAAGCACTGCAAAACTCTAAGACCCTTAACATTATACCACACTAGTTTAATCTTGGGATTCTAAATGATTCTTTTCTAACTGTAACTGTAATGATCAGAGGCGCGAACCAAAGTCCACTTTTGTGTTTGCTTATCATTGTTATTGAACCAGCCCTTGTATTATGATAACTTCACAACACTTGCTAGGGAGATTTACCTGTTTAGTCCTCAATTTGGCATTTCTTTACAATGTAAAGTGTTACTATACTAGTGCAACCCACATGCAAAAAATTCCTAAGGCTGGCCTCTTTTGCAAACCTGAGACATCTAATGGCTCATTTTGAGATGCAGTGAATCAGTTATAAAGCCATCTGATTGGGGGGATGCATGACTGCTTGCAGGCCTTTAGGAAAGGATTTCTGAGGCATGTGCATCATTCAACTATTTCCACATATTATTCTTGTTACAAAGTGTATGTTACGTTTCAGAATTGCATATTATTCTTATTCCAATCAGTAAAAATAGTTTTGCCAATAACAAAACATAATGTTTAATTTATTCCAGGTGTCCAATCCCATCCCCAAAAACTTTACCATTCATGTTGGTGATTTTAGTTCATTACAAAAATGCAAACCTATGTAATACACCTACTGCAGTGTAAAATCAATGTCTATCTCAACAAACAATGGGAGACTGCATTGATTATACGTATCTGGTATGATCTTGTTAAATCAGGATTCAAAGGACTACATTTTTTGAGTAAGCACATGTTGGCTCTATAACAGGCTCTATAACAGGACCTTATCTCATTGCCAACTGTGTCCCTCACATAAGCATATACCCATTAAAATTTTAAATACACTGTTAATTTTTTTACATCCTAGTGTGCATTTATACATTATAATGCTGCTAAATGAATTATGAATTGAATGAATATATATATTTCTTTTTTTTATAGGTGTTTCCTGAAGAGTTACCAATAGTGCTCCAGAATGTCGAACACTACCAGCATGTTTGATATATATTCTGCAGTTCAGAAATCACAGCCTGCACATTTTGGATTTCAGAGGTACAAGGGGAGTTTTGGGCCAAAAGAATATGTTATTGATACCCAAAAGCTCAGTTGTGGCCCCCAATGCTAGGGAAACCATGCGTAAGCATTTGTTTGCCACTTGCACAGAATAAATCGAATGCCCAGAAATGCATGTTTGCATGGATATCCAATCCACACTTTGCACACTGTTTACAAAAAGTTAAAGTAAAAGACATTTTTCATAAATTTGAATTATATAAAATGATTGTACTATCACAATCATTATTAACACCCACACTTCAACATATACACTGGCTCTTGATATAACTTACCAACTGACCAAGCTCCACTTGGGAAAGGACTATGGTAAATAATGTATAATTACTAATTGTAAAGTGCTGTGGAATAAAGTGCATAATAAATACATACACCCTCAACCTATGGCTTTCACACAAGGAACCTGGCAGGTGCTCTAAAAAGGATCAAATGTAGAATGGTAGAATACAGTGTATATTATACATTTGTTTCTTTATTTCAGGTTTGCACAATGCTAAATATAGAGGCAAGATGAGTTATTCAGCAGGTTGTAACTGTGACTAAGCTACTGAGAACTTTTGGAGTATGCAAACTGACCCCGAACTCTCCTTTAAAAATGAAATTGCACATCCAATGTTTGTTATTATTCACACACACATATGTAAACATCCAGTTAATCCAAAATGTAATCAAATGGACATGTCCTGGCAAAGTGTAAATAAAAAATAGGGATGCTAGTTTACAGGTAAAAACCCTATAACTAAGTTTTAAAGAAAGCTGCTTTTATGTAGCCATCAAAAATGGTCATGGAAGTGACAATGATTTTTCTAACACAATAACTTTTCAAAAAACACCTCCAGCTCCTGACCTTCCATTTTAATCAGCTGCTAGATCTTTGCAACACATTATTAACCATGGATAACCTGCCATGTAAGGATAATATTCCTGTTGTTTATGCCTAACTGAGAAAATATGTATGTTACATTTGATTTTATGTATGGCCCTTTGTACGAGCTATAATCAAGTGTACACTTGTTTTTTTAGTTTAAAGCTAACTATGTGGTATAATCAGATGTTGTTTGCTTCAGCCAGAACCTAGCTACAATACAGTAGTGTGAATGTGAGTGAGCGTACCAAAGAGTACACAGAAAAGGAGTGCCCATTCCAATGAAGTCATGCATGAAATGGTGGAATATGTTGGCCAACAACCCATTTAATGAGATTAGGGAGGGGGCATGGCACTGTGCAGGAGGGCCAGCGGTTCTACAAACATTGGGGCACTTGAGATGCCACAAGAGAATTGCTCCCTTACATCAGCTCTAAACGCACAGGCATACATTCTGAATAAAGATTATTATTAGATGCCTAAATACCATGAAAAAAGGTCCACAAATCAGCACATCTTGTTAGAAATGCCACATCTCTACTTCCATATTTGCAGTCCAATAATCCACTTTCTACCTCCTGCTATAAATACAAATTATTCTATTTTTTACCAGCAAACAAAATCTGTACCTAACGCTATTGTTACAGTTGTCTGACAAGCTTCTAAACTTGAAACAACAAAAAAAATTATGGTCAAATCACATTGATTCTTTCATTTTAGAATATATTTTTATCTTCATACTTGTTTGCTCCCCTCAATATTCTTTCCAAATGTTACCAGCGTGTGTATATATATATAT
>CM044432.1:113844962-113857452 GCA_024363595.1 Xenopus borealis | reverse complement strand
TATATATATATATATCATTAGAAATAATTTTCCAGAAATGGCAGACATTTCTTTTTAATTAGCTGGATAATCTCAACGACATACTTGTCAAGAGAAAAAAATGTGCATGTTCCTAATCATAGAAACTCCTTTAAAAAAGTTATGTATTACATTAAAGAAAGGAATGTGCATTTCCAAACATACACTTGTAGGAATTAGAAATTACTACAATACATGTAATAAACAAATATTAATAAAGTGTTTGGCAGACCTGAGGGGCAAAGCATCTATTTCTGTCTACGCATAACCTGATCAAAAGCAGAACCTATGTAAGTGGTAGAAAAGCTGATGTATTCAAGAATACTTCAGAAGCTGTGTGTGCAAGAAGGATGGATTAGAGCTAAAAACGATAGTTAAATAAATATATAATGTTGTGTTCAGTTTCCCAAAGATTATAAACATGAGGCCAACTAATAGGCTTTGTATAAATATGTATTTAGGTATCTTTTTAAGTATATTCTTTAGTTTTTGTATGTAACCAGGACTCCGTTAGATGATAAATTAACTTCAGCCATTGGTAGTCAGTGCTATGTCACATAAGTTATGTACCAAAACATTTCCCTTTCCCTCTGTTCTGCCAGAGTCACCAGCATAATTAGTAAGGTTAAGTTAATTATACAGAGGGATTACTGACAATTCAACACTGAAAAGTAACAAACATTAAAGCCATTTATCATTTGCACTGTTACCGTACATCAAATAAAAAAAACTAATCATACACATTATTACATTCTATTTTGGGGCTTACAGTATGTTTAACATATTTGCATACTGCCCATCTATCATTAACGATAAGGCAAATTCATGTATCTAGTAGAATGAATAACTGAGGAATGTAAGGTTGTCAATACATGGACTCTCTCTACCTTTCTACTCGCTTTGCTGTAAATATATACTGACAGGAAAATTCTTTACCAGCACATTATTTTTAATGGCCAGGGTGCAAAAGGTGAGCACTAATCATAATTCACATTCTTTTCTCTTCTCATTTCTAACTGACAGCTAGCAACCCTGTGTGCATGTAAACCTTTTCAAATGCCAAACCTCGTCCTTTATATTGCTACTTTTAATAAAAAAGATTAGATCGTTTTCTGGTCAATCTAACCCAAATGTATTTGGGTTAAGGAAGGAAAGCATAATTTGGGTTTACGATTCAAACTGTCAGTACACAACTTAAAACAGTACACAATTTAATATTGTAAAGAAAATACAGAGGCTAGAAGCAAACTATGTTAAAAATTAATATACAAGTATTCTAAGGCATACAGTATATGTAAAAAAACACAACTTACAGATCTTTATTATTATTATTATTAATAATAATAATAATAATAATATGCTTGTGTCCACATGAAAGAATGGAGCACAAATTGGAGTTGAGACTGAAACCAGGATGCACCTGGTCCATTTTCTCCTATATTGAGAGCATGTTACAATCATTTGCTTATGGTGAGGCAGGCTTTGGACGGATCTGGGACAGGCCACAGGCAGAACAACCAGGGAATACAGATTGCCAGCAAGTGTATTGTCGTGAATTTGTAAAACCTGCCTTAGATGGTATTTTGCCAGCTAGGCCAGTGAAATACAGGGCCGGATTTACATATCGGGCACCCCTTGGCCCGCTGTCGTTTCAGGAAGCGGAGCTCCACAAAGCCATCTTCAACTGCTTAGTTAAGCTGACTGGGAGATGGGCAATTTCTGTCCATTCCGGCGTATGCACAGTTGTCGCAAACCAGCAAAATGCTTCAACTGCACATGTGCCAATACGCCGGTCTCCCATTCGACTTGCTGAAGACTCGGAAGATGGCTGAGTGGAAGTCTGCTGCGTGAATCTGCACCAAAGGGTAAGTAGGAAGTATGGGGGATTTCCCCGGGGGGCAGTTACAGGGCTGAATTCTCCTTTAAGCAACTAAACCTTGGCTGGACTGATGGGGTGTCTAAGAGGACTGTGATGCTAGTAATACCAACTAATAAATCATAGAAGCATGTCAACATCAATTTTAAAACCCTCTTAATCCAATTAAAAAGTTATATAATTTCTTTGGCAGCCACAGTCAGAAAACACAGCCCTATTTTCAATCTCCTGAATTAGGGTTAGGCCAGCCTGGCGAGGCAATTTGGAGCGATTTAAAAAATCGCGCCGCTCCGTGTGTATAAGCGCAGGCATTTTTAAGCCTCGCCGGTGCGCAGCGGTGCCTAGCTATTCGGGGATATTCGGGGCGAGAAGTCACCAGG
The DNA here is from genome assembly GCA_024363595.1 of Xenopus borealis. Classification (NCBI taxonomy): domain Eukaryota; kingdom Metazoa; phylum Chordata; class Amphibia; order Anura; family Pipidae; genus Xenopus; species Xenopus borealis. The sequence goes on along the minus strand of CM044432.1, from coordinate 113,855,178 downwards.
CGACGGATCGCCCCTGAATCTCCCCGTCTGGACTAAGCCTTAGACTATCTCATGTCTCTGTGGAAGCAATCTGCTCCAAGGTACTGTAGTTTATCTAGAAAGGATTAATAATGCTGAGGGAACTTCCATCAATGATGTCTGGGTCCTCTGCAGCAATGTTATTTTCAAGGAACAACCAGAGTATATTATGGCTAGTTTTACTCCATCTACCAGTACTATAAACACAGTTATTCCTTTTGCTTTGTAATAGTTTGTTTTTGTGTATTGTGTGGCCTGATGACTTACAAAATTAAATACAAAACCATAGACTTTAGGTGGTTACTGTTTAATTAAGCAGCACTAAAATGTGACATCTATGGGGATGTCATACCTTGGTGGAAACTGGGCCGTCTGCCTAATGGCCAAAGTTACATTGTTTCTTGGTTTTACCAAGCAACAGCTTTGACAAAAATCAAATCATCTCCAACATCTCAAAATCTTCGACTTTAGTGTCACTCATCAAACTGAATTTCTGTTTTATCAAAATCCATAATTAGTTTACAGCTCCTTTCTTTAGACTGAATATGGAATAAGTACTGCTTGAAGTATAACGCAACCGTGCACAAAACCTAAGGCCTCTGTAAGTGGAAAGGTAATTATGTCCTTACGTTTCATCAATCAAAATAAATTCTTTAGACTTCTACTAAGGTATCACAGAAGTAAAACGTAATTAACCAGTACCACCTGTACCAGTGCTGGATATAACTGACCTAATAATACCAATAGCAGAAAAGGTGCTAATTATCCAATGCTACCAATGACAGAAAATGTGCTAATTAGCCTGTATCTGAAACTACAAGTTCAATTAGCCTAGTACTACCTCTCTCAGTGCAAAGGGTTAGCCTTAAGGTAAAATATATATTAATTAAGTGATGGCATAATAACTAATCTATCCTAATAATGTATAATTATACAGGGTACATGCACAGCTGCTAAAATGTTTATAGTATATAAATTATTTGTTTGTCATTTTGAACAAATCTTTAAGGTCTGTGAGCACTGTGAGGTATGTTATATATGAGGAGTACCAAATTTGGCATGATTTGCCTTACTTTTAGCCACAATGTAACATACTTCATGAGAATATCCCTGTAATTCAGCTCTATTTTTCCCTTTATCACGACCACATTCCTTTCTGAGACAACAATTACTCACTGTGAATTTTGTACCAATGCATTGTTAGTTAATGTATGCACACCCAGCTGTTTTAGAAGATCTGAAAAAGTGAGTATGCTTGTGTCACTGTTGAGTGTACATTTTTTTCTTAAAAGTGAGTAATCTTTTGGAGCTTTCACCGAACACTATGCATGGTCTCCAGGAATAAACGTAACAAGAAAAATTTATTTTAGTGTAATAAAGCCCAAGATCATTTTCCAGTCATGTCAAAATATAAGAAGAAAAATCACATAGAGTCATTTGCTTACAGATTATATCCTTGCTAATAACATATTGTAAAGGATGTCCTGCTGTTAAAAACGCAAAGGGTATATTTTACAAAAAAATAACCCAAAGTCACAGAATTAGTAGGATTGAAAACCTTTCTGGCTACAAAAAAATAATGACACTGGAAGTCATTTTAGTTGGGGGTTCAATATGTAGAGACTGTCCAAATAAAGGATTAATTCGAAGGATTAATAATGGATAGCAGGGCCGCCATCAGGGGGGGACTGGGGGGACAAGTGTCCCGGGCCCAGGGCTGAAGGGGGGCCCGGCAGTGCTGCATTTTCCGAAGAGCTGGGCCCCCCTTACCAGCGCCGAGCCGATTGCTTTAGTGCCGATGCGGAAGTGCCGAACAGATGCGAAGGAGCCGACACTTAAAGTCCTGAAGTCACGGAAATACCCGATGTCACGAGGAGCCAGCACTAAAGAAAATACCTGAAGTCAAGCAAGTATGCTGAAGTCCTGCAGCCATGAGTTCAATTCCACCAACACCAATGTGGGTTTTTTTTTTTTTTTTAATCCCCTGGCCTCAAATGTTTTCTTCTAATACTCTATAGGCCCCTGTCACCAATTTTTTATTTTATGGGGCTCCAATAATTTTTTTTTTTAACTTGTTAACAGGGGTCCTGCCACCAATGTTTAAATGTTTCGCAGTTTCGCGAATTTATTCGCCAGCGGCGAATCGCGGGAATTCGCAGCGAATTCGTCCCTGGCGAATAAATTCACCCATCACTACCCCATAGTATTTGTAACTGGATAGAGAACTGGCTAAAAGATAGACTACAAAGAGTGGTGGTAAATGGAACTTTTTCTAATTGGTCCAGTGTTGTTAGTGGGGTACTGTAGGGCTCTGTACTGGGTCCCTTGCTTTTCAAATTGTTTATTAATGACCTGGATGTGGGCATTGAAAGTACCGTTTCTATTTTTGCAGACAATACTAAATTGTGCAGAACTATAGGTTCCATGCAGGATGCTGCCACTTTGCAGAGTGATTTGTCTAAGTTGGGAAACTGGGCAGCAAACTGGATAATGAGGTTTAATGTTGATAAATGCAAGGTTATGCACTTTGGCAAAAATAATATAAATGCAAGTTATACACTAAATGGCAGTGTGTTGGGAGTTTCCTTAAGTGAGAAGGATCTTGGGGTTTTTATAGATAACAAGTTGTCTAATTCTGGGCAGTGTCATTTTGTAGCTACTAAAGCAAATAGGGTTCTATCCTGCATAAAAAAGGGAATAAACTCGAGGGATGAAAACATAATTATACCTCTTTATAGATCCCTAGTAAAGCCTCATCTGGAGTATGCAGTGCAGTTTTGGACTCCAGTCCTTAGGAGGGATGTAAATGAGCTGGAGAGAGTGCAGAGACGTGCAACTAAACTGGTTAGAGGGATGGAAGACTTAAATTATGAGGGTGGACTGTCCAGGTTGGAGTTGTTTTCTCTGGAAAAAAGGTGATTGCAAGGGGACATGATTACACTTTACAAATACATTAGAGGACATTATAGTCAAATATCAGGGGACCTTTTAACCCATAAAGAGGATCACTGCACCAGAGGCCACATCTTCAGACTAGAAGAAAAGGACTTTCATTTGAAGCAGCGTAGGTGGTTCTTCACAGTCAGGACGGTGAGGTTGTGGAATGCACTGCCGGGTGATGTTGTGATGGCTCATTCTGTTGATGCTTTCAAAAGGGGCTTGGATGATTTTTTGGACAGACATAATATCAAAGGCTATTTTGATGCTAAACTCTACAGTTAGTATAGCTATGGGCATATATGGTTTGTGTGAAAGAGTGGAGGTGTGTGTGTATATGCTTTGTTTTAATTTGGAGGGGCGGAACTTGATGGACTTTTTTCAACCCAATTTAACTATGTAACTATAGAAGTCAGTGGGAGGTGGTCTGATCTTATTGTTTTATTGCATAACCTTGTTGTCCATACTTGAGGATCTAATATGTTTAATTGAACCACTCAGCAAATATTTCTGTTTTTTTATTTGCTGGACAATCACTAATGATGAAAGCAGGTTGTATAACTAATGTTTTATATATTCAGGCATGGTCTGTTTAGGACTCCTGGAAATCTAATTTCATAATTAACTTAATTCACTTAATCACAGATTAAAGCTAAATGCTGTAATGTTATGAAAGAACATCTTGTAACACTAAGGCTCAGATTAACTAAGAGTTGAAGTGAAAATTCGAATTAAACAAATTCGAATTTCGAAGTACTTTTTGGGTACTTCGACTAGCAAATATGCCAAAATTTGATTACGATTGAAATACATTTGAATCAAATTTTAAAATTCGACCATTCAAAAATCATTTTAAAGAATTCGAATTCGACCCTTCGCCGCCTCAAACTTGCCGAATTGCTATTTTAGCCTATGGGGACCTCCTGGAACCTTTAAGGAGTGTTATTGGAAATATTTGAAAACCAACAATTTTTTAGGCAAAATCATTCGAATTGTTCAAATTGAACGATGCATTTGAAAGAATTAAATAAATAAATATTTTTTTATTTTATGTATGCATTGGGTAAAGTTACAAAGATTCATCCTGTACAAGTAATAGAAATGACGTTGCTGCAAGACCCTTCCAACATACTTTTTGCACCTATTTGACACCTGCTATATATAAGGTGTATTCTAATCAATACTGTCACATACACAGCTACCTCCCTACAGGAGCCCAAACGGGACAAAGAACCCCCCACCCCAGTTAGAAAGAGGACTGATCATGCAGCAGCTATCATAAAGAGGTAACATATACATATAACATATAAGCCCAGTGACATATGACAATATTGATTATTGTTGGGGGTTAATTACAAACCACATTATTCCATTTGAGAGATTTGTAGAACATCATTATACCAGAGAAAAACAAAGAATGAAGATTCAATCCAGGGATTTGGCTGAAGGTCAGTGATTAGAAGCAAAGATCAGCTTGACCAAATATTGAGGATTCAGTCAACCAAATGTATTGTTTTCTTGTGATTTCACTGCAGATGAAAACTTGAGGTGCTAAGAAAGATAACAATTTTATTTAAATTTCCTTCCTATATCTCCTAAATGAAAAATAATTGTATTCAGGGCTCAGATAATTTGAAAATACATGTTTAACTATGTTTCTCATATGTTGGTAATGCCAGACTAAACAGTCTTCTTTTTTTGGGCATAGAAAAAGAAATATAGTAGATATAGGATTCTCTAAGCTGCTGCTATATTAGATTTTTAGCAGCAAATAACCTGTTAACAAACAGGGCTCAGGAGTCCTCTGTGTATCTTCTCTCACCTGCTATCAGTCATCCTGGATGTGTTCTGATTCCAACTCCCTCTTTATCTTAATGCTCTCCTAAACCCTAATACTACAGGTAGTGACACATGGGCAGATTCGGGGAGATTTAGTCGCCCGGCGACTAATCGCCTGTTCTTCTGGGCGACAGTTTCCCCAAACTGCCTTTGTGTGTCTTCCCTTCCTGTTTAATGAAGAGTAGCCTGCGCTAAGCACACGCGGCACTTCGTTTTCCAAAGTCACCCAAAGTTTCCACGTGAGGCAACTTCGGAAAATGGAACGCTGTGTGCGGCGAAAATGGGGATCATTCCCTAAGATCGAATTTGAAAAATTCGATCGATCGCTAAAAATCGTTCCAATATTCAATTCGAATTCGCTAAAAAAATTTTAATTCGATATTCAAATTTTTTTAAATTTCTCACTATTCCCTGGTCGAATTTCAAATTTTTTTTTCATTCGAAATTCGACCCTTAGTAAATATGCCCCTTAAAGTGTAACCTTAGGGCAGGGGGGCCCAAAAGGTAGATCAGGATCTACCAGTAGACCTTTAGCTGGTATTCAGTAGAAGAATCACTTCTCTAAAATCACAGTCATATTTAATTTTTTGGTTCAGATATTTATTATGTTACGGAAACAAATGAAATAGATGTTTGTTAAAGGAAAAGTAAATGTTTTTCTTTTTCTTTCTGTAAATTTGCTCTAAACAGCCCCCCAGATTAATGTACCTTAGTCCCTGCTGCAAGTCTGCTCTGGTTTCTGTGTTATCAGCAGCTTGTTTCACCTTCTTCCTGGTGCAGAGTGAAGCCCAGCCCCTTAGTTTACTGAGCAGTCCATTTGCTGCTGTTCCACAATAGAGAGGAAGAGGGAGCCAGTGTTTCATTAGTAAGCTAGTTTCCCCAAGCAAAAGCTGCTACACACACTGCTCTCTGCTATGTCATAATATGCAAATGATCTCCTGGACTAGTCCAAGATATAAGGTCAGCTCAGAAAGCTAAGGGGCGGGGCTTCACTCTGCACCAGGAAGAAGGTGAAACAAGCTGCTGATAACACAGAAACCAGAGCAGACTTGCAGCAGGGACTAAGGTACATTAATTTGAGGGGCTGTTTAGAGCAAATTTAGAGATAGGAAAAAAAAACGTTTACTTGTTCTTTAAATATTAATTTTCTTATAAATCGTTTATATCAAAGGTATAAATCAATATTTAAGTAATATTCTCCATGGAGCATAATACTAACAAAGCTTTTAGAGATGTAAATCATATTGGGAAATCATGACTAAAAGCAGACCTCACATTACTAAAGTATGGGCACTCCTGCTGCCTTAGGCTTAGTGTTAGAAGAAATTATGTAGGAGGCCTGGCAGTGGATGAAGAAAGGAGCCTGTAAGGGATGACCACAGAGATAGTACTGAGCTGGAGTTGATTGGAAGTATGCATTTGTAACATTAACGTATAGATGTACTAGTAAGTAAGACCTGACACAATATGTGGGACAATGCAAGTTATTAAGAATATCGATACAAGCATTTCAAAATTCATAGCATTTTATGTACAACAGACAGACATTTTTGTGTCTGTTTTACTGCATCACTATTGGGAAAACCCATAATATTGGGGGAAAAGTAATAGTAACTTATTACAGTTTGTTGTCAAAGAAGCATATATTCGAAATAGCAGATCCATTGCTCTAACCAGTTTAAGGGGTGTCCAAATACAAATATGATTTTTTATTTGCATAATAAAAAGTTTTTATATCCAAGCAACCTTGGAATGTACACTGATTACATTTAATATAATTTTAATTGTAAATGCTATTGAGCCGAACCTCAACTCAATGTAGTGGTTGTCAGCTTCTCTGTCAGTGGCATAACTACACAGAGCCACCCCCCAACCCCCCCCCCCCCAAAAAAAGATTTCCAGAGGGCCTGGCACGCAGAGATCATGATTGGCATGGGGGGGGGGTTCTATACAGCAGACCCCTACAGTTCTGTATTGGTTTTTCAGGTAGGGTGATAGTACATGGTCACCTGATGCTCTTTTTGTTAATCGAAGAGCAGAATCTCTTGTATTATTTTATTGCTTGTATTATTTTATTAGCTTTTAGTTTAACAGCAGCTGTTTACTGGTTACTACTGCTACTATCTGGTTACTACTGTATATTAGCAACTTCACATTTGTCTGAGTAAGAGACTAAGATGAGTAAGAAAAGGCCTGGATAGAAAGATAAATAATGAAAAGTAACAATAATTGTAGCCTAAAGGTGACCATAGACAGGGAGATATTGCCAAACAAGCAGATCTCTCCCCAATATGCCCACATTGAGGTGGGTGATATCGGGCTGATCTGATCGCGAGGATCCGATCATAATGGAGGCTATATGGGCGGTCAGATCGCAGGTCCGCATACACACAGAGATGCGCCCGGCTCTACACATGGGCCAATAAGCTGCCAACTTGGTCTGTCGGCAACTTTTATTGGCCCGTGTATGGGGTCTTTACAGAGCAATACTGCTGCTGGGGTCAGAGTCCCCTATGTGAAAGTAGCAAAGAAACAGAAGAGGTTGGCAAATAACTAAAAAAAAGACCACATTGGACATCTAACATGCAAAAAGTTAACTTAAAGGTGAGCTAACCCTTTAATAACAATAATTATTAAAACAACTTGCTTTTATAAATAACTTACTTTATTATTAAACTGCATTATATTATTCTCTGCACTTCAGTTTGTATGTAACAGCCAATCACAGTAAATTTGCCATCTTGAAATGTCCATCAATATCCACATTTTTGCAGTGATTGCTAAAGCTTACATTAAAACAGAAGGAACACAACACCAAATTAGTGAGACAATTTTCACTTCATAATCATCAAAACATAGTCTTGTGTTGGAGACAGCAGCCCACAAGGTCTCTTGTGTTATCATTACATCCAGCATGGTCACTAAATCTATTATGGTTGCAAGAAGTTGGTTGCTATGCAACAGTAAACGGTATGCAGTGGTTTCAGGACAATAAGTGTTTATGAAAACCTATATAGTCCTTGTTTCTGGACAGGCAGCACCACTTGCTCTTTCCTTTTAAAGAGATCAATTTAACAGAAAAAAAAATCCTTTGAGCTCTAATAATAAATTCAATACAGAATTGTGGGATGAATATGTATGAGCATCTGCTAAAAGAAAGCAGCAATATAAGTATTTTAAACCATTTCAGCCAAGAAAATATTTGTATTTGAAATTAGTCTAAATTTATAAAGAAAGACGTTAAAGGTTCACTCGCTGTACGAAATGTAATTGTTTTAAGAATCATAGGCTTAATATACGTATATGCTTACCTTTGAATTAAACTATTTGTATTGCTTTTCCTATGGTCCTTCAATAAATTAACTTCATTTAACATTTTTAATAGTAAAATATGTAATTTTTTAATTATTCCTTAAACATTTATATTCATGTGGTTTATCCCTGCTTTTGAAGACTACAGTTCCCCAATACCTTGTATGTTGTGTTCCAGACCCAAGAAGGATATTAACAGAAGTATATAATGCATCGTTGGAATGCATTTTTGCCAAATATTTTAACTGTACCTCGACAGGGGTGATGTATTTGATATCATGTGGGCAAGACAGTAAGAAAAGCAGGCACTCAGTTTTTGGAACATGTCTCATCCCTTACAAGGGGAGATTCAAAGTCAGCAGTGGCACAACACATAAAAGTTGCACATCAGGGTAAAATGAATATCTGTTTTCAGATAATTGATGAACCCAAGTTTGATATACGTAAGGGTAATAATGATCGTAAATTGTTAATGAGGGAAGCTTATTGGATTTACCATTTGAAAACTATAGAAACATACGGGGGTATGAATAAGGAATGGGAGGTTTCTTGTTTCTTCTGATTTTCCCAGAGATATGTTTATATTGTTGATTTTATTTAGTTTTATTTATATATTTTTTTCAACACTCTGGTGATATTTGTGTGATTTCTTGGTTTGTTTAACGGAATAAGGTTTTTTTCTTTTTCTTTTTATTCTTATTTTTATTTTTAATTTACACTTTGGTTGGCTTGGTTTCATTTGGGTTTCTAGCAGGGTTCATTTTCATTTGTAGTTTGTCTAATTTACATAATTTATGGGAGGGTTTGCTTTAAGGTCTGATTTAAGGTGGTGGGGTTTGCGGGTTTAGTAGCTCCTGATGAAGTGGCGGGAAGCCACAAAACGCGTTGAGCAGCTAAGCCCTAATGTTATTATCTGCACGTTAATGATGGATGTTTTAAACTGGATTCAATAAATTTTAGATCTTTTAAACAAATGCTCCTTCGGTGCTCCATGTCACATATTTTTCTGCAAAAGTTCTCTGGCTGGATGGGATCGCGGCCTACACGTGTAGCACGCTGGAGTTCGGTGACGGTAAGTGCTCCCATGTACATACATTTGAGATATGGGAATGTTTGAAAATGAAGTATTTAAAGGGCCAGTAGAACAGGTTATGTGGACCCTGAGAAAGTTCTCTCCAGATTACAAGCAATTTGCAAGTAGAAGAGGTTGAGAGTGGAAAATTGCAAGGGTACTAACGCAAATGTAAAAATAACATTACATTGTTGCCATGAGCATGTATCTATCATAGCTTAGTTGTCATCAAGTGTAAATTAAGTCTCCTAGATGCAACTTGCCAGTATAGAAGTAAATGTTTTCTGTCATCTTAAGGTTATTATCCTTTGGTGCTCCGTGTCGCATATTTTTCTGCCATATCTCAAATGGAATGACATTAAGCATTACATTACACAAATGTCCATATAATAGAATTTTCAATTTTTTTCTATTGTCAAAACTCTCAAATTTGAATTGCGAATAGTAAAAACTTGATTCAAATTTTAATAAAAATTTCAAGATTTATCAAACCCTGGCCCTTCAAAAATTAAAATTTGACTATTTGTCACCTAAAAACTGCAGAGTTCATGTAGAAGTCAAAGAGAGTGGTCCAGGGACCAATTTGAACATATTACTAACTTTTCTGAGTTTACTCGAATTTAATTTTGGTCGGTAATTTTTGTTAGTTTTTAGATATTCATTTTTTTTAATTAAATAACCCCCCAATCAAACTTCGAGTATATTCGAATTTATTAGAGTTAAAAAAAAATTCACATGCATTCCAAATTCAACTTTTGATAAATGTGCCTCTAAGGGTTGAATATCGAAGTTAAAAAACGTAGAAATTCGACCATCAAAGTTTGATGTGGCGAAGGGTCGAATTTGAATTTTTTTTTAATTGATTTTTGAATGGTCGAATTTAAAAATTTGATTCAAATGTATTTCAATTGTAATCAAATTTTGGCCTCTTTGATAGTCGAAGTACCCAAAAAGTACTTCGAAATTCAAATTTGTTTCATTCGAATTTTCACTTCAACTCTTAGTTAATCTGAGCCTTAGTGTTACAAGATGTTCTTT
>CM044432.1:113804998-113835558 GCA_024363595.1 Xenopus borealis | reverse complement strand
ATATATATAGGCGCCAGTCCAGAAGCAGCAGACACTATGGAAAGTTGGCGGCACACCATTTCTGGTTAAACAATATTATAGGTTTATTGCACCAACGTTTCAGTTTCTCACAGGAACTTTCATCAGGGAAAATGAGCATAACATAGATACCAAACAAAGTAATAACTGATGTAACATGCATTAGTTAGCATTCACTGTATTGTGCCATTTTTGACTTGGGTGTAGTATTGTCACTTTCACTTATCGGATACCAAGCCAGGCTTTTTTAGTTAAAGCTCAGCTACTGCATATACACATCCATGAAAAGAATGAGGATGTGGGAAGTGAATTGCTCAGTGGCACCTGCCGATAAGACCGCCCCCCCCAAGGCTGGTACAGGATTCTGTTAACATGACCACAGGCCCGGGGTATCAGATAAGTGATTACATTCACTGGAAGTGAATTTAAAACCCTCATGATTAAACACTTAGTTCTCCTTTAAGCACGCACCCAACTAATCCAATGCATTTGATACATAGTGAAGTCCCTGAAAAGACTAATGTGAATTGTGGGTAAGAGAATTGTAAAAATCAAAGGACTGTAATGTGTAAATCACTAAGAATAAATTAGAGGGATTAAACTAAACTACATGTTTCGTTAGCACCTGGTTTAGGATAATGGGCATTGTAGTTCAACAATAATTATGTATGTGCTATTTATTCCCCCAGCTGACTTTTTAATTGGTGGAAAATGCAATGGAAAGCCAAGAGAGGATGTAAACAGAGTAAAACTGAACATCTGAAATTGCATTTGAAACCCTTTTTATTTTTTTTAAAGGCACTCCCAAAGCAGAGTTCTGGGGATCCAGCTGGCACTGGCAAAATGCTTCTTTTGGTATTAATTTTGAAAGTAAGGAGCTCAACAACAGTGTTTATCTCAAAGTGAACAGAAAGAAAGAAATGCATCTTTACTGTCCTTGTGTCCCAGTTATTTTTAGTTCAACCATTACTGCCTGAAAACAAACAAAATCATTCTGCTCACTTAAAAAGAAGACTTGTAAACCTATTCCTAGTATCCAAGAACACCCTTTTTAATACCGTGTTTAGTTGCAAACAAATGGTGGACAAATGCAAGCGTAGGTGTACATACATTTAAAGGTTATTTTGTTAAAATAAGATCGATTAAAAATTAAACTGGGGTATCATGAAGTCCATACTTTCTCAATTCATTTAGCAAAACTTTCCTGTCAGCAACAATTTCTTAATAGGCAGAATTTTTTTTTTATTAAAGAATCGACACATTTATCAAAGGAGATACATCTGTCAGTTCGAACAGTCGGGCATCATTCTGTTTAATGGGTTACCCAGTAACATTGCCTATCCAAAGTTCTACAATGAATTGAATATTTTTTCTGTTCAGGAATTAATTCCTCCTGTGTTGTGAAATTATCAATTTGGACACAATAAATCAAATCCTTAAATTTAAACAAAAAAGTCATGTAGCAGCTAAAATGTAAGAAATAAGATGCATCCCTCCCTTTATCCCTATACCACCTGATGCACAGTGAAAAGAACAACAGGTAGAGCACACTAACCTAGCTACTTTTTTATTTACTTCCTGTTATTTAGAGCTCTGCTTATGATCAGGGCATACTGTATATTCCTATTACAATCCAAAAAGATAAGCTGTTTTGTATTGCCTTCAACATACGTTCAATATCTTTTTGTTCACGACTAACACTGAGAATATAAATCTGCTAAGAAAAATAAATATACTGGAAATGAGTGTACTCAGTGTGCTTGGAAGCTTAATAATAGTCCCTGGGGAGATGCAGAAATCTGTTGGTTCTATTTGGACTCATCCATTGAAGAGTTCTCTAAAAATTGAATAAAGTATATAAAATGAATTGATGTGGCTTTTCACAATATCAAAAAGGATACTTTCTAGTTAGAATACTAGATACTATTAATTTGGGTAGGTGGCTAGACAGATTGAATTAGAACAGATAGTTATCTAATAAATGGCTAGAACTTAAACGGCTAGGACATCAAAAGTACTTTTTTTCAAAAGAAAAAGTCAGTCTAAGTTTAAAAAATAATCTACTAGCCACTAAAATTCAACAGCTTGGATGGATTCCTACAAGCAATTAAATAAACTGGGTTTGCTATAAAACCAGGTGGTGAATATGGAAAGTTTTTTTCCCGACTTCAGCTATATACTTACATCACTACATGTTGTTATGCTATTTGACTTATAAAATATAAAATATTTACTCTTATAAATCTTCCTTTTGTTGAGCAGAGTTATTAAAACAGGGTAAACAAACCTGGTAAACAGGGTAAATAAACAAACCAACAAAAAAGATTATTATCATCACACAGTGCTAACAAGTTAAGTAAACATTTTTAGACCTGCCCCCCAGGCTAACTGCCCCCCTCCCCCCGGCAAATGCCCCATACTCTATTCTTACCCCTCGTCGCCCCATACTCTATTCTTACCCCTCATCACCCCATACTCTAATCTTACCCCTCAGTAAGCTGACAAGCGCCAAAACGGACAGAGTTTGACGATCTCCCAGTCAGCTTACCAAGGACACAGAAGATAGATAACGTCAAGTCCTCCAGAATCTCCAACGAGCGGTAAGAATAGAGTATGGGTTTTCCCAGGGGGCAGTTAGCCTGGGGGGGGGGGGCATGGTTTTTTTTTCTCCTTTAACTGAAAAGAGGTAAATGTTGCAAAACGAAGTTATAAATCTAGCTGAACTCTGTTTTATCACATGTAGCATATTGGATGGCAATATCATGATAAGCATACAATGAAATAAAAAAAATATACATATTATAGATATAAAAACCTATTTATTAAAGGTCGAATTGCAATGGTTTTAGATGTTTCTGAAACCAGGAATAAACTAACTTGCACAAATATAACTAAATTGGGAAAACATCCCAAAATCTCAACTTTTTGTCTTAGCACGATAACTACAACTTTTTCCTAATGTCGCACAAAAGCCAGCATCAAAAACACCAGAAAACCTCAAAAACCACAAAGCAAAGACAAAAAGCCTGACCCGAAAAAGTTGCAGTTTAGTAATCGGCCGCATAGTGTGTTTAATAAAGAAATGTTGCTACTATTTATCAGGAAAATCAATGTGTGTACTTCATACCATGCAGAAATTAAAATAAGTTTATGCAAAGCCTCTCATCACAATATATATCTGCAATCTGCATATTTGATAATCAAATCTCACTTGAGAGTGCAGACCAATTGTACCAAAAGCCAGTAGATATCAAAAGCCTTCAAACTTCATAATATTCCTAGTGAGGGGCTAGGACTGTGACGTTGTATCTAATTACCATCCTATGTCATTAAGTCTTATAGCAAAACAAAACCAATATTAAAGGAAAACTATACCCCCAAAATGAATACTTGAACAACAATATATCATATTAAGTGGCATATTTAAGAATCTTACCAAACTGGTATATATATTTAAGTAAATATTGCCTTTTTACATCTCTTGCACTGAACTACCATTCTGTGTGCTGCCTCAGAGATCACCTGACCAGAAATATTTAAACTCTAACAGGAAGAAGTGTTGAACCAAAAGACAGAACTCTGTCTGTTAATTGGCTCATGTAACCTAACTTTATAGTTTGTTTGGTACTTTGTGTGCACCGTTGAATCATAAGATCCCAGGAGGCTGTCCTTATTTTTTAAAATGTCAATTTTCTATGTAGGATTACCCAATGGCGCATGTTAATAAAAAAGTATATTATTATGAAAATGGTTTATTTACATGAAGCAGGGTTTTACATATGAGTTTTATGCAATATCTTTTTATAGAGACCTACATTGTTCGGGGGTATAGTTTTCCTTTAATAGGTTAAAATAAGACAGTTCCCTTGACTTGCAGCATGTCAACAAAGTATGGTATCTGTGAAATCTTTATTACTTTATAGGCTCAATCCAAATGTAAATTGAAAAAAAAATAATTTAACCCAGAATGGGAGATATGCCAGGCATACGGAATTGCTATGGTTCTTAAAAAAAAAAAAAACACAACACAGGCAAACTAAGTCAAGAGACTAAAGCCATTTCACAAGAATAATACAGGTCAAAATGGGGGAATACATAGGGGCAGATTTACTAAATTCACATGAAATTCACATGAAGAATCGAAGTTCGATCAAATTTGAATCTTCAAATCTGCAAATTAGACAAATTCGACCATCGAATTCGAATGATTCGAATAAAATTTTATTCAAATATTCGACGGTTGAATACTTCCCCTTAAAATTTTTATTCGACCACCTACTTCACCAGATTAAAGCTACCGAAATGGGATCCTTCCCTGAGATCGAATATAAAAAAATCGATCGATTAAAATCGTTCAAATATTCGATTCTTTTCTATATGCGATCGTTCTAATTGCGGTAAAATCCTTCAAATTCGATAGTTGAATTCGAAGGATTTTACTTCCCCGCTATTCCATTGGTGAATTTAAAAAAATTTTATATTCGAAATTCAAACAATAGTAAATCTGCCCCATAAACTTCGAGAGACACATCTATGAAAGGTTGAGTTTCAAATTCATGTGCGTTTTTAAAAACTCCCATAAATTCAAAATTCAACCAATTGGAATTTATTAGAAAAATCTAAATTTTTAAACTTGGATTAATGGAATCAACCTGAAAACGAATTTGATTTGAATTTTAAAAATTGGATTCAAGTTTTTTCCCCGAAAAATGTCAATGTCAGGAAGGCTTCAAACAACTTTAAATTGATCCATAGACCACTCTCATTCACAGTCGAGAGGATAAATTTAGAAAATTAAATTAGAATTTTTAAAAAACTCGAATTGAATTTAAATAACTACCTAGTTGAGTTAGACAGTTTTGACTATAAAAAAAAATTCTAATTTTCAATTCGACCCTTGTCCAGTTCACGGGCGCCATCTTCCTGAATGCCTGCCCATGTGCCCAAGTCAAGAAAATTTCAGAAATTTTTAAACTTAAGCATTTAGGAGATACTAGGATTTTCAATTCAGCAACAGCTGAACAACAGAACGATAGGATAACAAGCCTTGTCAAACTGTAGCTAAAAGTAGATTATTGAATACATGAGTGATGCCACAAATGAACTGGCTGTTAGAGATGCATTTGTATATATAATATTTAGAATTACTGTCAAATAAATTCATAACATGTCCACTTAGCTGAAAGCGTAAATCAAGGGGCAGCACAGGATGACAACAATGTAAAGCAGGTGAGTGGTTTTCATTTCAGAACAAACATTAGATACTGATGCACTCGCGAGTCAATTTGGAGCGATTTCAAAAAGCGCGCCGCTTCGTGTGAATAGGCGCCGGCGTTTTCAAGCAACGCCGGTGCGCCCCAGGACTTGGCTATTCGGGGAGGTTTGGGGGCTACAAGTCGCGGCGAGAAGTCGCCAGGCGACAAAATGCCCCCGAATCTCCCCGTCTGGCCTTAGCCTTAAGGTGTTGTTAGCCAGCAAAGGTGTTTCACTCTTCTGCAAAGAATATTATTAAACTCTTCCAATGCATTCTTTGTCAGACTGGTATGAGTTAATAGCAACACAATCTTTTGCAAGTGTGTTTAAAAAGGGCTAATTAGTTTAATCAACTTCCTGAGCGACATCAACAACTGAGCTTTTAGGAAAACAGACTAAATCCACCTGATTATTTCCTTGCTGCAAGGAATTATATTCTGAGTATACTCATACCCTTTTCACAACCATATAATCTCTGTAAATAATGGGTGAAAAAATAATATGTGCATCATTATGTTACCAGTATCATCAACTTGACCTTCAGAGAACTGATGAAAAAGCAGTGTTTGGTTAGATGCATGTAGGTATAACAATTATCATGTGTTAGAGAAGAGTGAGGGTAGTAACAACTATAGAATTCTTGTCATTAGAAGAACAATATGCTTCATATATGCACACATTCCCCCATAAATCATTGCCAGCAGTGTGTACAAGCCAGTGCAGAACCTGTTGATAGCCAAGAATTATAACAGTGCTTTATTAGCAGGCTCATGCAGCCATTATACAACAGTAACCTCCAACTCGATCACTCTCAAGCTGTACAGAAAGTACTGGGTATATGCATAGTACAAGTAATGTGCACAGTGACACCCACAGTCCATTTGTATAAACACCACATTCCCCCTATAGTAGGAAAGCATTTGGACAAATATAATAAACAGTAACAATTAAACAGTATGTATCTTAAAGGAAAACTATACCCCCCGATCAATGTAGGTCGCTGTAAAAAGATATTGCATAAAACAACTCATATGTAAAAACTTGCTTCATGTAAATAAACCATTTTCATAATCACATGAGCCAATTAACAGGCAGTTCTGTCTTTTGCTTCAACACTTCTTCCTGTTACAGTTAGAGTTGAAATATTTCTGGTCAGGTGATCTCACGAAATGGTGGTTCAAGGCAAGAGATGTAAAAGGGCAATATTTACTTAAATATATATTCCAGTTTGGTAAGATTCTTTAATATGTCTAGGCCCATGGTTGTCATCAGGAGTAGGAAAATGTCCTTCATCAAATGGAGCTTCTCCAAAGTCATATCTAGCAGGAGCAAGACGACTTGCATTCCATATGCAACAGTTCATATATGTATGGTCCTTGCTGTTGTCTCACTTTAAGTGGTGTAGTAAATTTAGATTGTCCTTGTTTCAGTAGTCCTGGTTTCTTAATTCTGACTAAAGATCCAGGCTGAAAGTGTACTTCTCTTGCACCACATTTTCTGTCAGTATAAGCATTTGGCAATGTCAGCAGTAGAGGATTTTGTAGGAACAGTATTTGGTGGAAGTTTGATGTCTGTCACATGTAACTTAGTGCGCATCTGTCTGCCATTCATAATAATTCAGCTGGATAGGATTGGGTTTTTGCATGGCACATTGTTCTATAGTTATGTACAGTAGGAACTCTGTTGTAAATATTTTCCAATATTTCCCAGCAAGATTTGCTGTCTGTAGTGCTTCTTTCTGACTTCTGTTGAATCGCTCGATTTCTCCATTTGGGTTGGGTAAGGGCTGGTTAGGGTCATAGAAGGTTGAAAATATCAACACATACATCACTAGCTACCAACCTTTAACAGCACTGTATTCATAAGGGGCAAGCAATGGGAGGAAAGTAGGTGACCTCTCTCCCACCACTTGCCCATCCCCCAACTTGACCTAGGCTTTCTCCATAATTTTGTCAGAATTTGCCATCAACACCTATTGTTAGGTGGGGTTAGCAGGTAACCGTCCCCAAACTTGACCGTCATTCAGATGTGTAGATTAGGCACAGTCCATCTGATGCTCACTCGCAACCACAAGTAAATCCACAGTGTAGATTTGCGGCTGGCCTGCACATCACAACTTGACAGGGGTCACCTAGATTGAAGTTTCTAGTTGGTAAGGTAAGTAAGCCCTAACAAGCAAATGTGTGCAGCTGTTACGTATTTCAAATCTAAGAGCTGTTGTACAAATACTAAAAGTTACTCTTAAAAGAGAATTAAACAATAAAAACAAATATGGCTAAAACACTCCATATTTTATATACTGAACCTACTGTACCAGCCTAAAGTTTCAGTTTCTCAATAGCAGCAATGATCCAGGGCTTCAATTTTTTAACACGGGGTCACCATCTTGGAAAGTTTAGTTGTCTCAAGTTTACAAGCAGAAAATGAGGTTGGCCTGTAATAGGTGATGCTACAAGGCTGATTATTTCTGATGCTAGTTGCACTGGTTTCTGTGCTGCCATGTAGTAATTATCTGTAGTAATTACTAATAAGCCTTATATTGTTATATTGTCTTTCATTCCGTATATACTGTATATTGTGAGTGGATCCCTAAGCGATCCCTAAGTAAGTGACAGCAACAGAGGGCATGTGCATCAGCAGAAAAGAAGATCGGGAAGGCCAATTTAAATGTTGCTTTGAATTAGCCATTCTAGAACATACTAGAAGTTAACTTAAAGGTGATTCACCCCTTTAAGGTAAACTACCTCTTTTATATCCTACATTTGCAAATAAAAGAAAGCAATAAAGCAATATACAATACAATGAAGCAAAACAGTCCCTGTCTCTAAAAAGAGAAATTCAGATAAAGGATATCTAGGAAAAGGCTGAACAAAGTAACAAGTTTCAGTTGGTTAGAATATGATAAAGATAGTAAAAGAGTTAATTTCTCAAGTAAAAACTTGAGAAATAAATGTATAATCTGTTTTTTTACTTTTTTTTAATTGATGGCATATGACCTTTGCAATGATCATCTCTGCATCTGGACATAGTGCCCAAAGCAGATTATTCTTAGATACAGGCCTTACTACTGCTGTCTCCTTAGAATACACATT
The DNA here is from genome assembly GCA_024363595.1 of Xenopus borealis. NCBI lineage: Eukaryota > Metazoa > Chordata > Amphibia > Anura > Pipidae > Xenopus > Xenopus borealis. The sequence continues at coordinate 113,827,195 of CM044432.1, read as the reverse complement.
TCCAAAAAAGCATATGTCATGTCTGGTAAATTAAGCCACTTGCTTCCTGTTTGACCATGCCAACTGTATTCTTGCCAACAGAAGCAAGTGAGGATAGTCTAAATAAAAACTTAATGTCACATATGTAGTAAGGCAATAAAAACAGCTGATGCCTTCTCTTAAAGGACATCTATCACATCACAATTGGTTCCCCCACAGGAGGCGACTGATAGTTCACACGTTCAGAGTACTGATGCTACATCACATGCATGTACATAATGAATGAACAGAGGTGCTTGCTTATTATGTGAATATGTGCCCCAACACGATCATCCACACTGGTCAGAGGGGATTTATTTAAAGGGGAACTAAAGTCTAAAATAGAATAATGCTAGAAATTATGTATTTTGTATACTAAACATAAAGATGACTACATCAGAAGCCTAATTAAACAAATGATTTATGTTTTCAAAGTTGACCACAGGGGAGTCACTTTCTTGTAACTTTGTTATACAAAAACCACACACATGCTCAGTGTAGTCTGTAGCTGGGGGGTTAAGCTTAGGGATCTTAATAAAATATCAATACCTCACAAGTTCATTAATAAACAGAAAATATAGAGTGCACTGGATCTGCAGATATGAATCTCTACACAGTCGTGGGCTGCTTTACTGGGAGACAAAGCTACTCAAGGTCAGGGAAGTAAGGTGGGGGGCTCCGCCCTGCCGTTTGAAAGTACAATCGTTTCCCTGCAGAGCAGTTAGGAACCGTCTGAAGTTTCCTATCTGCAGCTGTCAGAGCAAGTAAATGATGGGGGGAATTATACTGCATACAGTCAGGTTTCTTATAAAAATGGTACAATTTTTTTAATTAAAGTACATTGGAGATAGATTTGTTTTTTCATTAAAGAAAGCAAAATTATTTTATCTTTACATCCCATTTATATCCCCTTTATGTATATTTTGAAACACATTACATTATATAACTGTACTCTGGCTATCTTTGAACTGTCTGCCTTGCCAATACCTTAACCTCCTTGAATTTCCATCGCCAATATCTTCACTCATGAAAGTATTCTCCAACACCATGAGGCTTATTAATCAAAATTCCAATTAGTGAATTAAAAAATTCACCTTTTTTTTAGATTTTTACATTCAAGTTTTTTGTTTTTCTAAAATTAGAGTTTTAAAACTCTAATTCCAGTTGGTGAGTTTCATTGCAAAGAACAATTTTGAATGCTGATCAGCACCATTTACCACTAATAAAAACTATGGTGGTTGTTTGACACAAATTCTACCAGGTAGCTGCATTTACAAAGAAAAAGACCTATATGCAGTGTGTTCCCCCACCAAAAAAATGCATTAAAATATTTAGGGCTCTTACACACGAGCGTTTTTACCTGTGCTCCCCTGCGTTCCGTTTTTCTGCGTTCAGCCGCAGGGGAGCGCAGGTATAGACGCACTCAATTATTTTCAATGGGGCTGTACTCACACGCACGTATGTAGGCGCCAAACGCAGGTTCAGACGCAACATGCTGCATTTTACCTGCGTTTGGCGCCTACATGCGTGCGTGTGAGTACAGCCCCATTGAAAATAATTGAGTGCGTCTATACCGGAGCTCCCCTGCAGCTGAATGCAGAAAAACGGAACGCAGGGGAGTGCAGGTAAAAACGCTTGTGTTTAAAGCTGGCCATAGACGCAACGATCCGATCGTACGAATCCTCGATTCGTACGATTTTCGGACCTTGTGTGGAGTGTTCCGACATTTGTCGTGCCATGCCGATCGGTCGTTTGTTCGATCGGCCAGGTTAGAAAATTTTTGTCGGCTGGCGATAATATCTTTGCGTCTATTGCAGATCGTACGATTTTCAGTGGGAGACCGTCACTAGGTTTTTAATCGTACAACTTTCGTACGATCCTTGTCAGGGGCAGAACGTCAGCTGTCTGTGCTTTTTACTACTTTAGTTGATCTGAAGGTTAGTGACAGGTCGGGAGATGCAAAGATCCGATCGTTGGAATCATGTTACGATCGGATCTTTGCGTCTATGGCCAGCTTAAGAGCCCTTAGACAGGTAGGGATTAGTGATGTGCAGATCACAATGTTTCCATTGCTTTGTTCTGTTGCTACACCCACTGGAATAGCCTTCCTTCACTTACATAATTGAGGGAATGAGGGGTATTTTCTGTAAGTGATCTTTTGAACAGAAGCAACATTTTTTCCCTACTTTCCCTTTTACAGCAAAGGATATTGGGGGGGGGGGAATTAAAAGTATTAAAGACCACAAGACCTTTAAAAAAAGAATGCTTCCCCTTTATAATAAGCACTAGCCAAACAGGACACTGCCAGATATACAAATTACATAGAACACGATAATAAACTCCTTTTGGAAAGAGTGCTGTATAAACTGTATGCACAGAGGAAATAATCAGAAGTAAATGTGTTGTTTACTCTGCAGAGAGAAAGTGCTACACCTGCTGCTAATAGTTAATCATTAATTTATGCTGAAATCTCGGTTGTTTGTAAAGCTCGCTCAGCATGGAAAATGGATGATGCTCAAACTGACAAAAACAATATCATGTTGATTATGGAACCATAATAAAATTGCAATTAATTGGCAGGTAGCAAACAGTTTTTAATTTTTTATATTGTTTTGTTAAAATCTCAAATACACCTGTTAATAAAACTGAAGAGCTTTACTTTTGAAGACTTATTTGCATAATATTTAAAATGATCTTTTCCTGTGCCCAATTCCTTACCAGAAAAAGGGGTCAATATTTCACCATGTAGTTGTTCTTGAACTACAATACCCAGAATCCTTGATGCAGAGGTTCTCCCGGCAATACCATATTATTTCTAATTATTATACCGTGTATATTAAATCATGCTTTGACCTTGGGTGTGAAGGTGGGTGACCAACAATGTCCGAATTGTAATTAAATCACCCACAGTACTTTCAGACACTTGAAAATTTTGTACCAAGGGAACAATGGCAGATAATTTGGCAGATGAGCACAGCTGCCGAATTTAAAGGACTAATTTAAAGGACTAAGGCACAGGTGCAGGCACCTAAATGACAGCAGTCAAATGGTTAATTTAATACACTGGCTCCTATAATGAATTGCCATTCAGGATATGGATTATGTGCTTTGTATTTTAAAGGGCCACCCTGTAAAGTCAGCTAGACAATCTGTAACACCTTTTAACAAGATCAACAAAGGTGTGACAATACAAATGAACTTCCATAACAACAAATGAATTGAAAAATGTATCACAATAAACAATTATTAGATTATTACAAATACTGTATGATCTGTTTACCTGCTACAATTAGATGGTCGAATAACTAGTTGTATTGTTACTTTCAAGTTGTGTTCCACCTGTTTTTGGCGGTTGCCTGTGGCTCAGTTTGACCTGAGTTCCCCAACAGTGGAATACTTATGAAGTGGTGCACCCAAGTTTCCACTGCAATCACTAATAAGCACAATTTTATAGGTTTTTGTAATGCTACAATTTCTTCCCGGCAAAGAAAAACTTAAAAGTAAAATGTTCTTTACATTAGATAATGAACAACAAATTCACAATCATCTACCTTTTTATTACTGCACTCTACTCCAAAAATGTACACCAACTTCAATTCAGCACAAGTTGCCCAGACATGGAGAAATTTGGTACTAACAACGTATTGTGTTCTGGAATGATAATTTAACTCCAAAGTGAACATAACTGCTCTGGTTACAAAGCAGAGTAATGTTTTTTTTTAAATGTGGTGTTCTTTTCACTCCAGTTATACTTCTTATATTTCAATTCCAGTATACTCCACTTTTGTTTACTGCCTCCTGTGTCTGATAATTAGGAAGAGTGGTGTTTTTACAGGGCTAGAGAGTTTAAACAAGGGTGCACTATTTACATGAAAACAGATGATAATTCCAACCAATCAAATAATTCTTATACTCTGAATAAAATAATATGCCCTTCTTTAATTAAATACACTTTAATACATAAAAAACAAATAAATAAATAAATGTATTAATTATTTATCTTGCCATGAAGCTTTCAGGACATAATAATGACCACAGTGCAAATCTCTCTGTAAAGAAATCACCTTCACATATAAAGTGAATGTATTTCCTGATGTTTTCCCAAAGAAGATCTTCAATGCATGTTAATGGGAATTTTACTACCCTGCTTTTCTAGAACTAGTCATTACAAGAACAAGTGTGTGTCTACACATACAAACATATATATTTAGATGCAACAATATGGGAGTATATTTGATTTATTTCTTTTTGGAATCTTAATTACACAGACATACAACCATTAAGGCTCACAAGTTTTTTTTTGTGCTGAAAGACAGACAATAACACTAGAGATGGAATCTTAATGTGAATGGAAGGGTGAAGATACGAACATGCTAGGTTTTTTTGTGAATGTGGTCCCTGAGAAAATAATTAGCTGTGCGTAGAGACTTGGATAATGATAATAGAAGAGTAAGCCACCTGCTTTGCACAACCCCTTTGTGAGTCTCTACAAGTCCCAGCACAATGCATTAGAAATGAAACTGACACCTGTTCAACGCAGCCATCTGTCCCTAACAAGAATGATTTTGTAAAAACCTTGCCTTCCCACTCGATTGGATGGCTCCCACCAACGGCTCCAGTGTACCTGGGAACACAGCACAAAGCTGCTGTTACAGAGTGCAAGAACATAATGTATATACTATAGCTACCCGGCTACACAAATCTCACTGTTGTTATGTATCATATGTAGTGTTGCCCACAGGGCCGGATTAATATAGTGGGCACCCCAAGGCCTGCTGACGTTCGGCGCCCCCCTTTCCCCTCCATTTTATTCGGGAAATGGGAGAGCTGGGGATTGAGCGTGGGAAATTTAAAAAAAAACTATTTTATATATTGCACATGCCCAGTGTTTTTTAACCAATGTGGGTGTGGTTGGGCAGCATGCCCCTACCCCTAAAATCCTGCCGCCCTAGGCCCGGGCCTTGGTGTCCTTTCCATAAATCCAGGCCTGGTTGCCCAACTTAAATTTTAACAATATTTGATATAATAGTATAACAATACTATGTGTTCAACAGGTTGGACCAAAATATTGCCCCAAAACACTGCCTTGTGGTGTGATATGGGGGAATGTTTTCATGTGAAATTTTCAATAAATATGCTATTCAAATTGTTATTGGTGATTTTGGACAAATAAATGTTTGAAGGGCAATACAGTGCATGTCTTAATTTCAAGCATATGTAATGTGGTAGTGAACACATGCACAGATGCGTAGATAGCATATACGAATCTGGCTAACTGGATAGAGAACTGGCTAAAAGATAGATTACAAAGAGTGGTGGTAAATGGAACATTTTCTAATTGGACCAGTGTTATTAGTGGGGTACCACAGGGCTCTGTAATGGGTCGCTTGCTTTTCTACTTGTTTATTAATTAACTGGATGTGGGCATTGAAAGAACGGTTTCTATTTTTGCAGATGATACTAAATTGTGCAGAACTATAGGTTCCATGCAGGATGCTGCCACTTTGCAGAGTGATATGTATAAGTTGGGAAACTGGGCAGCAATCTGGAAAATGAGGTTCAATGTTGATAAATGCAAGATTATGTACTTTAGCAAAAATAATATAAATGCAAGTTATACACTAAACGGCAGTGTGTGTGTTGGTTTTTAATTTGGAGGGGTTGAACTTGATGGACTTTTTTCAACCCAATTTAACTATGTATCTATGTCATTCTGAGGATAGACATGTAGTATATACCCTTCCCATCAATCTTTGTTGACTAGGTCCCCACTGCCTAACTATAAAGGTGGTCATACATTGGCAGATATAGCTGCCAATATCGGTAGTTTATACCAATTTGACAGCTTATCTGTCCGTGTATGGGGGCTTCCGATGGGTCTTCAGATCCATATCTGACCACGATATCGATCGGGAAGGTTTGATTTTTCCCTGACCGACCTGTCAGAGCCCATTGCCCTTCTTGTAATCCGATCGTTTGGTTATAGGGCTGAACGTTCAGGTTACACACATATTGCTCTGTCGTTAGTGGCATATCAGGGAAAGATCCGCACATTTGGAGATGTCGCCAAACGAGTGGATCTTATAGTCTATGGCCAACTTAAGGCAGCAGCTTAGACATAATCAGGGAGTAAATTTATTACAATACAATCTGCAATGAAACATAGAAAGGCGCCTCAATAGACGGCTCTAATACTACCTGAAAACTGCCCAGCCAGTTTGTGTACACCAGTAATGTTTTCACTTTTTTGTTATAGACTGGGTCATTGAAAATATATGTCTTCTGGTTAGGGATGCACCGAATCCACTATTTTGGATTCAGCTGAACCCCCGAATCCTTCTCGAAAGATTCGGCCAAATACCAAACTGAATCCATCCAACCCCTAATTTGCATATCCAAATATGGGTGGGAAGGGGAAAAAGTTTTATTCCTTGTTTTGTGCCAAAAAGTCACATGATTTCCCTCCCTGGCCCTAATTTGCATATGCATTTGCATAAGCAAATTAGGATTTTATTCCTTGTTTTGTGCCAAAAAGTAATGGATGTGAACCCAGCTGTACACTTGACACTGTGCCTTAACAGTCCCAAGAAACCTAAAAAGGGACATGGCTACATATGTGCTCTTATGATGATGATTGGCTCCTATCTAAATGTTTCAATCTGAAAGAAATAGAAAATAGTGCACTGTGTTTTATTTCCCTCATTCTCCTTAGCCAGACAATAAAACGGATTAAAAGAGAGAGAGAAAAAGTAGACTAGTATAAAACATGATGTCAAATGAGTATCAAGCATGGATTACTGCTGTTGTCCGAAGAGAATGAAATAAAAGAGCATTATCTATTTTCTGTGGCCTTGGTAGCCTTGAATTATTATATCCATCCTTTACGACTTTTACGCATGAGCATTTACTTGCATTCCCTTTTGGTGTCTTTTTTTATGCATTCCACCACATTGGAACATATAAGATAACAAATCCCACTCTTCTCTAGTGTCCCCGTAGTAAAAGGAGTCAAGGTTCCATTGGTGCTACCGATAGGATAAAGTGCTTGTTTAAAGGAACAGTAACATCAAAAAATTTAATTGTTTTAAAGTAATAAAAATATAATGCAGTGTTGCCCTGCCCTGGTAAAACTGCAGTGTTTGCTTCAGAAGCACTACTATTGTTTATATAAATAAGCTGTTGTGTAGCCATGGGGGAAGCCATTCAAAGGAGAAAAGGCTCAAGTTACACAGCAGATAGCAGATAAGCTCTTGTAGAACATAATGTTATCTGTTATCCATTACTTATCCTGTGCCATATAGCCATTTTTCAATGTCCACCATTGCTACTTAGCAGCTTGTTTATATGAACTATAGTAGTGTTTCTGAAGCAAACATCAGTTTTAACAGCACAGGGCAACACTACATGATATTGTCTTTACTTTAAAAGATTAAAATTTTTTGGTGTTACTGTTCCTTTAACTTAATCATATCCATAAAACACAAGTCACCACAAATGCATCACACAAGTAAAGACGTGTCCTTAAGGGAACAATTATCCAAATATCCATTATTTTTATCTAAGGGTACCGTTTTTAAGGTAGATGCACAATTGCACTCTCTGCACTAGAAGAGATGAATTTCCTGTTTAATGATCCGAAATTCATCTCTTAAAGTTACCAGGAGAGGCTTTTTGCCTCTCGCAGCATGGCAACAGCACCCCTGTTTCTTGGTATACATAACTTTTCTATTAGGATAGCGGTCATAACATTATGGGGCTGATTTAGCAACATTCACATTTGAATCTTTACTGCAATTCAATTTTTTTTTGGCACTAAAGCTCACTAATTCAATTGAGGGTTTATAAAACTTAAATATTTCATAGGAATATTTACACCAAAAAAAGAAAGTGTTTTAAAGGAATAACAATATAATTTGTGTGTTGCCCTGCACTGGTAAAATTGGTGTGTTTGCTTCAGAAACTCTACTATAATTTATATGAACAAGCTGTTGTGTAGCTATGGGGCAGCCATTCAAGCAATGGGTGCATAGTAAATAACAGGTAAGCTCTGAAGAATTCCATTGTATACTACAGAACTTATCTGTTATCTGTGTGTATCCTGTGCCTTTTCTCCTTTTTCACCTTTGAATATCTGCCCCCATGGATACACATCAGCTTGTTCACAGGCCTGGATTTGTGGCAAGGCCACATAGGCCTGGGACAAGGTAGTAAAAAAATAGGGGCGGCATGCCACCCAGTCGCATTATGGGGACCTCTGCATCCCCATTCAATTGTCGGCGCTTATGTGCAGACGCACATCCGCTCGCACCGGGAGCAGGGAGTGTGGGCGGGGTGCTAGGACCGCACAGCCTAGGGGCGCCCACAAATTGAATTTGGCCCTGCTTGTTCATATGAATTACAGTAGAGTTTGTGACGCAAACACACCAGTTGTCCCAATGCAGTGCAACAGGACATTATATTCCCACTCCTTTCAAACACTTAATTTTTTTGGTGTTCAAAAAAAAAACTTAAAATAACTTAAATGTAAAATTTCAGCATCTAAAAGTTTGCAAGATTATAAAGAATTCAGTGGGACTTGTTCTTGGCAAAATGCAAGCTATTTATAAATCAAGTTTTTCAAAAAAATTTTGAGAATTTGTTTTTTCATAGTTTGTTCAAAAACTATGAAAAAAACTTCAAAATCTGGTTAAATAGGCCTCCCCATGTTAAAATGTCATACCTTCCATTAGTAAGGGTATTTAAGTTGCAATCCTCAAGCCTTCAGATGATGTGGGTATTGAGGTTTAACAACATCTTAAAGGGGATGTAAAGGCAAAAAAAATAAATCCCATTTTTGCTTTCTTTAATGAAAAATAAATCTATCCCCCATATACGTTCAATACAAAATGTGTACCGACTGTATGCAGTGAAATTCCCCCTTCGTTTTACTTGTTCTGACTGCTGAGGATAGGAAACTTCAGACAGTATCTAACTTAGGGTTGCCACCTGTCCGGTTTTGACCCGGAAAGCCCGGTATTTTGAAGGGCTGCCCGGGTCAATACTTCCTGCCCGGTTTTCCAAATAAGGAAAACCGGGCGGGATTAGCTTGATTGACGCAGCAATCGGCCAATCGGCGATCGCTGTGTCATAGCCCCGCCCCACTGATGTCATGGGCCCCGCCCCCTGTCAGGGTTTAGCCACGGCAAAAGGTGGCAACCCTACTCTAACTGCTCTGCAGGGAAACTATCATACTTTGAAACAGCAGGGGGAGCTCACCCCATCTTATTTTGTTTCCCTGTAGAGCAGCTGGAAACCATGTAGAGATTTGTATCGACAAACCCAGTGCTGTCTGCATATTCTATTTATTAACCACTAATAATTTTTTAGAGCATTCACCCAAGTTATAATCCACCCGTAACCTGTTTTATACAATTAATCTTTAATTGTGAAAATAGGTAATAGGAAAAAGGGAGGTAACATAATTAAATATAAAGTACAACTCCCAGCATCCTCCATTAAATTGAACCACATCTTAAATATGTAAAAGGCAATCTTTACTACAAATTAATTATCCATATAAATTACCAGCAGAATAAAAACACAAAAACAATTAGGCACAAATCTTCACCAGTAAACAATATTTTTTAATAAATCAGTAGAAATATATAATGCTGATTAGGTAATTTTTGTAATTAATGGTGTTTAGCTATCATTAAAGGGAAACTGTCATGGTAAAACATGTTTTTTTTAAAACGCATCAGTTAATAGTGCTGCTCCAGTAGACTTCTGCACTGTAATCCAGAGCAAACAGATTTTTTTTTAAATTCAGTTTTGAAATCTGACATGGGGCTAGCCATTTTGTCAATTTCCCAGCTGCCCTGGTCAGGTGACTTGTGCCAGCACATTAGGAGGGAACTGCTTTCTGGCAGGCTGTTGTTTTTCCTTCTCAATGTAACTTTATAGTACGCAGTGGGACATGGGTTTTACTATTGAGTGCTGTTCTTAGATCTACAGTACCAGGCAGCTGTTATTTCATGTTAGGGAGCTGTTATCTAGTTACCTTCTCATTGTTCTTTTGTTAAGATGCTGGGTGGGGGAAAGGGAGGGGGTAATATCACTCCAACTTGCAGTACAGCAGTAAAGAGTGATTGAAGTTTATCAGAGCACAAGTCACATGACTTGGGGCAGCTGCAAAATTGACAATATGTCTAGCCCCATGTCAAATTTCAAAATGAAATATAAAAAAAATCTGTTTGGTTTTTGAGAAATGGATTTCAATGCAGAATTCTTCTGGAACAGCACTATTAACTGATGCATTATGAAAAAAACTTTTTTTCCTGTGTCAGGATCCCTTTAAAGAACCCAGTTGGCAAATGTCGTGAATGCATGATATAAAAGAGTCCAACCGAACCAATCTATTAGTGCCTAAATATAATAGAAAACAGATAAGGATGCATTATTTCTACCAATAATAACAAATGGGCTGAAATTTAAAAAATCCTTCCAAAATAATTGGCACATTCTTTTGACTGATTGAGATTTAAATAAAATTCTCCCGAAACAGGTTGCTAAAAGATGTTGTAAATTAGAAGAGGCTGAAGATGGCGTCCATGAACTCCCAAGGACAGAATCTACACAGAGGGGTAAGTAAGGATGTAGGAGCATTTGCCCAGGGTAACAATTACGCTGGGGGGAGGAGGGTCTATGCAGGATAGGGGGTAGGGTTTTTGTTTTAGTAGGTTTGGTTTAGTTCTCCTTTAAATGGATTCAATGAGTTTCTTGCAGCCACCTTACATATAGTTACATAGTTAAATTGGGTTGAAAAAAGACGAAGTCCATCATGTTCAAGCCCTCCAAATTAAAACCCAGCATACACAAACACACACCCCTACACTCTTTCACACAAACCATATATGCCCATAGCTATACTAACTGTAGAGTTTAGTATCAAAATAGCTTTTGATATTATGTCTGTCCAAAAAATCATCCAAGCCCCTTTTGAAAGCATCAACAGAATCGGCCATCGCAACATCACCCGGAAGTGCATTCCACTCCATGCTGGCACAAACTCATATTATTGTTATATGCTATGAAGACCAGTATCCTATCCTTTATTAATCCTTCGAAAAGCTTTCCTACCACCGACGTCAGACTAACTGGCCTATAGTTTTGAGGCAGAGAATGGGATCCCTTTTTGAATAGTGGCACCAAATTAGCAATTCGCCAGTCTCTCGGCACCATGCCAGACCTCAATGAATCCTGAAAAATTAAGTAGAGAGGTTTGGCAATCACAGAGCCAAGCTCGTTAATTACCCTGGGATGAATCCCATCTGGCCCTGGACCTTTGTTTATCTTAACATGTTCTAGTCTCTTTTGAATTTCAGCATGTGTGAACCATGCATCATTAGATGTATTATTAGAATTGGGACTATTAATAAGGAAACCTTCATTAGCTGGTTCCTCATTTGTTTAGAATCTGAGCTTTTTGCTTGTTCTCATCAACCAGCTGAACCCCCTCTGATAATAAAGGCCTTACCCCTTCCTGTTTCAATTTTTTACTATTAATATATTTAAAAAATAGTTTTGGATTCTTTTTACTGCTTACTGCTAAATTATTTTCCTTATCCTTCAATTTTAGCTTGCTTTTTTTGCATGATTTATTGGCCTCTTTGTACCTTATAAATGATTCGGCTGTCCCAGCTAACTTGAAAGCCTTAAAAGCACATCTTTTCTTAGCCACCTCAACACCAACACTTCTATTGAAGCAAAAACGTTTTGCTTTGCAACAACGTTCCTTGCTTACAAGCGGAATAAACTGACATGTATATTTATTAAGCAGACTTCCCATTTTTATTCAGTGTTTAACCCTGTGAAAAGCATTTCCCACTTAATATGTTGCAAAGATGCTCTTATACCTGAGGATCTTTGCTTTATCTCAATATGAACAAAGGGTTCAGTTCAATCATGTTGTAAGTATTTAAGTTAATGTATTTCTTTTCTTCAAATTGATCTATTCTACATATTAAAAATATGTTTTTAAAGCAGTCATTAGAGGAAGTAAATCATAGTTACTAAATCATGATGGCAGATGGCAGTTCAGAGAAGAATTCTTACCCTACACATAATGAATGCATTTTATATAAGAAGATAAACACACACTAAAAGCATAAGAAATAAGAGCATATGTTGTAATTCCTTGTATAATACAATAAAATAGCAGAAGAGAAAAAACTGAATAAACTATTAACTATAAAATCAATTGCCTAAAAGTTGCCGTTGTGAAAATGATATTTAGCAAGTTATAAAAAAAAGCAATTTACAGTTATGCTATCAAATTATATCAGTTATTTATTCTAGTATAAGGGAAGACTAGGTAATGTAACGGATACATGAGTGACAAATATGTATAGAGAAAAGCATATTACAATACTGGAGAGGGACTTAAGTGGGTGCTCAACAGTTTGTGCAGGGAGTAGTCATAGAGCCCCACAGCTGCCTATATAAAACAATGCTGTACCGTATCCCTTGTATTTTATCGAATATAATGGGGAAAAAAATGTGGAAAAATTGAAAAAACCCATACACAGAAAAAATATAAGAAAACTCTGGACAATGTATTGCAGAAATATTCACTGCTAGATGCAACTCTCACAAGGGGCAGAGACTAGTATCTATGAATGGTATAATGTACATCAAAGGAAAACTATACCCCCTGGACTATGTAGGTCTCTATCAAAAAATATTGCATAAAACAACTCATATGTAAAACCCTGCTTCATGTAAATAAACCATTTTCATAAAAATGTACTTTTTTAGTAGCATGTGCCATTGGGTAATCCTAAATAGAAAATAGCCATTTTAAAAATAAGGACAGGCTCCTGGGATCGTATGATTCAACGGTGCACACAAACATACCAAACAAACTATAAAGTTAGGTCACATGAGCCAATTAACAGACAGAGTTGTGTCTTTTGTTTCCACACTTCTTCCTGTTACAGTTAAGACTTGAAATATTTCTGGTCAGGTGATCTCTGAGGCAGCACACAGACCATCACGAAATGGTAGTTCAAGGCAAGAGATGTAAAAAGGCAATATTTAATTAAAAATATATTCCAGTTTGGTAAGATTATTTAATATGTCACTTAATATGATATAAACTACCTGTTGCTCGATTATTATTCATTTGGGGGTATAGTTTTCCTTTAACACCTGACTTAGTGCTACCAGATGCTCAGTATGTCTAAGGGTAGGGGCAGACAAGCAGATTCGGCAAGATTTAGTAGCCAGGCAACTAATCGCCTCTTCTGCCCGGCAACAATCTCCCTGAACTGCCTTCTTCCTGCCTTGAGGAATTGTCTGCTCTAATTCACTTGCAGCGCTTCGATTTCCGAAGTGGCCCAAAGTTTCCTCGTAAGGCAACTTCAGGCTACATCGGAAATCGAAGCACTGCAAGTGAATTAGCTCCCATTCTAATTTTCTAATTTTAGTACAAATTAAATGCAGAGGTCTTTTTCACCTAAAAACCTCAACATGTCCTACTAAGCTATGGGAATGCAGCCACCCAACAATCACACACTTAACCCTACTACAGCTGCATTTATTGTCAACATATATTTAAAATACTTTCCCAGTAGCTAGTTCAGGGTGTCCATTTTGCCATTTTCATGCAAGGCCCTCTTATACAAAGCAAATCCTGGTGCTTCTGACATCAAAGGCAAGCAATCCTGAACTAATAGTGGATATTCTGAAAACGAGGCGTTAATCATAAACCTAAGACTAGGGCCAGACACTTAAGAACCCGCTTCCCCAATGCTCCTCTACTCCTGCTTTGCCTGCAACAGAAGCATTGTCTCCACTTGGATGCAAGAAGACACTGTGGATTTCAGTTTTTGAAAAACACATTTTCGTGCCCTTCCTCACTCTTGGTCTGCATATCTCATTTATATTCTGTGAACCTGAATTGCCATTATGCTTACCTTGGATGAAGCCATATTCAAAGATGGAACCCTCAATTTTTACCCACTAGGGCTGGCTCTGGTACATACCTAATTTAAACAAAGCAGATGGCAATTCTTTCGACTAAATAAAAATTTTAAGCAAAACAAAACTTGCCTACAATACCAGGCCCCACTCAGCACTAATCATTACTGTCAAAAGGAATCTCTGTGTCTGCTATAAAAATTGGGCGTTGCCAGATGCCATCTCTCTTGTAGGAGCATGCATATCTAAAGCCAATATTGACTTAAGTTCAACTGAGCATGCTCCAGCTAGTGAGCTACAATAGAAGTGTTGCAAGATGGTGCCTGACATCTACACTACAAAACTCTGCATTTTCCTAGCTGGTACAAGGATAGGGACACTGAAAGCAGACACAGAGAGAGAGAGAAGGGCCATCATAGTGGTCTGGGGGTGGGGGGGGAATAGTTCCATTCTACTTCAGCTATACAGGGAATATTTTATATAAACAATGCACACTCTCACCTTATACTTTAAGTGAAGGGAAGCAAATAGAAGATTCATTCTAATTTAATGCTGACAACAATATATTACAGTGAGCAAATCAAAAACAACTTCTACAAAACAAAGTCATGGTTTAGCAAATATCAAAGTGATAAATAGTATGTGAATTAATTATAAAATATCTGGCATTTAAATAAATACATCTATTGTGCTTGGATTTTATCAATGAAACTAAGTAAATTCCAAATGCAAATATTTTGCAGCGCAACTTCTCTAATTTTGTTCTCGCATAGAGTAGATGCGGCTATTTTAAGGGCTATTTATATATAATTAGGTTGCAATGACAAGGCTGTGAGCCTCATTAGTATGACATTAGCCAAGGGGTGTCACTATAACAAATGCAAGGCTAAACACTATCCCTGTACCAGGATACAGTACACATTCAGCAATAGCCTCATACAGTTTTAGGTACTAAATGTTACTGTATTTCTAAAACACTGTTTAGGAGAATTATAATTTTAAACAATCACACAATTAGTTGTGTGAAACATTTTCCCAAAGTTAAGACACATGGTGATTTGTTGCCACTATATGTTGTAACAACAAATTACCTAATAAGGACTCTCTTCTAAACCTATGGAAAAGGTGTAAGATAAAAGAATTAAACAGAGCATAACTCTATTTTATCCCAGGTCCAAATTACATCTGTATATTGGAGTGGCAGTGCTTCTGCATAACCAACACAATGGAAAGCAACAAAGACCAAAAGATTCAGATTCTTGGTATTCAGACCTTTTTTTATAAAGAAAAGGTCTGTTCAGACTTCATAACCCATTGGTGTTGTGAACATACACAGAATCCACATATACATGCATACTGCACCTTTCCTGGTTCACCATACTAATGTAATATTACTTGTGAAACAATAATTACTTTTTGTACATGTATACAACATCTCATTTTAAAACAAATTGGCTAGATGAAATAGGGGAGCTAAAAAGGCAATCATCTGTACTTAATCCTTCATATCATTCACTTGGTTAGATGTGATTATATGTAATGCACTTCACCAGACACACCTCTCATTATCCCATCCATATAGCACAGTCTACATGGGATTATGCAACTCCAAATGTAGTTACCAGTTGTCCCATCCCAGCATCCTGAATATACAGTAGAACCCCCATTTTACATCCCCTGATTTTAAGTTTTCCCTCATTTTACATTGTTGTTTTGTGGGCCCACCTATATATTATGCATAATAGATTTCCCTGATTTTACATTGTTGTTTTGTGGGCCCACCTATATATTATGCATAATAGATTTCCCTGATTTTAAGTTTTCCCTCATTTTACACCATTTTTTTCTTGTCCCCTGAAAAACGTAAAATGGGGGTTCTACTATAATTAACACCCAGATATCTAGTAGAAAGATACATATGCATATTATAATGGTGATTGCAATCCCTTCGGGCAAATGGTAATCGCAATCCCTTCGGGCACCCATACTGCTAAAGGGGAAGACATTCAATTATACCCTGATTCAAGGGATGGGTAAATACAACACCCCTCTTTGTGCTTTGTTTTGCACTAATAAACTAAGAAGATTTGAATCATATATTTTGTTGGAAAGATCCTTTATCCTAAATATATAAGCGAGATTGAATCGGACCGCTAGATTTGAAATAACTCTGGGACACGCTGAGACAGGAAACTGACGCTTTTATCTGTTCGTCTCTACATGGACTCCCAGGAAAGAAACGTACAAGGGGAACGCTACTAGAAGCCGGCAAGGAACCATTTCGGCAACTACATACGCTGTCAGTCATCCCTGGGAGGCCCGCGACGCGGGGGAGCCAGTTCCGCCACAGTAACAATGCTTTTATTATCAGCAAGGAAACAACCAGCGCAGACGACCGATACAGCTCTCTTGTGCCGCACATAAATTTTTTCAGTCTGGTAAGTGTAATCTTTAGCCCTTAGGGCTTATACACCTCAGCTCCGACAATACTGTCCTATATGTGGTTTTTTTGTTTGCTGCAGACGACACTAGGACATCTACTCTTTACAGCTACTATTGATGAGCAATCTTTAAAGACACTTATATGTGAGTAGTTCGATAAAAGACTCACTTTCTTCAGTAAAAAACAAACTACACCATAGAGTATTTTTCTCCTTATTTCTAGGGTACTTTCTGACACAGCGCACCTTTACCTATTTGCCCTATATTTTACAAAGTTCAGTGAACACGTGGGTTCACAGTCTACGGGGTGCTGCTTTTCTACTGAAGCTGCGCATAGTTCAACTCCTATTGGAACAACACCCCTCTTGCTCCTTTCAGAACAATGAGTAAGATAAGAGGGAAAACAGATATACCCACTGGATCACCTTTTAGTACTATCTATGGATGAATATATAGGGACTTGAACGGTATTCCGCATCAAAAAAGAAAATTTGACGCTCACAGACTTTATTGCATTTTTGCGAAAACAGGACAATTTGCCAATCCCTAAAACATCCTCTCACTCCTTAGGTAAGCCCTACTCAGTGTCATCCAGCATGAGCCATGGTTAAGAGCAGTATCCCACTGCATCTAACATGTTGGGGAGAGAAAAATGAATGGAAGATAGAGTGCTCTGCTTTCTACGCTTACATCTGAGCCCCTAATCTGTTTACGAAATATCTGGTATTTATGAAGGAGTAAAGAAAAATGCAAATTGAGCAGGAATACACCTGTCAAACTCGCACCACTGGGATGATCTAGCAAATAAAACACTATGCTGCAACATTTAGGGATATGTTTAAATGTAAACAGAATTATTTTTTAAAAAGGAGATATTGTTAAAAAGAATAGAAATTTGTGATTCTCATCACAAAAGAAAGCTTTTCAAAATCTCATGACAGCAGAACAAGAAACGTTTCATAGCAACAAATCAGTTTGCTCTTTATACCACTTTGCTTTGTTAAATTCTTTTTGGCAGATGTATTCTTCGGATCTGCAAGTCAAACCAAAAACCCTATGATTTGTTTACTATAGAGCTAGCGCATATTGTGCATATTTTGCAAAGTACTACTGTATAATCATTGCATGCACACTGGTACCCTGCATAGTGGCTCTTTAGCTCCAACTCCACAGCTAACTTGGGTGAGAACTGTCTTACCTGCAGAACCCAGAAGGCATAGGCACCCCAAATCTAGTGATTATGGGCTGCTGGTTCTGGAAATTGGCCCAGAAACACTTTATTAAAACCAGGAGCATAAACATAGGTTTTCTGTTCCTGCCAGAGTATGCCAAACACAAAATTCTTTTATAAACTATATTTTTTTAAAGTCGAACCCCTTTTGCTTTATACATATGCTTTACAAACATTTGTCTTTATGAGATTGTATTAGCTTTTATCTTGAGCCTTACATTTTTACATTTATATAAGATGCAAGTGCCAGACTTCTACAGGAAGCATTTGGTTGGATCAGGTGACAATGGTAGGACAGAGGGAAATGAAGTGGGTTCTCTTGCTAACAAAGTCCAGCATGAATCAGCAACTTGGAATGCCCAAATGCAAAATAACCTTACTTGTTTGCAACAGGGTTACAATATTAGCTTGGACAGTCTTAATAAACTACTTTGTACCTCAAAATCTAGAATTAGAAAAAAGAAATAAAATACAACATAAACCTATTTATTAAACATCAAATACAGTTTGAGTTCATTTTTACAATTATGAAAATTTACCTTTACACATACAGTATGCAGTGTTTTGAATAAAGTTTTCTATAAACATTCAGTAAAGTGCAATGGCACTAGTTAATCTGCTAATGAATAATTACTTATCCTAATATCTTATTTTTAATTCATAAAAGAGGAAGCCACTGTTTTACTAGTGAAATCTTACCTTCAAACCCCAGGGGCCTCTTTCATAAAAAGCGCTGCAGTGTTTGTGTAAAGGCACATTTATCAAGTGTTGAATTTTGAATTTATGTGAGTTTTTTAAAACTCCCATGAACCTGAAATTCGCCCAATCGAAATACATTAATAAAATCAAATTTTCTCAGCTCGGACGAATTGAATCAACCTGAAAACTTGAATCTAATTCGATTTGAATTAGAAAAACTTGAATCGAATTTAAGAAACTGTCAGAAAGCCTGCAAACATTACCAAATTGATCCCTGGACCTCTCCTATTGACTTATACAGCAATTCGGCAGGTTTAAAGTTGCGAATAGTTGAATTTGAGTTCTTAAAGGGCCAGAGTATGATATATCTCAAAAAACAAATTAAAACTCAATTTTGAGTTTGGATAATTCACAATTCGAATTTGAAAGTTTTGACCAAAAATTAAAATTTTCACTTCAACCCTTAAATCTGCCCCTTAATGTCACCAAAGCAATAACATAAACACAGTATTTTTCAGACATGGGGGTACCTTTGCTTCAGCTATGCTATGTACATTTTTAGCTCTCCATTGCTCTATAGTTACATGAAAAAGAATAGGCATTTGCTGGATGGCAAAGCTGCGATGTGCAGTTCAAACACAGCTGGGAAGTTCCCTCCTGTTCACCCTCCGCTGTTGAATAAGCCTGATGGGGGGTTGTCAGTGGATAAATGATGAATACAGTGCTGCAGAGAGCTAGGCATAATGTGCTCTAAAGAGTCTCTCCATTCAGAGGAGAATGTTACGTTCTTAGTTCATGTTTTTAATCTCAAAAGGTTTTAGATATTAAAGGGGGAAAGGGTTCACAGAAATAAAAAATTATTAAGAGATTTTCTGAACTTCATCTATATCCCCATGGAGCTGTTGTCTTTAATAAGCATTGTAATAATTAGCTGCCAAGACTATTTCTTTATAAGATGATAAAGCAGGCTACATTACTTAAAACAAGGTCACATTTCTTGACCTCGCCTCCAGTCTAAATGATATTTGTTTGTCAGTTAGACAGTGCAGAATTCCATTCATTCACCTTGCACATACTTTTATTATTCATCCGCCCATCTGGAGCTGCCATATATTATTCATTGTCTCATTCTATTCCAGCTTTCAATGTTGTTAATTTGTCAGTGGAATACTGATTCTTGTAGACAGAAAATAGGCTGAATTTGAGAAATGAAAGTTATACTGAAAATAAAAAATGAATTTTAACATATGAATATACATTAAATATTACCTATAGGTCAATGTTGATCATTTTTTGCTGAGAGGTTTGTTTTTGTATATAATTGTTAGTTGAAGTTCCTAAGCCTGACTCTCTGACACTCTGACTTTGGCAACCTGGCTGTCCCATCTCAGCCTGTTTGTAATGCTAACAGACTCCTGCTGCACAAATATGGCAGCCCCCTCATACAGGAACATGGGGGATCAGACAGGTAATGTAAAAGCATCATGCAAATACGTTATGCAAAGTTAGAAGTAGCTTTCAAAGCCAATATTATAATAGATGTAAAAATGAGTTTAATTTCAGGTGTCAGTATCTCTTTAAGCAGAAGGCACCCTTAGCATTAAAAACAGTTAATTCATTTATACATTTAATAATCATGCTGTCAAGACAATACAAAATATAATATTACCAAACACATGTATCTGCTAATCCGTCACATTTGGTATCCATATTGTAAACATTTGCAGGTAAAACATACCTTACATGTTAGTTTTCCTTTCATTTAATCTTCCTGTAGTATATCATAGGTAAAAGCTAATGCCTTTATTCAGGTATTTACCACTAAAATCAACATCTATTATCACTAGGGCTGAGGTTGCATCTGCAGGTTGTCAAGTACTTCCCAGCGGCAAGGTAATTCCCTGACGTATAACGTAAAAGCATGACCTTATTCTTAGGGCAAAAAAGGAAGATAGATGTACTTGTACATAGTGTATAAGCTCCTCTTAAAGTGGACCTGTCACCAAGACAAAAAAGCTGTATAAGAACAGTCCTTTCCAAATTAAACATGAAATCCAATTCTATTTTTTATTAAAGCATTCATAACTGTTTTAAGCTCATTTAAAAAATGTCTTTTTGGACTTGTTTGCTTTTTCCCCTTTACAGTAAGATGACATCCGTGGCCTCAATTCTCCCTGGTGTTTATACCCCTCCCATTCTTTTTTTTTTTTTTTTCCTCTTTTCTCCCCTTTTCTTCGTATTACCTCTATTTACTGAGTTACACCTAAATTGGTAAAAAATCAGCCTTTTTATGTAAATTAAGTATACAATCGTATAGGAACAAAATGTATAATATAAGGAATAACGCTCACACTACATGCTTATTTTCGTTGGAACTGTTTATTATAAATCCTGAAATAGCCCACACTGGCTACACATGACATAAAGAACCCTGTTAAATAACAAAGTTGACGAAAATTTTACATTATATAACTGATGCAAAACAACAATGTATATGGAAAAGTATATGCACATTGTATACTATGTTTTGTTTTTTTTTTTTTTTGCAATTATAGTTATAAATAAAAATATTATAAGATGAAATCCGTGGCTAGCTGATACTGCACCTGCTAGCAGGCTCTAATGGTATTTTGGGAATTGTAGTTCAGTAACGAGTGCATTACTATTTTAATATCACTTCTGAATTAAATCACTTTAAAGGACAAGGAAACCAAAATAAACAATACTTCTTGCAGTTTGAAATTCTCTACAGAACTACTTATATGCCTATATTGTTGTATTCAGTAGCATGAAGCCTTTCAGAGGCCCTCATGCTCATGTGAGCCATCCAAGACTGCAGTCCTTCACTGTACCAGTTTAAAAAGATGGCACTGCAGCAGAAGTTAAGCATATTTCATGTTGCCTATATTTTTAATTAATAAACATCTAAGGGTTAGTGAAATTTAAAGTACATTCATTTTGCAACTTCGACTCCCTTGTGTATATCCGCTATATAATGAACTCCTGCTCTATGTACCCGAGTACAGTCTGTAGCAGAGAAAATGGATTGTTCATGCATGGTTTATTATCTCTATTTAAAGATGAATGAAAGTTTAAATCACTGGGGGCCAAAATGCTAGACACCACTCTAGTGAGTATAATCGCCCACCCGATACTCCAGGCCGAAGCTCCTGTTCACTAAAAACTGCACCAGTTCACAGTGTTTCTGAAGAGAAAATGCTCCTTGTCTTGCATTATCTGTCTTCATTCTGGTTTGGACAGGCACATGCCCCGGATGCAGGCTATGCAGCTGCCCCCCACCCCTTCCTGACACGATCACCGTGGAAGATTTGCGTGCACGTAAAACACCGGAGAACCCCTAGGGGGTGTGGGCCTCAGGTATAATGACACCCCTGCTCCCCCAGTAGCCACTGAGCTAAACTTGGAATTTTCACTCTACTGCACATGTGCCTGCCTATAACCAAAGAAAAGAAGACATAAGTGCTTCTACAGAAACAACCTGGGCTGTGCAGACTTCTGCTATGAGGAGCATTGATATGGGTTATCAAGTAAGCAGTTGGAGGGTGAATAACATTTGGCACACCCCAGCAATTTAACCTTTTGTTCCCCTTTAAATAAACTCTTATAATTATAGGAGATTAAGGAAAAGATAAGACTGTAGTGAGGCATGCAATAGAAAGAGACTATGCTTTAAAACTGTTAAAATAAGGGACAGTTTATATTATTACATGCATTAATTATATTTTCTACCACATTAGAAAAAAAATATATATATATATATATATATTTATAGGTAACCAGCAAAAGGATCCGCACTCTCAGGACTTATATATAATTAAAATATAAAC
>CM044432.1:113709341-113791218 GCA_024363595.1 Xenopus borealis | reverse complement strand
TAACCTATAGCAACCAATAGGATCTTTGCTTTTAAACAGGTGACCAGTAAATTCTACCTTTTGATTGGTTGCTATGGTATACTATGGGTAACACTAAGCTTAGCTATTAATCAACTGCCCAGAGCACACTGAGTATGTGCAATGTCACGGACACTCAAAAGATGACTTAACAATATCCAAAATAGCAAGCGCCTATGGACAGCTTTGATGGAAAGGATAATTTATGTTATAGGGCTATGGAACCTCTCTGTTGGTAAAGTAAGTTCAGTATGTACTGTACAATACAGTCATGTTAATATTCAGACTTAAGTTTTCGTTTAAGCTCATCCCATTACCTATTGTATAAGTTACAGGTTATTTAGTATGTTTTCTTGTATGTTTAATTTGTACACATACTTATGGTACA
Organism: Xenopus borealis; assembly: GCA_024363595.1. Lineage (NCBI taxonomy): Eukaryota > Metazoa > Chordata > Amphibia > Anura > Pipidae > Xenopus > Xenopus borealis. The sequence goes on along the minus strand of CM044432.1, from coordinate 113,790,812 downwards.
ATGCTGCAGGATATTGTGGTGTTTTGTGAATGCATATTAATGAAAATAATAATCCTGTCTTCCTCTAAATATTCATAGTCAAACTAGGACGGATCAACACCTCCCGCAACCATTGTCCACTTAAGGTTTATGGGAATTGTAGTTCAGAAACAACTATGGAAGGCAGCTCTCAATCTAAAATATAAACAAATAGAGGAACATCACACAGTGACGTTCAACAGTGTCAAGAATGTTACTACTTAATAATATATGATATGATAATATTTGATATGAGTGCAGTGTTAAGTTGGCACAAACAGATGTTACCTGCAAACAATGCGAAATTGAATGCAAAATAAAAATGAAGTCTTATCTAGTATAAAGGAAATATAATACATTAAAATAACATGAACCCAACTTGAGCAATACAGAAATATAGAGGTTAGTGCACTTGACAGCAACTACCAATTATTACAGATACTTTCTTCAGAGGAAATACTGTCCAACAAATCAATACACTCCTCTGTTTGTACGATTAAGAAAAAAGTAGGTGATATTGAACATCAGTGAGTAATTGCAAAATGCTATTACTGTGCTTCAAAAAAATATATTTTTTCAAAACACTACCACATTTTGAAATGGATGCATTACATATATACTGCGTAAAAATGAACAGATTAATTATTCTAAGCACTTTTAAAATTCTATAAATTACACTGGTGCAGCTAAACACATTGATGAAAGTGTAATTTTCTTATTTTAAAATGTGAGGGGGACAAAATTATTTGCTGCTTAAAAGAGAAAGGAAAAGTAAAACCTTTAGGAAATAATGGTGTAAAGGTTGAAAAGACAATACCTAAAAAAAATCCAAACAATATGAACTAAAGCAGCATCTGTTAGCCTGAAAGACATTAGGATATAATAAAAAAAACAACCAGTTTGACTTCACATGGTTCATACATTCTTTATGATCAGTTGATCTTCAATTTCAGCCAAGGGAAATAAACACCATTCAGAGTCACAGGGATTAAACAGCTTAGGGATGACATTATTGCAGCAATATGTTAAAAACTGATGCCCAACTGGCACATATGGCTGATCTTTGTAGACTACTAAAAACTGGCAAGTGTTTTACCCCCCAATCAACAGCCTGGCAAGTATGCTAATTTCCTTCGTGTATATTAGTTTCTTTTTCTTTTGGGTGCATATAACATTGTAAATCACCACCTCAGGAAAACAATATTGCATGAACAAACAAAGAGCATCAAAAACAAAAGTCTTACCCTCATCATCATTAAGTACAAAGGGTTTGAGAGAGGGATCCAGAAAAATGAAATGTACACCTGTAAACTTGCAAGAAATCTCTAGCCCTCCCCCCACCCTCCACTGAATCCCAGTCTGCTAATAATGTCCTAGGAGTGCAAATTCTGAATGGAGTTGTGCGGCACAAAAGAAAGATGTAGTTCCCTTATTCATTGCTAAGAAGGCTAATAAAGACTTCCAGGCTCTCCCAGCACCGCAGGTGCCACAAAGGAGAAAATACCACCCCCTCTTCTCATGTGTAAGAAATGCACAAAAACCAAAATTGAAACAACACTTTTGCAGCAAGTCAGTAATGAGCAAAGAAATAGAAGATAAAAGAGGATACTGTCACACACAGTTTCAACACTGCTTAAGGTTTCTATCCAGGGCATTGTGAGAAGAAATGCATTTCCAAAAAGCATGGAAATATAAAAAAACATATAGTAATTCATGCAAAACCATCATCCCCCTCCCGGCCAGATCCATGCCATACACCACAAGATCTGCAAATGCACACAGAGGGGTTAACACTAGAAATGCCCCAATGTTAACTGCATTCACAGCTTCTGTCAACCCCTTCCCATCAGACACACATACAAGCTGTCCAACCAGCAGCCATCCAGCTTTTGCTCACTGTATCCCACCACAAGGAAGGATGCTGGGAGCTTGTAGTTCAATAAGCCTTGCAGTACTGCAGGTTGGAGATCCCAGACAGGATGACACACAAACCAGGGACGCTGACAGACATAAAGGGGGGGAATTAAAGACACAGAGCCAAGTAAATCAGTATTATTACACAGGTGGACACGAGCTGCCTGCTACTAGCATAAACTCACACGGGCAGCACAGAGCACATGATCGATCTGAGATACAAAAGGAAAATAAAATGACAGAGGGGAGAAAGGATCCCAGCAGCACAAGAGGAAACAGAAAGGTGTAGGGGCACCAGTGCTGTGGGGGGAGCACATAACTACACGCACACACACACACGCCATAATAGTAGCAATGATAATAATAATAATATTCACCTTGGCTGTGGCTTATTGTGGTGGTGGTGATGTTGTTGTTGCCTGTTGTTGTTTGGGTGATGGGGATGATGATGATGATGAGGGTGGAGAGAAGGTGATGGTGGTGGCGGTGGAGGAGGAGGATGAGGAGGAGAGGAGTAGTTGTTGTTGATGGGTAACAGTCGCCAGGACTACGGTGGCTATGGCGCTGGATTCACAAGGCAACAGTTGCTATAACTCACAAAAGAGGGGAGGCAACCTAACCTAAGAGGAGGAAGAGGCGGGGCCACGCGGCTGCCAGTGACAGAGGCCCTAACGATGTCTGACAGCCAGGCCTGGAGGAGAGGGAGGAGGCAGGGGAAGGGCCATGAAACCCTGCGCTGTGCGCCATCCCCCGTCAGACCTTCGTTGTGCCGACACATCTGCGTGTTCCCTCCCCCAAACTGCCCCTCAATCGCGGAGCTCTACACATCTTTTCAGCTGTCTACCCGTTATCGCTGAGGCTTCCCTGCGCCATTGCCGTTCAGCTGTCACCCTCGTTTTTACTCCCTGCTTTGCACGTTTTTTTAATTTACGCCGTTCCTGTTTTGTAATACCTTCTCTTAGCTATCCCTATTATTTCTCCTATCCCCTGCTTTAGTTAGCAGCAGCAACCCTCCGTCGCTATCCATCAAAACCTTCCCAAAACACCCAACTATCGTATGCGCTAGCTAGCTGCTGTTATGTACATAGGCTCCCCAATGTTTTCTTCCCTCGGCCGAGTAGGCGCTCACGTTCGAAGCGATTCAATATCATTAGCCGCTGTTCATTGTTTCGAACAAACAAAAAATCCGTTCCTTCCCCGCGCGCAAAAAGTCATTGTGCTTTACCCCTCCACCTGTCAGCAGCGCCTTTAACAATTGGGGTGTTCTGTTGGACGGTCCCTGCTTTGCTACTTTTGAAATATTGGGAGCCCCTTTTGTGCGTGTGGTAGCGTCCTGTGTTGCGTCCCTCTGCCTGATCTGGAAGTGTTCAGCGTGTGCTATATGTTTATGTGTGGGAAAAAAATACATATGTAACCCTTTCTTGGCTATAATTAACCAAACCAACTAGCATAGGTAGAGCATTGGTTACACGCGACTCTTTCACTCTCAGGTAGGGCTTTCGCTAAGTGGAAAATCACGTGTGAGGTAGTTGAACTACAACTCGATACTGCATATAGTGTGTAATAAAGGTTGTTGGACGCCAGGGGTTCTTTGTGCAAACAAATAGAACAGGTTTATTTACAAGTAGATCCACAGGGTATCATATACTCACATACAGTGGTAATAAAGCAGCAATGCTTAGCACAGGTACAGCGTAGCTTATGCCCTCAGGTAGGATACAAGGATGGGAGTTGTAGTTGCACCAACCAGGTTATCAATGCCCATGTGGTCCGGATCCCACCAGCAGGTTCAGGTGACTCAGGGTTAAATACTCTTCCTGCAGTCCCTATGTCTGAGGTCCCTTCACTTCAGGCAAGGTAGAGCCTGGGGGAGAGCTACTCCCTACTATCCTCCTTGATGGGGCTTGAGCTGCCCTTTCTCTCTTCCCTCTCTATCTCACCTCTCCTAGAGAGTGCTATTACAGGAATATCCTCACTCTGACTATTCCTCATTCACAGGGCCCTGTTCCCCGACTTAATATTTGTAGTACCGCTAAAGGTGTGCTGTCCCTTTAGGGTAGAGCGCCTCTGGGGCCCGGTTGGCACCCAGGCTCAATGGAGCACTGCCCTCCTCCTCTGCTGCAGGCCAAAGAGGAAGTGCCACTCCCTGCTAGCACCTTTATTACTGCACTGCAGGGGTGGATCACAACCTGTAGCCAATAATATGAAACAATCTAGCCACCTGGACTTTAGTCCAATAGAAGGCAGCTAGAGAAAGGGCAAGGGAAGAAGCCATAAGGGCCATGGTACTTATGGGTCCCTACACATATATAATGTGTATAATAATACATATATAAGGGGATCATATAATAATCTCTCTAATGTTTTATTCACCAGTAGGTCTTTCCAGATGACACGAGGTCACCCATTCCGTTTAGAAGAAAAGTGGTTCCACCTAAATATTCGGAAGGGGTTTTTTACAGTGAGAGCTGTGAAGATGTGGAATTCTCTCCCTGAAACTGTTGTACAGACTGATACATTAGATAGCTTTAAGAAGGGGTTGGATGGCTTTTTAGCAAGTGAGGGAATACAGGGTTATGGAAGATATTTCATTATACAAGTTGATCCAGGGACTAGTCCGATTGCCTTTTTGGAGTCAGGAAGGACATTTTTCCCCCTCTGAGGCAAATTGGAGAGGCTTAGGATGGGTTTTTTTGCCTTCCTCTGGATCAAAAAAAAAAAAAGGTTGAACTAGATGGACGTGAGTCTTTTTTCAGCCTAACTTACTATGTTACATGAAAAATGATTAAACAATGGAAAATGTACAGCGAGGCTGAATCGTAACAGGTGCATCAGTTCCAGTTCAATATGTGCAAAATATAACAATCTGTAGTATGGTACAAACGTTTGCCTCTCCTGCCTTGTTCCATTCAAATAATATACGGTTACCTCAACATGCTGACTTCCTCAATCGTTTATAGAAGAAAACTGTCATAATGTGCCAAATCTGGTAAAATATAATACTTTTATAAGTCACCAAGGCATTCCACAACAATGACTTTATTATACACAAATATCTGTGAGTAATGTAACAAATCACATCACCGGTACTGCAGCACAGGTACTGATGTCACCACTTTGCAATATACATATATATTTCCGTGGCTCTTCTGCATCTTATATATAGATTAATGTATCCCTTATTGTAATATATATAGTGAACAAAGTACCCCCCCTTGTAAATTATAAGGATATTATAAGTTACTGAGGAGTTTCGTGATGAATGCCGAGTGTTTTTATACAGGTCACGGAACTCCGAGGTAACTTCTAATATCCTCATATTTTGAAATTGGGGGTACTTTATTTATTATAATAAACAAGTTTCAGTGAGTCATGTGACAGAAATGACATCAGAACTCACCGTTTATAACTGATGACATCAGAACTCACCATTTATAAGGATATCATTTACAAGATATTCACGACTTTTGTGTATTATATAATGAATAAAGTACCCCCTCTTGTAAAATATAATGATATTATAAGTTACCAAAGAGTTTCATGACCATATAAAAACACGAGGCCGAAGGCAGAGTGTTTTTATACAGGTCATGGAACTCCGAGTTAAAATTCTAATATCCTCATGTTTTGCAACTGGGGGTACTTTATTTATTATAATACACTAGTTTCAGTGAGTCATGTGACAGAAATGACATCAGAACTCATCGTTTATCACTGATGACATCAGAACTCACTGTTTATAAGGATATAATTTACTTTGTCGATTATAATGCATAATGTACCCCCTAGTGAAATTTATAAAGATATCAGAAGTCACCTAGGAGTTATGTGACCTGTATAACCTGTATAAAAGCACTCGGCCTGCGGCCTTGTGCTTTTATATGGTCGCATAACTCCTCGGTGACTTATAATATCTTTATAAATTACAGTAGGGGGTACATTATCCACTTTATAATTTACAAGTTATAAGCTATTATAAGTCACCTAGGAGTTCCATGACCCTATAAAGTCACAAGGCTGAATAACAAGTGCTTTTATATAGGTTGTTTTATATAGGTTGTGGTATGCCAATATTTATACTTAAAGGAATTGTTCAGTATAAAAATAAAAACTGGGTAAATAGATGGGCAGTGCAAAATAAAAAATGTTTTAATATAGTTAGTTAGCCAAAAATGTAATGTATAAAGGCTGGACTGACTGGATGTCTAACATAATAGCCAGAATCCAACTTCCTGCTTTGCAGCTCTCTTGTTTTCCACTGACTGGTTACCCTGGTGACCAGGCAGTAACAAATCAGTGACTTGAGGGAGGGCCACACAGACCATAACTGTTGCTTTTGAATCTGAGCTGAATGCTGAGGATGAATTGCAAATTCACTGTACAGTTTTGTCCCATGTGTTCCCCCTTCAAGCCACTGACCAAGCCCGCCATCAGGGGGGGACAAGTGTCCCGGGGCTGAAGGGGGGCCCGGCTCTTTGAATATTGCAGCGCTGCCCCCTTACGAGCACAGTAGCAAGCGGCAGCGCTCACCTCAAGTCCTGCGCAGAATGCGGAAATGCTGAACATTTGCGAAGTCCTGAAGAGGCGGAAAGACCCAAAGTCACGAAAGGAGCCGACACTGAAGTTCTGAAGCGCCGAAAATACCCGAAATCACGAAAGGAGCCGACACTGATGTCCTGAAGCGGCGAAAATACCCAAAGTCACTAAAACAGCTATAACTGAAGTCCTGAAGCCACGAGTTCAATTCTACTGACACCAATGTGGGTTTTTTTTTTTTTTAATCCTCTGGCCACCAATTTTTTATTTTAATACTCCATAGCCCCCTGCAACAATTTTTTTAAAAAAATATTTTTTTGGAGCCCCAATTTTTTTTTTTAACTTGTCGGGGGGGCCTGACCACCAATTTTTTTTTTTTTTTTTAATTTTTTGGGGCCCCAATTTTTTTTTTAACTTGTCGGGGGGCCTGACCACTAATTTTTTAAAAAATTATTTTATGGGGCCCCAATTTTTTTTTTGACTTGTCGGGGGGGGTGCTGACCACCAATTTTAAAAAATATATATTTTATGGGGCCCCCATTTTTTTTTTAACTTGTCGGGGTGGCCTGACCACCAATTTTTAAGAAAAAAAAATATTTTATGGGGCCCCAATTTTCTTTTTAGCTTGTCGGGGGCCCTGACCACCAATTTTTTAAAAACGTTTTATGGGGGGCCCTGGCACCAATGTTTTTTAATGGGGGGGCCTGGCGCCAATTTTTTTTTTAACTTATAAGGGAGCCTTGGGGGGGTTATGTTTTTAGCGCTGATGTCTGTGTGGTCTTTTAACTTTGATGTGGAGTGGCCAGGGATTAGGGGCGGGGCTTGGGTGCTAGGGTGGGCAGGGCCCAGGGGGCCCCGAAAATTTTGTTGTGCGGGGCCCCGTGATTTCTTATGGCGGCCCTGTCACTGACTAACTCAAAGTTAAAGAGCTGAAAAGCAGGAAGTTGGATTAGACATCCAGTCACTCCAGCCTTTATAGTTTGCATTTTTCCCTGGCTAACTATATTGGAAACATTTTTTATTTTGCACAACCTACGTATCTATTTATCCAGTTTTTATTTTTACACTGAACTGTTCCTTTAACTGTATATTCATGTATTATATAGACCAGGGGCTCACCAAGTGATTTTACCCATGAGCCTCTATTTGGCACCTGGTTTTTATGCAACCAAAGTTTGCCTTCAAGCCAGGAATTCAAAAATAAGCACCAGCTTTGATGCCACTGGGAACTAGGTATGCGCTGAATCCAGGATTTGGTTTGTGATTGGCCAGGACCCGGCCGTACCTAATCATAATTTGCATATGCAAATCAGGGGCAAGGAGGGAAATTGCTTGACTTATTGTCACAAAACAAAGAAGTAAAAAATGTTTCCCCTTCCCTTTTGTTCAGTGTTCGGCCAAATCTTTTGCGAAGGATTAGGGGGTTCGGCCAAATCCAAGATAGTGGATTTGGTGCATCCCTACTAGGAACAGCATCCAAGGGTTGGTGAGTAACAAGTTGCTTGTAAGCCACTAGTTGGGAATCACTCATATAGACAGTGAACCTTAAATTTTACATACCCTCATTTTGAGTTTTACACCATGTTATCTTTTTTTGTTTTGGTGGTCACACTGATATATAATGCATTTTTTTGGTCCCCTAAAAAAAGTTAAATGGTGGTTCAACTAAATATATATATATTCTGACTTATTTATTAACAAACAAAAATAAAAACAAATAAAAATAGTAAAATGTATTTTCAGAACTTGAATATTCAAGATGTATAAGCTTAAAAAATTGTACACAAAAACTTGGCATCTAAAAACTGTCAGGCTCATGTAAAAGTCAATTGGATTTGTGTTGCCAAAATGCAAGCAATTTTTCAATTCATGTTTCAGACACTTTGGGGCAAATTTACTATTAAATTAGGTCGAGCAAATTCACAATTCAACCATCGAATGTTTATCGAATTGTTTTAGGCTATCATTTTGCTCGATATCTGATTTCTCGATGAATTCGTACGATCGGATACCGATAGTTAGATTTCGCAAAAAAATCGTGAAATTTCTTCAAGAGTCTGAAAAATTCGTACAATTCAAACAATCGAATGCTCCGATCGTACGAATGGTATTCGAGCAAGACTTAGGGGCAAATTTCACGCGAAATGATCAAAGTTCGATCAAATAACGATCGTGCAAATTTTTCGTGCAATTGTAAAGTGAAATTTGGCCTCTTCGATCATCGAATATCAAATAGATTGAATGATCTGAAATTCGAATCGTACAAATTTTTCGGACTCTCTGAGGAAATTTCACGATTTTTAAAATCGGATATCGAGCAAAATGATACCCTAAAACAATTCGATAAGCATTCGATGGTCGAATGCGTATCAAATTGTGAATTTGGTCGAGCTAATTATGGGGAATAATAGTATATTTGCCCCTTAGTCTCTGAAGCCTATGGGGAGGAAGTAGAATAATTTAAAATTTCTTCGATCATCGAATTATCGAATATACGATTATTTGATCTATTCGATATTCGATGATCGAAGAGGCCAAATTTCACTTTACGCTTTCACGAAAATTTTGTACGATCGTTGTTCGATCGAACTTCGATCATTTCACGTGAAATTCGTAAATCGGCCCCCTTATTTGAGATTTGGCAGACTGAACTGGAAATGGTTACAATATGATTTGTTCTAAGTTTTTTCAGTGTTTTAACATAATTGAGTTGCAAGATTTTTAATAAATAAGCTGACATAATATTTGCAATAAAGATAATTTTCTCTGTTAGGTGGCACCAAGCAAACATGTTACTACATTTTACAATGTATATCAAATTCTGCTTATTGGATAACTAGGTTACTTGATTTGTTTGTTTTAGAAAATATCTTTTTTTCTGATGTGAGCCCTTCTTATTTTCCTTTTTTTCCCTTTTCCTTCCTTTAATGCAATACAATATGGCAAGAAAATCTGTGATATATATAACATATATGTACTTATATTTTAAAAAGTTATATATATATATATATATATATATATAAATAAATTGGAATTTTTTTTTTTTCAAGAAGTCCCTTGAGTGCAACAGCCTTTCTTTCCATATATATATATATATATATATATAAGATTTGAGGTGATGAATTTATTGCAAGTGCAGAGTGAATATGTGCAACTGGATCTTACCTAGGAAGGCACACAACTATCTTTACTCTCTGATAGATGGATTCTGCTGGATTTGGTTATTTAAATATCCATTTGTATTACTAAAAACATTTTTAAACAATTTTATCAATTTTTATTACAGTGCTTACAATACGGGGCCAATTTACGAAATTCACGTGAAATGATCGAAGTTCGATCGAATTTGATCGAATAACGATCATACGAATTTTTCATGAAATCGTAAAGTGAAATTTGGCCTCTTCGATCATCGAATATCGAATAGATCGAATGATATTCGATAATTCGATGATCGAAGAAATAAAAATTGTAAAGTTATTTGACTGCCTACTTCGCCAGATTGAACCTACCAAATTGTAATAGAATCCTATGGGAAGCTGCCCATAGGCTTCTGAGGCTAAGTCCTGCTCGAATACCATTCATACGATGGTCGAATACTTATCGAATTGTGAATTTGGTCGAGCTAATTTCAGGGAGTAATAATATATATCCTGCTAAAATGTAAAAGACTATTTGAAGTCACCTCAGAGTTCTGCGACCTTTACCTCAAAATCATATGGCCTTTAGAAAACCATTAGTCTAAAGATTTTTATGGTGACTATATTTCTCTATTATTTCTATATAAAATGCTACCTCTGACATTAGAGGTAATTTTTGATTATTTAAAGGTGTCTTTGCTCTATTGATTTTTGTGACTATTTTCTATCCTGGCATTATAAGCGTCTAGTTTTCCTTCCTATTATTGTCAAAGCTGCACCTCTTTGACTGTTTCCCAGGTTATAATGGACTTGTAGAATTTCTGTAAATGCCATAAAAGACTACAAGGCAGTGAAATATCCAAAGGGATATACTTGTAAAATAAATAATAGCTGTGTGTTCTAACAGCCCCTGCACTTATCCAGTGGTTCTACTATTGATCTACCGATCACCTTTTGGACACCCCTGATCTAAGTGGACTCAAAGCAGGTGCTTAATTTTGCATTCCTGGCTCAAAGGCAAGCTTTAGTTGCATAAAAACTATGTGTACTGCCAAGCAAAACCTCCTCTATGCTGTAAATCCATATATGGGCTACCAAATAACCAATGACATCCCTGGTTTGGCACCCCAAGAAATACTAAGATCTCTAAATGCAGGGTCTCCTCCCAATCATGGCTGCATTCCATAATTCAGAGCTTTCTATAGCTATCTAAATAGTTTCAAGATAAGAAATTCCATACTAGTTTTATGTTTTGTTGGTGTACCATACTGCAGTGTCTGACTTGTACAGGAGACTGCAAAACATCTTACCATACAAAATACTACCAGAATCCTCTCTAAGCAGTGCACTCATGCCCACATACCAAAAATTTAAAGCTACAGGAATCCAAAGCTACCGTTAAGGGCAAATCTATGATTATTTCCTAATTCGAGGGCTAAAAGCCCTCGAATTGGGCCAAAATTCGATAAGCATTTGACTATCGAATGCTTATCGAATATTTTTAGGCTATTTTTACTTCGATATTCGATTTCTTGATAAAATCGTAGGAATACTGATAGTTCGATTTCACGAAAAAATAGTGAAATTTCCACCGATCGCACGAAAAACTCATACAATTCAAACGATCGAGACGTTCAATCATATGAATGGTATTCGTTCAGGAGATAGAAAAAAAAGCCTATGCGGGGCTTCCCATAGACTTCTATTGCAATTCGGTAGGTTCAACCTTGTGAAGTAGGCAGTCGAATAAAATTTTAAAGTTAAAGTACTTCGATCATCGAATGTTCGAATTATCGAATATCCAATCATTCGATCTATTCGATACGCTCGAATTTTGCGTATTCGATGATCGAAGTGGCCAGATTTGCATATTCGAATACCTGAAAAAATCGTACGATCGGAATTCGATCAAATTCAATCGAACTTCGAATTATTCACGTAAATTTTGTAAATCTGCCCCTTAGTGGCCGATTTACGAAATTCACGTGAAATGATCGAAGTTCGATCGAATAACGATCGTACAAATTTTTTGTAAAATCGGATATTCTAATTTGGCCTCACTGATCGTCGAATACTGAATTATCGAATAGATCGAAAATCTATCAAAATCTATCAAAATTGTTCGACTGCCTACTTAGCCAGGTTGAACCTACCGAATTGCAATAGAAGCCTATGGGAACCCCCCAATTGGCTTCTGAGACTAAGGGGCAAATTTACTATTATTCCCCAAAATTAGATCAATCAAATTCATAATTTGATAAATATTCGACCATCGAATGCTTATCGAATTGTTTTAGGCTATCATTTTGCTCGCTATACGATTTCGCGATGAATTTGTACGATCAGATACTGATCGTTCGATTTCACGAAAAAATCGTGAAATTTTCTTCGAGCGTCTGAAAAATTAGTACGATTGAACGCTCCGATCGTACAAATGGTACTCAAGCAGGACTTAGCCACAGAAGCCTGTGGGGGGTTTCCCATAGCCTTCTATTGCAATGCGGTAGGTTCAATCTGGCGAAGTAGGCAGTCGAATAACTTTAAAATTTAGTAAATTTGCCCCTAATTCCTGCTCGAAGACCATTCATACGATCGAAGCGTTCAATCGTTCTAATCATACGAATTTTTCAGAGGCTCGAATGAAATTTGAAGATTTTTTTCGAGAAATCGAATATGGAGCAAAATGATAGCCTAAAACAATTCGATAAACATTCGATGGTCGAATGCTTATTGAATTTCAAATAGGATCGAGCCAATTTTGGGGAATAATAGTAAATTTGTTCAGTTCAGTGACTGAACTGGATTTTGTGTGTGAAATTTCCACACAACATAGTCAAATTAATGTAAAATTGGTTGTCAGTAGTGAAACGTAAACCAATTTGCATTTGATTTGTATGCAATTTCTTAGAGCAATGGCACATTCAGGTGCAGCTTGCTACAAATCACTAACATTGCCTGTTCTGACAATTTCCTTAAAGTGCTTGTGAAAGTGTTTGTAAGGTGATTGTCACATGGAAACATGGACTGCCACATTTCCATTTTCTAATTTTGTAACACGCTCTATTTCCACAGCTAGCACTTAGGGCCCTTACACACAGGCTTTTGTTACCTGCGCTCCCCTGCCTTCTTTTTGGCAGCATGTTGCGTCTGAACCTGCGTTCGGCATTTACACGCCTCTTGTGGGTACAACGTCATTGAATAGAATGGAGTGCGTCTAGACCTGTGCTCCCCTGCGGCTGAACGCAGCCAAACAGAATGCAGGAGAGCACAGGTAACAAACTCCCGTGTGTAAGGGCCCTTAGGTGCAGTTTTGGGAAATTTGGCACTGCCTACCAAGCTAATAAAAATAATATGCACTTAGGTTTAGTATATTATTGTATATTTTCTTAATACTGCTAATAATAGTAGTTGGGAATTGCCTAAATCTTGGATATCTAGTAACACCAGGGAGAGTTCCTTGCACATGGTTAGTGGAAGTAGCCGCTGGTAATTCTTCATCTTCCACTTTTCAACTTAATTATTCTAAGGGAGTTATTTTATGGATGCACCAAATCCACTATTTGAGATTCGGCCAAATCCTTCATGAAAGATTCAGCCGAATGCCAAACCGAATCCTAATTTGCATATGCATATTAGTGACCGGAAGGTAAAAGTGGAAAAAAACTTTTTTACTTCCTTGTTTTGTGACAAAAAGTTATGATTTCCCTTCCCGACAAAAGTGAAAAAAAACTTTTTTTACTTCCTTATTTTGTGACAAAAAGTTATGTGATTTCCCTTCCCGAATCCTGCTGGAAAAGGCTGAATCCTGGATTCAGTGCATCCCTAGCTTATTTATTTGTCTGAATGCAAAAAACTTGAAAAAATTCTAGTTTACTACTATAAAATCTGAAATTTTGTGGAAAAAATGCATTTTTTAAAAGATTTATTATACCCCCAGGATGGAAAAAAAGTCCAAATATGAAAACCTGTCATTTCAGACCTACCGAGGTTGTATATAAGTCATTGGGAGAGGTCCCTGTCCTATTTGAAATTTTCTGTGGTCTGCACTGGAAGTAAGAAAAATAACAGTTATCATTAGGGCATATCAGACATATGCATTTAAATGTATGGCACAATGTAAATTGATGAAAAAAAAATTTTTTCAAACAGCTTCTGCAAAATTTTGGAGACCACTGATCAAAACTTTGATCCCACAGCACCAGGAATATTCAATAATAATTTGAGTACGGCAGTCACACTGTTTCCTTTATTACCAATACATACCTATAGCAAAAGCTCTGTTTTCTGTAATTCCAGTTCATACATGTGTAATCACTAGGCATATTGGAAAATTGTGTTGGTTTCTTCTACTTCTAGAAATTTTCAAAATATATTTTTTTCACCATGAATGTCTATGTTGTTGAATTCACACAAAAATAAAGCATATGCAGTTAACATGTTACTTGGTAACACCTTTATACCTAATTAATTTGGACTGAGAACTTCAGTGGGACCCACAGTGGTATAAGATATATAATACATTACTAATTACACAAGTACTAAGTTTCCTATTGGGGAGGCATTTGTCTCTGACTAGTGATGGGCGAATTTATTCGCCTGGCAGGAAAATTCCATTGATTCATCGCCGGCGATCGAGTAACGTCCGTGAAAATTCGCCGGCTTCATAAAAACGGACACCAGCGTCTGATTTTTGGACGCCAGCACCAGAAAAAAACTGACCCTGGGGAATCGCCCAAGATTCACCCATCACTATCTTTGACATATTAAATATATATATATATATTTTTTTATGTAGACCTTATCTGTAGATTAAATACTTTGATCCTTATATCGGTTATTGGATATCACTATTTATATGAAAATTAGCATCTAGACAGGAGTTGTGCTGCACATTGTTTTGTGGACCAGTATTATGCTAGGTTTCTGGTGAAAAGATTTTCAATTAGAAAAAGGAAGAAAGTTAGAGTGTCCTTTAGTTTTACTTCCTCCTGCCGGTCCTTCCACAGTCTCCTCTCTGTATGTAGACAATCTCGAATTTAAAATGGATCGGTGCCTGGGTCTTTGTGCAGATCAAGTCTTTGTGCAGATCAGTCTCGGAGTATGGGGAGTGGTGATTTTAGCCGGCACAGTTTTCTTTTCCCCTATCTGTGCCGGCTACAATTTCCAATAGCCTATTGGCAGTTGCTCTATAGACTATGTTCAGGCACCTTCCTAAATTGAATCTCAATAGGCAAATAACAATGGTCTAAAATGGCAGATTAAAACCCTATTTCTCTTAAACTAGATTCCAGGGCTTCAGATATATTAATTTGCCTTCAGTATTGTTTTTCCTCATCAGTTATGAATGAGGGCAATACACAAGGTGATAAGGGCAAATATCTTGCACCCTCCATAGCCCCACACAGCTGATTAACAGCAGCATGGCAATTAAATCAAAATGGATCAAAGAATTTCAGGTTAAGGGATGAAATCCACGGACACATGTTTTTACCATGGAGTTCGGCCCGAATGGTCGGCCCCCACACATTTTCACCTCACCAAATCCGGCCTTCGTTGCAAAAAGTTTGGACACCCCTGGTCTAAGAAGAAGCATATTTCTTGACATCACGTAGCAGAGTAATGACATTGAAGGGCGGGTGATCACAAGGAGATGGGCAAACTTGGCAGGCAGTTCAGACCCAGGCAGCCCTTCTGAAAACCGGACTGTCTGGGTAAAAAAAGACAGGTGGCAACCCTATGTGGGGATTCACTCAACTGGCAAAGGCATTGGGGTTAAGAGAGACAGCAGTTTTAATTAGGTCTCTTCCTGGTTTTGAGCCCAGTTTTTTGAAGGGCTGTCTGGGTCAAAACTACCTGCCCGGTTTTCTTAATTAGGAAAAGTGGGCAGGATTCCAATCACCACATCATAGCTCCTCCCCCCTAGTGGACCACCCACCCCTGCGGCATCACATCCTGTGACATCATCGTCGCCCCCAGTCCGATGTTAAACCAACCCTACTTCCTGCTCTTTATACTTAACAGTTTAGTTTTTAAACATATAACAAATAATATAACTGTAACAAACTAGTTAGTTGGAACCTTAGTGAAAATGGATACTCACAGATGTATTAGGCACCCCTGCAAGTTCGGGTGTTCACCGACACCCTTTTGGGGCCCCGGACTTTCTGCTGCGGAACTGCACAAGGGATAGCACCAAAAAATTGAGATAAATTGAGATAAAGTCAAATGTGAGGTACCGGTAAGGATTAGGCAAAGAGTAGTCAAAAAAACAGGCAAAGGTATTGTGGCATGGCAGGTATTGTGGCAGGAATCGGAATCAAGAAGTCAGGCAGGAGTCAAAACCAGGGCATCAAATATGTAGAAGTAATGCTTAGGCAGGATCAATGAACTGAAGCCAGCTTAGGCACTGGCAAAATGAAAAGGAGGATATTTAAGGAGTATTTGGTGCCAAAAGTTAAATTCTGGTGCTGAAAGATGACGTCACTGACGAACTTATGCCAGCGTTATTTGCCTTTAGGTGGAACGCAGGCAGAACCTGGAAGTGTGCACCTGCACAGAGGAAGCCGGGGATAGACACGTTTGGAGATAAGGGAACGGAGCAGTCTCCCGGCGAGTCTTACAATAACAGTTCTCTAGAGGTTCTAGTTATATAGTGAATAAAGTACCCCCTCTTGTAAATTATAAGGATATTATAAGTTACCGAGGAGTTTCAAGACCTTATAAAAACACGAGGCCAAAGGCCGAGTGTTTTTATACGGGTCATGGAACTCCGAGGTAACTTCTAATATCCTCATATTTTGCAACTGGGGGTATTTTATTTATTATAATACACTAGTTTCAGTGAGTCATGTGACAGAAATGACATCAGAACTCCTCTCTCACACACACACAGGCTCAACAGCTCACCTGCACAACTTCAGATGTACTACAAATAGGCCTAGGGCCTCCTGAAAACCTGGCCTATGGATTTGGGTATCCACCCACCCTGCTCTTGCGGATTCCCAGTAAGACCAGCCCCGGATCAACAATTACAAAAACTGCAGAGAAACCAAGTGTTTCTCTGCCCAAAACACTGCTGGTCTCACCTCAGTAAAAGTGTCTGAGAATCTGTGGCCCAGCATACATGCTGTTAATCACTTTTCCCCAGGAAACTGGGGACCTTTTTGTCACCATACCACAATATATATATTTATATATATATATAAATGTCACACAGTGTCTGCACCGGATTTTAAACAATTGCAGGGTACAATGGCCAATAATTTCTTGCATACATTAGTAGAAGGACCAGCACTCCATGTCTCATGAATAATCAACTTGTTTATTGATGCTCATCCGACGTTCCGACCCTCATTAGGGTCTTTTTCAAGGTCCTTCTACTATAGTATATATATATCTACACTAAGGGACAGATTTACTAAATTCACATGAGGGATACGAATATTCGATCGAATTTTCAAAAAGATTCGGATTTCGAATATGCAAATTAGACAAATTCGACCATCGAATATTCAAACTCGAATGATTCGAATATTCAAATTTAATTTTATTCGAAAATTCGATGGTCGAATACTTCCCCTTTAAATTTAAATTTGATCACCTACTTCACCAGATTAAACCTACCAAAATGGGGATCATTCCCAAAGATCGAATAAGAAAAATTCGATCGATCGCTTAAAAATCGTTTGAAAATCCGATTCAAATTCGATTCGAATTCAATCGAATTTTCCCTATTCGATCATTCAATCGATTGAATTGCGCTGAAAAATTTAAATTCTAATTTTTTTATTCCCCCACTATTCCCTGGTCGAATTTCGAATTTTTTTGGCATTCGAAATTCGACCCTTAGTAAATAACAATTAGTTGATCTCAGCAGCATCTATGTAATATTAGCAATAACTGTAATTATTATAAAATCTGCCTTTTAATGAAACTCAGGGATTCTGTTCTGCAGACCCAAAGATAAAAAATGTAATAACTAATGTATACATTTAGAAGAGTTTAGAATCGGTGACTCCCAGAGTTGCTTCAGTAAGACATAAGAAAGTCACACAAAGTGAACTTATTTCTGCCAAACTATCTGAAAACAAAAGTTATAAAAAAAAAGTCTATCTATTATACATTATTATAACATATAATATTGCCTTTGAAAGCTACTTCTAACTTTGCCATAAAGTATTTGCATGATGCTTTTACATTACATTTATTTTAAAATGAATTTTTTTGTGTCAGTATCACTTTAAAAGAATCTGCCATCACAACATTACCCAGAAGGTATGGAGAGAACACAAAAACGGAAACGGAAAAGGAATTACAATTAATTAACATAGTCAAAAATCCCAGAGCATAATCTTTATTTTTGTGAATTGAAAGAAACAGTATACAGTACAACCATTATTTGCACCCAGTTAATAAAAAAGGTTGCCACCGTCCTACGTGGATGGACCAGTAACATCAAAACATTTGTAGGGTTTTTTTAACATTCAAAGTTTATATCTGTTAATTCAGCACCTACAAATAAACTTTCTTGGCAACATCTGTCTTTTTTTATTGAAGAGGGTTTTCATTCTGGGGATCAGAAGAAAATCCTTCCGCTGTTTTTCTGTCTGTGACACAAGCGTGGGGCCCCACACTGAAGACAGGTCTTGTGTATTTACCTGCTACATGGAAGAGCTGCTAAATTCCAAAGGGAGAGGCACTTTTGGGAAATAGTAGCTCTGGGGAAGGGACATTGCATTTGAACTGTGTGGTTATTAACCCCTTCCAGAGGATTGGAACTTTGATTATAAAAAGGACTGTATTGGAGAAACAAGTCAAGGTACCTAATAGTGATTTAGATAGTTTCCCCAGTGCAGGAGTGAATTGTGTATTAGATTGCCCATATACTTTATTACTGTTTTATATAAAGTTCATATTTGTTTCATCTTCAAACTGTGTGTTTTATTATTCCTAGTGGAATCCCCCCTGAGGTGTGTTCCCTAGGTGGAGGCACTGCACTGTAATTCCCAGTTCCCAGTACTTTTCATATGCAAAGGGGACTCGGCCCCTGGATTGCCAAGGGTAAATTGCTATTTAAAAAGACAGTAACCAAATTAGGGTTATAATTCTATCGTCTTTAAAGAGCCATGAATTTCATTTAAAGGGGTGGTTCACCTTCAAGTTAACTTTTAGTATATTGTAGAAGGACCAATTCTAAGAAACTTTCCAATTGGTCTTCATTATTTATTTCTCATAGTTTTTTAATGATTTGCAATTTTCTTCTGTTTCTTTGCAGCTTTCAAATGGGGGTCACTGACACCATCTAAAAACAAATGCTCTGTAAGGCTACAAATGCTCTGTAAGGCTACAAATGTATTGTTATTGCCACTTTTTATTACTTATCATTCTATTCAGTCCATCTCCTATTCATATTCCAGTCTCTTATTCAAATCAATGCAGGGTTGCTAGGGTAATTTGTACCCTAGAAACCAAATTGCTGACACAGCAAACTAGAGAGCTGCTGAATAAAAAGCTAAATAACTATAAAACCACAAACAATAAAAAATGAAAACTAATTGCAAATTGTCTCAGAATATCACTCTCTACATTATACTAAAAGTTAACTCAAAGGTAAACAACCCCTTTAACTCCGTCTGCTGTGTAATCTGCGTTTTTGCCATATTCATCTTGAAGGGCTGCGCCTATGGCTTAATTATATAAATTGATGTAGGCAAACATGAAATTTATCAGTGCATTTTAACAGTATATTATAATTAAATGTTCATAAAACACATATGTATTGGTCTAAGTGTTCTTTTAATATTTTGAAAAATTAAGTTTTTTATAAATGTAAAAAAATGTGTAAGCCTATTGTATGTGAATGAATATATGAATTCTTGACATTGTAGCTCAGATTTGAAGGGCCATAAATTTTATTCCCTTAGATAAATACAAAAATATACCTGTAATAACTGTAACACTAAATTATAAGTAATTTTTACTTTCACTGGGATCTTTTCAGCTAACAGTCCAGTAGCTAATCCTGTTTCCTATACTCCCAACTGTCACACAGCCCTCAAACCAGAATAGTCAATAGGCATTGTTGGTGAACACAAGTTGGTCATGAATGAATGTCTAAAAGCTCTTTAATGGCAAAAATACTTATTGTGAGAATAACATAAACAACAATTAACCTTGAAATACTATGTAGTTTTTTCACAAAATTTTACTAAGGTAAAATAAGTGTGTTGCAGCTGCCCAGTTGGTTTTCTAATCATTGAGAATGCATCTGTGTTTCACTAAATGAACAGATAAAAAGGGATAATAAAATGTTCTGTTCTTACTATTCTTCTTACTATTCAATTAACCTAGTGAAGATCCATGTTAATGGAAAAACAGTTGAGCTTTGTAATATTTACATTACCGGTATTTTAGCAGATGTTAGGTATTTTGCTCCAAATAACAAAAATAAATCATTGACCAAAAAACCTACACTGCCAGGGAACAATACTAAAACTACCCTTACATAGTAACACAGTAGTAACATAGTAACATAGTAAGTTAGGCTGAAGAAAGACTCGCGTCCATCAAGTTCAACTTTTTTTTTTTTTTTTTTAACTGCCTAACTGCTAGTTGATCCAGAGGAAGGCAAAAAAAAACCCATCCTAAGCCTCTCCAATTTGCCTCAGAGGGGGAAAAATTCCTTCCTGACTCCAAAAAGGCAATCGGACTAGTCCCTGGATCAACTTGTATAATGAGCTATCTTCCATAACCCTGTATCCCCTAACTTGCTAAAAAGCCATCCAACCCCTTCTTAAAGCTATCTAATGTATCAGCCTGTACAACAGTTTCAGGGAGAGAATTCCACATCTTCACAGCTCTCACTGTAAAAACCCCTTCAGAATATTTAGGCGGAACCTCTTTTCTTCTAAACGGAATGGGTGACCTTGTGTCATCTGGAAAGACCTACTGGTGAATAAAGCATTAGAGAGATTATTATAAGACCCCCTTATATATTTATACATAGTTATCATATCACCCCTTATAAAACATAATGTTTATACATTTAAAATACGGAGCAGAAGGTCACACATAAATTATGTGTAGATTTTTCTCCCAAAGTTATCAAGTACATAACGTTCATAATGTGTCTAACAGCTATTATAATGCTTGTTAAAGTCATTAAGTGACATTTGGTTTATCAGCAATAAACATATAAACTGGTATAAAAAAAGCCAAGATATATGAAAAAGAAATTAGGTGGCACATGAATTATTAAAGTGCACTATTATTAAGTCCACTGGTAGTTTATAGATTCAGGTAACTACAAAACCTGACCAAGTCGTCCATAAGCACAGTATATGTACAACTCTATAATTAAGTTACCTTGCTGAAATCAAAATACACAGAAAGCTTAACACTGTACATGACATCAAAATGATATAGTGCATTTTTGTTTTGTAGCAAGTAACCACCTGACAAAGTCCTCTGTAAGGCAGCTATCTATTATATGAAACTAAAGAAAATATATTGCAGGAACAGGTAACCACTAGACCCGGCAACAATATAATGTTGTTATAAACTTTGACATTCACAGCATCTTTTTAAAGTGATCAGAAATAACTGTACATACAGTATGTAGGGTTCAAAGACTTCTGTCTAAAATTCTGTTCTTTGAAATTTAGATGACATGACAGCATATGTTTGGTGGAGAGCATTTCAAGGCTCTTCATTCATAGTTTATTCCCTGTAAAGTGTTGATAATTCTTATAGTAATTATAGTAAACATACCCCCCTTTTTTACATGCATTCAGTTTTGCTTATGTAGAAAAGGTGCATAAACAAAAATATATATATATATATATATATATATATATATATATATAATTAGTTAATTTTTTACACAGACATGCATGAATCCATAGACTAAAAATACATCTAAAATAGTCTGTCTTTAACTCGTAAGAACCATTTCCCAACCCCTCATAGGCTCTCAGTGTTATGCAACCCCTCCCACACCTTGTTTTTTTGTCAAGTGATAGATTATGGGACCATAGGCTTGATAAAGTTGGTGCTGCACAGATTATCTGGAAAAAAAAGTAGTTTATTAGTGGTTGCGGGCACAAGTAATCATATACAGTAGACTGGTTGTCATTTCAGGACCTTTCATTTGTTTTCTAAAATATATGTAATTTACTGGGCCTGTGGGGGATATTGCAGACAAATTATGTTGCTATTATTGAAAGTATAGGTGCTAGGACAGGGCCTCATGCAGCTCTTCATCCTGCTTGCTGTGGCTCAGTCTGGCGGCATTATCTGTCACATCGTCTATACAGCCCTCGCACCTGCTGGCAGCTTCTTGAGTGTGAAGCCGTGGCAAGCTAACAGTTAGCTTACTGCCATCATACACTCAGATAGCCGCCAGCAGGTACAAGGACTGTATAGACTTCCCAGGAGGGACAGGCAACATTGAGCCGCAGCAAGATGATTCATCATGGTCCTTACTGCATTCCCTCACTCAAAAGAACACAGAAGAGGCCTCCAGAGTCCAGCTACAGCAGGTGCAAGGGTTATAGACGTGGATGTCTGTGACATATATTTAATATTTCTAGCCCTCACCTTTAAACAGATGGGAACACTAGCATTTAATAGGGCTATTCAGTATGTAATGTATTTCAAACTGTTGTTACAGTTAAAATTAAAAAAAAGGCTAAAACTTTTAAAAGTTTATAAGCTGTGTTATGTTTTGCAGCTCCAGACTATTTTTCTTGAGTGGAAGAGGGGCCAAATGGCTCTTTTGATCGTAAAGGTTTCTGATCCCTGTGCTAGGAGTTGCTCCTGGACTTATGGTAGAGGCTTGCAAATTAGGGGACAAGTATGAAGCTGGGAGGCAGGACAACTACTGTACATACCTACCCCTGTTCCTCTGTCCACCCCTTCTGAATACATTGCTTTCAAATGCTTACATTGCTGTATACATGTGCACCTTTTTGGACTTTCTCCTTTGTGTCTACAGTTTGCTACCCTGAAAATCTTGTTGTCTTATTTTCAAATATCAGTAATGTTTTAAAATATTTTTAAAAACTCTGATACTATTAATTTATAGCAATCACATTCATATATTAGCACTAACTGTATGTAGTGTATGGGTTATACCAGTGGTCCCAAACCAGTAGCTCGTGAGCAATATGTTGCTCCCCAACCCCTTGGATGTTGCTCCCACTGCCCTCAAAGCATATGCTTTTTTTGAATACCTGGCTTGGAGGCAAGTTTTGGTTGCATAAAAAACAGGTGTACTGCCAAAAAGATCCTCATGTAGGCTGCTAGTCCACATAGGGCTAGCAAATGGCCAATCACAGCACTTATTTGGTACCCCAAGAACATTTTTCATGCTTGTGTTGCTCCCCGACTCCTTTTACTTTTGAATGTTGCACCGGGTTCAAAATGTTGGGGATCCATGGGTTATACAGTAGTTGCCATTTTGTGTATAGTATGACTACTTTATGGGGTATATTTATCAAAGAGTGAAGTTCTGCCACTAGAGTGAAATTCCACCACTCTCCATTCATTTCTATGGGATTTTTAAAGGCGTATTTATCAAAGGGTGAACTTTCACTTCACCCATTGATAAATACGCCTTTCAAAATCCCAAAGAAATGAATGGAGAGTGGCAGAATTTCACTCTAGTGGCGGAACTTCACTCTTTGATAAATTTACCCTTATGTGTGTTGTGTGAATTGAGTGCCAATTGATTAAATATATAGGGCAACACTAGACCCCTAGGCAAAGGCACAGAGGAAATGCACAGTTGGAGGCCTTATTCTGTGCTGTGACAGCATATGGATTAGTATGTTATATTCTAGAACCGTAAGGGTCTTCATGCCACTGTAGTATGTCCTACAAGTAGATGAAATTATTTAGTATTATTTGTTATATATTGCACACATAATGTTAAATGAGATATTTACCTTTATTTCCTGGTTTATAGTAGATTGATCAAAACAAATTGCTAGTTACTAATGGTAAATGCACTGGTGTAATCTAGCACCTATATTAGTAAATCTATCTCACAGTTAATTCTAATTTGAAGTTAATGTGACTTTGGCATAAACCCATATGTGCAATATACAGTGGTGAATAAAATATAGTTGTACCCCTCTTGCCCATTTCTGTTTTGTTTTCTAGATAGGGTTTGCATACGTCATAGGGTACATGATTACAAGGCCTCATAAAGGATCCCTTATGAATATATGAAGTTGGGAGTATACTGCAGTTCTATCTACAGTATGTCCATGTGCAGTTCTTATGGCGAGATAGTGTCCATGGAAACAGTCTTTTCACCTATGCTGTATTACTACAGAAGTTTCTTTTAGGTGGGCTACCTCAAGTTACCTTTTAAATAAAATGTTATTTGTGCAAATGTTAATAAAAGGAGCTCCAAAACGAAATGTCACATGCAGTTTTGTATTTAAGTACATAATAAACTAAGAACAATAGTCTGGTGGAAAGCATCAAGCTAAAAGTATTAAATACAGTTTTATAAATATTGTGCAGAGGGCAGCTGATACTAAAACCATTTAGAAGCAGCCTCCACAGGCTGCCCTATCCCCTCTTGGCGTCCCCACTGACTGGTGACATCTTTAAAAAGTGTGCCATAATCTATAGTATATTATATTTAAACATGCAGACCAATTTTTGGAGTCAGACCTTTTGAAGGGATGCCATTTATAATTATGACTTTAAGGGGAACTAAATTCAAAATAGAAGAATGCTAGAAATGCTGCATTTTGTATACTAAACATAAACTTAAAGCACCAGAAGCCCAATGAAACAAATGATTTATGTTTTCCAAGTTGGCCACAGGGGGCTGTCATCTTGTAACTTTGTTAAACATCTTTGCAAGACCAATACTACGCACATGCTCAATGTGGTCTGGGCTTCAGTTGGGAGGCTAAGCTTAGGGATAAATCAAAACAGCACAAGTCAAATAATATCTGCCATAGGAGCTGATACAGCAAGAATTATTAACAATCAGAATATGCAGACTGCACCAGGCCCGTGGATACAAATCTCTACACGGTCGCCAGCTGTTTTACAGGGAAACAAACAAAGCTGCTTGAGTTTTGGGAAGTAAGATGGAGGGCTCCCCCCTGCTGTTTGAAAGTATGGTCCTTTCCCAGCAGAGCAGTTATAGACAGTCTGACGTTTCCTATCCTCAGCAGTCAGAGCAAGTAAAATGAAGGGGGAATTTCACTGCATAAGTCAGCTTTATTATAAAAATGGTACACTTTTTTTAATTAAAGTATATTGGAGACAGATTTATTTTTCATTAAAGAAAGTAAAAATGGGATTTTATTTTTTTGCCATTACATCCCATTTAAACCACTGATCCCCAACCAGTGGCTTTCAAGCAACATGTTGTTCACCACCTCTATGGCTATTGCTACCCAGGTGGTAGGCTCAAAGCAGGTGCTTATTTTTGAATTCCAGGCTTGAAGGTAAGTGTTGGTTGCATAACATCCAGATGTACTGTCAAACAGAACCTCTTGTAAGCTGCCAGTGCATATAGGGGCTACAAAATATCCAATCACAGCCCTTATTTGGCATTCCCATGAACATTTTTCATGCTTATGTTGCTCCCAAACTCTTTTTACAGTTTGGCTCATGATTATAAAAGGTTGGGGACCCCTGGTTTAAAAGTGGGGAGTGCCAGAACATAGGAGACTATATGGGAAGTAAAATAAACACAGAATAAGTACAAATGGGCTCAGACTGGGATTTGTGGGTTCCCTTGGTGCAATAGCCACTAACAGCTGTGAACCAGCCCCACTTACTGGACAATAATGCCCATTCACATGCACACATAAACGTGAACTCACACCAAGTCTCTCTCACAAACACAAGCAGATTTTGCCTGCCCCTAGATGGAAGCAGAGCCATAATTAAGCTGCGCTCCTAGCCCTACAAATGGCATTTCCGTTTCTGGAACCTTGACTTCCATGACTTTCATAACCAAGAGCACCACCATATAGTGCTGCAGGATAATGTAATAAATATAGATAATGCTAAAGATGTTTGTATTGGTTTGCACATGTAGTTTGTTAAGACCAGTGGCAAAATAAAATAGTAAATTATCTCAACCATTATAAAAGACACATTTTTATAATACATAATATAATATACTTTAGTCCTTCTTTCAAAAACCATTATTCTGCTTATTGCATGTTTGAAACCCATCAAACTCGTACCATCAAAAGGTGCCACAAAACTTTGAAACTGGCCCAGAGCATGCTGGACATTTACAGTATTACTGACAAATGGTAGCCTGCCAAGATCATTAGATGGGGATATGCTGTGGCAACTTTGAAGGCATAGATCAATACTGTTATAATAAATGCTGCCGAATCTCATGGTAGTGTTAGTTCAATACATAAAATACAACATTGCTTCCAACCTTAGACTGTAAACTCCATTGGGGCAGTGACTGATGCAAAGAGGTATAATCTTTGCAAAGCAATGCAGACTTGTGTTTAGGCTATATAAATATCAGGATATTAAAATAATTTTTCTTTCACACTTTTCATTTTAAAAATTTTAGTTTTTTATATCTTTAAAAAGCAAAAGTATTTAAGCAACTATGTGTAAGTATGGACAATGTATTTATATCTAGCAGCAAGCAGCAACTGAACAAAAAATATCAGCAATGATCGTATAGTTCTGCTAAATTGGAGAATTCTGTCACCTGTCACACTAGTGGGTTAACAGGCAGATGGACTACTGCCACAGGTTATGTTCCCACACTAATTTCCTTTGTCTCTCTGTGAAATTCAGTGGTAGAATGTTCTCATTACCTACTGATGAGTCATCTCTTTGGGTTTTTCTTCTTATCACATAGGTCTTCTGTCCAACAATGTTTTGATTTTTTTTAAACATCCATCAGTATCTTCTTTCTGTCAGGATAATCTCAGATATTCTTGGAGCAACATTTAGTTATAGCCATCCACTCAACTGATTTGTCAGTGCTGGAAGGTTTTAGAAGAGGCCACCATGAGAAATCACAGCACAAATAATTTAATTGCTGAAATATGTGGTTTAATACATTTCCTAATTTGATACCAATTACAGACAGCTTCAATGTAATTTTTTTCACTAAAGGTTTTTATAAAATATTTTTTTTTTAAATGAATGCTTTCTGTATTCATTGTCGGACTGGGACACCAGGGGCCCACCCAAACACCTTAGACCAGGGGCCCACCATAACACCTTAGACCAGGGGGCTACTCTCAGTACTAATATTCTTCATCTCCTCAATCAACCTCTATTCTCCTAGTTTGTTTTCTTTACATACTATAATCAATTATTCCATATATTTAGCATCTTTGTTCTCATAGAAATAGGGAATGGCCATGAAATAGGCCAAAAGTTTAGCAGTATGAGGGCCCACTGACACCTTGGCCCACCGGGAGTTTTCCTTGTATTCTGGTGGGCCAGTCCGACACTATCTGTATTTAAGTTGACAGGTTAATAAAACCATTGCTTTTCTCCCTAAGGTGTATTCTACATCTAATGTATAATTAAATCCATAATTTGTATACTTTGAAATTATGCGAAACTGAGAATTTAATATAACCTCTGGCATACGGAAATAGGAAGCTTTCTAAATACAATCAGTTAAATATTCTATATTGTTTCCGAAATAATCAGGTTTATGTTCACTATCCCTTTCTCAGCATCTGTTTCTCTTCATTCTGTCTTCATGCAGGAGTTGGATGTCAGATGTTCATTGACAGCTACATCCAATTTATCTTATAGAGGTCTCTTTTTGCCTAGAAGATGTATTAGAGCTCACTCTATTAAAATCAGCAGACATCATGTCTCTCTACATGCAGAATTTGTGCAAAAGGCATTTATTTTGTTAGATTTTTTTTACTGGAATCAGTTATTGGAATGAGGTCTAATACATCTGCTATGAAAGGAAGCCCCCTATAAGATATATTATATGTAACTGTCAATGACTATCGGACACCCAACTGCTGACTGAAGAGAGAATGAAGAGAAACAGATGCTGAGAGGAATAATGAAGATAAACATTATTTCCGAAACAATGCAGAATATTTAAACTGATTGTATTTAGAAAGTTTCTTATTTCAGTATGATGAAGCTTATATTAAATTTTCCTTTCCGTTATGTATGCTATCTAAACACAATAGGATTGTTTTGCCTTCAATCTTAATTAATTAATCTTCAATCTTAATTGGGATCCAGTAAAATGTATTGTTTTCTCATTACAGAGAAAAAGGAAGTATTTTTTGAATGATTTGATTGAAATACAGTATATTGGAGATGCCCTGCGTGTAATTTAGAGCTTTCTGGATAATGGGTTTCCGGATAATGGATTCCACACCTGTATAAAGAAGAGAATAGCTTTCTGCTTTAGTATTTAAATAATCTGTATATGCCTGTCTATAAAATGCTAATTTGAGCTGAAATAAGCACAGGTAGGGATAAAGTCTTTGTTATTGCAGAATGAAGAGCATCTCCCATATGGTTTATGTCTCTGGAGACAAGGCAGGGCTTTCTCATTATTCAGTTGATTGTTCGAGTGATAGACTAATTTCCCCAAACAACAGATACAGATCATAGGAAAATCACTTATTACTTTGAATCTAAATAAACATTTGGTAAAGCAACAATAACAAAATATTTATGCAGATTTGGCAATGCCTTTTTTTTCTAGCCTTGTGTTATTTTTATTTTTCAATGAGGTAAACAAGTTTTAGGAAGAAAGATTTCTATAGATGTAGAAGTAGTTAGGATAATTAACAACCTCTGTTTCAAAGCGCAGAGACATGCGCCTGCCGCAATGAATACGGCGCTGCTTAATTCAGAAACATTATCTTTATGATGGTGGGTAATAGGAGGCACAGATGTATCCCACCTCCTGCACCCTATCCACCTATTGGAAGGGCCCTGTCCTTGCTCCCTGCCCTATGGCAGTTGGTTAGGAAAGGGTTGCCCTGTGCCCCCTGGTGCTGTGGTCTTCACCTAGTGCCAATTTTTTCTACCACAAGGTGCAGACCGCAACTAGATTGGGAAAACAAGTGCTTGTAGAATGAGTACTATGGAGCCCCTTTGACTTGTGTAAATTACCCTTTATGACCTTGCCTTGTGTTTGTAATTGTGTGTTGATTAGCAATACACAATTCCCATATAATAACCATCAGAAATATAGAAACAACCTCACTATTTTTACAGTCTCTGTTGCTATTGAGAAGGAATACCATTTTACAATTGATGGTTCCAAAATTTTGGAATTTTGTTTGTTGTTGCTATACTATTTTTATGACTTTCTCTATTACTGTTAAAGTAGAAGGAAAGTCATCCTGCACCAAATGTAGGCCAAATGTTAGGCACACCCAAGTGATTGTATTGATTTACCTGAAACCCCGGACCGGTGCTCCTATCAGCAGAAAACTCCACCGGCCTGGGGTTATGCTAGTGAGCACCACTTTAAATTTCCTGGGGAAAACGCATACACAGTTGAACCAAATAGCAGACTTTTTAGTTGAAGTTAGGCTATTCATTCTACTTCACATGCGCAGCTGCATGAAGAAATTGGAAGACGGAAGAGAAGAGCTCCTTGGTGCTCATTGTTAAAACCCTGGGCCAGTGCAGTTTTCTGCTGATAGGAGCACCAGCCCAGGCTTTCAGGTAAGTCAATACAATCACTTGGGGATCCCTAACATTTGGCACCCCCATATGCAGGATGGCTTTCCTTCTCCTTTCAGCTGTGAATAAGATGCTACTTCATCCCCTATGCAAGTCTCTTTGTTGGCATTTATATATGACTGGATGTTCAGTAGAATGTAGTGTTGTACTGATGTTAAATTATAAAAGAGTCAACTACACAGCAAAAGACAGAAGGATGCATAGATTTTACTTATGGCTTTCTAATATAAAACAAATTTTTGGGAGCATAATGTCAAGGCAGTGAATTTGTAAAAGCACTGATATACTGTAGGACAAGTATAGCAATTTTTTGATGAAGTTGTTACCCCTTTCTCCCCATTCTTCTCTTTCCTCGCAGCTGCCATCTTTAGAGATCATATGTCACAATGAGCAATGGGTCTGGTGAACTGTGCCTGCACATCTGCTTCCTTTGAACGTACCAGCTTTCTTTGTAACCTGTAAACCTCAGTTTTGCTGCTACATGCTGCAGGGTGGTATATGGCTGGAGGCAAGGGAGGCAAAATCAGGGGAGACCAGGCACAGATAAGTACAGCCCATGAATGAATACTATTCTCTATTATAGTCATATAATTTCACAAGAAGGATTACTGCCTGACCAAGTAAACACTGTTACACAAGCACCTACTCCATCTGATTTTCAGACTTTATGAACTATCTTAGGTCTTACTTCATGGTATTCTAAGTTTATTCCCAACTATGCTTTAGTTGTGGAGCCACTTAGAGCACTACTACGTGGAACTTCAAGTCTGGTTTGGTCAGACCGCTCAACAAAGCTTTGAAATGGTGAAAACGTGAATTGTGATTAGTCCAAAAATAGCTTTATTTGATCCTGCACTACAGATGCTTACTACAGATGCTTCAGACTATGGGCTTGGTGTAGTTAGCAACTGTTGCATTAGCATCCAGAACACGTACAGAGGCAGAGTGTAAGTATTCAACTTTTGAAAAAGAAACTCTAGCATGTGTTTAGGCAATAGAAAAATGGAAAACCTACCT
Organism: Xenopus borealis; assembly: GCA_024363595.1. Taxonomy (NCBI): domain Eukaryota; kingdom Metazoa; phylum Chordata; class Amphibia; order Anura; family Pipidae; genus Xenopus; species Xenopus borealis. The sequence continues at coordinate 113,760,480 of CM044432.1, read as the reverse complement.
ATGGGGTAGAGAATTTACCTAATGCACAGTTTGCAGCCCTTTAACTACACTGCTTACACCAAAGAGACTAGGAAGAGCTGGAATGCATATAGCTAGAAAGTCAGCAAGGCTACTTAATTTCAACTACAAAATGCAATGCAAACCAGGTTTGAAAAATGTTACTGTTAGCAATAGATGCTGATGTGGTAACTGTGATTCATTCTTGTGTTACTTGTCAGAATCATGACAAAACAGCTACAGTATCAAACATACACCACCACTTCAGCCAGTTCGATTCCCTGATTCAGCATGGGAAAAACTTGCTATTGATACTGTGGATCCTTTTGCAGATGCTCCTATACACTGCATATTTGCTATAACTCTGATATACTATTGTAGTAAATGGCCAGAATTTGCATTTGTTTCTCATATAACATCAGCTACAGTAATAACATTTCTGTCCACAGTCTTCAGCAGAGAAGGTCAAACATCAACATGCCAAATGCAAGGCTTATACTGATAGAAAACGTGGTGCAAGAGAAGTGCACTGGATCAGCTTGGATCTTTATTCAGAATTAAGAAACAATGACTACTTAAACAAGAACAATCTAAATTTCCTACACAACTTAAAGTGAGGCACCAGCATGGAACATACACATACAGTATGAACTATCTGATGGACGCGTATAAAATGCAAGTTGTCTTGCTCCTGTTAAATATGACTTTGGAGAAGCTCCATTAGATGAAGGACGTTTTCCTACTTCTGATGCCAGCTGCAATAGGCCTGAAGAAAGTGAACCTATAAGGCATAGTGAGAGAATCCGAAAACTACCTGCATGGACAAAGGACTATGGGGTAGATTCATCAAAGAGTGAAGTTCCGCCACTAGAGGGAAATTCCACAGCTCTCAATTCATTTCTATGGGATTTTGCAAGGTATTCATCAATGGGTGAAGTGAAAGTTCACCCTTTGATGAATATGCCTTTAAAAATCCCATAGAAATGAATTGGGAGCTGCGGAATTTCCCTCTAGTGGCGGAACTTCACTCTTCACTTCACTCTGTGAAGAATATGTAATATTGCTTTAAGATGCATACCATTTCATTGTTGTTTTTATTAAATTTGCCCAATTGCTTTCCTACTATAGGGGGAATATGTGGTGTTTGTGCAAGGTGCCTGTAGGTGTCACTGTGCACCAGAGTTATACTGTGCATACACAGTACTTTCTATACAGCTTAAAGGTGGAGTTGATTTGGAAATGTAATGGCTGCATGAAGCTCTACTCATCCTTGGCTTCTACAACATAACAACAAGCATAACATTTTGTTCTTTATTAAGAGTTTTTGAAAAGACTGTGGTTTTGGATGTTGTAAAAGGCATAGGAGTTGAGAGAAATAGAAGCACTGTTAGGGCCATGGCTGATGGATAGATTTGTTGCCTCAATAAAAAATCCACAGCTGCAAAAGACAAATCTCCTTAAAATATTCTTCACCAGCTACTGTATAATTGAAATTCCTGATGGTAACACCTATGCACTGCTTTGTTCTTGTAAATTCATTGAAGTTGCCTTTCAAGGAAATTCGGGCAACCTCAGAAGAATGAAGTGATGTATTCATGTTACCATCGGTGATTGGCTCTTCCACACACATCCACCCCAGTACCAGGTTGAATCTACCCCAAGATTCCCCTGGCCAATTGGGATAATGGCACCCCCAAGGTATAGGTTACACTCACAGTGGGGAAAGTTAACTCCTTGCATCCTGTAACTTACAAAGTACTAGCAGACCCTATATTTACAGTTTCAAGTTTATGAAAAGACTTGCAAAGTGTTGTCACACAGTCACTAGTCAATTGTCGACATGTTCAAAGGGTTAAATCTATAAAAACAGTTGTTGTGTTTGGTAGCCGAGGATGAGGAGGGTATAACAATGCTTTATTAGCAGGTTCATGCAGCCCTTACATAACAGCAGTAAGTCTTACTTTCACTTTCAAGTTGTACAGAAAGTCCTGTGTATGCACAGTGCCACCTGCAGGCCATTTGTATAAACACCACATATTCCCCCTATAGTAGGAAAGCATTTGGACAAATATATAAACATGTCCAATTCAAGTAAAACTTACAAAACAAATGGCCAAATGCTGAGAAGAAACTCAGTCCTGATCTTCAACCTTACTACAGGATTAGACACGAGCTGTCCTTAGTAGATGACTATGTTGTCCGCGGAGCTCACCATTTATTGGTACCAGAAACATTGAGAGAAAAGCTCATACAACTTGCACATGAGAGTCATCAAGGAATTGTACGTACAAAACAAAGACTGCGAGAACTGTACTGGTGGCCAGCAATGGATGCTGATGTGGTAACTGCCATTCATTCTTGTGTTACTTGTCAGAATCATGACAAAACAGCTATCACACATACACCACCACTTCAGCCAGTACCATTTCCGGATACAGCATGGGAAAAACTTGCTATTGATATTGTGGGTCCTTTTGCAGACGCTCCTATAGACTGCAGATTTGCTATAACCTTGATAGACTATTACAGTAAATGGCCAGAAATTGCATTTGTTTCTCATGTAACATCAGCTACCGTAATAACATTTCTGTCTACAGTCTTCAGCAGAGAAGGAAATCCCATCCTCGTCGCCATTTGTTGTGTTTGGTAGTCGAGGATGAGGAGGGTATAACAATGCTTTATTAGCAGGTTCATGCAGTACTTACATAACAGTAGTAAGTCTTACTTTCACTTTCAAGTTGTACAGAAAGTCCTGTGTATGCACAGTGCCACCTGCAGGCCATTTGTATAAACACCACAACAGTCTCATCCATAAATCTGTTCAGAATCAAGAGTCTGTATTCAAGATTACTTTCTTCTTGGTCTTTGTGTCTCAGAGGGCAGAGCACCAAAGGAAATCAGGCATTTCAAATAATTGTATCTACAAATTTACAGTATTTACCAATTTTACCAAACTGAAATATTTTGGAATGAGCTATTCTAGTAAACGAGCCATCATTGGATTAAGGTATTTTATTCTTTGAGACACAGGTAGGGCAGGATACAGACTAGGGCAATACAAAAGGAAGACAATGCAGACAAGTGCTTATAATTGTGGATATCAAACATATACAGCTCCTTGTATTTCTTCACTGAAGTAGTATACATCTTAAACTGGAAGCTAGACAATGTATCACCGTATTATACTAGCTACACAATGCATAACGTAGTAGGTCCCAAACAGATTCTCGTTTGTACCTAAAAGTATAAATCTATGTGGTGAAGTCTAGTGATGTGTTTATTCTTCTAATGGTGTTGTTCCCTTCCATCCGGAAGATTCAGATGGTCTTCTGGAGGCATAGTTAATGCATAAAAATGAATGAACTGAGTGTCGATTACGTTTTCTATATAAACATTCTTTTATCTCCAACGGGATGCAATAAACACAATGCAATATTAAAACTATTACTGCCAGTGCAAAATAGTAGTTCAGTGACTTCATATGTAAAACATTCTTTAGATACTTTGTACTTCTTGTGGTGAAAACCAGTGTTGTTTGTATTAGAGACTTAAATAAAGTCTTATGTATATGAATCAACTTCACATCTTAGGGGAAGATTTACTAATGGTCGAATTTCAGTGAAAAAACTTCGACCATCAAATTTTTTTTCTGATTCGAACAATTTCCCTTTCAAAAAAATTTGAATTTACAAAACTTTGCCAAATTGCCTGTAAAGGCTATGGGAGGTCACCCATAGGCTATAATGGCAATTTGGCAGGTTTAAGGTGGCGAATGGTCGAAGTCTAAATTTTTTAAAGGGACAGTACTTCGAAATTCAAATTTTTTCAATTCAAATCAAATTTTGGGCTATTCGATAGTCGAAGTAGCCCAAAATTACTTCAAGATTTGAATTTCAAAAATTCTAATTCAATTAGAAAATTCACTTCGACCCTTAGTAAATGTTCCCCTGTCCTGTTTACTCTCTGTGAGAAAGGATTCAAATTTATATGTTTAATGTGCATTGTGTTATCCAGAATCATTATTGTTTTGCTTCTTGAAAAATATGTGAGTGCCCAAATCATTAATATCTGAATGTTTTTTATCATATTAAAGGGAAAAAATAGCATGCTATTTCAAGCTGTTATTAGTGTAGGATGTGACATAGTCTTAATCAAGTTGATTATTTGTTCATCACAACCCCACGTTTTAACAACATTGCACTCTTGGTTTGGCTGTGATTATGGCTACCCACATGCTACTGCAACTTATTTCATATAATCTTGTGGAAATATTAAGTGAGTATTGGAATCAGAAGGGTCAGAAAGCTTACAGATTTTAAAAATAACCAAATCAAGAACACAGCAAGCACTCCATAAAAATGATTAATGTATGAATTACTAATGTACTATGCACTTAAATAAAAGATCAAATCATTACATGGGAATACTTTAGCTAATGTTTAGGATTTGGCAGTTTTTCATTACTTTGTGACCCTCCAGCTGTTGCACACGTCAAGTACCAGCATTGCCAATGGCTGAAGTTTAGAGTTATAGAGGAACTAACATCAGACATTAAACAGACATTAAACAATATTCCTTAAAGTTCTGCCAAAATGCATCAGCTGCAGTTTGTGATGTATTCTATCTACAATGCAGCGTTTCCCCATAATTCTGCAAATCTGGTGTAATTGTTCTAAAAATGTTCTGGTTGGTCAGATTGGCATAATTTTTGGTCTAATAGTGGCGGTCAATTTGATCAGTTTTTTGGTTATATTATTAATAATGATCTGAATCTTACATACACATGTGATATACATCCCACTACAATTGCATTTTGAGGTGTATCTTTATCTGTGCATAATTGGGTAGTTGTGACATTCTTATATAGGAAGAGTTGCACTGCAAATACCATTCTCAATACCTCTTCCTCTCATCCCCCTCATCTGATCCACAATATAGCTTCAGGCCAATTTTTAAGACTAAAATGCCTTTGCTCCGATCTGAATAACTTCTTCAATAAGGTATGTGATCTTAGATGTAGGCTTTTAGCATGAGGATACAATATGTCAGAAGTGTCCATACTTTACTAATGTGAAGTCTACTTTTAGTGATGTTGTCCCATTATAATGTAATGTTGTACATTATGTTTTGTGCTTCTGTACCAGCCCAAGGCAACCACAGCCATTTAGCAGGAAAGATCTGTGTCTCCAAAGATGCCCCAGTAGCTCCCCATCTTCTTTTCTGCTGAGTCATTGCACATGCTCTGTGCTGATGTCGGTTACTGAGCTTAGAGACCAACTCAAAATATACAGACCTCATAGAATAGAAATGTTATAATATAAGGCTGATTAGTCCTTAATACAGATAATGACTACATGGCAGCACAGAAATCAACGCAATTAGCATCAGAATTTAATAATAATCCCTGTAGCATAATCTTATATTACAGGGGAACCTCGTTTTCTGTTTGATAATTTGCGACGACCCCTAAGCTTAGCTGCTCAGAGCCCACTGAGCGTGTGAGTGTCGCAGACACTTTCCAAGATGGTGACCCCCTGTGACAAGTTTGAAGTTATGAATCATTGCTGCTATTGACAAGCTGAAACTTTAGGCTGGTGCAATATGTTCAGTATATAAAACATGGAATTTTTAGCCCTATTTATTTTTTAGACTTTCCTTGTCCTTTAAGAGTTTTTACAAAATGTAGAAATATGTTTTCCCATAGTATGGTACATACCCATATAGAATAGAATTTAGAGAATTTCTCTTAGGTATGAACAAGGCAAGGTATCATGCTAATTTTAATTCTAACCTCTTGTACATTTGGCTATATACGTTGTTCAGAGAGTGTATATATTACTTCTGGATTTCTGTTTATTGTTACTTCCCTTTCCTAGACTGTTCCCTTCAATTTATATACCCTCTATTTACCAGTTTCTCCATTTAAGGGACAGATTTACTAAGGAGTGGGAACTACAACAAGGAGCTGGTCACTGCTCCTATATTACCTATAACAAACAAGGGAAAGTTGTACTCAGCACTAATTTGTAAAACCATTAGGCAGGGGTGCAATGAGGCGGTGACCACAAAATACACACAGACAAGTACAAGAGGTCCTCTGCACTCCCACCCCTCCAAACTATAGTTGGGTGATCCCACTGGTTTCTAATAAAAGGGCAACCAAGCCAACCAAGCAGCTAATAAGTTGCAGGTAAAACTTAGTCCCTTTGTAAAATGTATAATGAAGCAATAGAATTCTTAATGAATCAAATGCAATTTGAGAGTAGGACTGGCCAGATATGGGATGACTTTGACGTAGTTGGCCAGCTTAAATATATTGCAATATATGGACAAACAATCCCTGTTTTGTTTAAAGGGTAAGGTATTTTTTAGTAGCTGTATGCATAAAATATCTCAATGTCTTAAATATATTGATAATGGGTTGAGTGCAGATGACCTCTATTATTTGTCTATATGTATTTTGTGGTCACAGCTTCATTGCAACCTCGCCAAATGGTTTTAAAAATTAGTGGTGAGCACACCTTTCCCTTGTTTGTTAAAGAAGAATCTTTGCTCTCATTTGAGGGCAAGTACTTAAACATGATTGATGGGTGCCTTATTTACATAGCACTTTCTCATTGGTAGATTGTACTCTTCATTTTGATTGGTACTTATAAGCTGTATGTTGATTGGTGTTTTTCCTTTAAATATGTTTTGCTGTAACCAGATGATTAGCCTATGTGTGTTTGTGAAACACATAAGGCAACCTCTATGTGTACATGAATAAAAAACGTTTTGGATCATTTTCATCATTACGGTTTGACATCATTTCACCCTCTAGCTACAGATGTGTTCCCCTTCATCTTTAAGAGCTAATAGCTTCCTTTTATCCACCCTGAGGTTTCTACTTTTTCCTTGATTCAAGCTCCTTCTTTAGCTCTCCCTTATGACAAATCCAACCTTTTGTTATTCCTACTTTAGAAAATAAAATCTGCAATGTATTTCATAAACAAGATATGTCCTTGAAATCTCATACACATTGTAAGTCTAACAAAAAGCTTTCCCTTTTGTGCCTCCCCTTGTCCTTGCTAGTAGTGTTTTCATTGGTGCAAACACCTTGCTTAGACTTGGTTTAAAAAAACAACATAAACTTCCCTTTTCTCTTCTTTATCAGCTCCACATTCTGTTCTAAACCTTGAGGACAATGGCACACAGGAGGTTTTTGTCACCTGCATTTATTCTCCTCCAGTGTGGGCGAAGTACTCTTCCTACTTGCATTCATGGAATGTGGAAAAGCACCTGTATTTTCTGCCTGTAGTGCAAGGTAACATTGGGCTACTATGTAGAGTTGACACCTTTGTATAATACCAACCTGGGCTGATAAAGGGAAGGCTGATGATGCATAGGGGTGTGGCCATGACATCAGTGGGCAGGCAATTACATTTTAATGCGGCGCAATGACATCGAAGGGCAATTTGCATAGTGGATTCAGAACATAAAAGTCACAATTTTACAGGACATGGGTGGATCAGAGGCTGGTTTCTAATCACTTAGTCCAGCACTTATAACTTAACATAAAAACATCATATAAACACTGCTAATGAACTGCGTGTTTCAAATGCCAAAGTTCCCTAAAGGCCTCACTGTTTGGAGGAAATGTTTAACCCTTTCAGTGCTGTAGTTTGCAGAATTACCAGTGTGCCACAGCCACAAATTTTATCTTTTCAGTTTACAGTTTAATCTTTACAGCAACTTGCTTGAACCAAACCTGGAACATTGATAGACTCAATATACATACAGGGGTTTCTAGTGAACACATTTCAATAGGCACCATCAATATCTCCTCAACTTAAAAGGTGGGTATTTGGTATCCTACAGTAAGCCAGGCTGGAACTAATGTTAGGCAGAAGAGGCTCCTGCCTAGGGAGCAACTAAAGGGGGTGCTTGGCAGGTACCTATTAAAGGGTCTTCTGCCTACCCCTAGTTTTGTTTGTTCCCCTCTGTCACTTTCCCCTCCCTCCCCTATCCTCCTGTCAGCTACAGCTCATGTCCACACACGTTCGTGTTCTGGGGGCAGGGGGTGGCTGCTCGGGTTGCCCAGTGCTCCAAGCCAGTTTTCCTGACAGTAATATAATAAATACAGCTATCCCTATTCTGTTATTCATACCTACATAAAGGAGTACATTTATCAAAGAGTGAAGTTAGAAATCTCTGCAGTCTGTGAAATTCCACCACTCTCCATTCATTTCTATGGCATTTTGAAAGACATAGTGAAATTTCGCTTTTACCCACTGATAAATACTCTATTTAAAATCCCACAGAAATGAATATAGAGTGTCGGAATATCACTCTAGCGGACTGTGGAGATCTCTAACTTAACTCTTTGATAAATATACCCCACAGTGAGATTTGAAAGGATTAATCCATGAGTTCACTAGACTGAGTGTTCTCACTAAGGAGCAAATTCACTAAAGTGCAAAGTGTCTAACGCTAGCACTAATTCGCCAGTGTTACGTCATTTTTTAACTTTGCAAATTCACTAACACTGATTCTGGCGAATTTTCGCTAGCGAATTAGATAGACTAGCGCAACTTTGCACCCTTACACCAGGCGCAGCTGCGCACTGACGAAGGATCGTAATTACGCAAATTCACTAAGATGACCATTTTACTGAATGTTACCACTTAAGCTAGACGTTACAATACAATAGATAGTCCCAAAAAAACGCTGGCGTGTTTTACCTTTTGTAGGGTGATAGTCTGAAAAAGAGAAATTTTTTTGGGGGGTTACCCTCCTTCCCCCCTACATTATCTAACATATGGCAACTCAACTATACAGGGGCACATGTTTAGGGCAATAGGACAACTTTATTTTATTTATTAAAGGTTTCCTGGGCTTGTGTAGTGTAATGTAGTGGCTGTAACATATACTTCTATTATACTTTGAAATTTGTGCCGTATGCAAATTAGGCATCGCTAGCATAAATGCAATTTGTCTGGCGAAGTAACACTAGCGCAACTATGCTACCGTTCACCGACCTGAGCGTAACTTCGCAGTTTAGTGAATTTGTGTAGTGCTGGCGAAAGTGCTGCAGCACTGCTGAAGTGCTGCGAACGTTAGCGAATGCAACGCTTGCGCATTTTCGCCACTTAGTGAATTTTCCCCTAAAAATCTTGTTGATTTTATGAAACTATACCTACAGTATTTCACATACTAATTCATTGATTAATTAATATATATGAAGGAACCACAGGAGTGCACACTTCTTTATCTGTTTGTTGACTGGTAGTTATGACTGATATATGTATATGTTGGAAGAGGTAAATAGCTAGATATAAAGATAAATGAATAGAGGCAGGTATAATTAGCAGGTTCAAATGACAGATACTAATATTCTGCAATAAGCCTTCTTGCTCTCTGTGGAGTACTTTAAGTTAAGTAGCAATAGCAATTACTGAGAATACATTGTTGTCTGTTGAGCAAGCACTTGAAGAGAAAGAAATGTTAAAAGTGCAGAAATAAAGTGTTCTGTTTAATCCTATGATGTCTTCATCAGTTAATTAAATCTACAAAAGAAAACTTGTAAGTTAAACAGCTGTCAAGCTGCTTCTGTTGGTAAACCCCAGATCAAGGTCACTCACTACCTGGGAGATTTTTCTGTTTCTTCTGTAGTTTTTTGGGCGGTTTTTCCTAATGTGTTAGAAAAACAATTTCATTATTCTTGTCCATTTGAAACAATAACTGTTAAAATAGAATTGTTATTTCTAATGTGATAAGAGCAAATCTTGTATTTTAAATCAAAACAGAAGAGCATTTAATGGGAATCAGTAGAAGAGGGTGGATGCCAGTAAAAGCATATTTCAAAGTTTGCTTTGTTATGCTAAATATAGTGTATAATGGCCATGTTTACTCTTTGCTAGTACAGAAACTGGCACACAAATCTGGGCAAATATGCACATGCTGAAACCTAAAAAGCCAAATATGGTAGTTCAAGGCTCAGTGCTATAATGTGCACAGGATACTCTTCAGACCCCGCAATGACTAAATATAGGTTACCTTTGCCAACACATTAGGGCACAAGTACCTGCAAGTGCAGTTGTAGTCCCTGCAATTCTTCCAAAATAAAAGGGCACACATGTCACTCAGCTCACACCAGATCTCATGATATACAGACTTCCAAACTATTCAGTGCAATTGTGTTGGTTTTGGTGATTCAGACACAATTGCAGTAGGTCAAAGCATAACTGCCCGAAATGCATTATCCACTTGCCACAGCAATGATGTTGGAACTGTGGGAAAACACTGCATTGTGGGAAAAAACATGGCAATTGCATTTCAAATTGCACTTTGCTCACTGCACTGGCAGACCTACTTGTACCCTATTGGGGTTTCTTGTGCCAGTGAAATGACATGCAAGGTGAAGGCATGTAAGAGAACACTGATGCCCTGCCAAATACAGCTAGTGTGGCATTTACATATGGGTACAAGTGTGTACCAAGATAAGTAATAAAACTTTAATTACAACAATTTGTAGCTTCACAGAGCAATAATTTTACACAATTAAAGCTAAAGTATTTATGCAGGTGGAGTAACCCATAGCAATAAATAATACCAGTGCTAGGGTTGCCACCTTTTAGCCACCTGGTGGAGACAGGGGGTGGGGTGGGGCTTGATGCAGAGGGGGTGGGGCTGTAATGCTGAGGGGTGGGTGGTGATGTCAGGGGCAGGGCTATGACACGCCGATTGGCCTCTTGCCGTGTCAATTATAGGGAATACTGGCGGTCCCAGTTTTGATCTGGGCAGCCCTTCAAAAAAGCCGGGCTGTTCGGTTCAAAACCGGACAGGTGGCAACCCTAGTTAGTACTCGTGTGCAAGGGCCCTAATATTTTTAATCTTGAAACCTTGATCTATAAAGGCTGGAGTGACTGGATGTATAACATAATAGCCAGAACACTACTTCCTGCTTTGGTTTTCACTGATTCATTACTAGACAGCAACAATCAGCGACTTGGGGGGCACATGGGTCATAACTGTTTGCTTTTGAATCTGAGCTGCATAATAATTATCAATTGCAAACTCACTGAATAGTTATGTCCCACATGGCTCCCTTAAAGGAAAACTATACCCCGAAAATGAATACTTGAGCAACAGATAGTTTATATCAAATTAAGTGACATTAAAGAATCTTATATATATATTTAAGTAAACATTGCCCTTTTACATGTCTTGCCTTGAACCACCATTTCATGATAGACTGTGTGCTGCCTCAGAGATCACCTGACCAGAAATATTTAAACTCTAACTGTAACAGGAAGAAGTGTTGAAGCAAAAGACAGAACTCTGTCTGTTAATTGGTTCATGTGACCTAACTTTATAGTTTGGTATGTTTGTGTGCACCGTTGGATCATACGATCTTAGGAGGCTGTCCTTATTTTTTAAAATGGCTATTTTCTATTTATGATTACCCAATGTCACATGCTACTAAAATAGTATATTATTATGAAAATTGTTTATTTACATGAAGCAGGGTTTTACATATGAGTTGTTTTATGCAATATCTTTTTATAGAGACCTACATTGTTGGGGGGGTATAGTTTTCCTTTAAAGTTGCCAACTAACTCAGAGTTACATGGTTACATAGTTAGATCAAGTTGAAAAAAGACCATCAAGTTCAATCCCTCCAAATAAATACTGGCATCCATACATACACAAACAAGCTGAATGAGTTAAAATAAAAAAATGTCATTCATTTACAAACCTACTAGATTTTTCTGACTTGACAACCCCTTTGCCCCTCAATGTCTGAATAATTAAAGTCACCCATAATAATAACCTGACCTAGTTATAGGTCTATTTGCAGTGGTGTAACTAGATGTTACTGGGCCCCACAGCAAATTTATTTTAGGGCCCCCACAATATCCAGCGGTTGTTATGTTTTACCACTATATATTGACATTTCTCATTAAGTAGGGCCTAATTGGCCCCCTATTCCTCCTGGGCCCCCCTGCAGCCGCAGGGTCTGCTTCCTCTGTAGTTACGCCCCTGTCTATTTGTAAGAGTAGCTTGGCTGCATTCTCGTCACGTATACAAGGTCATTTGTAGCATACACCAATGATAATCTTCTTTATAACCTTTTGCCCAGTCAAAATCTCTACCCAGAGGGATTCCATACCCTCAACAGTGCCATCAATGCATAATTATTTAGTGCATGGCTTTAATTCAGGTTTTACACACAAACACACTCCTCTGCTCTTTTTAATTCCTTTGTCCTTGTGTAACCATTTTAATTCACAGCACAGTTTTCCATGTTTCATCCCACCACGTCTTGTGGATAACAATTATATTGATTACCCGAGGATTACCCTATCCACTTTCCTAATAATTGAATCCCCTACAAGCACAATCTGTTTAGGCCTGGCTTTGTTCTCCTCTCCTCCACTACTAGAGAAACTAGTCCTGCTCAGTGAGCAAGAGACTCCTCTCAAGATTGTCAGTTGACCACAGTCTTGCAATTTGCTGTTCTAGTGCTCTAGCACGAGTCTGTAAAGTGCCAATTTGCTCACAGCCGCCACAGAGGTAAGCAGTTTCAAACTCTTTTTCCAAATCTGCATACATACTGTATGGCAGACTGTGTACTGGGTCAGACCTTCAATCTTGCTAGCACTCATTATCCCAGTTGCAGATAAAAAAAACAGTAAAAGATAGGGTTTAGAACAAACTTTTAACCTAGTTTGAACTTCCTTTAGTTTGAAACTCCTGTGTTTGCAACTCCACTTACAGTACAATGCTACTCCTGTGTTTCCAACTCCACTTTCAAAGCCCCCACTTAAAGGAACAGTTCAGGGTAAAATTCAAAACTGGGTAAATAAGGCTGTGCAAAATAAAAAATGTTTCTAATATAGAAATTTAATGTTTAAAGGTTGGAGTGACTGGATGTGTAACATAACAGAATATAACACAACTTTCTGCTTTTCAGCTCTCTAACTGTTAGTCAGCGACTTGAAGGGGGGCACATGGGACACAACTGTTCAGTGAGTTTGATCCTCAGCATTCAGCTCAGATTCAAAAGCAACAGTTATGCCCAATGTGGCCCTCCCTCAAGTCACTAATTGGAAACTGCCTGGTCGCCAGGGTAACCAGTCAGTGTAAACCAAGAGAGCTGAAAAGCAGGAAGTAGTGTTGTGTTCTGTTATGTTAGACTTACAGTCACTCCAGCCTTTATGCATGACATATTTGGCTAACTAACTATATTGAAAACATGTTTAATTTTGCACAGCCTATCTATTTACCCAGTTTTTACTTGTATACCAAACTATTCCTTTAAAGAACCAATAACATCAAAAAATTTGTTTTAAAGTAATACAAATATAATGCAGTGTTGCCCTACACTGGTAAAACTGCTGTGTTTGCTTCAGAAGCACTACTATTGTTTATATAAATAAGCTGTTGTGTAGCCATGGGGGCAGCCATTCAAAGGAGAAAAGGCTCAAGTTACACAGCAGATAGCAGATAAGCTCTGTAGAACATAAAGTTATCTGTTATCCATTACTTATCCTGTGCCATATAGCAGTTTTTCATTTTATGCCATTGCTACTTAGCAGCTTGTTTATATGAACTATAGTAGTGTTTCTGAAGCAAACAGATCAGATTTAACAGCGCAGGGCAACCCTGCTTGATATTTTCTTTACTTTAAAACACTTTAATTTTTTGGTGTTACTGTTCCTCTAAAGAGAAAACACTTAAGAGCAGCTAACCACTAGAGCAAGCTCCACTAAGTCCCAGGGGTTCTATTTATACAGGTGCAGTAATCAAACCCCACCCACCTCAAACTGAGGGAAAACTAATGTAAAGTCGTTTGTGGCAAACTTGCTAATTAGCACTCGAGACAAAAAAAAAAAAAAACTAAAAAACAGCAGTACTTTAATTTACAACCCTTACTTTAAATAGCAGTTAATAAATACTGTGGTGATTTATTTGCTTTAGTTGCTTTCATCAGTCAACAGCCTGTTAGTAAGGGAGCTGCAAAGCAGGAAGTAGTGTTCTGGCTATTATGTTGGCCATCCGCACACTCCAGCCTTTATAGGTTACATTTGTGGTTAATATGTAAACCTGCTCTACCTGCTTAGTGACTGTCAATAAAGAGGTGACTTGGCAGTTGATGCAGGTTTCTAAATTGTCAAAAAAAGGCAGCTTGAAGTTCGCAGAGTTGTATCAAAATCACTACTTTCCCACAATAAGTATAGATGTAATATTTCATAGCTTTGTTGTATAAGGAATGTTACATTTCCTTTTGTAGTAGTGCTCTTTCATGTAATGCACTGTTCAGGGCTTTGCTGAAATCATTGCACATATGTTTATTTCTTTCAGCACTGCCCTTTTATATAGGTCTTCACAGGAAGTTTACAGCACAGGGCTGTGATCACATAGCTGAAGGTCAGCACTATGTTTTATATTTTCTATATTTAATGGCGGATGTTGGAAGGAATGCACCTAATGAGGTGCTGCAAAGATTTCACCACGCTGGCACCATCATTAGGCCTCACAAATTACAGTCATTGGGAGGCTAAAGAGATTTCAGTATAGCACTTTAGATTAAGTAAAGGGAGATGTTGACAGGAATAAACCTAATTTGTGACTGCAAGGAATAAAGTACGCTGTGCACAGGATAGTTTTTAAAGTTGTGCCTGTTTAAAGGGGACATTGCAGGTTATGACAATTATGTGCTTAGAAGGGATTACTGATTCTCATAAGCCTGGTCAGTTTTTCAAAACTAAAGGCTGTTCAAGTCACTGTAACCAAAATTCCATAACAAAGTTATGTAAAATAAAATAGGTAAAGGTACATAGAATACAGATGAAGCAAACTTTAATCCAACTATTTGTTTCCCATTGTTGCTTAAATTAAATAGATCATCATTACACCTGTCATGAAAAATAATGTAGTTATAATTAGGGGGCAATATATAAATTCTCTGCCATATTTACTGAGCAGTAACTGCTTGGTAAAACATTTCTGTGTTTTTAACATGGCAGTGAAAGTGCCCAAAGGTAATTTCATTTGTTTACTTGTATAGTGCTCCTGTATGGTACCT
Organism: Xenopus borealis; assembly: GCA_024363595.1. NCBI lineage: Eukaryota > Metazoa > Chordata > Amphibia > Anura > Pipidae > Xenopus > Xenopus borealis. The sequence goes on along the minus strand of CM044432.1, from coordinate 113,745,413 downwards.
GGGGCACAGTGGTCTTTAACATTACTTGTAGATGGCTACTGTACATAGAAGACAGCAGTTTTATACATGGTAACGTTCCAAAACACAGAGTTTCAGCTCCTTACCTATGGGACAGCTGTCAGAATTAAAGGGGTGGTTCACCTTCAAGTTAACATTTAGTATATTGTAGAAGGGCCAATTCTAAGAAACTTTTCAATTGGTCTTCATTAATTATTTTTCATAGATTTTTAATGATTTGCAATTTTTTTCTGTTTCTTTGCAGCTTTAAAATGGGGGTCACTGACACCATCTAAAAACACATGCTCTGTAAGGCTACAAATCTATTGTTATTGTTACTTTTTATTACTCATCATTCTATTCAGTCCCTCTCCTATTCATATTCCAGTCTCTTATTCAAATCAATGCAGGGTTGCTAGGGTAATTTCTACCCTAGAAACCAAATTGCTGACAGCAAACTAGAGAGCTGCTGAATAAAAAGCTAAATAACTCAAAAACCACAAACAATAAAAAATTAAAACCAATTGCAAATTGTCTCAGAATATCACTCTCTACATTATACTAAAAGTTAACTCAAAGGTGAACAACCCCTTTAACTGATCAGATTTTTCACTGTAGGTTTGTAGAAGACCCCATCTCAGAACGCTGAAAAACTTGATCTTATGATTTTTCTTTTGTGTTTAGTATTGAAGTCTGGCTCAGAACATACCCATAGATCTCATGGGAACAGATGAATAAACACTTTGGTTACTCTGTGTTGCAACGCATAAAACTATACTATAACTACAAATGACTACATGGTAAATGCTGCTTATTTATTGTAAATATACTGTATGAAGGAAATCTTACAGAATCATTTTCCATATAGATGCAGCTTATTTTATTTTCTTTCAGTGATGACAGCAATGTCTTATAATCAGCACAGAAGAAAATGTCAAGTCTTAATGACTCCACCACTAATTAATGTATTTTTTTTGCTAATGTGAGTATATCCTTAAAACCTGTCCTATTAGTGCTTCCTAAAAGACTAGTGTCAGGAAATCCCATTTAAAAGAGTTTAATGAATCAGTCAGTGACACCTCAGAGCCATCATCAGCAGTGATCGTGTAATCATGTTAATTAAGACAATTATTTAATTCAATGATTAAAATTAGATCTGGAACTAATAAAATGTATAATGTATTGATATGCTTTTTTCAGCCAGCTGGTTTAGGCTTTTGTGTCCATCATTTTTTTTGTTTTTATCTCTTTGTTCCCAATGGCAACAGATTGTACTCTGCTGGCAAGTTGTCTGTATACGTACACATGCTTGTATATATTATTATATATTATTATATATATATTATTTTCCACAAAGCATTTATACGCTGCAGAGGTCATATGAATGCCCAAGAACCAATACCTATTTATTTAGACTTCTCAGAACTTTGCAAACCATTAGTCTAAATTAAGTTGAAAAGTCCTAAGATATACAAGACCCCGTTTACAATTCACACACATCCAATAAATATATAAATACAAAACTGCAATTTGCATTTTTTTACACTTTGCAAATATTACAAAATTTGCAAAGAGAACAAATTAGTGAATAAAAATCTGCATGTCGCAATGTAATATTCTTCATTAGGCTTTTAATTCATTGCAAATCTTAATGGAGCATTGTGCACCTTTAAAGGACCAGTAACATCAAAACTTTTTTTTTTTTTAATTTGTTTGTTTTTAACGAAAATAAATCACATTAAATCACATTAAATTTAACTTTAATGTTGCAAAGTCTTTATTAAAAGGCTGATTTACTAAGTACTAAGTACATTTTTGAAAAACTTCGAACATCGAATAGGCTACTTGGACCACTCAAATAGTAAAATCCTTCGACTTCGAAATTCGAAGTACTGTCTCTTTAAAAAAACCTTCACTTTTTTTACTTCGCCAAATAAAAGCTTCCGAAGTGCTATGAAGCCTATGGGGTCCTTCTAGACCATTTTTCTAAGTTTTATTTTATCGGAGAAAAATAGTTTGATCGTATGCTAAAAAGCTTCCATTTGAACTTTATCGTTTGATCGAACGATTTTTCTTCAATCACAGGAATGCTTAATTCAGTGAAAAACCCTTTGACTTCGATATTCGAAGGATTTTAATTAGATGGTCGAATTTTTAAATATTTTCCACTTCGAAATTCGAACTTTAGCAATTCAGCCCCTAAAAAAATTACTTACCCGCTTACTTACTCCTCTTCACAGGGCTTTTCTCCTCCATGGCTATCTCCTTTAAGGAAGGCAGGGTGGAGAAATCGAGCACCGCACGATGGATGGTCGCCGTGTTGCCTTTTTTGAAGAGGAGCGCAAGTTATTTCTTAATAAAGACTTTGTGATTTTAAAGTTAAATATGACTTGGTGTTTTTTTTGTTACATACAAACGAATTTAAAAAACATTTTTTTGATGTTACTGGTCCTTTAACATCTGATTGAAGGGAGAGCAAACATAACTTTTTCATTAAGAAATGTTATTACATAAACTGCACACTATTGCAAATTATAACATTTTCAGTTGCTATCCTACTGTCATGTAAGGGGCAAAGTGTTCACAAAGGCAAACATTTTTCACATTTTTTTTTAACATTTATTGAATTTGTGAACTTATTGCAAAAGTTTTTTGCATTAGCAGCAATATTACACTTCCCCATTTGTATCTTAGAATATCTTGAAATCTAAAAAAAAAAGAATGTTGATTACAAAAGTGCTTATAATAGCACTCGGAAATATTCTACAAGTTGTTTTAAAGGTTTTCATATCCTTTAAGATTTAACAAGTTATAAATGCATGGCATACAACTGGCAAATGATATTCAAAATTCTGCATGTGATTTGTAATCAGGGATTAAGGATTTAAATAGGTGTTAATGCTTTAAGCACTAATATCTCATAGAAAATGAATGTGCTTGAAATGGTGTGAGCAAGAAAGACTGGTTCCGTTTCACTGTGGGAAGTAGAGTCTGAATTGATTCTGTATGGCTCACATAGGGTATGGCAATGCAGAGGAGGCTGTCATTTGGTGCACTATCACACATATTTAGTGAGTAAATGGACACCAAGGCCCTCATTCCAGTCTGAGGGGTTGATTAACTCTGAACTTTCTTATTGCAACTAAGGGGCGACAAATCTCCCTGGCGCTGGCTTTTCCAAAGTCGCTCGAAGTTGCCTCCTTAGGCAATTTATAGCGATTTCTGGAAAGCGCAGCGCCACGTGTGAATAGGCGCAGGCGATTATTCATTAAAGATGCTGGAAGGCAGGGGGAGCAGTTCAGGGAGATTTGTCGCCTGGTGACGAATCTCCCCGAATCTTCCCGTCTGGCCTGAGCCTTAGATCCTCCCTTAATTACTGCTGATTCTGGTTCAGAGCTGTGGCATAAGTACTCGGACTGTTGGGGGTGTAATCACACCTGGGCAAGAATCATGTAGAGGATTGCACACTCAGTTGAAAAATTATTTATTACATAAAAAAGTTACAAAGAAAAATTAATTTAAAATAAATGTCATTAATGCTACGTGTTTCGACCAAAGGCGGTCTTCTTCAGGATAAATTACGTTTATTAAATGTTTTGATTTAATTGCCCCTTCGGAAGACCACCTTTGGTTGAAACATGTTGAGCTAATGACACTTATTTTAAATAAATTTTTCTTTGTGACTTTTTGTTCATGTTACCTTGGAGCAGGCACGGACTGGCAACCTGTGAGTTCTGGCAAATGTCAGAGGGGCTGCTGTAAGATGCCATAGACAGTCATTCTGGAGTGGGCTGGTGGGGGACTCGTTGGTCTTCTGTGTACTTGAAATGCCAGGGCCTATTTTGACTCCCAGTCCAGACCTGCCTTGGAGACTCATGGGGAGCCTCCTTTGGATTTGCACCTTGATTTTATTTACTGTGTGTGCACCTCCTAACTCTATACAGTATCGGACTGGCCCGGCGGGCCAGACCCCTCTCCCGACTGACTTCTGTAGGCACCGTGCACAGCGCCACTTGTGCAGGTGCGCTTGTATCGCCTTACCAGCAGCAGGCGGGAGCGCGGCACCTCTCCAGCAGGTGCGAGCGGTGCGCCTCTCCAGAGGGCAGTCAACAGAGGCTCTTCAAGATATGGGGTCGGGGGGTCGGAGTGGCCCTGGATAGTAGTCCCGGTGGGCCCCAGGCCCCCCAGTCCGACCCTGACTCTATATGTCCATGTATAATTTGGGCTTTGACTTCCCAATGAACATACTTCTTGGCATAACAGAACATTGCCAGGGCAGATTGGAGGCATGGCCAATATTGTCCTCTTTTTTTAATATTCAGATGTCTAGAGGTATACATGAGAGAAATACTCTGTTAATGATGGACTTTAGGGGCAGGTGATTTTTTTTGTATACTGGACAACCTAGGCTTTTGAACCAGCAAGAACCATTAAAAGGTTTTGATGTTTCAAAGCAGCTAAAGGGTCTTTTGGGTTCTCACGTACCAAGAGGTGGGAGGCAGCAGGTTACTACAGTGGTGGCTGACCTGTACAAGCATTATTCCATCTTAAAAAGTCTCTTGCTGTAGAAACCTAAAAGCTTTTATCCAGTGGCTTTTTATAAGTGCCCACACAAAACTGCCCATTCCATGCAGAAAATACAGAGATATGAGTAAAATAATTTGATTATTAATGTCCATGGAACAGATTTAGATATTTAAATGGCAATACTTATGGATAGTAGATTTATATATCCCCTCTCTTACTGATTAGTGGATCTTTCTTTAAATATCCATTCAGTCGACACTATATTTAATTGCTAACAAAAACAGTAGATATATTGTCTCTTTAGACATAATATGGATAATAATGTACCACCTGGTGTAATTTGTATGGATATTAGAAGCCACAGATGTAATTTGTGAAAATATGAAGCTCAAGGACATAGAATAAGCATTCTGCTGTTTAGAACAGTATCTCCTAACATTGTCATCATGAGCAATTGTATTACTCCGATTGTTGCAATCCAAGGTTAATGTCTTGATGTGTGGATGACATGACTGAAAATAAAACTGTGGATTTTGCCCCATTATAGGATTGTGAGTTGGTAGAGCCTACCGTGAACACTTGAGTAACAATGCTGCAATGTTGCTTTTGTCCTACCATGCACTGAAATCAGAATTAGCCACTTACATAGGGATCTATGGACTCCCTCTTGTAATGTATAAGGTTATTAGAAGTTACTGAGGAGTTCCATTAAACTAAATAAAAGGTACAAGGCCATTATACTTAAAGGTATCTATTTACAATATATACTTCTAATGGTGTGCTATCCCTTTTCTAGAAAGCTCCAAATAAGAGGAAGGACATCTTCTATAGAGTCCATTTTTAGCAAATAATTCATAATTTTAAAAATGATTTCCTTTATTTCTCTGTAATAATAAAACAGTACCTTCTACTTAAAGTGGACCTGTCACTCAGACACACAAATCTGTATAATAAAAGTCCTTTTCAAATTAAACATGAAATCCAATTTCTATTTTTTATTAATGCATTCATAGCTGTTGTAAGATCATTTAAAAATCTCAGCTGTCAATCAAATATTGTCTGCCACTCCTCTATGCCTTAGGCATAGAGGCGGGGCAGACAATTACTTTCACTTTCCATTCAGCACTTCCTACATGTCACTGCTCCCCACACATTCCCCCATTCTCTTCACTGTTTAATTGTGTAGCCAGGACATGGGGATAGACATCGGGCCCCCCATTCTGGTGCACAAACAAGATTCTAAGGTGATATAATGCTTGCCTTAATAACAGTGTCCACAAAATGGCTCCTGCCTGCTTGCTATGATTATGAATTCCCAGACTGAAGAAAACAAGATTAAAATAATTTATATAGTGTAAATAAGGTTCATTTTGCTGGACTAATGTGATAAAATAGGATTTTGAATATTTCATTTGGGTGACAGGTCCACTTTAAGGCTACCTAAGCTGCATGAATTAATATTGGTAGCAAAGCAATACTATTGGGTTTTTATATACAAACGATTTTTTGCAGACTTACGGTATGGGGTTCCAAATTATGGAAAGATCCCTTATATAAAAAACCCAGATCCCAAGCATTCTACATAATAGATCCAAGACCTGTATTTTACAAAAAGGGCTAATATTTGTTTTCCGAATAAACACTTTTGGGTCATGTAACATACCTCTAAGCATCCTGGAAAATTATATACCTGTAGCTATTTTATAATGCCTGTACTTACCATTAAATTACCAGAAATTATAGTTACAAAAAAGGCTCTAAAGTTCATTAACCCCTGATTCTCTGCTTGCTACCTCTCTCTTGCTCTGGATAACGTAACATTTTTTCTTAATCCTCCAAGTGCCCATTTTTGCAGATATAATGCTAACCTTTATTTCATCTGTGTTTAAGCCTGTGTTGATTATTCATTTATTTAATTAGAACTGTTTTCTTTCCTACCCCTATTTAATGTTTGTTTGTCTGTGGGGGGCATTTGTATAGGCTAGTGTGTGGTCTGCAATCCTAATCCTTCTATTGTAAGCACTATCCAGTTTGTGTATGAGTAAAAAAGCTTTTCCCTGACAGCTGCTGCCTACAACATGCAGTGATCATTTCATTCACAAGGTGTCCTCAAAGGTCTTTGTTTGGCTTTTCAGCATTCAAATATCTGGGATTCTTTTAAAGCTTCTGGTTTATTTGTTAAACATTTCTCTCTGGGCATTCTCTTTTTTCCCTAATGATAAATAAAATAAAAAATAAATGATGAAGTGCTGGCCAAAATGTTTACATTTTATAAATGATCTTCCAGATGTTTTAAAACACAATGTCATTTTATAACATATTGTTTTATATTTAATATGATTTATATTTATACTAAATGTATGTGCCTCTCATAGATTTGTGTGTGTTTGCTGGTGGTTCAGGCATTTCAGCTTGTGTTATAGCCAACAAGCTTCCAATTATTGCTGGAGACAAGAGCAAAACACCAAAGTTGCAAGTCTGATCTTCCTTCTCAGCACTCTCTCCCTCTGTTAAGGTGGCCATACATGGGCCGATAAAAGCTGGCCACAGACGGCAGCTTATTGGCCCGTGCATGGGGCCCTCCGACGGGCTTACCCGATCAATATCTTTACGAAAGTCGGGCAGATGTCGATTCGACGGGACTAAAAATCCCGTCAGATCGCAGCCGCATCTGTTCGTTGATGCGGTCCTGCGATCTGACCGCCCGTACCTCCTCTGTTGGGATCCGATCATTGAACCCTAGAGCCCACGATCGGATCACCCGATATCGTCGGCATATTGGGGAGAGAGCCATTCGTTTGGCGACATCGCCAAACGAGTGGATCTCACCGTGTATGGCCACCTTTAGTGATCTTGTTGGTAGGGCCCAAATTACCCTCGCAAACATGCACTCATTTGGATAAAAGAGGTAAAAATCCTTTGAATTCGGAGAATTTTTATTCCCTAACTATTCACACCCTTAGTAAATCTGCCCCACAATCTGTAGGCTTACAGAGCATTTGTTTCTTAGATGGGGCCAGTGTTCCCATTTGAAAGCTGGAAATATAAGACAAAAAAATGTATTTATAAAAATAAGACAAAAAAATTCAAAACCTATAAAAAAGAAAAAAGTAATGCCAATTGAAATGTTGTTTAGAATTAGCCATGACATACTAAAAGTAGACTTTAGAAAAAAAAACATTGCATATGTTTTCCCTCCAGCGATTTACTTTATTACCCGGAAGTTCCATATAATATAAAAGAAAACATTGCAAAAAAATTTGATTTAAAAATTCACCAGATTGAACCTACCGAATTGCTATAGAATCCTATGGCAAGTTTTTTTGATCGAATAAAAAACATTCAATCGATCAAATTTTTTTTATTCGATTGTTCGAAAAATTGAATTGCGTTTAAACCCTCAAAATTCGACCCTTAGTAAATGTGCCCCTATGTCTCAGTGAACCCATTTAAATTCTGGAGCAATTTTGCACCCCTTTCCACTCCAGCTGTTGCATGTAATATATATGAGCACTATATTCTAGAAATGTAGCAAATCTACAGTATTTTCAGTGCTTGGTTTTAATGACACTTAAAAATATCCAACATATTGAACAGATTTGTTCTGCTGAAAACATAGGGACATGTGAATAAAAACTTACTAGTGGTATGAACAGACATCATCTTTCTGTTCAATACCTTTTGATGGCTATAATATTCAAAGTTAAAAGAAAAGAAGTTTGATTCTCTGACTTTAGCCTAGGTAAGGAAAATGTATATATTTATATATAGTTATAGTAATTAAAATTCTAGAAAACAATTACATTTCAAATGATTTAAGAAATAAGATGCAAACATACAGAGGAGATGGAACTGACCTGGTACACGAAAAACAAAGCAATACCTAATTTTAAGCCGTGTAAAATGTAAAAATAGAAGTGTAAAAATCATGAAAAACTCTAAGGCAAAACTTTGAGGTGCTATAGAATTCATTGGTAGCTGCGCTGATTCTATTGGACCACTTTTAGGGGCAGATTTACTAAGGTTTGAATGGTAAATTCTTATTTTCAAGTTATTTTTTTTTTGGCCAAAATTCACAATTTTGAATTTAAAACCACCAATTCCAATTTAAATGTGAGATTTATGACACCTCGACAATGGAAACATGTCTAATTTGATACTTCGCCACCTATAACCTGCCTAGCTCATGTAGAAGGAAATGGCAGTGGTCCATTCAACAATTTGAAGATGATGATAATAGCCTTCCTGATATTCTAGTTTTTTTGGTGGCAAACTCAAATTCGAGTAGAATTTTTGGGTCATTCCTATTCAATCAAATGTTTTTTCTTAAATACCCTCCCATTCGAGTTGTGAGTACAATCGAGTACACTATATTTTTTAAAAAATTTCAAATAACTTGACATTTGACCAGACTTTTACAGGATTTTTTCTCCACTAGAAAGTGTACTAAAAAATTAAATTATTTGAGGTTTTTGTATTTTTAAGCACATAGTTCAGGGCTTTTTATTGGTTTGTACCTTTTTTCAGATTTTTTCACAATTTTCACAACAATCTTAGTTTTAGAGTTTGTGTGTTTGTGTTTACTCGTGGTTTCAAATGCCTCTAAATCCACTAAAATCCAATCTTTAATAAATGAGCCTCCACATCTGCATTGATAATCTTTCAGTAAGGGAAAGATTTACTAAAGGTTGAATTCCGAACTTAAAAAAATTTGAAATTCGACCTTGGGAATAGTGGGGAGGTAAAATCCTACAAATTTAACTATCGAATTCGAAGGATTTTACCGCAATTCGATCGAACGAACGATCGAATATAGAAAATTCTATCGATCGTATCGAATATTTGAATCAAATTCGAATTGAATATTCGAACGATTTTTAAGCGATCAATCGAATTTTTTATATTCGATCTTAGGGAATGATCCCAATTTCGGTAGGTTGAATCTGGCGAAGTAGGTGGTTGAATTAAAATTTAAATGGGAAGTATTCGACCATCGAATTTTCGAATATGCAAATAAAATAAAATTTGAATATTCGAATTATTGGAATTTGAATATTCCATGGTTAAATTTGCCTAATTTGCATATTTGAAATTCAAATTCGAATCTTTTTGAAAATTCGATCGAATTTCAAATCACTCATGTGAATTCATGTGAATTTAGTAAATCTGCCCCTAAGTCTTTGTATATTTGTTCAGTTTGTTCTTGGCCTGCCAAACCATAACACTTGAAGGCATATCTTAAAAGGGGCCTGTCACCCTAAGAAATAGTCCCAAATTCTTTTTTAATGCGTTTGTCAAGCAAAATTAACTTACATTATGTAAATGACTGTATATTGATTTTGTTTCCTTGTGTGGAATTCATAATCAAAGCAAGCAGTTAGGTTCCATTTTGTGGACAGTTACTAAGTTAAGGTTTGCATCTTCCCAAAATCTTGTTTATGAGCCAGAATGGGGGAGCTGATGCCCATGCCCTGTTATATAAAATTAAACACCTTTAAAAATCCTTGGATTATGTCTTTGTTCTGTATCATTCATGTTATTACAATACAAGGCATTAATGCATGCTTAAAGGGCAAGTCAACCCCAAAATAAAAATCTTTTTAAACAATGTTGCAAAAGTCTTTGTTCCCCATAAAAAAAAAAGGTCTGTTAATCAGCTGCCTTGTCTTACATTGTATTAACAGTTTTAGTTATCAGGGCAGAGAATAGAAAGGACCAGATAAACACGGCTTTCAATAGCAATACATATACAAATAACAAAAAGACATTGAAAATGCATAATGAATGTATATTGTATTGTTGCTTAGAATAATGTATGTATGTATACCTTTAATTGTAAAGTGCTGTTAAGGAACCGCAGCACTGTACAGTGCATAAAAGTACAATATACTGTATATAAAAGTATACACGGGGGAGACAAATCACATAATAAATATTTACAGAATCATAGGACAAAGAGGTTAAGTGCTTTTTGGCAAGACACATAGTGGCAAGTAGGTCCCTGCCCCATAGAGCTTACAGTCTAAGTGGATGGGAGGTTAACATACAGGTACAAATTGGAGGAGTGCACAAAATAAGGCATAGTCAGTAGGCACAGGACTAGGCTACTATTCTAGTGTTTTAATAATGTTTATAATAATAATGTTAATTATGTTTTCTTTTGTTAGGCTAATTTTTATTTTGGGGTTGACTTGCCTTTTAAGGACTACAGCACAGCTAAATAAGTACAACTTATTTTTTTTTTTTACACCAATTTACATTTTCAATCGTCAGCTTTATAAATATGGCCCCGCAAGTACCCAGAGAAAATCCTTTGACACCATCAATTTCTGCTTCTTTATCCTTTTCTACCTCCTTGTGGCTTGTTGGTATAATGGTATCTATACATAGTACAAGGACAACTACAGGACCTGAACGAAGAGGCGCCTTTGGGAGAAAAGACTTTGATACAAGTCCCCTAGCGTGTCCTGTTTATGGTACTTTTATTGGTCCAGTAAGAAGCATGAAAGTAAACAACATGTAATCCTAATGACCATATGAGAGCTGGAGTAAGGCCACTAGAAACAGTGCTCCACAGCTGCATGAGTCCCAGTAGCCTAATAAAACAGGCACCTTGTACACAGGCTTAAAGCAGCAACTTTAAGATCATAAGGATTTTTATCAGTTATTGCATTAAAATTATGCAAAAAATTTACAGTGGAAGAAATTATTATCCTTTGTAATTATTCTCCATTGCTGTGATCACTTAAACCCAAATAGGATTTTATCTGTATGGATAAACCTAACCATTTACTGTGTTTTATTTCTTGAATCTTTTTGCTTTAATCCATACATCTCATCAAAGTGTTTACCACCCACTACTTTCTGAATTTCCCCAATACTGATTGGTAATGGTCAATAAAACTTGTAACTACCATAGTTACATTTTGTGTGGAGGAATAGATATACATCAGCTTATCTATTCATGTTTACAAGACTTTTGCTAATCTAATTCACGTATGGTTTTGGAAATATAAAGTCACTTACTGTATTTTGTATTTTACAGTGAATTGCCATCCATGGAAATATATTTCCAGAACTGGTTTATTTCTATTAAAAGGTGCTGCTGTTGCCAATATAGTAAGCATTAAGCAATCCATGGAGTTCTACAAATTGTATAGTAAAAATCCCTAGAGTATACTGTAAGTTTTTATACTTCCCTATTGTTGTAATTTCCTATTTAGATTGTCAAGAGGGGTTACCCACAAATGGTTTGGGTGCAAGGGCATTAAGGAATAAAATGATGCACTGGGGTGAGCACTTGTCATCAGGGTCGGACTGGGTGGACCCTGCCAGCCTAGTCCTGCTCCCTGAGCAAAACCTCAAGTGTGGCTTCCAACCTACCTCCCTGGCCCTCTGCTTGATTGCAAGAAGGTAGGTATTGGGGTGCCAGAGGGGGTTGTGGCTTGGGCAAGGGGACTTGGAGCTTTGTGGCTATGGCCCCCAGTCAGATGCTGCATATCATAGTGGAATTCCACAACTTGCAGCACAACAGCGTGCAGCATTATTGAGCAAGACAACCCTGTACTTATTACTCAGCAACTCCTTATGTGTCTGAAAGATGTGAAGTTAAGGGGTGGGATGGGACACACCTACATACCTCTCACAGCTCACCCCTCATATATACAGCCCTGCTGAATGCAGATAGCATGGTATATGGGTAGGAGTTCTATCATCCAGAATGCTTGAGGCCTGGGGCTTTCCAGATAAGGGATCTTTCCACATTTTGGATCACCATACTTTAAGGGCCAGATTTTTAAACTCCCATCAACTCAAAATTAGAATAAAAAAAGACCAACCAAAATGTATTTAAAAAATCTTCGAGTGAATAGACTGTATTTGATCTAATTCCATTCGAAGTACAGGTATGGGACCTGTTATCCAGAATTCTTGGGGCCTGGGGTATTCCTGACCTTATGTCTACTAGAAAATCATGTAAACATTAAATAAACCCAATTGGCTGTTGATTTCACATTTTTTTCAAATGCATATTGAATTTGGACTATCAAGTTCAAGCTACAGTTTTATTATTACAGATTAAAAAGGAACAATTTTAAAAATTTTTGATTATTTCATTATAATGCAGTCTATGGGAGACGTCCTTTTCGTAATTCTGAGCTTTCTGGATAATGAGTTTCCTGATGATGGCTCACATACCTGTATTTAAAAAAAAAACTTACATTTTTCAAAGTCCACCAAATGACTACAAAGAGGCTAAAACAGCAATTCGGCAGGTTTTAGATGTCAATTGTCGAAGTACATTATAAATTTCAATATTCGAATTTTCAAATTTTTTAAAAAAAAATTTCAAATGCGAATTGAATTTGGACTATTCCCTAGTCAAAGTACACTAAGGGACAGATTTACTAAATTCACGTGAATAGATGGAAGTTCGATCGAATTCCGATCGTACGATTTAATCGGATACTCGTATATGCAAATTTGGCCACTTTGATCACCGAATACCAAAAATTCGAATGATCGAATAGATCGAATGATCGGATATTCGATAATTCTACCATTCGATGATCGAAGGACTTTGACTTTAAAATTTTATTTGACTGCCTACTTCGCCAGATTGTCGAATGCTTATCGAATTTTGAAGGAATTCGAGGGTTTTTAGGGGAATAATAGTAAATCTGCCCCATGGTCTAGAAGGTATAATGTAGTTTCAGGACAAAAGGAACAGTAACACCAAAAAATTAAAGTGCTTTAAAGTAACGAAAATATCATATAGTGTTGCCCTGCACTGTTAAAACTGATCTGTTTGCTTCAGAAACATTACTATAGTTCATATAAACAAGCTGCTAAGTAGCAATGGTGGAAATTGAAAAATGGCTATATGGCACAGGATAAGTAATGGTTAACAGATAACATTATGTTCTACAGAGCTTATCTGCTATCTGCTGTGTAACTTGAGCCCTTTCTCCTTTGATTAGTTCCCCCCATGGCTACACACCAACTTATTTATATAAACAATAGTAGTGTTTCTGAAGCAAACACTGCAGTTTTACCAGTGCAGGGCAACACTGCATTATATTTTTATTACTTTAAAACAATAAAAATGTTTTGATGTTACTGGTCTTTTAAGTTCAAAAGCTAAATTGTACTGTTTGTTATTATAACACTGTCTCAGCTTATGGTCTTCATAATGTTCTAGACTTTTCCTTTAAGAATGTACAATAAAAACACAAACTGCAGCAGGCATAATCAATCATATAAGTCAGGGGTCCCCAACCTTTTTTACCCGTGAGCCACATTCAAATGTAAAAACAGTTGGGGAGCAACACAAACATGAAAAAGTCCTTTAGGGGGCCAAATAGGGGTTATGCGTGGCTATTTGGTAGCCCATGTGTGGACTGGCAGCCTACAAGCAACTGTACCTGGCACTATACTTAGTTTTTATGCAATTAAAACTTGTTTTCAAGATTGGAATTCAAAAATAAGCACCTGTTTTGAGGACCATAAGAGCAACATCCAAGGGGATGGAGAGCAACATGTTGCTCACGAGCTACTGGTTGGGGATCACTGATATAAGTATTAGAAAATTGCTCTTATAGAACCTGAGGATCGGTATTATTCCAGCACTATCTTACAGAGTATCTTGTGACTCCTGAGGGCTTTGTTTCAGCTTGTCCCAATGATGCTCAATAAGCTAAAAATCTGGTGACTTGGCAGGGAACGCCATATAAATCAGCACTTGATAAATATATCTAGTCTTAAATAGCTTTTAAAACAATAACCAGACTATTCTTCTCAGAGAAGGTTAAACAGTTTGCACACTAATATGCGGATGATCATCCTGCCAAACTCCAGATCCTAAATGTCAAACTTTTTGATGGTGGGGGCTACAAAAAAAATTTATGAAGGGCAGGACCCATATAAAATATTTGGGTCCCATCTTCCCTATTGAGGATGAGATGGTATTATGTTAGACACACAACCTATTGCTTATGATTGCTGCCAGTCACTAATCACATCTGTTAGGTCATAGGTAATTGGAACACAGTCAAGTCTCTAGACAAATGTAAGTGAATGGAGTTCCAACTTTTGTATCATAATATGAAAGCGTTCCATTTGTAATGCCTTTGTAAATTGCTGCCAGCCATTACTATGCAGCAAATCATATAAATCCCAAGTACAACTCTTAATTAGTTTAAAGGCAAACTATAACCTACTGCTTGCTACATTTTCTGTTAAAGATTTTTTTTTCTTTGAAGGAAAGTCCTGTTATACTTCGGGGTGCCAAAAGTAAGGCAACCCCAAGTAAACACATTAACTTACCTGAAACCCCAGCCTGGTGCACCTATCAGGAGAAAACTGCACCGACCAGGGTTTTTTCCAGAGAGCATCACAGAGTGATCGTCTTCTGTCTTCTTCTTTCTTCTCACGGCTGCACTTGCCCAGTAGAGCGAAAAAGCCGAACTTTAATGAAAAAGCCAGCTATTTTGTTCTACTGCCTATGCATCTGCCCTGGGAAATTTGAAGAAAGAAGAATCCGGAACACAATTGTTCCATGGTGCTCTATGGAAGAATCCCGGGCCATTGCAGTTTTCTCCTAGTAGGTGCACAGGCCCTGGCTTTAAAAGCATTTGCATGAGGTTTGGTTTTCTTAGTACAGGCACATGAGACTATGCAGATGGAGTGTCAGCCAGACAGCACCAAGACCACAAGATGTTGTACCTGGTGATCACAGTATATAAGTACATCTATGGCATGAGTGATGTCGCTATACTTTTGGTTCGGCTGTGACTCCTGAGAGCATTGCTAAATCTATCATGGGAGAGTTATGGAATATTAGAGTCAGCTTGCTCCTGGTATACCTCTGCATTATGGAGGGGATTTACTCTGTGTCTCACTTTTTATATTGAGTTTCCTTTTGTATTTTTCTTTGTCATATTTTTATTTCAAGAACATGATTCTGCCATTTTGTTTGTTTTTAGGCATTTTTAATGGATTTCCAGCCTTTGTGTCTATTATTATTATTAGGGAGGGTGTGAGCTGTGGACAGTTTGGTTTAGTGGAGGGGGATGGAAGTCAATTAGGACAGAGACAAGTCTTTGAAGATGGCTTTCCATTGAGGGTTGTGGGATTGGTGATGGTGAGGGGAGGAGAGGCAGTCAATATGGACAAAAGGGTGGACTTTGACGGTTGACTGTCCTTATATGGGTGGAATGGGGAGAGAGTATAATGAATTGTACTATGATTCATTTCTTTATGTAAGCATTTTATTTTCATAAAAATCCCTATATTGAGGGCTTAGGAAAATGACTCCAACATTTTGGAAATAAAAAGAGGGACAAAAAAGTTGCCATAAAATTTTTGGTCACACCCATTTTTGTGGCGACACCCCCTAATTACCATTTTCATGTTACAAAATTTGGCAGTTTATAAAAGTTTTAACATATTTCTGTGTTTTTTTTCCAGTTATTACAGTTTTGCTAATGAAAGTGAATTGCCCTTTAAAGGAGAATTCAACCCCTTTGGGCCAAAAAATCCTCCTCCCTCCCCTATGTCAGTCCAGCTACTTCCCCCCAGGTAAATACCCCTAACTTGTTACTTGCCACCCCCTTCTAGGTCCTCTCCAGCGGAGTTCATGGCAGCCATCTTCTCCCGAGCCTTCCTCTTCCTGTAGTTATCGGCGTTTAGGGGCGCATGCACAGAAGGAGACATAAAGTTTTCTTTAAAAAGAAAAAAAAATAGGCAGAACAAAATAGCTGGCTTTTTCATTAAAGTTCGGCTTTTTGCTCTACTAGGAAAGCGAAGCCGAGAGAAGAAAGAAGAAGCCAGAAGACAATCACTCTGTGATGCTCTCTCGAAAAAACCCTGGTCAGTGCAGTTTTAAATGGTCACATTATAATCAGAGTCACTTCATATTTCTGAACAAATTGTACTTGTGTCTTTGGTGCTTTGTTTTCCGAAATCACCCGAAGTTGCCTTACGAGCAAACTTCAGGTGATTTTGGAAAATGAAGCATCACGCAGGCGACTTTCTTTTATAGGTGGTGCAAGACAGGGGAAAGCAGTTTGGGGAGATTAGTCGCCCCAAAGAAGAGGCGATTTGTCACTGGGAAGACTAATTTCCCAGAATCTCCTCTTGTGGACTGACCCTAAGCGTAAGGCCAGACGGGGAGATTCGGGGGCATTTTGTCGCCTGGCGACTTCTCGCCGCGACTTGTAGCCCCCGAACCTCGCCACTTACCTAAGCGCACCGGCGTTGCTTGAAAACGCCGGCGCGTATCCACACGGAGCGGCGCGCTTTTTGAAATTGCACCAAATTGCCTCGCGAGGCAATTTCAAAAAGCGTGCCGCTCCATGTGGATACGCGCCGGCGTTTTCAAGCAACGCCGGTGCGCTTAGGTAAGTGGCTATTCGGGGAGGTTCGGGGGCTACAAGTCGCGGCGAGAAGTCGCCAGGCGACAAAATGCCCCCGAATCTCCCCGTCTGGCCTAGCCCTAAGAATTAAATGGCAACAGAATGACAAAGCACTATTTATAGTGTCGTAGCCACAAAGTGTCAGAGCTCACCAGTAATTTAAAAAAATGTGCAAACTGTAACAGCTTTTTATTACTAATGGCTAAACAACCAGTTCATAGTATTTTGGTCATGTGCTTTTAACCTCTCTGTAATTTCAGACCCCAATCAGTTCTGTTATGTAAAGCGTATAGCACAAGGTGAAGAAAACATTGGGGGCATAAGGAGGACATGGGTCAGAGAAATAGACATAGCTCTTATTGGCAAAGGAATCTCTGCATGCAGAATGACAAACACTATTAAAGCAGCATAGGAAAGTCTTGCAGCAGGAACATGTTTTCAATATTTCCATTACATAAAATGTAAAATCAATATCAAATGTTTATGTGCCTTTAAATTTACAATGACACTCTATGAGCTATTGACTTGAAAACTTTTCAGCTGGGAGTTTTGTCATTTAAATTATTGTAGAAATAATGTTATTTTACCAGTGCTGAAAAGACAGAATGGGCAAGCATATCATCATTTCACTTGAATTCAAGGTTATGGTGCATGACATTTAACAGTGTGCATCCATTTCAGTCTCTCACAGAATTCCCCCCTTCCTGCTGTTCTTTTGAAATATCTGCGCCTCTCTTTGCCATACTATCTCCAGATGAGCCATTTCTTAGATGAAATAGGTAAGGTCAAACACATTTAATCAATTATCTATTATCTATGGACGTAAGCACTATCAATTCCCCTATCAATTCAAATGCACCAAATACCAACCAGAGGAGGAAAAAAGTGAATTAGTAGTTTGTGAATAGTTACTTTTGTCAACGAAGGTTTTCAACATTTTTGTGCCATAAACACAGCTTAGGGAATGTACAAACATGTAAAAACAATGAATATAACAGGGCTTAAAAGTCATGCCCACCCACATTGCTGTTTGCTACTTCTGGCAATGCTTAATCTAATGAATGTCCTGGACCTCCACCAAATAGTCTTATATAATGATATTAACCAAAATCTCCTTGCTGTTTATCCTAACAACCACTGTGTCCTAGCCACATTTTCTGCCTCTTTATGTCATACTTTTTCCCATTCCACAGCCAAACGAGCAGTTCTTTACCCATTATGCCAACAATCGGATCATAATTGGAGCTATGCAGGCCGTCAGGATGAGGGAATGCAATCCCTTTTCCATGGCAAAATCAAACCTGCCCTATCCATGTCTGGCTGATTTTCATCCAAATACCAGTTATGGGGCTATCAGCTGACACCAAACATGGGTCAGTAAGCTGCTGACTGCCTGAAAAGACCATTAGTGCAGCTTTTGATAGTTCTGATTAGTTGATATAGTTTACAGTGCGGATGAAATGTAACACCTGATTCATAGAATCGCCCCCCAAATCATGCATGTTAATTCATCTTTTTACCAAGTAAATGCGTTTCTTCACGAATTGAAGTTTACTTGAATGTTGCTTTCATAATCTGGACAACAAAGTGTAATATGTGACCAGTGGTTTAAAAGGAAGTAGGCACAGTCCTTAAAAATACATCAGGCATAGGCTTGAGGCAATAGCCATTAACAGCAAATATATGTCCTGGTTTCAGCTGTTTATCAATCCCTGCATGAATAAGGCAAGTAGGAGTCTGGCATCATAGACTGTCTATGAAAGTTTCAGAAGGATTATTGCAATGGGCTGCATGTCAAAGTATGCCAGTAACTAATTCCCAACTTTTTTTGGATATCTTGTACCATTGTCTACCCCTTATTCAGACTCCCAAAACAGCATAAGTGTTGGTATATATTATTCTGTTATTATGGATAGCAGTATTTTCAGGAGAGATCAATCACCAATGACCAGTACTACTATCTGTTGTCTATATTATTCCCTCGCATAAAGTTGACAGCATAATAGAGGTAAATGTACCTGAAGTATGTCACATTTTCTTAATATAATTCATTGTAAGAATAAAAAATAAGAAAGAAAGAAAAATAAGTTAGCTAAATAAAACACTTTCACACTGATAATAGCTACTCATACATTTTGAAAAGAACAGAACATGACAGCAGAAGCATTACAAGGCCATTCCAAGTTAATAATTCCATTATCTCATGAAAAAAACTTAGTATAAGTCTAGGGTAAAAAAAATTTCCAATGAATTGAATCTGGCCTTTATTGTGAAATTCATGGTTACTCCATTATTTCTAATTGATGTGGTCATATGGTGTTAGGGTCAGAAAAAAACAAGAAGGTTTAGGGCGATCTAGGAAGCCACATATAGATCAGACCAACAGTAAATTGATTATAAAGTAGAAATAATCTTTATTTAAACAATCATATCGAGCCAGACTCATTTTGAGTCCCTAAAGGTGGCCATAGACACTGAGATCCGCTCGTTTGGCGATATAGTCAAACGAGCGGATCTCTCCCCGATATGCCCACATTGAAGTGGGAGATATCGGGATGATGAGATCGTGGTCCCTAGGGCCCAACGATCGGATCATAATGTAGGCAATATGGGCGGTCGGATCGCGGGACCGCATACACCCACACATGTGCCCGTGATCCGACTAGGTTTTTTAACCTGCCCAATCGAGATCTTTTCGGCCAGATATCGATCAGGGAAGCACGTCGGATGGCCCCACACACGGGCCAATAAGTCTGTCGGCAGCTTTTATCGGCCTGTGTATGGGGGCCTTTAGACACTTAGGGGCAGATTTACTAAAGGATGAAGGATTCGAACATGAAGGATTCGAAGTTCGATCGAATTTTTTTAATTCGATCTAATCGAATGATTCAAATAAAATTTCATTCAAATATTTGACTGTCGAAATACTTCCCCTTTAAATTTTTATTCGACCCCCTAGTTCGCCAGATCAAAGCTACCGAATTGGGTTTCATTATTTTTGATCAAATAAAAAATATTTGATCGATCGGAAAAATCGTTCGAATCGATCAATTCAAACGATTTTACTTCCCTACTCACATGGTCGAAATTCGAATTTTTTTTCAATTTGAAATTCGGCCAATAGTAAATCTGCCCCTAAGTGTCTTAGGTCCACGAAATGTGTCAGGCTCTAGATGATTGTTTCAATAAAGATTTTTTCTACTTTTTTCAATTTATTTTTGGTCTCATCTATATGTGGCTTCCTAGCTTGCCTTAAACCTTCTTGTTTTTTCTGCATACGGATTGCTCACTCCCCTAATCTCAGGTCCTGGGGCAGGAGCACCTGGCCACTATCCTACTTCGGTGAGTGATCTTCCTATGATTCAATGTTTGTATGCTCACACATACATATTTGGAATTAATATGGTGTTAGAGTCCTCTTCCGTTTCTTGTTATATAGGAAGTAAACTCCAGGTAGTTACCCTCCCCCGTTCTTCCCCACCTAGGCCTTACCGCAAAGAATCATGGTAGAGCGAGTCAAATATTCACTCAAAACAAGTCAGATACTGTTAAGAGTGAACAAAATATTTGTATTCACAAACATGTTGGTTTAGTTTTGGTAAGCCTGTTGTCATGGATGTAGTTTCCCCAATATAAATATGTAAGCTTAATTAATTAATAATGCCTAGTTTAGTATTGGACTTGGTAACAGGATAAAGATTTGATGACCAAGCATTACAAAATGTTATCAGGCAAATAGAACCACGTCATTCAATGTTTTATGACCCCAAGAGTTTTTTGAAATGCATATGTAATATTAGCCAATGGTTTCTCAGATTGCATCCATGAAACCTAGTCTTCTTACAGTGAAAACAATCTCAGTGTTTTCTCTTGTCTGCCTCTGGGCTTTATAAACTAAGCCTTCATGGCTGTACCTGTTGTACTGAGTTATGAATGCATGTTTGCTTAACCTATGTGACTGCCAGGTGAATTCCTTCCCTTATGATCATTTCCAGAATTTGAGAAATACTTATCTGACTGCTGTTCATTGTTGTCATCTGATCGCTAAGTCAATAATGTCAGCGCTGAAGTCAAACACTATGTTCGGTACCTAATTAGGTCTGTTATATATAAACACTTTCATCCTTGTGATCATTGCATTAAGATGATAATGGCTGATTATCTTTTGACACTGACAGTGATTATGCACAGACGTTTCCATGATTAGCATTGTATGAAATCTTTCTCACAGTTGAGGTGAAAAGTTCAGTTTTGCTAATCGGGACTATTTTATTTTATTTACACATTTCATTTCAATGTTACCATAGGTAATTGGAGAAATAAAGGCAGCAATAGAAAAGATTAAATAAAGAACATTACCTTGTTTTCAAGTAATCAAGTTTAGATAACATGTTAACTAAGATAAAAAAGTAAATTAAACATGGGACATGCTATGGCATTTTGAATTTTGTAGGCATTTGTGAACAATAAACCACTCCTGCTAACTCAAATAGCTAAAATCAAGATCCCCACCCCCTGAACCCACTTCAGCGCACAGAAAGTTCAATACCAGGAGAGGAGGAGAATGGTGAAGACCCCTGGAACACCCGCGGAGGGGTTGCAGCGTGGGTGGGGAAAAGGGGGGTGCCCCACTCTGATGCTGACTGCATCATTTGCAAAGCAGCACTAAGGCTGGAAAATTCGTAAAAATTGCCCCGTTCGGTAACCATAGCAACCAATTAGCAGTAATCTGTAATCACAACTTTGTGCTACATAGCACATATTTTTTTGGGTGACTTTGTTGTGTCAGGGTGGCATATTTTTGTATATGAAAAAAATCTGCACATTTTATTGAAATCCCAATAAATGTTTTATTCTTCAAAATGTATCCAATCTGTATAGATTTTAATATTGTGTTTCCATTAACAGTAATACTTGGTTTCAAATTTATTTACAGCAGCTCCCCATCTCCCAAATCCGTTAGACCATGTTTGGCCTGCCAATGGCACTGCACATGCTCATTGTGCTCTGGGCTGCTGTTGAGTAGCTAAGCTTAGGGGTTGTCAGAAATCCACAACATAGAAAAGAAAAATTAGGTTACAGCTACATAGCTGGCTAATTGAGATAAAGAATGAATTTTATTTCTATTCAGCTACGTATACCACGTATTCAGCCACCTTTTCCTGAAAAAAATACTGGCCGTCATATATATTTATCTTTGTTTCCTATTAATAACATTGGTATCAACCATCAAAAATACCGGCCAGGCCGGTTAAATACCAGCCAGGTGGCAACCCTAGCTACGTAATGTAAATGTAAACAAAATACTAACCAGTTTTGTGTGATAAATGTTATACTTCAAATCTACCATATCTTGTGAGTTTGTCCTTAAGCAGGTTACAGATAGTAGTCCAGAGCATGTGAAAGAGCACTAAAGGGTGAATGAGTCCCTTCGTCAGAGCTCATTCTTATATAAATACATAAAAATAAAAGCTAAAGAAAGATAATCAGTTTCATCAGTACTCTTTCATTAGTGATGAATTTGTCTGAAAGAGCTTGTAGACTGCAACTGCAAAAAGAGAAAAGGAACAAGAGTTAGTACATTAAAGGAATCAATAACTGCACCATTTCTCAGAACAGTTGTGTAGAAGAACAAAGGGATCGATCACAAAAATTTTAATTTAATATAAGCTTCATGTCACTGAAAGACACTTTCTAAATGTAATCAATGAAAAATTCTGTACAGTGAAGTTACTTTTCAGTATCTCACTCTCAATCGTTACTCTTCATGCTCACTTCATGCAGAAGATGGGGCAGATTTTGATTGACAGGTAAGTCTAATATGTCTTTTAGAGGGGTCTCCCTTTCCTAGCAGATAGGCCAAGTCAAATAACCAACCCTAGCACAAACAAAAGCTAACAAAATAACAGACTGGCTCACTCCCTGCATGCAGAGAAACAGAATTTCCATCAGAGACAGTTATTTTAAAAGAGTGAACTTTACTACCTCTTCTAGGCAAAGGGTGCAACCCCCTACCCCACAAAAATATATGAGGCCTTTCAATCAAAATTGACTTTGTCTATTGCATGAAGAGAGACAGGTGGCTGAGTGTAAGGCCAAAAGGCCTCAGAGGTAGTAAGGACCGAGGGAGGAGGTAGCAAAAGTCCAAGTTCGTAGTACAATTAGGGATAAGGCAGAAGAATGGTCAAACAGGCAACAAGATCAGTCCAGGCAGAAGAGGTTCAAAATCAGGAAATCCAGGCAAGAGGTCGGTACACAAATAATCAGGAAGTCAGTAGAATCACACCCAGGAATAGCAAGCTAAAACCTATAATTGGGCAAGGATCAAGTGTCCAAAAGTTCCTTAAATAGGCTGTAATTGGCGCCAAAAAGGAGATGTCATCAGTAGGCGCCAGTTTCCTGTATCAGCGCGTCATTTCCGGCGCGAGCGCGTCGATTCTGACGCGGCGCGTCGATTCTGACGCGGCGCGTCGCTTCTGACGCGGGCGCGTCGCTTCTGACGCGGGCGCGTCGCTTCTGACGCGGGCGGCTATTCCGGCGCGCACTTCCGGCGCGACCATCCTCGTGGGAGTCGCCATCTTGGGAGGACCGGAGCCGAGGAGCCAGGTAAGAGGGATTCCTGACACTGAGAGTGGGAGAGCGAAGAGTAACATGAACATTTCTCAAGTAAATTTCGAAAAATAAATCTTGCCAATTACTGATCTCTGAGCTAATGGCTCAACATCTGCTGGTAGATCACAATACACTGATCTGCTTTAAATTTAGGACAATTTAATGATTGAAAGACCAGACCAAATCTTGCGGTTTAGAATAATAGGCAGCCATCTTGTTTGGTGGAGTAATGTTACTAAAGTAATATATTAAAGTAAATTATATTTATACGTAATGTTATTAGTAATACAACCATGGGATAAAGACATTGGTACAAAGAAATTCATTGTAGTCCCTTTTCTTTTATTGCATTTGCATTTTAAAATGATAGGAAATGAAAATAAAATGTAAATGATTGCATTTTTTCATATTGATGTCAGTTATTCTTTCTTTTATTATCAAAGCTTTTTTATATTTATATTTCTACTTAAAATCCTTTTTTAAAAGTTAAATGGAAAAAGACATTGATTGTTATTTTTGTGGGAAGATATGTTTGAAATATTGCATCTTTCCCCAATTGCCAATTATGTATATGAAGCTACGAGGGTTATAGAGCATAAAGTGTTAGTTTACTTTCTTCTGTCGAGCTCATATTAACTTATATTAACAAGCTTAGTAAAACACAATATTTTGGTATGCATAATGATTATTTTTTTTTTTTGCATGAGAAAGCCCTTTTCCCTCTGATCAGTTTATCGGGATGTATGGATGGCAGAAACTAGTAATAATCTTCAGTTTTAGTTGACATGAAGAAAAGTCACCACTTAAGATCTTAATGAAATGTAATCTGAAATATCACTTTTCCAAAACATTATTTAATCTAATAAAAATGGGAGATGGTTGTCCCGCAAAACTAATAACTGCTGACATCTGAAAGCTATTAAGAAAGTACTTTTTTGAATGTATAGACTTTGGACATTCATAACATAACAATTCATGGATACAGATAGATTATGTTAGATAGAGAAGTAACAGATACAAGAAGCATATTCCAGTATGAAAACATGATGACATACTGTACATTACAAGAAATACATTGTATTACTTAAACAAATTACCCAAGGCAAGAGCAATTTTTTCCTTTTTGCTTTGATTTTTACTTCTTTTACAAAGTCTTTTTTGGCCAACAAAAGAAACTGTAAAACTAAAAAGTTAAGTAAAAAATAGTTCATAGGCACCTTGGATACAAAATAATACAATGGCCCAAAAATTTTACTGGGAAATATTATGTAAATATTAAATATTTACAATGTGTAGAGATGGTCCTTTTGCCTGACTGCTTTGACAGTCAGGAAAAGCTGTGGATAGAAGAATACCCAACAGCAGTGGGGTGCTTATTGAGAATTACCCATCTTAAAACCAAATCTAATGTTAAATGTTCCAAACTATTCAGTGGTTTAAGCTGGCCATGCTTACCTGGCAAGGTAGTAACATAAGTGTACAGTATGTTGACTAATTAACCAATCCCATTCACAAATCTATCAAGTAAAATTGGGGCTAACACCCCCAAAAACATATTTTCCCTAGAAAGAAATCTTGATACAGGAAGCATTTACATGCCTTAAAAACAAAAATAAGAGACCAATTTAATGAATTATATATGCAGATGTGCCAATTACTGTGGTCAACTATGCATTCAGAACTGCTGATTTAAAGCACAGACATCGTCAGACTGGGCTGGCAGGACACCTGTAAAAAGCACTGTTGGCCCCAACCCTCATGGGCCCCACCAACATAAGCCTGACAAATAGCTTTTAGGTTTTCTCACCCTAGCTCTGTTTATGTATGTGATACACAATGGTGAGAGGTACAACACCTTTTATACTATGACCAGAGGTAAACAAGTTAGGGACCACTGTGTGGGGTTTACCTTGTCATGGTATGGGGGCTTATCAACTGAAAAACCCTGTTTTTGTAAACACATGCACTTGCATATATACTGAATTACTTACAGGGGACCAGGGAATGTGCATTGATTAATTGGCCAAGTCAGTAGCACTTCCATTGTACTTAAACACATTTTAATTTAGCCTTAGGAGAGCACCCACAACCCCCTTTTGTATACACAATGGTCTAACTAGATGTTTCTGAGCCCCACAGCAAATTGCTAATTTGATCAATTCTTGGTGATAATTTGGACGGGTTGAATTTTTTTCAACCCAAATTTGCTATATAACTATGCAACCATGATGTCTTCACTCCTCTAAGGGACTCCACTTTCATTTAAACACATTAATGAAACAGGGAACTAAAACTATTTCTGCAATGGAACCCTCCACTATTCTATTTTTCCAATTCCTTTCACTGTATTTTTGTAATTATTTAATTTGTCAAGCTAGAGCACAGGAAAATTCCAGGTGTGCCTGTGAGTTAGAATACTCTTGGGAAAAATATCTTTACTAGTGCTGCATGTCATGGAAAACCCCTGGCATAAACGGTTTAAACATCACTTTCATATATCCTTTTATAAATTGAAAATTGGGAGTTTTCAGACAGAGACCTCGGCAACATTCCAAATCAAGCCAGAAAAGGACAGGCTGCGTGTTTTCTTGTTGTAGAGAATTTGAATATTTTGTGCCACATTATGACTCATGCTTTTCAGGACTGAATGCTTAATTGTAATCAGAATGGCATGCAACTGGAAGGGTGACAGAATTACAAATAGGTGAGATGTAATATGGCATGCTATCCAGAAAGAATTACTACAAATGTGACAATGACAAAAAGCACATTCTCGCATTGCATTGGCAAACTCCAAAGCAGGTGTTAACGCTAACCGTTGCTTACTGTTAATGCATAATGTAATATTCGCCACAAATGATTTTACATAGCAAGCAGAGCTAAACATTCCAAAAAACAATTTTTAAATCATGCTTACAATTTTTAATTACATTACCCCCCGAAATGTTGAAGGTACAAAGTCATTAATATATTATTGATGTGTTTGTCACTGGTATTTACATTTTAGGTTGAAATCCAATAAGGCCTTGAAAACGTACTCGTCACGGATCTAAAGACTAAAGCGCTACTATGGGGGGAAAGAAATCTAATAATAAATACACGCTATGTTTTATGAGAGATAGTAAAAGAGCAAAAATATAGTAAAGAAATTTCATAAAGCTTGACCTTTCCTCTTGTCAATGGAACCTAATTGCATTACTTAAGGAGTTGAACTGAAACTTATATCTTGGGATTTGCAGTGAATGTCATATATGTAAAGTATAATGTAAGTCTGGAGCCAAATGCAGTATATTTACTTGGATACAGAACTGTTTGCAGGATAGAAGGCAGAGGACTGTGATTAATGGGACATTTTCTAATTGACTCAGTGTTACAAATGGAGCACCTCAATGTTTTCTCCTTGGGTCACTCATTTTAATATATTCATTGATTACATTAAAGTTGGCATTCAAGGAAGTGTGTCAGTATTTGCTGATGACATGCAATTATGCAGTGAAACAAGATATCTGCATGGCGTTTTTCCTGTACTGATTGATCTAGATGCATTATAGAACTAAGTTACTTAATGGCACATAGACCAATTTTATTCACATAAGCAACAAACTTGAGAACATAACTAAGACTTTAAATGCTTTTATATTTCATGATTTGGTATTTGAGTATGGATTACATTTGACTGCTAAACTAGAAAGCATAAATACAGATTCATTTTAAAATACAGCTGTTCTGGGCACAGATTCGCTGAAAAGAAAAGACTGAGCTGGGACTAATACAGAAGTATGAAAAATAATTGCCTTCTTATTCTGACAGTTTCCAAATTAATTGTTATTGCTACTTTTTATTACTCATTTCTATTCAGGTCTCTCCTATTCATTTTATTATTAAAATCAATGCATGTTTGCTAGGGTAATTTGGACCATGATAACCAGATTGCTGAAACTGCAAACTGGAGAGCTGCTAATTAATAAGCACAAACACACAAATAATAGAAAATGAAAACAAATTGCTAATTGTCCTAAAACATCACCCTCTACATCATATTAGCATTAACTCACGTGTGAACAACCCCTTTACAGGGGTGGCTCACCTTTAAGTTAACTTTTAATATGTTATTAAAGCACTATTACTGAGCCATGAATATCCTGTAAATCAGAGTTCTCCCACGGTTTTTACCCTAGGGCCTCATTCAAATGTAAAAAAAAAGTTGGGGAGCAACACAAGCATGAAGAGGTCCTTGGGGGTGCCAAATTCTGGCTAATTCTAAGCAACTCTTTAAATGGTCTACATTATTTAATTTTTTTACAGTTTTTTTAATTCTTTGCCTTCTTCTGACTCTTTCCAGCTTTCAAATGGGGGTCACTCAACCCATCTAAAAACATCTGCTCTGTAAGGCTACAAATCTTACAAATATTTTTATTCAGACCCTCCCCTATTCATATTCCAGTCTCTTATTCAAATAAATGCATAGTTTCTAGGGTAATTTGGACCCTAGCAACCAGATGGCTGAAATGACAAACTGGACAGCTGCTGAATAAAAAGCTAAATAACTCAAAAACCACAAATAAACCTGTGAAATCCAAACAACTACTCCAACATATGGGAGTTCATGGGCCCTTCCTTCAAGCTATAAAACTACTATACACAAACTCCACGGCCTATTTAAAATTAAATGGGGACGAGGGATCTCCAATCCGCATCAGAAATGGTACGAGGCAGGAGTGCCCTCTCTCCCCCCTACTGTATGCACTCAGCATAGAGCCCTTAGCGGCTAGAATAAGGTAACATCTAGATATCTCAGGATTATAAGTGGGAGGAAAAGAGTATAAAATCTTACTCTTCGCAGATGATGTTATGCTAACACTAAGCAACCCCTCTATCTCTCTACCTAACTTACACAATCTCCTACAATCTTACAGTTCAGTGGCAGTATATAAAATAAACTGGGCAAAATCTGAAGCTCTAGCAATTCATATAGATAAAATGTCTATGAGGGCCCTTCAGTCAGATTTTCACTATTAATGGCAAACAGCCCATATCAACTATGCCAAGAAAACTTCCCCCGAACAGCCCCCGAAACGTTGTGTTTTTTTCATGACTAAATAAACACATAGGGGATCACCCCTTTTGAAATGCTATTGAGTGCCAGCGCTTTATATTCAAGAAAACTTCCCTCCCTTAGTAGCACAGATCACAAAAGGACATGCAGGAGTGGAAACAATATAATATTTCTTGGCTGGGTCGCATAGCTGCAGTGAAAATGACCATCCTCCCTAAAATATTATTTATTAATATGTATTAACTTATTTCATAGTGCTGTGTTTTGTACCTATTTGAAACAATCCCAGTTCAGCATCCAAGTTGGGTCATATACATATACAAAAATGGATTTTTAGGTACATTTGGGGTGCAACAAGAGCTAGACTCCCGCGCTCGGGAGAAAACAAGGAGGTTTTGCTGTACCAGATATAAGGAAATAATATGAAGCAACACATCTGCGCCAAACACTAGCTTGTCTACACCTAAAACCACCCACACGATGGGCTGCTATAGATGCTACATGGATATACCCCTACCATATTAGTAATTTGATCCTAACCAATAAACCAAAGGTACAAGTGCCAGTCTTGGCTCCAAAAACCATAAGTTTCTCTACAGCAATATGGAAAAAGTGCCTTAAAAAATATCAGATCTGTGAGTATCCATCAGCACTAACTATACTCTCAGCAAATCCAGAGTTTGTTCCAGGCCAGAGCAAATTCGTTCAAGCAGGATGGAATACCAAGGCTACATACAGAATTAAAGATTTTATTAACCCACTAGGAGGGACAATATACTCATATGATGAACACTACTCAAAGCATAATTGGAGCTCAGATGGAAAATGGGAATATCTCCAAATCTGACATTATAGTACAACACTATTACAAATCCAGCCAACAACCAATTAATAAATACTGGGAATTAATTTCCCATGTAAAGGTCTTATATCACACCTCTATAACTTAATGATTGCCCTACAAGAAAACCCCTTCCCTAAGCACTCTTACATGCAATATTGGGAATCAGTATGGGAAAAGGAATTAACAATACCCCAATGGGGGAAAATGCCCGTAAGATAGTAGTCTGTACTCAGCAAAAAGAAAGTATATACAAAACTATGATGAAATGGTATTTAACGCCGAACAGAATCTCTAAAATGTTTCCACAAAGCAGCCCTTTGTGCTGGAGAAGATGCCAACTTAAGGGAACACTACACCACATTCTATGGGCATGCCCGAAATTAACAATTTACTGGGCAGAGGTCATGAATTTAATAAGTTGTGTTATAAAGAATCCGATACTATACAGATGCCTCATTTACTGTTGGCCCTCCCAATCCCAAACCTGATTAACACAGCCCAAAAGTGGATCAACCAAGTAGCTACAGTAGCAAGGTTAGCTATAACATCCAAATGGAAGTCTCCAATAATCCCGACAAGTAATTTCCAGCTGCATGATAAGATATGGAGCAATTGGAATTATTACCTGACCACTATGGGGGCCGCAATATAAAATTCCCAAGTCCTGACCCACTCTCATTGGAGTTGAACCCCACAGTTTCCCTCCCCCTTTTTTTCCCCTTTCCAATGTTCCACCTTTTTTTCATATGACATCTGATAGATACACATTTTTCATGACTTATTTTCTATTTCTTCACTTGAATTTGTCTATGTAATTTCATGTAAACTATGAAGATTGTTATTTAAAACAGGCACTACTGTAAAAGACAAAATGCTATAAGTAATCAATGTCTGCAATGTATTATGAAAACAAATAAAAATATTAAGTTACAAAAAAAAACACAAATAAAAAATTCAAACTAATTGCAAATAGTCTCAGAATATCGCTCGCAACATCACACTGACAGTTTATTTAAAGGTGAACAACCCCTTTAAAATGACTTTGGGAATTCCCTGCTGCTTTTAGGAAA
The DNA here is from genome assembly GCA_024363595.1 of Xenopus borealis. Lineage (NCBI taxonomy): Eukaryota > Metazoa > Chordata > Amphibia > Anura > Pipidae > Xenopus > Xenopus borealis. The sequence continues at coordinate 113,714,894 of CM044432.1, read as the reverse complement.
TAGGTTTAGCTCTTTTTTTGGATAAGCAGGATATTCTGGTCTACAATAATTACATAGTAGATGAAGTACTAAACTACACTAGTCAATTAGGTTTAACCTTTGTAAAACCCTCTCATAATGACACAGAAGAAAGTAAAACCAGGCCATGCAGCTGTCAATTAAGCTTCACAGGATAAAAGTTCAACTCTGATCTCTAAACAGAAAAATACCCTATACAAACAGTGTTTATTAAGTATTCATCAGACTTTGACTTAGTACAAAAATACAGAATATAATGTTCTTAGTAGGGATCACATTACTTTCAACTACTGGACAACTCAAGCTTTAGGGTCCCTACTAAGGAGATCCCGAGAACCATCCTCTGTATTGGTGCAAAAGACTGAGTAACCTGAAGTTAAGTAATACTAATTAATAAATCCCACAAGGAAATGCAGGGTACAGTTACTGTATATTATCACAGAGAAAAAAGTTACAATTATTTGAAACAGAGTCTGTTTCCATAAGTCAGATTTTTTGGATAACGTGTTTCAAGGTAAGGGATCCCATACCTGTGCAGAAAAGAAAAAGATAATGGTACAGTATATAAAGCAGTAGAGCAATACCTTAAATGGGGACTGTTTAACTAACTCGCACAATAGTACAAATTGACACACTAGTGTTCCTGGCCAAACTTAGTTGAAGCAGCAAACTCTCTGCTCTCCTGGACAGTGTTTCTGGCTGTGGCTGCATGCAATATTCCCTCTAACGTGTGTTTGTGCCTGTGCACACAATTTTTGAGGCCAATAAATTCTGGATCTCACAACTATTCTTTGTGAAAACTGTGAACATTTGTTTGTTCTTATTCACCCTTCTGTGCACTTTTTTTTAAAATACAAAGTGCAATGGTTACATGCAAGATATTTTTTGCAAAAACAGTCAACCCCCCCCCCACACAAAGGTGGGTGTGGGTAGGGGCATTTCATGGCTCACAGCTTGACATGGTTGTCTAAATAAAGATTTTTTTCTACTTTTCAACTGCTACTTTTTGTCTGATCTGAAAGTGATATCCAGAGTGCCCTATACCTTTTATTGCTTCTTTACAGACTTACAGATGAGCTGAGTGCCTGGGGCAGGAGCACTTGGGGTACTGCTTCAAACTGGTAGTTTCTTTACATAAATTTGGCATTGTGCTTATATTTGCCTTTCGTTTCAGGGCTCTTGCCACCGTGAAAGTTACTAGGAGCAGCTTTCTTGCTATCCCTGCTAACTAGCGGCTGCTGCCTCATGGCAGCAGCACCCCTGGGTCATTGCCTACCTGCCCCTACCATTAAACATGCAAGGTAGGGAGCAGCACAATGTGCAGCCACATCAAGGCACTGTCTCTTGCTCTGACCTCTGTACAGATTATTCATCCATCTCTCAGGGGACCAAGTGCTAAATTGCACACTCTTGCACTTGAGCCCGTGGAGTGAACACCCTCAGGTTTCTCCTCTCTCTCCTCCTTGTTTCCGGATTTTTTTAGACTTATTTAATTAAAAGTGCTTAGTGCTCCTTTTGAGCACTAAGCACTTTTAATTAAATAAGTCTATATGAATATCCATGATTATGTAATGAATTATAAAACTGCATACTACTAACAGTTGTATTGGTGGGAATATAGAACCTATACTTGAAAAGCACTTGTACTTTATAAATTATTTTAATAATTTAATGAATTGGATCTGATTAAGTCGCAATTAAATTGGGGGTTAGGTGTTCCAAAATGGTCTTTTTATTAAAATTGGAATAAGAGCCATAACAAGGTGTTACTTCTTTTTTCTTGCTAAATAAATTGTTAAACTCGGTTACTATACCTTGTTGTGGGCTCATTAGATAAAGATCTGTGAAGTATACGAAAAACTCATATAAATATCTTAAATAGTGTTATATAGTGGTTGTTAGATAGCAAGGTCTACATTTTGTGGTTTGAAGATGTCTCCTTTTAACCCAAACCAGTCTAGTCTGCAGTCTAGTATCTGTGGGTTTGGCAGGGGAATGTAGCATGGGCAGAGTATTTGTAAGAGGTTGGGTGGGAGTTGGGATAGCAAAGGAGATGAAATGAGTGCAGCATTTCACTTAGCACATTTTAAAGTAGCTATGTACGAGGATAAAACATATGTATAGCCAAATAATACACAGTATTATTATAATATCAGCTTTACTGCAATGAAAGGAAAGCCCTGCCAGAACTGTGGTGTTTACAAAAGGAATAAAAATTTTCAACAGTGTTATGCTAAGAAGCATACATAAGCGAATTCAACGCAGAGGTCAGAGCTTTACTAGGGGTTATATAACGTATGTAGTAAATTATTAACTATAGCAACCAGTAAGGCAAATAGACCATGGTGATGTGATGTATGGTTGCCCTGTTCAATGCAGGTAAGAGCTTATGTGGACACAATGTGGCAAAATCCCTAAAGGGCTGTGAAGGCTTCACCACACTTCGCTACCACTACGCTAATTCACTAAAATGCGAAGTTTCATCTCAGCAGCCAAACGCTGGTGAAGTTTTGCTAGCGTAAATTTGTCAGTGCAAGCATTTCATAGAGAACTTTCGCTAACCTTCATTTCTGCCTATGGAAACTTTGTTAGTACACTTATGCTTACGTCATTACGGCGGTCATTTAGGTCATATAGTCGTCTGTTTATTAAGGTCATTTAGGTCATATAGTCGTCTGTTTATTAAGATGCTTATTATTACAAAAGTCCAAGGAAGCAAAATTAAGAAAAAAAAAGATCCACTATTGTTCTAGACATGAGCCCTCCCTCAAACAAATGTGGCATGCCCATGGTTAAAAAAATGTTACAACAAAAATTATTATTATTAACATGTATTTAACATATTTTGTAGCGCTGTATGAGCATTACATACCTCCGAAACTTGTGTAACCGTGAGACTATGGTAGCAATAAAAATAACCTTAAGGTAACAGATGTCCAGTGCCACTATGATCCAATAAGTGGGCAATGTACCTAGTTTAGTACTTATGTCCTGGTGGTTGCAGTCATTGCCATATATTATAGTATTTCCCAACTGCCCTGTTTTCTGCAAGACAGTCCAGATTTTGACAGCAAAGCCCTCAGTCCTGGATTTTTTTATTAAAACATAAATAAAAATAAATACAACATTGCCCTAAACCCCCAGAAATGTGTTCAAACCTGGCAAATGTTGTAAAATGGGCATGGCATTTAGAGAGTGTGGTCATAAAAAGGGAATTGTCAGACATTTTGTGCTGTGTGAAACGCATGCAGAAATTCGCCAGTGTAAAAAAAATTTGGATTCGGGCGTTTTGGACGAATCCGTCCAAAAAACGAATGCCCGCGTTCTCATGAAATTCAACAAAGTGATACGTCACAGATTCGCCCATCACTAGTTTTCACTGACATCTTTAACATCTTCTTGAAGCCAACAAACCAACACCATTGTCTACGTGCCAAAGAATTCATCAGTGTCCTGCCTCAACAAATATTGTCCTGTGGCACTCACCCCCATCATCATGAAGTGCTTTGAGAAGCTTGTCAAGAAACACATAACACATAGTTCACATACCACCAAAATCACTCAACAGAAGATGCAATAGCCACCACCCTCCATCTGGCTCTCATCTGGACAAAAAAAAAAGACACCTACATTCAAATACTGTTCATAGACTTCAGTTCAGCATTCAACACTACCATTCCTCAGCATCTGACAGAAAAGCTTAGCCTGCTTAGACTGAACACCTCCCTCTGCAGTTGGGTTCTGGACTTCCTGATCAACAGACCCACCACACTAAGCAACGGGGCCCCTAGAGACTGTATGCTTAGCCCTCTACTGTTCACTCTGCTGAGCTGATGCATGCATGACGCACAGCACAAATCACATCATAAAGTTCGATGATGACATGACTGCGGTACAGAGAGGAGGTGCAGCAGTTAACAAACTGGTGCAGAGCCAACAACCTGTCTCACAATGTACTGTAGAGAAAACAAAGGAGATAGTTGTTGACTTTAGGAAGACTAGGAGTGACCACCTGCCACTGTACATCGACGGCTCTAATTTGGAGATTGTCAAAAGCTCCAAGTTCCAACTGGTCCACCTGGTGGAGAGCCTCACCTGGTCCCACAACACCAGCTACTTAGCCAAGAAAGCCCAACAGTGCCTCTACTTCCTGCACAAGCTGAGGAATTCCCATTTCCCACCATCCATACTCACAACCTTTTTCAGAGGAACTATCAAGACCATCCTGAGCAGCTGTGTCACTGTCTGGACTGGGAACTGCACTGTCATGGAGCGCAAGACCCTACAGAGGATAGTGAAAACAGCAGAGAAGGTCATACTGTAGGTGTCTCTCTTCCTTCCATCACAGACATTTACACCACTCAATGCATCCATAAGCCACCGGCATTGTGACTGATCCAACACACCCCTCACACATTGTTCACACATCTGCCATCTGGAAAGGTACAGAAGAATTAGGGCCCTCACTACCAGACTGTCTTACAATTTCTTCCCCCAAGCCATAAGGCTCCTGAATACTCAGGGATCGGATAGATCTCACACACACACACTCCATCTGACATTATATACCACAAGGTTACACAGCCACTGTACGCCATTGTATAAATAAAAAGCCATTGGATACAATTGTTCTCTATAAGCACATCTGCACTTTATCATGTTCTTACTACTATCATAGCACAATGATACACTCATCATGTCTGACGTTTAGCATTATTTACTGTAGATATTACATCTGCTGAGTGTGCACTTGTCCTGTCCCTGCACTATGCTGGCCTGTCTTGCAGTAGTTGCATATTTTGCACTTGCACTTTTTGTCTGTTGTCCCGTACTTCTATGTTGTGTGCAGAACCATGGTACTAGAGGAACATTGCTTTTTTGTTTCACTGTGTACTGTACAAATGTATATGGATGAAATGACAGTAAACACACTCTTGAGTCTTGACTTGACTCGATTAGGCCAAATCCTGGAACAGCTCAATTTTGGCCTCCTAGAGATTCACTTCTCCCACCTCTCTGGCCTGTCTCAGTATATTTTCCTTTTAGTGGGGGAAGCAGCAGAGCATATCTAGTTGCAGTGGCGTAACTAGGAAGGAAGCAGACCCCGCAGCTGCGGGGGGGCCCGGGAGGAGAGAGGGCCCGGGCAAAGTTGATGTTCTCCTGTTCGATGCAAAGTCCCTTGAAGATTTTTCTTGTGTGCAGCAGCGTGTTCTTTTCCCTCCTTCCCTAGCTGCTCGCTCCCCCCTCCCTTGTCACAGAGCTGCCGGGATCGTATTACTTGAGCTGTGACAGGGAGAGAGAGCAGCCAGGGAGCATCTGATTGGCCAGCAGCACAGATAGCAGCGCGGGAGAAAACGAAGCAAGGAAAGCCCTATCTATTGCAGTCTGCAGCCTTGTACTTGTGAGTTCTGGGAGTATTTATACAATTACTTGCCCCTGTTCCATCTGTTTGTGTGTTCTGCTGGTATTTATTCATGTACTTGCCCCTGTGCCATGATCTGTTTGTGAGTTTTGGGGCTATTTATGTATGTACTT
>CM044432.1:113686255-113699545 GCA_024363595.1 Xenopus borealis | reverse complement strand
CCGGACGACAGATTACCCTATACACTTTCCTAATAATTGAATCCCCTACAACCACAATCTTCTTAGGCTTGCCTCTGCTCTCCTCCTCACCACTACTAGAGAAACTGGTCTCCCGGCTGTTAGAGAGATCAGCCCCATCTAGAATTGCCAATCCAGAGTTCACACTCCCATCATCTTCACACAATCTGGCAAAGATGTTGGGATGTATAAACCCAGGATCAGTCTCCCTTTTCCTTTTGCCCACCTTAGATTTTCTAACTGTCACCCAGCTAACTACCTCAACATCCTGCTGCTGTTCTGTTCCCCCCAAACTATCTAAACCCCGCTAGGTACTGCTCAGTGAGCAAGAGACTCCTTTCAAGATTGTCAATCGACCGCAGTGTTGCAATTTGTTCCTCTAGTGCTCTAACTCGAGCCTCCAAAGTGGCAATTTTCTCACATCCACCACAGAGGTAACAATTTTGGATCTGTTGTTCCAAATCTGCATACATATGGCAAACTGTGCACTGTGTCAGACATTCAATCTTGCTAGCACTCATTATCCCAGTTACAGATTAAACAGGAATTATAAACAAAAAAAAAAATTTGATTAGGGTTTAGAACAAACTTTTGAGTCAGTGTGATTCTGCCACTACCATACTTAACTGTGGGTAAGGTATGTTTGGAGCTGAGAACAGTATAAGATTTTTGGTGCAGTTTCAAGCATTTACAACCACAAAATGTTAAAAGAAATAAGAGAATAACACCCTGAAATGATTACTGAATATCCAAAACTTGACATCATAGTTTAGAAACTTTATAAAAAATGTATCATGTTTATTCTTCCTACATGAGAACGTGTAAATGAGATATGCTGGTGTTCCCTGTAAACTAGTGCAGTTTAATAGATCTCTGTTGATGTGTTAGCTGTGCATTTGTGAGACTCAGCTCCAGTAACTCATAGCAACAAATTAGACATTTACTCTCAACATTCCAACTATAAATCAGAGCTTTCTGTGGTTAACCGGGCAGTAGCAAACCTTATCCTGTGTTACAATAAAATATCAGTCCTTGATCAGTCCTTGTCAATGATGGTCCAAGGAAGGAAGAGCAAAGTATTTGCTACTAGGGTTATGTAGTAACATGCAGTGTCTAAGCAATTATTATATTAGATTGGTCAATGATAAAAAGCACAACTGGTATTCTTGATTCACTTAACTGTGGCAAATGTGCCCATGTACCGCAGAAGCCCCTCTTTGTAACAGATCAGCAATAATGCACAGATATAGGGAGACAAAAACACAAAATCAGCTATCTACCAGCTACCATTATATCTGGTATTATTTCAACAGGCCAAACATTCTATAAGCCAACTTAAAGGGCACCAATCATAACTAAAATGATTTACTAAGTAAATACACTATGTGAAAATTCAAGAAATTTTTAAAACAGTTAGAATTGTATAATGTAAACCATCAGCTCACTATGCCTTCTGCAAAATCTCCCCTATCTCCACTGCAGTTCTAGCTGAGGCAGGCATCTTGGATTTCACTGACTCCTCCTAACTGTAGCTCTGAAATCTCGCACATGCTCAGTTGAAATGTCTTGCTTGCCTAATAAACCTTCTAAGCTATTTTGAAATCTGCCAAACTTCTGTGTTGCTGTGTGCACTTCTCTTGATACCTCTAGAGTTTACTAAAGCTAGGCATTCTGGGTAGAATACTCAGGGCAGTGTTACAATCTGAGCATGCTCATAAACTCATTTGCATGTTGTAGTCACAGTATGGACTCCCTCAGTGAGAGAACCCATTTGACAAAGTATGGGAATTTTTAAAAACTGCTTTTTGTTTTTCAAAAAACTGTATATGTAGTTTGATTAAATGTGTTTAGGTTGTACTGGTCAGGTTGTTAATATGTGTTTGATTTTGGCTGTGATTGGTGCCCTTTAAGTTTCAAGTAATATACCAAGAAGAGGGGTAACAGATTGCTCTGATTGAAATATCGGGAAATGGATACATAAACTAGACACAATATGTCCACGTGGCTGAACTAAAATATGGATATTTTTCTTTTTTTATGTTGTTCACTATGATCAGTATGAAAGGGAGGAATCATAAGCCTCTCCTAATGTGCACTCTATAAAACACTGTGCTTGCTTGCAGTCACTAGGTTTGATAAAGGGCCCAGTGGGGTCCGAAACGTTGCCCTTATCTTGTATGTTTATAGGCTAAATAAACAAGAAATCCACCTGCTTCAGCCAGGCTAAGTGCTGTTGCGCTAGCAAAGGCTAATTTGCATACGGCGGGAACTTATAAGTTTGAATGGAGTAATATGTTAGAGTTCAAACATTACACTACACAAGCCCAGGGAACCTTAATAAAACCTAATCTAGTTGTTTTATTGCCCTACACATGTGCCACTAGTCTAGTATATTTGGCCTATGTTAGGAAATTAAGGAGGAGCAGGGTACCCAAAAAAAAATTTTCGTTCATTTTTTTTTCTATCACCCTACGCTAAGGAAAAAACGCCAGCGTTTTTTTGGGATTTATAAAAAATTTCAACTATTTTGGGACTTAGAAAAAAAATTTCAACTTTTTTTTACAAAATCTCCTATCTACTCTATTGCACTTCGCCTGCTCTAACCTGGCGAAGTGAACTCTGGCGAAGGGGCTAACGTTCAGAAAAATGACTAACTTAGTGAATTTGCGAATTTTCGCCCCCTTCGCTAGATTGCAACTTCATCAGTGTTATGGTGCGAAGTTGCGCTAGACTATCTACATCGCTGGCGAATTTACACCAGCGATGGACTTAGTGAATTTGCGAAGTTACGATTTGCACTAATTTACGCCAGCATTAGTCACTTCGGACTTTAGTGAATTTGCCCCTAAGGGTGAGATTGGTGAAATGCTAAATTAGGGTCTTCAGCATTTTCAATTTTTCCAGCACATGGAGTTTTAGCATATTTATAACCATTTCTAGACATTCTGGAAAATGTCCATAACTCTGTTGATTGCTTTAGTCTTTTAAATGTTAAAAATGTTGTTCATTTATCATAGTACACCATTTCCTACCATGACTTTTTTTTGCCAGGTTACAGCAGTAGAATTCAAATTCTTCCTGTGGCCTAGGGGTGCCCAAAGTTGAAATCCAGGCCTGATGCAGTATACAGTGGGGCTCATTTATAAACTCTGGGCAAAGTTGCACCTGGGTGTTAACGCATAGCAACCAATCAATGATAAACTGATATCAGAGAAACAAATGGAAAAGGTACACAGTACCTGAAAGTTGTGGAAACAGCGATTTATCTGAAATAGTCACACACCAAGTACTAAGTAAATGTTAAAAAAAAGTGGAGGTAGGAATATTGTGCAGGATCCAACTGACATAAACTAATGCTTGTATTGCTCATTTTCGTTTTCTCTCTAGTGTTTTTGCAGCAGAGTGAGCAAGCTGGGACTTGAGAAAGCTTTTAGTGAAAAGTGTTAGTGTGCAGAACAGTAATTCACATTTGACTGGCACTTTGGGATTAGTCTTTAATTAGTACCCATTTATTTTGAAAGAGAATGTTATTTAATTATCATAAAATAACATCATTAATTCAGTAGTTTCCTGCATTGGTCATGTGCACTAATTATGAAAGTGATTAGGTCATAATTCCATAGAATGCATTAGTCAGAGTACATGAACTGGAGAAATCTGTTTAGTGTCACATAATACATCTATTTATTTTATTTTGTCATTGTTGTTCCCTACAATCAGTGTTCAAGAAGCAGTAAAGACACGAATGAATACAAACAATTAATAATACCCTGATGAGGAAAGTAGTAGAGCCTCTTAGATTCCAGTGTTCCCTAGGGAGTTAAGGTCCTTCCAGGCAATATGTGATATATTCTGACAAATAGGGCACAGAACCACACCTGTTGTGACTGGGCACTTACATACAACCTGACAGATATCCTACTGTCATACTGACTGTAAGTGGATGCTACAGAAATGTGTAAAGCCAATAGAAATGTATTTGAAATTGTGTTTTGTGTATTCAGCCTACCCCTCCCCCCTCTTTCTGCACCTCCACCCTACTTATTTTCAGAAATCAATAAAAAATTATATATTACCAGAAAAGAAGCAGTAAAAAATATCAGTCTTTGTTTGAAGTTCTAGAAAAGTACCTTAGTGTTTTTGATTAAAATTGTTTGTTCTCCCAGATCATGTGATGTTCTAGAAGTTAAAACTTTGAGTGAGAGCTATGTCCACATGGGTAAGTAACCAAACAAATGTAAGACTTTGCTCACCATTCCGCACACCCTGCAGCAACCTACTTAATAAGGCTAAGTGTAGAGTCCTGTATCATGGGGTAATGCATAAAAAAGTGGGTACCCGACCAGCTGCAGGGTATCCTGCGGGATGATTTTAGGATTTTCAGTTGCTGGTATAGATGCGGGTTGTGGGTCTGCGGGTTGCAGGTCGGGTTGTGAGTCTTATCTGTATTTCTTATTATGTTATGTTAAATTGTCTATATTTTACTCCTTTTACAAAACTTTTTTTCTGTCTCCACCCACTTTTGATGACGTCACTTCCAGTTTGCAGCAACAGCACTTCCTGTGAATGTAATAGGGGTGAGTTAAAGGAGATCAACAATCCAATCATAATGGCACATTGTAACTCTTCAGAGAGGTGACATCTGAAATTCACATTTCATCCATTCATGCAGCTCTCACAAGTAACACCTGTGTCTAGGAGTTGCATGACACATTGATAATCCTATCACAGTAACTACACAGAATCAACACTTCTGTGAATTTCAGATGTCACCTCTCTGAAGAGTTACAATGTGCCGTAGTGATTGGATTGTTGGAAGAGTCTATATCCCGAGAACTCCCCTACACCAGTCAATTGAACTGAAGAAGCTGCTCGGATGAGCAGTGAAACGTCTTTGTTACAATTTCTCAGCAAGTCCAGTTTTTTTGAGTTACTTTGTGTTAGATATACCATGACCTGGATGAATGATAAGCTTCATAGTCATATTTATTTGCAATAATTCTGCTGGAATTCCTTTTCCAGTTTTGGATTGCATGTAGCAGTTGCAGCACAGAGCAACTATAAAGGAATTGGACACAATTCACTGAAATTCGTACTGACCACCATCCCCCTCTTCTATGTGGAGCACTTCCTGTTTAGGGCTCGTCCAGATGAGAATATTCAAGGAGATTAGTCGCCTGGCGACAAAACGCCACATCTTTGAGGCGGCTAATCTCCTTGAATGGCTTGCTTGTATCTTGCAACCGCTAGCGCTAAAGTTGCCGGCACCTATTCACACGCGGCAATATGGTTTTTAAAGTCGTGAGGCGATTTTGAGCGACTTTGAAAATCGCGTTGCCGCGTTTGAATAGGCGCAGGCGACTTTAGTTCAAGATACTAGCAAGCCATTCGGGGAGATTAGTCGCCAGGCCGTGTGGCCTTACCCTAAATGATGGTAAGCTGGTTGCAGATAAGGCAGTTGGGGGACAGGTAGCGGATCTAAGTGTGTAAATATGTGTGTTGTGACTGGGTCTCAAAAATTGGTTTCACGTAGGACTCTAGTTTAGAGGTTTCCAACCTATTTTATACTCTGTACAGCTGTGCATGTAAAAACTTTTTCAGAATAAACACTGAAAAGGATGAGGCCAGGTATTGTGTAGATGCTATAGTAAATCACGTAACCCATTCTCTGTTTTAATGCAAGTACAAGTAGAAATCTTTACCATTATCTAATACCCAGCCTTTATATATCACTGGGTCATGTGAAAGTGAATGAAAAGCTAGGCCAGACCAGCCAGTAGGGTTGCCACCTATTAGCACAGTGGAGACCGGGCAGGGGGCAGGGTTGTGATGCGTAGAATGTGGGCAGTGATGTTGTTAGGGGGCGGGCAGTGGTGTAGTGAGGGAGGGGCCATGATGCGGCGATTAGACGATCGCTGTGTCAATCATAGGGAATATTGCCTAATCCTTTTCTAATTTGGAAAACCAGACAGGTAAAAACTGGAAAGGTGGCAAACCTACCAGCCAGACACCCTAGGCAAACTGCCAGTTGCAGCGCCCTATAGGCATATGCCAAAAAGGATGCATGCATGTCAAAATGGACATGGACACACATAAAAACGGATGCTCAAAAAGGTCAAATGTTGGTTGCTCGCGCATGAGCACTTGTCAATAGACGCTGGTGCAAATGGATGCTGGTGCGCCACAAGATCAGAGAGAAGAGAGGGGACCGGACTAGGGGGTAGGAGGCAGAGAAGGTACGTGCCTGGCACCCCCTCAACTCTGCACCCTAGGCACATGCCTTCTCTGCCTACCCCTAGTTCCGGCCCTGAGGAGAAGGTACATGCCTGGTGCCCCCCAAGCTTTGCACCCAAGGCACGTGCCTACTCTGCCTACCCCTAGTTCCAGCCCTGCACCTAGTTGCTCAGAAGGATTGATTGGCAGGATAAACTAATCATCAGAATGTTTGATGAAGTGAGGAAACCCTCACCCCCAACATTGCAAAGCAGAGGGAATAATTTCCACAATCATAGCATAACCTATAATTATAGGGCAGTTGCTGATCAGATTCCCAACTTAAAACAAACAGGGAGAAAACTTACTTGGTTCTTCATTTAACCCCAGGTGACTAATCTCCCCGTCTGCCATCACCCTTATGGTTCTCTGCTTGAGTACTTTCACATGACAATGGCACTGGAGGCTTCTAGAGAGGGAACACTGGTGTGTGAGGTTAAAAGAGGACCTTCTGGAAAGTATTCATTTTATTTTGTGTAATTGATTATAGGGAAAATATTAGGCTCTCCATGCTCCATTCAATAAAGTCTGCCTTGGCAGGGGCGGAACTAGGGGTAGGCAGAAAATGGTATTTGCCTAGGGCACAACTGTGAGAGGGTCCCTGGTTCATTGCATCACTTCTTACAGTAAATGCCTTCACAATCTTCTTTCCTGTTATGGGAGTCTACCAGTTACAGGTAGCTCTGTTGCACTATTTTTTTTTTATAAAGGATTAATTGTAATTGGTTACATCATTTACTTCATTAATATGTTAGTGATTCGGATGTACCTTTAACTGAATTTTTTTCAATAATTAAAACTTTAGATGTGTGACTTAGTTAGTTAAGATTTTGCCCCAGTATATATTGTATATCACAACCCCCCATATGTAACAAAAGACACTAAGTTTGTCCAGGAATAGTAGCCCACAAGATCCTATGGCACGAGATATGAGATTCTCTGAAGCACTCACTTCTGTGCTCCCTGTCAAACCCCACATAAGCATGCCCTGTACAGGGACTTGTCCCATTCATGTGAATAGGAAGAGGTTACAGACAGTAAATCAAATCATGTACCATAAGCCCAAAATTTTTGTGAGTTAAAAAGCCATTGTTTATATAATCCATTAAAACCTTTAGTTTAACTTTTAGTATGCAATAAGAATGGCCTAGCAATTAGTCTCATTATCTATATTTAATCCATTTTTTAATTGTTTGTCTTCCTTTTCTGCCTCTTTCTATCAGTTAGATGGGGATCATTGATCACAGATGGCAAAGAAACTATTGCATTCAAAACTACTGAATGACTGAGCTTCCCAAACACTATGGTGCTTTCAATACTCAAAACAGTCAGTATTGGCCCCCACTTGAAGGCCAAGTTGTCAGACTGAATGCCCTTTTGCTGTCTTGGATATTTATAAAACGAAAAGGAAAAAATTGTTAACTGTACATCACTGTTAATAACATTATGCACTAAAGGCAAAGCTCTGGTTATTTATTCAACCAAACAGGAAGGGTCAACAAAACTAGAAAAGTACCTCCTTATTGTATGCAGTGCACAAGGCTGGAGGCATCTACTAGATATGGTTTAATTCAAGAACTACGAAAACTTCCAAAGCTCCTTGCCAATCCAGATATCTGTCTGCATTGGATTCTGCTCCCTCCACAAGCTCTCACGTTCTACAAGCAAAGGGTACTTTAACTTCTGGTATTACTTTATCCTGTTTCACTTGCACCTCATACATCTCTTATTGCTGGATTCCCTCTTACATTTCATAGAAATTCTTACTATTTTACCATCACTCTCAAATGTTTATTTTTATTCTGTACACGCTCCATTCCTTTCATCCAAGTGTTTTTTTTGTAATAGTTTCGTTTCTAACCAATACTTGAGTTCAGGGCCAGACTTATATATATATATATATATATATATATATATATATATATATCAGGCACCCCTAGGCCCACTGCCTTTTGTCGCCCCCATGCTCTGACCTTTATTCGCAAATTTTCATCATCAGGACTGGAGCAATGGGGATTGGTGCATGGGAAATTTAAAAAACGATAGTATCTCCTGCATATCCCCAGTGTTTCTGAACTAATGTGGGTGTGGCTGGGCAGCATGCCGCCCCCTAAAATCCTGCCACCCTAGGTCCAGGACTAGGTGGCCTTTCCACAAATCCGGGCCTGCTTGTGTTTTCTGATTTCCATCTCTTGCAAAGGCAGCAACACTAACCCTTTGGAATGGATGAATGCAAAGTCAACTTATTCTTTCTTTGTGTATTTGGTTCTCCATATATTTAGTCTACATAAAATGAATGTAAACATTAAATAAACAGGATTATTTTCATTATTAGGATTATTACTATGAAAGGAGTGTTTAATACGATTAATAATATATTAGTAGGGATCAAGTACAAGGTACCAGGGCTGCCATCAGAAATAACTAGCCCTCTTACAACAATATCTCCAAAGCCCAATGGGCCCCACCCAGCCCCTATGAGTCTCACCCCAGATCCTGTCCACTTAACACCACAGTAAAAAATCCATAAAGACATCAGTGCTATAAAAAGCCATTGGTGGTCAGTGCCCCCTTCAACCTAAAAAATAAATGGTGGCCAGTCCCCTTTCCAAGTTATAAAAAGCCATTGGTGGTTAGGGTTCCCCTTCAAGCAATGTTCCCTCTAATGCCTTCTTGGTTATGTATACAAAAAATATTTTGTGTGCACATTTTAAACTTGCAATTTTTAAAAACTGTGCTCAGGTCATAATTAATACAAGATTTATCCTATTCTTCAGCTCCATTCAGTGGCTTTTGTCTCCAAACAGTGGCCTTTGTCTCCAAACAGTGGCTTTTGTCTTCAAGGACCTTCTGCATTCTCATAAATGTCCTGTAATCAGAGCGTTTCAAAAATAATTCACAAATAAATGAGTAGAGGAGTAGAGGGGCAGAGATAAAAAATGAGGCAAAGAATAGAAGAGGTGAGCAGACAAAAAGTGAGGTGAAGAGTGTCCTGATTATGACTACAGACAAAGGGGTGCAGGGTGACCTCATTTGTGCTTCAGCTCCTTACACTAGTGGTGTTGCGAGCCCATGAGGTCTAGAACTTGGGACCTTATGTTGATAGCAGAGTCTGCTCTACTTTCCATTAATCACACTTGCAAACTCATTAGGTTTAGCTGCAGGCATTTGCCAAATTAAGGGGCTATTTAAGCCTGCCTCTTCCTTCCTGCTTTTCTGATTACAAGTTGTACATTATATATTGTGCTGTTATTCTTTATTTTTACAAGGAAGGCATACATGTAGGTCTTTTCTTTACTATTTAGTAGATCTAGACCTTGCAAGTCTACAGCACTGGAAGTGTTTAATATTCTCATTATTATTATTATCCTTTATGTATATATAGATATAATAATTAACTAGACCCCTGCTTGGATTCCCTTGGCTCTTTTGGTTTCCAACTGGAGGGGGCCTCTGAAGTACTTTCCAATACTTTCCCTTACTGCTTCCTCTCTCTGGCCTCCTTTAGCATTTGTCTGCAGTCCTTTTTCTTATGACTCTGCAGCGAATGTGACAAACCGCTCTCATTAGCAATCTGAGATAGCACTAGGGGTGCCATTTTCAGTGTTACTGAATGTCCTATTCTTGGCAACGTTTTAACATTTCCATCTTCTAGCCTGCCATTTAAACTTCTATCAGCTTGCTAGGGTACCATTCTCGACATAATACAGCTCTAACAGTTACTTTAAAGGTGAACTACCTTTTTGAATCTTTTGCTCTGACTGACCTTGTGGATAAATACATACGGTACATTCTAAGCCCCATTCTTGGGATTCTTGAGAGCAATTTTCTTGATTAATTGTAGCATGTCAAGGAGAGCCAACTAAGTGAATGACTTGTCAGGCTTTTATGTATACAGTACTGATGTCAGTTGCTTATTGTCAGCAATAAAATAGTTTGGTATATTTAGAAAGAAGCCTGCCATTATTGAAAGTGAAAATTTAATCTCTGATGAAAGAGAGCGCAGAGTTAAAGGAATTGTTCAGTATAAAAATAAAAACTGGGTAAATAGATAGGCTGTGCAAAATTAAAAATGTTTTCAATATAGTTAGTTAGGCAAAAATGTAATTTATAAAGGCTGGAGTGACTGTAAGTCTAACACTGACTGGTTACCCTGGTTACCAGGCAGTAACCAATAAGTGAATTGAGGGAGGGCCACATTGGTCATAACTGTTGCTTTTGAATCTGAGCTGAATGCTGAGGATCAATTGCAAACTCACTGAACAGTTATGCCCCATGTGCCCCCCCTTCAAGTCACCGACTAACTCAGATTTAGAGAGCTGAAAAGCAGGAAGTTGTGTTGTATTCTATTATATTACACATCCAGTCACTCCAACCTTTATACATTACATTTTTGGCTAACTAACTATATTAGAAACATGTTTTATTTTGCACAGCCTATCTAATTACCCAGTTTTTATTTTACCCTGAACTGTTCCTTTAAGTGTGGTTCCAAAGCAGCAGTTGTGGGCTGAGAACTTCCTTGTGAAGAATAGTAATAGAGGTTTATGGAACATTGTAGCTGCTTAATGTTAAAAAAGAACATTTTTTGTTATACAGATTGTAAGTTTATTATGAGGTAGATTTGGGATATTGAAATGTATATAAGCAATCAAAGACCTATGTTAACACGTCATAGTTATGACATCCCACCCTGTTGCCTGTAAGACCATGTCACTTTCTGATATCATGTCTGTGGGAGTTGATAAGAAAGCCAGGCTGCCAGTGAGACCATGGGCATCTTATAGGCAAACCTAAAACTGACACCTTCTCAAAAGTCTGAGCACACAGAAGTCCTTAAAGGTGTTCTGTCATGTGTTTTATGGTATACTTTGTATCCCTAAATTACACTATGTACATTGCAAGTAATTAATTCTACCATTTAAAATGTATTCTTGATTCAATATTTTACTTTAGTTGTAATATTGTTGTGTAGGCAGCCGTCTCAAGTCATTTTGCGTGGTCATGTGCTTCTAGAAAGAGCCAACACTTCACAATGAAACTACTGTCCAACTTCTATGGTACCGAGGGCCAGAATTATACTCTACTCCCCACCTCCATCTTACTTGCCCTTTACCCGGCATATACTGACTACACCGGTACAGACTCATTCAAACGCTATGTGGAAGTGAAGTGGATGCGCATGTGCTGTTGTACACGGCACATGGTGACATCACTCTGCATAGCGAGAGCTGTGCTGGCCTGGCGCGCTGGTGTGCCGCACATTAATTGAAGAAAGCCAGGTGGTGCGGAAGGATTTTTCTGACTGGGCTGGCTGGATATTGTTGAAGCTGTGATCTGAGAAGAGTGAGCAGAGCACACTGACCAGTGAAGTACAGATCTGGGGCAATATTTTTGCTGCTGCTCTGGCACAGACTTGGGGGGCAATGCTGGTGGCACAGGTACAGACTTGAGGGGCAATGAAGGTGGTACAGTTACAAACTTAAAATACAAGGGAAGTTAAACTAAATAAGTAGCTAGAAATGTTGTACATTATATTTTGTGCTTCTGTACCAGCCCAAGACAACCACAGCCCTTTAGCAGTAAAGATTTGTGTCTCCAAAGATGCCCCAGTAGCTCCCCATCTTCTTTTCTGCTGATTCACTGCACACGCTCTGTGCTGCTGTCACTTACTGAGCTTAGGGACCCACTCACAATATACAGTACACATAGAATAGGAATGCCACAGTAATTTTGGATAATTACTACATGGCAGCTCAGAACCCAGTGCAACTAGCATCAAAATTTAATAATCAGCCATGTAGCATCGTCTTATATTACAGGCCAACCTCACTTTCTGTAAGGAACTCCCTGGTTTCAAACCAGAGACCTGTTGGGATGCAGACACTGCTCCTCCTGTGTGAGCCACAGGCGATGGTGTGGTGCTGGCTTGGCTTTATGATGACTATGCTCTTGCTATCTCCAGGCCAGCCAGTCATAGTGCACGCCCCCAATCCAGCTGAGGGCAATTTCTGGTTAGAGCACAAAATAAGCCTGTTTCCCCAACCTCCCTGTGCTGGATTATTAGCTCAAACACTGTCTCCATGCCTTGTATCCTGTGAATCCTTGTATCCTGTTATCCAGTAACCTTGCCTTGTCCCTGATCCTTTTGTACTTGTTCTCCTGGTTCTGACCTTGGCCTGTATTTTGGATTATTGCATGACCATTCTGCCGGAATCTGATTCCGTTTGTCTGACACCTGCCTTTGAATTTCAGCCTGGATTTGTGTTGCTGCCTTTTGTTTTCCATGCACTTGTTTGTATTCCTGCAAAGGTCTGTTTATTTTTATTTTTTGTTCAGTAATAAACTGCTTAAGTTATCCAGCACCTAGGCTCCGTTCTGTGAAACCTTCCAGCAATTTGTAACACTTGATAATTAGTGACAACCCCTAAGCTTAGCTTTTCAACAGCTGCTCAGAGCCCACTGAGAATGTACTTTCCAAGAAAGTCCTGGATCATTGCTGCTATTGACAATCTGAACAATAAATTCAGTATATAAAACATGGCATTTTTAGCCATATTCATTTTTAGGGTTTTCTTCTCCTTAAGGGGCAGTGCTGGTGACACAGGTACAGACTTGGGGGCAATTATGCTAGCACAACAGGCACAGACTTTAGGGGTGCAATCAGGGACAGGCCAAGGTAGTTTGGCACCCTAGGCAAGGGGTACAATCAGCCCCCCCCGACCCCCCCCCATTCTGTATGACCTTTTCTCACCTATTCACTTTTTCTTAAATAAAGAAACCTTATAACACATTAATGAATCAAACTGTGTGTGCCAGCCAGCCCCTAATCTGTACCCGTGCCAGCAAATAGCACCCAAAATATTGTCCCCAATCTGTATCTGCGCCAGCAGCACTCAAAATAATGCCCCAAATCTGTACCTGTGCCACCAGCATTGCCCCCCAAGTCTGTTCCTGTACCACCAGCCATTGCCCCCCAAATATGTATCTGTGCCACCA
>CM044432.1:113637101-113685984 GCA_024363595.1 Xenopus borealis | reverse complement strand
GGGGGGGGGGGGGGAGGGCAGATTGATGCCCTTGTCTAGGGAGCCAAACTACTTTGGCCTGGCCCTGTGTGTATCAGCACCAGATAAACAGATTCCTCTACACATGGGCTAAAAAAGTGCTATAAGATACTTTTGCAGCATGTACTCAACATTCATTGCTTTCAGGCAAATGTAAAAGATTTGAATTTGGATGAAATTCCCTCTTCAAGTATAATATAATTGTTTTATGTAAAATTCTTACTTAAAAGCAGGTAGAAATATTTGCTGATGCTGTGTAAATATATATATGAGGTACGTGTAAGCAAGTTACCCAAGTAAATCATTAACTATAAATTGTCTTGTGTCCTCTGTCCCTTTGTTTGTTTCTACTCATTTTCCAGAAAGTAGAATTGGTTGTTACTGGATAATGCTGCCTTTGTTACATTCTTGTTCAGTGAGGTAATTCTATAGGACACAGGCCAATAACGTTTTTTGCAACTGTACAGACCACAGCCGGACAGACAGGCCTTTTACCTTTGAAACCTTATGTGCTTTAAATAAACAGTATCCTAATGGATGGACAGAAATGGCTTCTGAATCTCACTGATTCTCTTGGCTACTTTTTTTTTTTTTTTTTATAAAGTAAGCCTTCATACCTCCCAACTGTCCCGTTTTTAGAGGGACAGTCCCTCTTTTGACAGATCAACCAGCAGTCGCTCGTTTGTACTGGAAAGTACTGTTTTTCTCTGCACTGAACAACCAGAAAAAGAAACAAAGTTGCCAACTTAATTGGCTCTTGGCAGAGATCCCAGAACAGCCACAGCAGCAGATAAGATAGTTTTGTAACAATTTCTAGATAAGCAAATAAGTAATTGTAACAATATAAGATAACAGATCCCTTGGGAAAAGTTTGACTTACAGCTTAAAGGGCAATTCACCTTCATTATCAAAACTGTAATAACCTGCCAAATTTTGTAAAGTGAACATGGTAATTGGAGGGTGTGGTCACAAAAAATGAGAGTGGTCAAAAAATTTGATGCGCTGAGCGCTGCAACTTTTTTGCCCCTTTTTTATTTCCAAAATGTTGGGAGGTATTCTTATGCTAATATGAAAGAGTGGCTACGAGGGCAGTAATACATTGATTTGTGCAACTTGTGTGCAGATTGTCTGGGTGAGTTGATAATAGAGACAATAATTCATAGACAAGGATTGGGATCTCCATTCCAGTGTAAGATGAGATGGGAGATCCTCTGGTGTTCTTCCTCCCGTCGCGTCTCTTCCCGCCTGAAGAGACACAGGCACAGCTGGCACTGACGTCACACGCATTGAACTGGCGCCGGCATCACTTTGCTGGAGTTTCAACGCTGAGCGTCATCATTTTGCACAGAATTTTTGTCGCCAAACTTCCTTTAAAAAGCCAATTCTCCATTTTTGACAGTGCCCAAGCTGGCTTCTGTTTACCGATCCCGACGAAGCATTTCTACTGGTTTTGAATTCCTGGTTTTTGACTTCTGCCTGAATATTGACTCTGTTTTCTGCCGCCTGCCTTGACAACTTTGGCCTGATCTTCAACTTGTTTTTTGGACTTGATACTATACTGCACCACTCCTTGTAGGTTCTGCAGCAGAAATCCCGAGCCCCAAAAGGCCATCGGTGAACACCGGGATCCACAGGGGTGCCCTGTCCATCTAGTGTTACAATCAGGTTTCAGTTTCCAGAACAAGCTTCAGCAATGACCATCCTGGGAGTTGAACTACAACTTGTAGAATCCTTCAGAACTGAAGGGATTCTGGGTGCTGTTAATATTACAAAAGCTCAAGTATGTTAGGCACCCTGAAATAGACATTCAGGGGATTATTTATTTAAATCCAAATGCCAAAAAACATGAAAAATTCTAGTTTTTTTTTTACTAGTATCCAATCCAAATCTGAAGATTTTGTAGTTTTTCAGGCAAAAATTTGTGTTTTCACACGTAAAAACTGAAATTTGTACGATTTTAAATTTTCTTGATTTTTTTTTTCTAGTTTTTACCTGCACAGGAAATTTTTGGGAAAATTCATCAATGAATAAGGGGAAATAACCCACGCGGATTTGGTCAGAGTAGTTTTCAGAAATTAATCAGATACTTTCAAAGTTTGATAAATAATCCCCATGTATAAAATATGGACAACAGCACTTTTTTTTTAACATATAGAAATACATTTGATCTTGGTAAAGAATGTCTGGATTATGTAATGCTCTTTATCATCTGTCGTTTGTCATTATTTAGGTTTTTCAGTTGTCAGCCCATATATGTTTTAAACCTTGCCCTGTACACTTATGGCGGAAAGTAAAAGGAAAATATTTAACTTAACAAAATCCGCTGTTGGATTGCACGTAATTAAATGCATAAAGTTTGCCGTTATGCGGGATTACAACAGCAGATCTGGAAAGCATGCAGATGTAATGTGAAAGGTCAGGCCTGTTGCCATTGCTTCCTTCCTTTGGTTAGTACGTATGCACATAATGGAAAGGGAATATTAGTGGATGTATTCTCAGCACCTGTCAATTCTAATATCTACATGGGAATATAACAGTGAAACGTGTCATAGCTGCTTCATTGGATCCAGTTGGGACGTTTGCAAAACATGCACAATCCTGGGAAAGAATATGTCTGGATACCTAAAGGTATGCATCATCATATCTTTGTATGTGAGAGAGACAGCTGACCCAGGCAATGCAAAACTATAAGTTCAATTATCAATCAGAGGATTTCTTTTTCTAATAATAATAATCATCTGCAGTTTTATTCAGCTAGAAGCCCCCCGCTGATTTCTTTGAAGAACATTTTCCCATGGTATTAGAAGTGCTCTCTCTCTCTCTTTCATAAAGTCTTCTTGTTAGAAACGAGGTCTGTGAGATCAAATGTTAAAGGCATATATTCAAAATCTAACCTATATAGAGACCGCATTGGCTCCCTTTATTTTCTTTGAAATAAGGATCCAGGATTGGCCCGGGATTTGGCCAGGATTGTGCCTGGCCAAACCGAATTTGGGTATGGGATGGGAAATCACATAACTTTTTGTCACAAAACAAGGAAGCAAAAATGTTTTTCCACTTTTTACCTTCCTTTCACTAATTTGCATATGCAAATTAGGATTCGGTATTCGACCAAATATGTCATGAAGGATTCAGCCGAATCCCAAATAGTGGATTCGGTGCATCCCTACTTTTAAATGATTTCTTTAAATGGGTGGTATAAGGTAAAAAAATAAGCCAATTATAGAACATTTGGTCCAAATACCTGGTGTGTTTGCTCATCCACAGGCTGCAATCCCCGTGTAGTGGATGCCAAAATTTCAAATCAATATCAAAAGAACACCCGGAGAGCTTGTAAATATCTTTCAATTCATTCTGTGTGATTTATTGCAAGAAACATGCATGTTTGCATGTTTCTTGCAATAAATCACACAGAATGAATTGAAAGATATTTACAAGCTCTCCGGGTGTTCTTTTGATATTGATTTAAAAAAATAAGCCCTTTACATTTTGGGTAAATGGGATAGAAACGTACGCTTAAGCTGAAATTTTTGTAATCTTATTTCAGAGAGATGACATGGGTGATAATGACAGATCAAAATAATACAGGTATGGGATCTGTTATCCAGAAACCCATTATCCAGAAAGCTCTGAATTACAGAATGGTTCTCTCCCATAGACTCCATTTTATTCAAATTATCCAAATTGTAAAACATTATTTCCATTTTCTCTGTAATGTAAAATAATAAAACAGTACCTTGCACTTGATCCCTACTAAGATATAATTAATTCTTATTGGAAGCAAAACCAGTTTATTGGGTTTATTCAATGTTTACATGATTTTCAAGTAGGCTTAAAGGGATACTGTCATCATTTTCTTTGTTTACACTGCAAATAATTCGCTCTACAATATAAAATTTAATTCCTGAACCAGCAAGTGTATTAGGCAGCCATCTCGGGTCCTTTTGCCTGTTCATGTGCTTTCAGAAAGAGCCAACACTTTAGGATGAAACTGCTTTCTGGCGGGCTGTTGTTTCTTCTACTCAATGTAACTGAATGTGTGGGACCTGGATTTTACTATTGAGTGCTGAACGCAGATGAACAATATACAGTTTCCAAACTGAAGGGCCACCAACCACAGTTGCTGGTCTGGCCTGGTCCAGAGGGCATTTAGGGTCAGATTTAGATAGAATGCCTATTTTCTTTCCTAGGTACTCAAAAAGCTCAGGACCAAAATCAGGCGCCGACACAGCTTTGCGGGGGGCTGGATGGGGGCTCTGGCACAGTAGCCAGGGCGTGGCCGACCCTGGCCTGGAGCAAATGTTGGACCTCAAATTGGGACTTGAATTGGGAATTGAAATAGACTGAAATCAGAGCAACCCAGAGTATCCTGCTTAACTGCTCAGCAGATCCACTGATTTAATTCCATGTTGAAAATATCAGGAAGTGATGTTAAATAAGCCATAGTGCTGTAATTGATTTCTATTTTTCTGACAAAATATTATCCTCAAAGAGCCACATTCATGGAATCATTTAGGTGAGATGTTCACAAATGGTTTAGAAATAAGTATCTGCAAAACATGGCTGAAAACAACTTTTCAAAATCGTGTTCCCTTTTTATCTCTGCCAAAACATCCATAATCGATGAATACACCCATTTACCAGCTAATCCCATGAAGGAGTCAGTGTTGGACAATGCAACATGATGGTCTTTTAGTCATTAAGTTGTCAACCAAGAGGGAGCAATGAAGACATCCCTTTGCCTGCCCCCAACTAACTACAATTAAATTCCTTTACTTACATTCCATAACTCTACTCATTACATCATGAACTGTTTTTTCCTTCTCTCCCTCCCTCTAAATTAGCAGCTTAATTTAATGTTTAAGATATTATTTAAAAAAAATGGTTTAGTCACCTTAATGGGCAGATATCTCATATGCTCTGCGGGCAGGGTTGGTCACACAAGAGGTCACTGCTGGTCAGTTGCTGGAAAGTTATGCTAGACTCTTCACAAGAAACACAAAAGCACATTCTTTGTCACAGTTCAATAACCTAGCCATCTCCTTTGTTAAATCATTAATGGTACACACTGCCAGGTAAATTTACTCAGGCTGTAAATCTATAAATGGCATGGGAAAGATTTGGTACAATGATTTTCCTACAGTATGTCACTAAGGAAATACAATGCTAAGCATTAGAACTTACAGATAATCCCCAGTCTCACAACTTGTGCAGAGCATGTCCTGATACAGATCTAAAGGGAAACAAATCTTCCTCCCTTGCCTAAGTAACCACGTTCTTTGCATTCTTGTTCATTGTGACTCTGTTGTCTTCTTTAGCTGAACAACCTGTTTTTGGTATATATATCCTTAGGTTTATATGAGCATGATTACTGTGGACTTATATGAGTGTGTTTAGTCCTGGTGTAGGCTGGCATTTATTCATTTAACTGCCCCCTACAAAGCAAGGCCATAGGCTAGTTTGACACTGGAATTAGAAGCAATTCACATCAAGGACTATCAGTATCCATGTACTGATATTCTGAATGATCTGCTTCCATCATGTTATATTTACAAGACATAATCAGGAACTGCACAGAGGATTTATAAGTAGAGGGACATGTCTGTAGGATCCAGAATAAATACATTCCCTGTACGCCAAACACTTTTACTATACCTCACTTTAATACATGTGTCATTCAGGTATCACTCTGATGGTCTTTTGTGACACCTTTAGGCTTAAAATTTTTTGAAACTCGTACTTGACCCGTACCTGCAACCCGAAATTTGATCATCATGTTCCCGCTACTCAACCCGCAATAGGCCAACTAACCTACCGTCCTGGGGGACATACAAAACCGGAAGTAACATCACATTTGCCCAGAAGCAACATCACTCCATCGCAGAATCTTCACAAAAAAAATTAAAAAGAACCACAAGGGACGCTGGGAGGGATGAAGCCTGCACCTTTGTTGGGTACCCAGCTGGGTTACCTGTGGACTGCCTACATGCCAAGGAATTGGGGAATTTTTGCCTGAAGCCCATCCACTTTGCGGATATAGCAAATTATACTATGGGGCAGATTCACTAAGATCCGAAAATTTTCGCCAGCGCTACGCAAAGTGCGAATTTACACTCAGGTCGGCGAATGGTAGCGTAGTCGCGCTAGTTTTACTTCGCTAGGCAGAGCACTGTTACGCTAGCAAACCTAATTTGCATACGGCGGGAACTTTAACTTATAATAGAAGTATATGTTACAGCCACTACATTCCACTACACAAGCCCAGGAAACTTTTAATAAATTATATAAAGTTGTCCTATTGCCCTACATGTGCCCCCTGTATAGTTGTGCTGCCATATGTTAGGAAATGTAGTGGGGAAGGAGGGTAACCCCCCCCCCAAAAAATATTATCAATCTTTTTCAGGCTATCACCCTCCTATGCTAAAATACGCCATCGTTTTTTGGGACTTCGAAAAAATTTTAAATTTTTTTTTCAACCTCCTTCTATTGTATTGAACTTCGCCTGGTCTGACCAGGCGAAGTAACGTCTAACATAAGTGCTAAAGTTGAGGAAAATGTTCATCTTGCTAAGTTACGATCCTTCGTCAGTGCGCAACTTCGCCAGAGCCGGTGTTAGTGAATTTGCAAAGTTGCGAAATGACGTCACGCTGGCTTATTAGCGCTAGCGTTCGCGCTTTAGTGAATCTGCCCCTATGAGCATGGTTTTATGAGCAATAGATCTTGTCAAACTAACTTAATTTCTTTTTATGAGAAGGTAAGCAGGGACCTCGATTCTGGGATGGCTGTGGATGTGATTTACTTTGCTAAAGCATTTGATACAGTGCCAGACAGAAGGTTACTGGTTAAATTAAAGAATGTTGGCCTGGAACATAGTATTTGTAACTGGATAGAGAACTGGCTAAATTATAGACTACAAAGAGTGGTGGTGAATGTAACATTTTTTACTTTTTACTTTCACTTTCAAGCTGTACAGAAAGTCCTGTGTATGAACAGTGACACCCGCAGGCCATTTGTATAAACACCACAATTTTGTAATTGGACCAGTGTTGTTAGTGGGGTACCGCAGGGCTCTGTAATGGGTCCCTTGCTTTTCAACTTGTTTATTAATGACCTGGATGTGGGCATTGATAGTACGGTTTCAATTTTTGCAGATGATACTAAATTGTGCAGAACTATAGGTTCCATGCAGTTCCATACTGGGCAGCAAACTGGAAAATTAGGTTCAATGTTGATAAATGCAAGGTTATGCACTTTGGCAAAAATAACAAAGTCTACCCTATTCCTTTAAGGCTGTATGATGTTTTATTAATAAATACAGGATCATAATAATAGTCTTTTCCTCATTTATATATGAAACCAAATGCATCCTTATCCCCTGAAGAAAAATGGCTCCTCTCCTAAAATATTCATTTTTTGAATACCCTATAGGTTCAGCCCTTGCAGTTACTTTCTGAGCTTATTGGTAGTCAGTGTAGTGCTGGGTTTTCTGATCACATATGTAGCGCCAATGAATACGTTTGAGTAAGGAATGCTGGGAAGAGAACCCAGTTTCACTCATTAATTCTATATCACCTTTTAAATCAACTGAGAAAACATTGAGTATTTTAAATCGCACAATAATAACGATATTCATTCTGGAACAATTAGCCAAGCAAAATATCAAAGTCACAGAAAATGTCAAATATTTCCAGTTTTATTGTGTTGCAATGTGCACAAACCCTTCATTTTTACTTTCCAATAAGGATTTCTCTGGCAAGACAAAATAACTTATGATTATATGAAATATAACTGTGAAAAATAAAATTAAAAAATTGTCATATTAATAGAACATGTTAACACATTGGATGACTTCACATAAACAATAAGTGTATCATAATCCAAAAATATCATCCAGATATACAGTTAGATATATGTTGCTTTGACTCTATATGTGATTACATAGAATTCTGTACAAAATGATCTATGATATAATTAATGGAAGAGAATTCCATATTTTCCCATACCAAAGTGCTTGTTATAAACTACAATACACAACAAAATCAGCCGTATTTACAGTACAACATAACTTTTAATTTGTTTTATAAAACACAGACAAATAAACCATTTTTTGACTCGGACACTGACTTTTATGACTTATTTGTTGAAAAATGTGCATTATTATTCTTCTGCGATAAAAGTGCTCTGTAGTAAGAAAACAACAAATCTGCTACTAGGGGATGACAAATAAGGGGTTATTTTTTTTAGTCGAAATGGCAAAAACGTGAAAAATGTGAGTTTTTTTAATAAAAATATCAGATTTTTTTGTCAAATTTTTTTTCTAGATTTATCATACCCTGAGGATGTAAAAAGTCAGTATGATAAAACCCAGCATCTCACAAGTCAATGGGAGATGTACCTATCCTATTTAGAAGTTTCTGTTTTCTGCGCTGAAATTAGCCTGAAAATCCTACTATTTCAGACTTTTCAAACAAAAAAAAGTTGTGAAAAATCTAGCAATTTGGGAAAATTCAATGGTGCTTTTTTAATAACATATACGGTCCAATAGTGGCCCCTAATAATGATAATGATTTAATATGTTTATATCAATAAATTTTAGGGATGCATGGAATCCAGAATTCGGATTTGGCCGAATCCTTGTGTGTGGCTGAACCGAATCCGAATTTGCATATGTAAATTAAGTGTGGGAAGGGAAATCACGGGACTTTTCATCTCAAAACAAGGACATAAAACATAATTTTTCCACTGTTTCCTTTTCCACCTCTAATTTGCATATGCAAATTAGGATTCAGTTTGGTATGCGGCCGAATCTTTCACAAAGGATTTGGGGAGTCGTCCGAATCCCAAATAGTGGATTTAGTGCATCCCTAATAAATTGTTCCTTTGCTAGAGTCAAACAGGTAACTGTTATATTCTTATTCATCATGGCCAGAGAGCCTGAGGGCTGCCATCTTTGTGCTACAGCTTTTAATCAATGATCTTGCAGTGTTGTCATTGTGCAGTTTGTGAAGTGGTCATTTAAGTGTCAAAAAAGGAATTATTATCCTTTAATCCACATTGTGGTGCCCATAGCTATGTATTATTATTGTATTATTTATAAAGTACCTAAACTCTCTGAATGCTGCCCTGGAATCAGGACATTTGGCATTGGCAGCATTTATTAATGTCAGGCTGGAATCACGGTTTACAAAGCGTTTGCATATATATTTACAGAGCTTTCCAATAAAAGTATGCATAATGGCTCTTTCTGCGTTTTATTCATAGAGGAAATCCATTAACATTATAATTCCTATATACAGCTGCTAGTCAGTTTGTTTCAGCATGTGGCCTGTCTTTTTGGCAGAATAAAATAATCTGTTATTTGCATTTGTGTTTCTTTTTGCAGCAACACGAATAACGAAACAATAGAAAGTGCAGTTTGGGATTACGAAAAGAAGCAGCATGACACTGGACTTTAGTCAGTAAAATTATCTGGAGCAGCTACATAACCCATGTCATTATTGTCATCTTTTATACAAGGTTTTTGAGAAACATTTGATCACTCATTCTTTGTAGCAATTGTGCCACTGAAAGACAGGCACAAGGCTTTATAAATTATAACTACACATGCAGACTCATATAAAGGAGAGGGCGGTGCTTAAAGCGAAACTAAAGTCTAAAGTAGACTAATGTTAGACTGAAATGCTGTATTTTGTATACTAAATATAAACATCAACTTACTTAACCAGAAGCCCAATTGAACAAATGATTTATGTTTTCAATGTTGGTGCAGGGGGCTGTCATCTTGTAACTTTGTTAGACATCTTTGCAAGACCAATACTGTGCACATGCTCAGTGTGGTCTGGACTTCAGTTGGGAGGGTTAAACTTAGGGATCATCATAAATGATCAAAACAGCACAAGTCAATTAATATCTGCCATAGAAGCCGATACAGCAAGAGAGATTAATAATCAGAATATACAGACTGCACTGAGTCTGCGGATACAAATCTCTACACAGTCGCCCGACTGCTATACAGGGAAACAAACAAAGCTGCTTGAGGTCAGGGAAGTAAGTGGGGGGGGGGGGGGGGGGGGGGGCTCCCTCCTGCCAGTTGAAAGTATGATTGTTTAACTGCAGAGAAGTTAGGGACCATCTGAACTTTCCTATCCGCAGCTGTCAGCAAGTAAAACGAAGGGAATTTCACTGCATACAGTGAAGTACATTTTAAAAACAGTACACATTTTTTAAATTAAAGTATAGTGGAGATTTCATTTTCATTAAAGAAAGTAAAAATGGGATTTTATTTTAAGCAGTATGGTAGCACTGGAAATTATTATTTTATAGAAATGCATAATTAGTGTAAAAAAACAAAACTTCAATGTGAAAATACTTTCTTTTATCCTACAAGTGTATTTTGCAGGA
Organism: Xenopus borealis; assembly: GCA_024363595.1. NCBI lineage: Eukaryota > Metazoa > Chordata > Amphibia > Anura > Pipidae > Xenopus > Xenopus borealis. The sequence goes on along the minus strand of CM044432.1, from coordinate 113,675,565 downwards.
TATTCTATTAAGACCTGTATCCATATTAAACAACACACGTGGAAAGCTCTGCACCCACTTTGCCCATAAACAGATATAGTATATTAATAATATGATAACCACGTGACATAAATATATGAAGGGATTGTATTTTTCACTTGTTATATTCTGTATTTCCCATTTCAGCTCAAATGTGAAATGGTGAGGCAATCGTGAATTATTGAACTCACCGTCTGGACTGTGACAGGCAACTACGGAACAGCAAATACAGTTATGTTTTTCCATTTGTTGACTGCTAAGAGCTGTGGGCCTGATAATTGACCTACAACAGTAATACAGTGATGATATCCACTAGACAGTTGCAACATCCTAGTGGTTAAAAATGTTCTAATAGAAGAGTCCAGTGTCTAATTCTTAAAGGAAAACTATACCCCCCGAACAATGTAGGTCTCTATAAACAGATATTGCATAAAACAACTCATATGTAAAACCCTGCTTCATGTAACTAAACCATTTTCATAATAATACACTTTTTAGTAGCATGTGCCATTGGGTAATCATAAAAAGAATATTGCCATTTTAAAAAATAAGGACAGCCTCCTGGGATCCTAGGATCCAACGGTGCACACAAACATACCAAACAAACTATAAAGTTAGGTCACACGAGCCAATTAACAGACAAAGTTGTGTCTTTTGCTTCCATACTTCTTCCTGTTACAGTTAGAGTTGAAATATTTCTGGTCAGGTGATCTCTGAGGCAGCACACAGACTATCATGAAATGGTGGTTCAAGGCAAGAGATGTAAAAGGGCAATATTTACTAAAATATATATAACAGGTAGGTAAGATTCTTTAATATGTCACTTGATTTGATATAAACTATCTGTTGCTCAAAAATTCATTTTTGGGATATAGTTTTCCTTTAAATAATAATATTAATGTGCAAGGACTTGTACAGACTGACATACACATATGCACTGTAAACTTAAAGTACAGTCCCTTTACATCCTGTAAAACATAAGTATTTGAAGCATTTTATGTGCCTTGAAAGCAGGGTATATTTTTCTAACCCATGGAAACCCTCATAACAATGCCATTAAAAAATGACCAACTACCTTATTGTAATACCAGGTGCTTTTTTGCAACTATCAATAAATATGTTTCCTGGTATTAAAACGATGCTCAAGAGCAGCTCTTTGCCCCAAAATGATAAACAAATAGGTAGGGGTTACTTTTACACGTAAACATCACATATTTGTCCTTTTACACCAAAACACATTTGTCCATTCAACAACAATATGGCTCTGGGGATTATGTGAGCTACAAGCTTGGGAACAGTTTCCCCTACATATAAGGTAAAAAAGTAAATAACATAAAATAGATATAGGGAGCCTGCAAGGTTTAAGTTTAAGTGTATTTTAATATTTGTAAATCCTGTATTGCAAAAAAAGATAACTTTTTGTGGCAGAAGAGCTAAGCCAAGTCATAAACGATAGTTAAAGTTGATGTTACCTATGTGTAGCATAATACCCTTTTATTTATTAGTTATTACACGTGAGTTTTATTGCACACAGTGCATTTTGTTGACCTGTGTAAAGGTGGCACTGGAGCACACAATAAAAACCACAGTCATTTTTTCCACTACTCGATGGGTCACTAAAAATCTTTGAGGGATCACAAAACTTTTGAATTTAAATTTGCACACATGAAGCAAATTTTCATATTGTGCACATTTTCTTCATTAACCTTTACTATATTCCCCTATTTGGGTTGGGCGGTGCTGGAAGCTAAGCGTGTTTAGCAACATGCTAGTTGAGTTTGATTAAAAAAACATCATCAAGCTCAAATTTGTGGAAATTAAACCTTTCCAACTGGTATTTGATACAGCAGAAGGTTAAAATTCCCTGCCTGAAACCTTCTCCAATTTGCTGAGGTCAAGAGGACAATTGGCCAGTCCCTGGATTGAACAATATCTTCTAAATCATGAATAAAAAGATGGCAATAATAGAAATATTGAATAAATCAGTAGCAAACTGAAGTATGTTGAGCATGCCATGAATAGGGAGGTGATAGGTCATATTTATGAATAAAATAGTTAATACTATACTAGGGAGAGACATGGTAATGGGGGGAAGAGAGCATGCAAACTTTCCTTCTTTTCTAAGTTTAGGAAAGTGCATTTACAACATGAAGCAGTGTTAATGAAACTTTGCAGAATGGCTTGAATTCCAGTAGTGTACTAGTGGAGTGAGCATCAAAGAACAATACTAATAATCTGAAGTTTCTACAAATTTAATTTCTACAATTGTTCAGGTTGTTGCCTTGCATTATAAGCAGTGTATTCAAGAAATGTAGATAAACCAAAGGCATTAAAAGATTGACCACAGCCAGCCATACTAAATTGCATTTTAAATACAGCAGAGGTCTCCTGGACCTCTTCCCTCTACTAACAGCCTTTTGCCACATAACATACAGCCCTATCACCCTCCTCGCTTACCTTCTGGTTGTCTTCCAGTATGGCCCAAATCCTCAGAATCCTAAACTCAGCACTTGTCCTGCACACTGGCTTAGGGCACTCTACAACAGTCCACACAACAGCACCAATGTAACCACAAAGGTTTGACACTTTTATATTATAGTGTGCTACTTTCAGTACAATGCCAGCAGCCATATGCCACAATAGGAATATTTTCCCTTGTAAATAAGCATAGGAAATATATCCCAATGAAATGCCAGTATGAAAACCGAGTGCTAGTGTGATGAGCTATTAGAAAACAAAGGACTGAAGTGCATACATTATTTGGTCCATGTGTGTTTTTTAGTACTGAAAAAATAGGCAAAGGTAATCATCATGGGATTGGAAACCCGTTATTTCAGAAACTGCTGAAATATGGGAAGGCTATTTTCCACGGAGTGTTGTTTAAACAACCATTTAAAAAAACAATCATTTTTCTCTGTAATAAGAGTTACTTGAACTAAGCTTTATAAATCCATGTTCATGGCAAAACAATTGTATTGGGTATTTTTAATGTTTAAATGTCTTTTTTCATAGCCTTGAAATGAGCGGTTAGCTTGATCATGAGCATTTTCTTCTTATATTAATGGTTATATGTAGCATATTGTACAAGGCTAGCATTTTTTGAATTGCAGCAAGACTCCATCTGATGGTCTCATTTGCACACACTCATGGAGTGGGTTAATTCAGAATGAAACACAAACCAGTATGCTACATTATAAGATCACCATTTTCAGTGCCATGTCCAGTGCTTTGTGCATGCTATTGAAGAGTTGACAAGAACATTTGCATCCTATTCCTAGCAGTACAACCCATTTGGATAACTGGATAGAAAATTGTATATGGTATACAAATAGAGGGTTCTACATACATATAAATGCAATTCTTTGCATTCCTTCTCCATGATATAGTTAGACTGAGGTCCAGTTGCTCACAAGCTGAAAGCCATATGTGGATTAAGAAGAGAGAAAAAAATGGAAATAGCTTTTGAAACCAGATTGCTTTTGTGTGAATGAGAGCTTTGTGTGCTGATTTCATGGCACCTTGATGCTTTGGATAACACTTTCAGGTGAAGACAGGGTGACATAATAATACAATGTTGGTTTTCCAGTCTTGCGTTTAGTACTGTGTGTTCTGATTCTTTCTCAAGAGCATTGTGTTCAACGCATTACAAAAATCATATAAAAAATGATGTGTACTTTTCAGTTTCTTTATCCTTCCTTTTAATAGAAAAAAAAACTTGGCGGCCAATATATATTAAATAAAAAGGATGAAATTCACAAGGGTTGGCGAAAGTATTATTTAAACCTCTTGCATATTGTTCTTGCGTTGTTCTCTCCTGTGGTTAGGACACCTGGCAATTGTTGACCTGTATGTGTTGGCTAGAGAAATGGCACAGCAGAATAAGACCTTATCCTTCAGTGTAAATCGATGAGAGTTGGCTAGGACAGCGATCTATTGCATTAATTTGAAGGAAGCTTGTGTCCTCTGAGCCGTTTCTTTGTGAGTCCCCAAAAAGGCCTGCTGAACCACCGGGGAAGTCGTAAACTAGAAGTCAAGCAAAATACCATGTAATTAATCATAATTATACATACACTGATCCTACTTTCATTACTCATTTAAATAATTGTAAGACCCCTGTGTGTTATACTTTAATGTAATGCACTAGGCAATTTGCTGGAGCTATATAAATAAATGATCAGTGTTTAATGGTAATAAGAAATAGCTGAAATTTTGATATTTACTTTCATATTCTGAATTGTGTAAAGCAACAGAATTTACAGCTAAATCAAAATTGAGTATCGGTTTTACTGTTCCATTTACCATAGTATTAGTAGCATGCATAGCATTAAGGGGGTTATGTTATTTTTTTCTCAAACAAGAGGTTGTTTAAAGGGGATGTAAAGGCTGAAAAATAAAATCCAATTTTTACTTTTTTTAATGAAAAAGAAAACTATCTCCAATATACTTTTATTAAAACATGTGTACCATTTGTTTAATAAACCTGACTGTATGCAGTGAAATTCCCTCCTTTGCTTGTTCTGACTGCTGCAGATAAGATACTTCAGACGGTTCCTAACAATCATACTTTCAAATGGCAGGGGGTAACCCCCACCCCACAAACACACCCCACACCTTACTTCCCAGAACTCCAGCAGCTTTGTTTATTTCCTTTTAGAACAGCTGGCGACCGTGTAGGAATTTCTATCCACACACCCAGTGCAGTCTGCATATTCTAATTATTACTCAGTCTTGCTGTATCAGCTTCTATGGTAGATATTATTTGTATTGTGCTGTTTTGATAATTTAAGATGATCCCTAAGCTTAACCTCCCAACTGAAGCCCAGACCACACTGAGCATGTGCATGGTCTTGCAAAGATTGTAAACAGAGTTAAAAGATGACAGCCCCCTGTGGCCAACTTTGAAAGCATAAATCATTTGTCTTAATAGACTTCTGGTGCAGTAAGTTCATGTTTATATTTAGCATAAAAAATACAGCATTTCTAGCATTATTCTATATTAGACTTTTTACTTTTAATCAAATTAAAATCGACTTTTCCTCTGCAAAAAAAAACTCTGTCAGAAAGGCTATTAACGTCTAATGCCTTTCACTTCTGCATGAACTGTGCAGATTTTAGGTGGTGAAGTATTGAATTAGAACTGTTTCCTAGATTGAGGTGTCATAAATCTCATAATGAATTCAAATGAAAAAGCCAATACCACATTGGTTAGACAATGAAGACCAATAGTACATTGCTTAAAAAACACTTAACATCTTGCTACAAATTAATTTTAGGGTGAATTTCCATTTAACAGCCACTTTTACAAATCCACATGTCTCTTGGGTCAGAAAAGGCAGCAAAAACAATATATTAACGGGGGATTCACATTACCTGTGATGCCAGAGTGAGAGGTAAAAGCCCTGTGGAAGGCATCAAATTCTGTTTTGTTTCCACATGCATTAGACAAACAGTCCTCAAAATGTGGCCCCATATTCCATGTGCTGCCATGCTGCATGTTTCTTGGAGAATCACTGTAATGTGGTGGACGAAACGTCTGCAGCTGGCCATAAAATCCTAATAAGAAAATAAAGGAAACTATACTTGAATTATCATCAGAATACACTTTTAGTCCATTCATTTCTTGTGGAAAAAACACTACTTTCCGTCGTAACTTGGAAACACACTCAACTATAACCTAGTTTCCTGGATAACATACTGGTTATTAAATAAAACTAAGCCTGAATGGAAAGAGATTATACATTTACAGAATAAAAATATTTCTACTTTGCATTTTGTGCTTCTCAGAAAAGCATGGAAGAAACATTGCATCTTTCTATTAAAGTGATTTGGAGAAGAATGTACTTTGCTGTGTGTGTGAAATGGAGGCTTTGCAAATGAAGTCTTTATATACCCCAGCAAATCCCAGCATCTAAAGCTAACATTTTTTTGTTAATAGTGCATTTTATACTTGAGCAAGAAATCTTTTTTGTGGATTATATAGGGGTTACTTCTGTTCATGGCCTGATGGAAAATGAGTCTGTGAGATTCCTCTTTTGCATAATGACCATAGTGCATTCATTTTCAACAACCACTCTTTCCCTGCTTACATAGCCATGGTTGGGTTGGTAGGCCCAGTGTGGTGCAAAACTTTGCTCCATACAGGAATGGGACCCATTACCAGGAAAACTGTTATCTAAAAAAACTCAGAATTATAGGAAGGTCATATCCCATAGACTCCATTTAATGCAAGTAATTTTCATTTTTTAAAATGATTTCCTTTTTCTCTGTAATAATAAAACAGTAGCTTGTACTTGATCCCAACTAAAATATAATAAATCCTTTATAGAGTCAAAAAAATAATTTAATTTATTTTTTTGTGGATTTATCATATGGAGATGCAAATTATAGAAAGATCCCCTATGCCGAAAACCCCAGGTCCGAAGTATTCTGGATAACAAGTCCCGTACCTATACCACCTTGCAACCAATGACAAGAGAGTCTTAAAATGTCTCCTCAACGTTTGTATTATGACTCTATTATTCCCTATCCAGAACATAATAATGAAACTTCACCAATGGCAGTATCATTACATTTAGATACATAATGAAGTCAATGTAATGTAAGGTAATATATTGATAATCTATAATCAAGAATATTTGTTTTCATTTTTCTACCTGCAAATTCGGTTTTCATCACCGATTGACTGTTGTGTTACTGGTCATATGTAAATTTGCCCATTATTGGGGAGTATGAGTACTGTTTGTTCTGAAGGTTTGAGTTTTTCAGGACTCATATGGATAGCAAACAGGCAAAATCTGCTTAGGTGTCCATATCCTTGTGGCTGGATTTTTTAAAAAAAAACATTTTACAGTAAATAAGACTACAATATAATTTCATACCAGGGCAAAACCATTGAGACCAAACAGCCTCAATAGAACTGCACGGCTGCGGCAAAACAAAAATCATTAGTGTGATGTGATTTCGTTTTATTTTGATATGGCAAAATCAACACTGTTATGTGGGACTTGTCAATGGAGTTTTAGTTACTGCAAGGGCAGATTTACTAAATTCGTGTGAAGGATTCGAAGTTTGTTCGAATTTTCAAAAAGTTTAAAATTCAAATTTTGGAATGTTTTTGAAGACCAATTCAACCATTAAATTTTGTAAATTCGATCGAATCGAATGATTCGAATAATTTGAATAAAAATCTATTTGAATATTCGACTATTCGACTGTCGAATTACTTCCCCTTTAAATTTTTATCCGACTGCCAAGTTCACCGAATTGGGATTCAAAAATTTCATTGAATATAAAAATTCGATCGAATGATTAAAATGGAATCGAACGATTTTATCGATCAATCACATTTTTATATTCGATCATTCAACCAATTGAATTGCGGTAAAAATCATTCCAATTTGAAGGATTTTTATTCCCTAACTATTCACATGGTCGAATTTAGAATTTTTTTCAATTTGAAATTTGACCAATAGTAAATCTGCCCCCAAGTGTTTTAAGGATTTGGAGAAATGCTTCATAAAAACTCACAGTACAAAACGACCACTTAATCAGAGAAACCTGCATTACAATTTCCCAATATTTGCTAGACTAAGGTGGAAAAAGTCGAACTTTTCACTGGTAATTAGTGTAATAACAATGGTCAATTCCATGCTTCAGCCGCACAGACGAACCACAAACAATTAATCTATTTCAATTTCAGAGGCTCAGAAAGCCGACAGCATCTGATTTAAATCCATATGGCAAGGAGAGTTTATTGTATCCTGAATTGTGATGAAATATTTGAAACTGATTCATCCCTGACTGAACCATGTAGTAATTGTATTAGGCTGAAATCTAATCTAAGATAAATTCACATAATAAGGGAAATGGAATTACACTGACTAAAATGTGTTTCCCTCCTTTTAAAGCAACAACTGATCTAAAAAAAAAAAAAAATTCTTTTTGTAAATTAAATAAATTTGAACACTTGGAAAAATATCTGTTAGAGACTCTGAGAAGAAGCATTCTCCCTGTTTCAGAAGATTGTGTGTAATTTTGGGGGAGGTTGTGCTTTCAAAATACATGGTTCAGCTGGTAACTGTACTAGAAAAACTTCTTCCATAAAGAATGTTTTTTATGAAAATGACAAACACCTATTTAATATTAGTGCAAGTTATGACATAGTAATTGTTCATTCAGGGCTGTAAAACGGGACATAATAATACTGAGGAAAGTGTTGTGTTCTGGATGTGCCAAAGATACGTCATGTGCCCAACTCATAATCAGTCAGTGAGAAGGAGAGAGAGGTCAGGAGCAAACAGATTGTCTTTATGTAGCCCGAGAGGGGTGACATCAGTACAGGTATGGGACCTATTATGCAGAATACTTGGGTTCACTGGATGTCTTTCCGTAATTTGGATCTCCATAGTTGAAGTCTAAAAAAATCATGTAAACATAAAGTAAACCCAGTAGGCTGGTTTTGCTTCCAATAAGGATTCATTATATATCAATTGTTATCAAGTACAAGATACTGTTTTATTATTACAGAGAACAAGTAAACCTTTTATAACATTTTTTTTAAATTATTTAATGAAAATGGAGTCTTCCTGTAATTTATAAAGGGTTTCTGGATAACGGATCCTATACCTGTACAACATGACCCTAGCATGTACAGTAATCACAATCAGTACGACAGCCTGCCACTACACTCACACTATGAGAGATTTGGCATAAGTGAGACAAACTGCAAAGACGGGGGGAGAGTGGTTATGATCTGTTATATATCTACGGCTATATAGGAGAGTTTAAAATTAGTGAGGCAGACTGCAACTGCAATCAGACTTTATCAGCAGTTTAGAGAACTATTATGACTATAAAAGAAAAAGGCTTCATTTTATTGAAATAAGAACGTCTAGATATAATTAAAAATGACTCAGAAATAATCAAGCTCATTATCCTTCTCTCAGCAATCTGTTTCTCTCCATGCAGCTTGGTGTCTATTACAATGGATATCTAGCTGTGATTTCTGATTGGCTTGTTCTGCCTTTGTCTCGATGATATAACAGAGTTAAGCACCTTTCAAAAATCTGACTCAAAGCTTCATGCAGAGACAGATTTCTGGGAGGGGAATAGTAACGTACAGTACAGATAGTTTCCTTTTATAAAAACTACAAGTGGCAGCATATTTTCAGTTAAGACCCAATATATTTTCAGTGAGATGAGAGTTTTAGTGATGGACGAATTTATTCGCCAGGGGTGAATTCGCGGCGGATTCCCGCGATTCGCCGCTGGCGAATAAATTCGCGAATCACCAGCGAAATTTGGCGACGCAGCGTGCCGAAAAAACGACGCGACACGCCAAAGTTGACGCGACGCGCATCAAAAGCTTGTCACGACTCGTTTCGTAAATTTCTTCGCCAATTTCCCTGGAAATTCGCAAATTTTTCGGCGAAGCAAATCTCGGGAGATTCGCTCATCACTAGAGAGTTTATATCTGCTGAAATAATAGTGAGATCTTGGAACGTACCTATACATTAACTACAGTGACTGAGAAGGTAAAAAAAATGGGCATATATGAGAATTATGCATGAGGCAAAGCTGGTACTTTTTTCTTTCACATGACTGTTGTTCTGTGCATGATTACACATGATTTTTTTCACTACCAAACCACAGAAATGTAGAGAAGATTTGTTTTTGTAACATGCGTCTCTGAGTTTCTCAGTACTTGCTGTAATCTAGAATATATTGCTAACACTAGCGGCTTCCTGAACTTGAAAGGGTAAACAAGAACCAAATGAGGGACCATTTTCGCTGAATGTGTCACGCAACATGTGTATTGTATTAACTCAGCATTTCAGCATGAGCTGTAAGACGTAAAATGGTGAGCAAGCATTCATGACTCGACTACACACTTTATGTCTCATCATTTCTTTGCCAAGATGTTGATCACTGTTTCCAAGAATTATTTTATCACATTCTCAAAATCTCCTAATGCAAATTTACTACTTGAAATCTGGACTTTGATTCCAGAAGCTTTTGAGCCTCAGCAAATAAGAGTTTGCAAGATTTTTTCAGTCGGGAAACTGTGCAAGTAAATTATGTTCACTTTTCCTTGCTATTATAATTATAATACTGATAAAGCAATATCATTCTAAAATGTTTAGGTATGTTTATATACCAACCACCAACAATTTTCATAATTGCCACCTACACTGCTGGGGTTGTCAAGCTGACCTGAATTACTAGAGATTTACTCAATACAGGTATGGGATCCAGTATTCGGAAACCAGTTATCCAGAAAGTTCCCAATTATGGAATGGCCGTCTCCCATAGACTTCATTGTAATGAAGTAATCCAAATGATTTCCTTTCTCTCTTTAAAAATAAAAAAACAGCTTGTACTTGATCCAAACTAAGATATAATTAATCCTTATTGGAAACATTCTTTTGAATTAATGTTATTTAAGATCCGTTATCCAGAAAACCCCAGGTCCTGTGCATTCTGGATAACAGGTCCCATGCCTGGCATGCAGCGTCAATTGTACAGGGAATGTTTAATCTACTGTGGACTAGTAGAGTAGATCTGGTATACTTATGGAGAGTATTAAATGGGCCCTTTGTACCAGTGTACTTTGGAAAAGCATGTTCTGTCCAGCTCTAGCTCCTCTTTAACATCACTGAGAAAGGACATGCCTGTTAGTAACACCCTGGAAAGATTATACTTACTATGCAAGGGCACTTAATAACTAAAAGTGCTTAACACCTGACAGTTCTTGTTAAGACATACAAACAAATATTCATATTCCATTGCTAATATATGTAGAATCAGATTAAATAATGCTCCATGGTCATGTATAGACTTCTGGAACTCCAGGCAAAACAATCAGTAGGAGTAGTTTCCCTTTAATAAAAATGTTTGCGCACTGATAAAAAACTGGGCGTGTGCAAAAAACTGCCTATAGATTGGCATTTTTATGTGACTAACTGTGCACCTTCAAGCCTTTTGCCTGGCTAGATTTTCCAGAATACAGTACTGTATTATAAAAGTACTCACTGGTACTCACTCACATATTCTTATGTTTAGACACTACAGTGGGATCTCACACTTCATTAGTACAAACTACCTGCCACAGTTATCATACTTTTAAAAAACATTTTTACAAAGCAAATCTTTAAATAATCTGCTTTAAGTACTTACTATCCTAGCCCTATTATTGTCCAGTCTCATGAATTTGTAGTCTTTAACCTTGTTTACTAAATTTGTGTTTTTCTTTCTCTGTAAATCGGTCAATACAAATACATATTTTAAAACCGTGTATCCAGTATATAATACCAATTGTTTTAAAGGGGATGTGTCATCCAGACATAAAAGCTATGTAATACAAATCCTTTTCATGAAAGCCAGATTCTTTTTTATTCATATATCCATACCTGTTATAAAGGTATATAAAAATGATCTCTATGTCTCAGGTATAGAGGTATAGAGGAGGGGCAGGCACTTCCTATATGCCACTGCACTCCCCACATTCTCTGTCTCTCCTCACTATATAATGTTGTAGCTTGTGCATAGGCAGTGGCATCAGATGCCCCATTCTGGGACATGGACAAGATTTTGGTATAATGCAAAGCTTGTCTTGATAACAGTGTCCAAAAAATGGCTCCTACCTGTGTGCTGTCATTGTGAATTCTATGACTGAAAGAAACAAGGTTTAAATTATTTATATAGTATAAGTAAAGTTTATTGTTCTTGACAAACAAAATGGAAAGTAATTAGGAATTATTTCTTAGAATGACAGGCCCCCTTTAAGACATGCAGTATTACTTATTTTATATTTACACAAAATTCTGCAAAGCTATTTTGCTTTGCAAAGCGATACTGCCGTTCACTTACATTTATGCTAATTATAATGACTGTTCTCTAATTACTGTAGATTCATACAAAGAGTTACCAACACCACCATTGGCTCTCTACAGACCATGAATGGACCAAAACAGAGGCAAAGACTACAGCTTATTCCTACGTCAGCAGCTTCTAATACCAGTTCTAGGTCAGGCATTACTGCAGGAATGCCATCTTAGAATATCTGCATACCAAGTTCTTTCTAGGCATTGAGTGCCTATATCTATCTGCGGCATATTTACTGTTAGGCTATATAGGATCTAAAGGTTCTTAATTCTATTTCATTATTATTATTATATTAGCAGCATTATTGTTTGCATGTACCTCTGGTAAATGCAGTAACATGAAATGGTGAAAAATCACCTCCCCTGCATAACAAATCTTTGAAACATGAGTAACACCACACAAGCAGGGTTTTTGTTTAGAACATAAACCTATAAAAAGCTGTAATAAATCCAGCTGTGTGAAATCTCCTACAACATAATTCAGTTAATAACCCTAAAATCTGTACAAGACAGCGACACACCAATCCCCCACATAAAAGCCTTTCATACCTGACTAGGTCTCCTATTAGTAGGACACAGTATTTATTACCTCAATGAACTGCTTAGAACATTTTTTTCTGCTGTCTCTGTACTAGAGATGGGCCAGTCCAACATACAAGGTTTTTTTTTCCCTGTGAGAAATCTGCAGCCACATAATACAAGTAGTTGATGGAGTGCTTAGTCAATCTTAGAGCTTTTTCACAATCAAGTGATATAAATATCGTTCAGGTAGAAATTGAGTAAAAGAAGGTAAATTAATTCAGTTTTTTTTCATCTTTCTCTCTACATTTTAAAGAACTGAGCATATGGTTTTTGATTATTAATTGACGGGTACTGAATTAATTTACCCTCTTTTACTCAATTTCTACCTGCACGATATTTATATCACTTGATTACCATAATGTACTTATGAAATCTGTTAATTGTTTTTCTAATTGTTTAATTTATTTAAAGTAATGGGCTATTTATTAATTTTAAAATCATGAATTAGGACTAGTCCGTGGTAATTACTTGGTTAATCAATTCAATCCTTGTAATTTTAGTAACTGAATGCACTGCATTTTATAAATTGATTCAAGTGAATGATCAAATTGTATAATCAAGCACCCACTGTCTTTTATTAGTAGTTGGCGTCACGCTTAAACAATACCTATCAATTTGACGTCTTAACTATTTATTATTTAATTATTTATCACATACAATATTCATTTAGGTTGGGATATATAATTGGAAATTTTTAAATCAGGTGGAATATTTGGGTCAGTGAGAGGAGTTTATAGTCATATGTGACCCATAACTTAATTTAGCTTTATTGGGGTTCTCTTTCCTTTTCCAATTATTGTAAACATTCTTTTTTAATCCTAGAGGGGTGCCCTAACATGTGGCACCCCCCTTTAATTAATTGGAACTTTTGTTCTTCCTTACTGGACAACTTCTGTCTCATCCTGTATGTATGTTCATAATATTTTCATATGTGTATGTTAAAGTCTACATATTAGGGAAGAAAAGCCAGGCTTTAAAGGCCAATTGACATGTGCTGATGATACACTCAACAGTTTATGAGTTTCCTCTGGATATTGGAAATACTTGGTTGTTCATCTTTAACTTTTAGTATGTTACAGAATGGCCAATTCTAATACACAAAATTAAGACTTTTTCTCTTAATTTTGTATATTTTTATAACCATACAGGATTGGCAGTGTATGGCCACCTTAAATGAAAACATTTTCTAACACTGGAGAGCTTTCAAATAAAAATAAAGGTCCTCAGTTGCTATTCCCTGTAGATAAATCTTCTTTTTTAATTATCTATTCATTTTAATTCTAATTTTGACTAGAAAACAAGGCATGGTTTGCAGATGACCCTCTGCAGAGGCTTTTTTTTAATCTCAACTTATTGCAAATTCTCCCTGGTGATGAAGAAGTTCACTGATAGTGAGCCAATAAATGTGTAAAGCTACACTCATGCCAAATCTGCTGTGTTTCTATAATCTCTTCTAGATTGTTCTGTAGCCTTTGTAAAAGAGAAGTTGGAAAGCTAAAAAGAAAAACAAGGCATGTTGTGGTCTTTTGTATAATAAAGAAAAGGCACATACTGTATAAGTCAAGAAGAATGACCAATGCCAGTATTCTATTACTGGGATTTGTATACAGGGTGTGTTTTGTAAATCTGCCTATCAGAGTAACCAACTTATTTCTTGGAAAGTGTCCCTAGAATAACACAGAGATAAACAGCCAACATTTCAGATAAAACTGGAAAACTAAGAAATGCTTAAAGATGTTATTCTTGACCTTTCTGTAAAAACAATATTTTTGCTCAGGCTTTGCATAGTTGCCCTTAAATTACAGTTTCCCCTTTTTACACTCATAAATAAAATATCTAGTTCTGTTTTTTTCAGCCTCTTCTTTAAAAAAAGTAGGCATTTTGAGCATCAACACTGAAATTCTTCCACTGGCACTGGGAAGCTCCATAAACAGGCCCTTGGCCCATAACTCTCAGAGTAAAAGCACACTGGCTGGATCAGACCACCGTTATTACTGTATGTAAAGTGTACTGCAAGCACACTGAAGGATATAATACATAAGATACAAGGATAAAGCTATGTCCTCAGTATATTTCATGTAAATACAGGTATTCGATTATCCAGAAAGCTAAGAATTACAGGAATGTCATCTCCAATGGACCCCATTTTAAACCACATTTTTAAAAATTATTTCAGTACAGTAGCTTGTACTTAATAACAACTAATAAAATGAATCATGGCAAAACAATCATATTGGCTATTCAGAGATTAAACGCATACAGTTGCAAATTACAGAATGGAAACCCAAGGTCCTATTTTGGATAAAAGATCCCATACCTTTATTTTCATAGATGTTAAGTGTTAAGCAAGACACAGGACCATCACATTTAAGCTTTAAGACATAAGAGCTTTAGCCCTGATGGCTTTTGATTTCTGCTACCCAGAGGCAGGAATTAAATAACTAGGGTTCAGTGCTGGCCCTGGAAAGAATTGAAATGTTAATTAAAATGTACTCGGTTAACAACTGCCTTCTGAAAGTATGCACTGAGTCATGTATGGATAAAATGACAGTGCTAAGGGCTACTGAGTAGCAATGACATCAAAACACCATATGACATATAGCCCTAAGGGATACAACAGTAGCAATTCAGTGTAATAACTCCCCATGTTTATTTTGGTGTTTGAGTGGCACCAAAATGAACTCATTTCATATTTTTGATGTCTAGTATGCAGTCAGATAACAGAAACACTGCATGTCAAAACAAAAATTCGAAAATCAGAAATAAGTGGAACAGTTGCACACAGTTTTCACCCAACCTTCACAATCAACAATTACAAAACGAACAAGCTGTTATTATATCATAAGGGTTTGAGTCAATGTATTGCTTGTGAATTAAAAAGACATCTGGATACTCAGAATGAAGAAGCATAATGTTAAGTCTATGAACACTTGTTTTTTAAGGATGGCCTTTAAAAGAAGATGAGGTGCAAGATTGACCATTACCCTTTGGTATAAACATCTGTAACACATTAAGGTAAACCTGAGGTTTAATTATCAGGCACTATATATACTCCCTAAAAAGAGAAAATATTATACTTTATAAACTTTGCAAATATTTCATGGGCCGTTAGATAAAATACAGAGGCTTCAACTAACTATTCCATAAAGAGTACTGTTTTCCTGCCATATTTTCATCTGCCAACTAACCAGACTTAAAAGTGCTACAGAGAAAAAAAAAATGTCAGTATGGGCAAGTGCTGGTCTTGGAATTTTAATACTTTGTAATGGTTTGCCAGCATGGAGATGGACTGACTAAGTTAATATTACAGTGTTCTCTATAAAATGTACATTACTGTAAAAAGAGCCTAAATATTCCAGCCTTAACACAATCAGCAAAGTGGTGGTGCCAATGATAGTTTGGCTGTGAATGAGAAAAAGGAGGCTGAGATTTGACCACATAAAACCCATAGACATTCCTCAAGATTGTGACCAATGCTGCATCCATGAAACATAGAAAGAAACATTTGAAGAACTTTTTGAACATAATCTTTCTTTCTACTGACAACAGTATGAACTCACATAATTGGAACTGTCTAAGTAGTACCACTCTTGTTTATTAATGGATTATATTTAGAAGAACGGTAATGAGTAGATGATCGTTTATAGAGGCTGCTGACTAATCAAGAGTCTGTCTCAAGTCAAAATTGTCACATGGGATTAGGGTTACTGTCTGTAAGGGCATTAATAATGTTCAACTAAAAATAAATATACACACACGAAGAAATAATCAGACAGTGCTGATCATGTTAAATGTACTCTGCAACTTGCTTGCACGCAATGTATGCATGTATAAAAATTGTTCTAAAATGCATCATTTCCTTGTTGTTTTTTATTTAGCAATAAATGAACAAGACAACAAATACAGCATTTAACCCATTTTCTATTGGATCTTGTGTACTACTATTGGTTGCGAGCATTAAGGCCAGGCAGTGATGGGAGATCGCTAACTCTACAAACTGCTACCTAGCTGTTACACACATGTGGCTAGGAACACTGTAGGTAAGGCTCCTTGAACAGCACTTGTCTGTGATGGAATGCTGAGATATCAATACCAACTGTTGCCCTGCAGCCATATAACACACCAATCAGACCACTGTCCTATCCTTCACAGCTGCAGGTTTTCTGCCCCATTGTTTAAACTATATTGATAATCAGCTCTTCAAGTCAAAGAAAAACAGTGATGAAAGAAACTGGGAATACTGGGAATGCATATATTACCATCCCGCAAACACTTAAGTAAAGCCCTTCTGGCCCATACACATTTGCATCTATAGGATATTCCATGATGGCAAGAATACCCACTTACTGTAGGAGAACAAGCACTCCATGTGACTACTCTGTAGCAAACATCTTTGGACTAAATCATAGTATCACTGGTCACAATGTCAAAGCATAATATAAGCAACATCATAAGAAAATGTGTTAGCTGACCAGAATGGCTAGATATTGTATGGGTATAAATTGCAATATCTAGATATGTTTATGTTATAATAGAAGCAGTAGAGTAAAATGGTAACAGATTTTCAATTCCAACCAATCAAATAAATACAAGCTCTTATGATCTTAGCAATATCCTACCAACTAGCAATATGGTTTCCATGGATCACATTTGTTTACTAGTAAAGTCAGTTGTCAACTGCAAAACACATTTAAATTAAAATACTCCTATTATAGTTAAAATGTCTAGGCTCATTGGGAGATGAGGAGATGTACTGACATGTTTCCTTGTTGATAAGAATGAAGAACAGCATTTTCCTTGTTCTTCTCCTTTATCCTTACATAAAGCTTACTTACAAATTTCTGAAAGTTTGTGTTGTTTGAATTACTTCCAAGTCCCAGAGTTCCTGACAACTTACGTTTTCAATTACAGTAACTATTTAAACTTTGCAGGGCTTTAAACCAAAAAAATAACCTTTAATTATTTTCTGCTATACATACTGTCAAATCCTGACATTTCAAATGCAATTCATATTCTGCCATGGATGACGGTGCCAAGTCAACAGTTTTCACAATTCTGTGAACGGAGGAAAGGCTGTCCATATAAAATAACATGTGATGAAATAGTGCACATAAATAATGATAATTACAAAGGTCACTCATCATCGGGGAAGTTTGTTAACGTAGCAGTTAAGTAAGAATGAGAAAACAATGTCTTGCGGACTGTTTGATTCTTTTTTTTCTGCTGCTTGTTTCAATTGTATAATTATCTAAGATTGTAATAATATTTAGAATAAAATATAACATGTTTTTTCTGTAAAAGAGCACTAAACTGATAAATACTATAAAATGATTAAAAAGACATATATATATATATATATATGATTATATAATATGAAAATTATTTATTTTGCAAAAAAAGAGAAAATCAGATTTTTTACATTTTTCCAGTTCAATGCGGTTGGTACAGTGAACAGGATACTGGTAATATATAAATAAGTCCTTAAGTGATAAAAAGGGTTCTGGGAACTTATGCACTTCACTTTCATATTGCTTTTGGTTGCTAAACAGGGAATTTGGCACAACAACTCTCTAATCCTGTGGCTGCAGCTCCAGTTGTAATTACATATTGAACTATGTCTCCCTGGGCATATTAGGGCTAAATTACCCCCTTAGGAAACAACTTTCTTCCCTCCAACCCAGCCAATCTTCCGAAGTCTTCTTTATCTGTTGGATCCTGTAACTGGCATGACATGGAGTCAATATTCTTCTAACTTACTTTTCCACTTTCCCCTATTTTTCAGATATTTTAGACCACTGAAGGGAAAAATGTACAAGTCGAACTTCATTCTTGCTTTCAGCAAAATCTGGCAGCTTTGTGACAACAAACTTACACATCCTCTCTCCGGTTATCTATATTATGTCCTATTGCTAACACAATCTGTAGCAGTGAAGTGAACTATAGTAGAACCCCACACTATAGGGATACCTGAATAAGATAATGTCAAATCTGGGAAACTGTAAAATCAGAGAAATGTGTGATGCATTACATATTGGTGGGACCACAGGAAAATGTAAAATCTGGGTATGTAAAATTGAGGCGTACCACAGGCTTACAAAAAAAACCCAATATGTATTGGTAGAATTATTGGTAGAAATAAAGTACCTGCACTGCCATATAATTTTCTGACACAATGTAAGATGTACTAAATGTAAAAACATATTCATTGCATTATCAACGTGCCATTTTTTAATGCTAAGACGTGCTTTGCTTTCTTTTGTTTTCATCCAGAATTATGGTCCAGGTTAAATAAAATATCATTTAGATGTTATTCATCATTTTTAGCCTTTCTATAGAAAAGGGATTGCTGGCTGTTGTGACTAGGTGAATGAAAGAGTGGACCTCCTTAACATTGTCCCATTGCATTTTTTTAACTGTAGAAGCTTTTTTTTCATCATGACAAACTAACCATTTTTGTTTTTACAGCATGTTAATGTTGGAGACAGTTAATTTGCAGGATAATTCTCTGTTAATTCCATGTTACCAAGTTTGAAAACAAAATATAAATTTTAAATATTGGTTTTGTTTGTTTGTTCCAAAAATGATAAAAGCTTAATAAAGGGCCATTGTTTGGCTTGAAATGTTGTATTTGTCCAGATCATGAAGCCAAAAAGTTGCAAATAAAGACTTTTTAACTGTATCTTTGGATGGTGCTGTCTGCTACATTTGCTTTTCGATATTGAAAGACAGTTGGAGTGGACACCGTTTGATTAAACTGGGTGAGTGTTTTTTTTTTTCCAAAAGTGACCCATATACAAATAAAATACTGCAAAAGACAACAATAAAACAAAAGCAAGTGATCAGCTTTCCTGGAAAAATACTTTTCTTACCACTTTGGAAGAATTTTTAGCAAGCAGCGGAACAATTTTTGGAATGCGTATGGGTGAAAATTAAAACAATTCCAATGCAAAAACAAGTGGAACAATCATGGGAAATGTTAAATTAAACACAATTACTTAGTAGAATTGTGCACAGAATGAAGTAATGACAGAATGGTAGCTGCCAAAAGTTATTTTTAACTAATGTCTGATTAAATAACTAGGAATAATCCTGGGAGCAGAAGAAGAGGTACAGCAAACCATCCCTTGCTAGCTTCTTGCAGCAATGTCATTTTAGGAAGATACTAACAAAGTAATTTGGGAATCTACTTGCTTGTCTCTGAAAAGATGCAAAGTTCTGTTGCTATGAACAAAAAAAGGCAAACATTAGAAATTGGTGGCAAGTAGGGTTGTCACCTAACCGGTATTTTACCGGCCTGGCCGGTAATTATGATGGCCGATTGTAATGTTATTAATAGGGAAAAATGATAAATATATAGGAAGGCCGGTATATTTTTCTGGAGAAGGTGGCAACCCTAGTGGCAAGTGAGTAATCAGGTAACAAAGCCAATCTCTATGGGACCTGCTGGGATGTCAACAGTGAGAAAAGACGACTTAGTTCCCATTGGCAGTGCCTCTACTAAGTAGACAGGAACAATGCCATTCCTCTAGCAAGAGGACTAGCTCTCTTGTTTTAAGGGAAAATACCCCCCGAACAATGCACAACTCTATAAAAAGATATTGCATAAAACAGCTCACATGTAAAACCCTGCTTTGTGTAAATAAACCATTTTCATAATAATATACCTTTTTAGTAGTATGTGCCATGTAATCTGAAATAGAAAAATGATATTTCAAATCGGTACCCTTTAAAAGCCAGGAATGTGACAGAGGTAGGATCCTAGATTTAGGAGACACATTTGTATTTTAAATCCAGAAGTGAAAAATTTGCTAGGGATTAAAACAAGAAGTATTTAAGAGAAACAAGGACTGGAAATTATGCCCTTTCCTGGTTCTGATTTATAGGAAGTTGAATACTAGATAGTGGATTACTGAATAGTCAAGATGTTAAATTACATTCTTTTTATTTCTCTGTCTTCCATGTGTATGCCCTAAGGCAGAATTCTTTAGAGCACTGAGATTAAACCTTTGGAAGAGTTAGATGCCTGCCATTTGTAGAAATAGGGGCAATGAATCTTTAGGAGTAAGAAATAGGCTGGCTATTAATCCTAGGAGGAAAGTAGTATATGTTATTATTATTATTGCTCGTATATTCTCTCTTTGACACTTACACAAATATTTAATCTCTTGTTCATCATAAAATGCAGTGCATTTGTGTGTTGTGTATAAATGAACCAGTATGCATCTGCCTTGACAGATTTAATGTAAATCCTTATCAGAGATGGAAAGACTTAGGTCATAGGAATTGATCATCTGGACCTTTTCTATTACCTTCTCATAACAGCATACATATACCATTCTACCCAATATGGGCTCTTCATTTATTTACTGTTAGAGTACTTTTCTTCTCTTACACATCTTATACAGTTGTGTACTTTTTACAGCAAACTGTTGATTCATTTTGGCTTAGTATCACAAGTACTAACAGCAGACATTAATAAAATATCTGTTTTTTAGCCAGGACCATAATTACCAAATTCTGCATAGTAAAAGTTCAAGGAACGGGAGAAGCTCTTTGAATTTCAAAGCATGTTTCTATGCTTCAAAATAGCTTCACAAAAACACCATGATTGACAAGTAGAACCTCTCCCTAAAAAATAATAATATGGTTATTGAAATTGATGCAGAGCTGGTTTAAAAAATGATCCATTTCAAAGGGATTTTTAGTCTCCAATAAATCTGTCCATACAGAGCCAGGTATACAATCCAGAGCTACTCTATCTATCCAGCTCTTAAGATGTATCAACACTCATGAAAAATATATACATAACATATGCTATTACTTTTTGTCTGACCCACATCTGCAAGCAATGGATGCATAACTCAAAAATACAATGGCAAAATGGAAAGAGAAAAAAATGCAAGCTGTGGAAACTGGTACAGATGCTAAATGTCTAGATCATGTAGTAGTAATGTATAGTTACCAATATTCTGTAAAATAAATTCCAGGGACACACTGCTTGCGGTGGTATCACCCACTTTTTAGGCCATATTCACTTAAGTTTGCTAGCACGCTAATTTTCTTTGTTTCCGTTAAAGGGGAACCATTGCTATTATACAAAAGCCATTCAACTGTTTTGAAGCAAAGGGTGTTTTCCCTTACAGTTTTGAAGATATATATTTTTTACTGGTGTGCTTCCTCAACCTGTACATTATTTTACTAATGCAAACAACTCATCCATGCTGTTTGGTAGTAACTGCACCACTCAGAGCAGGAGAAATCTGTCAGTGATTCTCAGCACAAGTGTGTTGTGGGCAGCCAGAAGTAAAATGTTCAGTTGAGAAACAATTTGCCTAGTGAATATAAGCAATCATAAGGAAAAAATTTGAGTTTAAAAAGCCAATATATTACACTGTGTTACACATAACGCAATGTTTTCTGATGACATTATCCAGATAATCCAACACTGCTTTACAAACTACATAACAGTGCTCACTTGTGCTGCTACACTTCTTTTTCCCACAGTGTTTGACCAGGCAGGTATAATGACACAACAATAACGGTGAGAAAGGCATTGGTTGTTAAAGAAGCAGGGCAGAACGACTTCCAAAAGCACCCATGAAGACATCCTAATACTAAGAACCCGCTGACTCAGTAGCGTAACTGAATAGTCATTAGAGTTGATAAATGTAGATTTGTGAGCTCATTACCAGCTATTCCTATATTTTTCTGCAAAAGTGAAGTCCATAATTAATATGATTGTGTGAAGGATTTTTAAGTGGGAACAAATGGTGAGTTCTTTGCAAATTAATAGCATCCATCATATAGCACATCAACACTAATTGTACAATATTCCCCAGGGTTCAGCGGTGCTGTTCAAGGATAATATTAACCCCTGCTCTGTCAAATGGAGCTATGCCGCAGTGTGGAACAAAGAACAGACGCTAAGCTATTAGAAAAATCATTTGCAAAAGAGTTTTACGCCAGTTCTGCCAAATACACACATGCACAAAATGCTCAGAGATGCACACACATTTCAGCTGTTTCTAAAAAAAATCTTGCATTTCCAAACATCCTGGCTTCCTGGGGAAATAAATGGTTAACAAGTTGACTGGCTTGACTTCAGTGCTGTTCTAACAAATCATACTAAGTAGGGCTATGACCTACATTCAGAGCTGTCAAATGAGTGGCACTGCTAATCTACAGGGGGAATCTCAAGCAAACATAAATGTAGAGTACTGTTACATCTATTGGGAAAAACATTAGTAACTAAATGTGAAGAACTCTTGAAGGGCATATATATATATATATATATATATATATATATATATATATATACAGTATATACGCCATGTGTAAAGCAGTCACAGGTCACATCTTACACAATACAGGAGGCACAGTTCATCATCACAAAACACAGTTCTTGCATAACAACTCTGCAAATAAAACAAACTCATCTTTCCCATCAGTCTTAGCTAGTAAATGTTAGCATGTCCTTCTATGCCCATTTACAACAAACCAAACATTAAATTAAAATTGACTGTGCGACTGACAGGGCTGAGGGTCATAAAATGGTGCCTCGGGTATTCATAGGCTCTCTTTGGCAGATCACTTAAAAAGGAATTGCGGGTGCCAAAAGTTAGTACCCCCAGCAATTGTAATCACTTACCTTGCCCAGTTGTTTTTCTTTCCTTGTTCAGGGGTGCATGCTCAGTGGAGTGAAAAGCTAAACTTTAACAAAAAATGCAACTCTATTGCACATGTATTGGGCCCAAGATGTTAAAAAAAACAAGAAGAGCAGGATTGCTTTACTAAAATGTCCCCTGGGCTGTTCCAGTAGCCCTGTATCAGGTATGTGATTGCAATTACTAAGTGGTGCATAAAACATGGCAACATCCAGAGATTGAAAGTCTCCTTCTTATTTAACCAACATATGGTAAATATCCTAAGTATATACATATCAATACATATTCTTATTTAACTTCTATAACTTTGGGCCTCATTTTTGTGATGTGTATGTGTTATGTGTATACATATATGTCGATTGATTTTTATTTAATTTACAAGAATTTGACATTTATCCATCCTAATATATATACATATATATTTATATAGATATATATATATATATATATACTGTATATACATCATCAATATATACACTTAAATCAATACAGCCTGCTTAAGTATTTCAGAATTTTCTCTATAACCTGTTTAAGTTGGCCACACATGTAAATCTGTCCATTTACCACTTACACATAAGTATAGCACATGCCTCATGGTCAGTTTCATCAAGAGTCAATAAACCTGTGTGTTTATAGAGTGAGGGTGTAACCCAGTATAAACACAGGGAGAACACACAAACTATATGCTTATAGTAAAACCTAGGACCCCAGTGACCCACTACTTGACTTATTAATTTAATAATCCAAAGTGATAGATAACACTGGAACATAACATCTCATAAGGGGCCAGTCAATGTACAAGTACTTGACTGTAAGAACAATGAGAACACAATTATTCCATGCAAATCATGGCCTAACCTAGGATTCCAGCACTGCAAGGCAGCAAATGAGCAAACATATTTTAACACCAGATTGAGATCAGGAAAATGTCAATAGATTGCAGTATTGCATTCCATAAATGCAGTTTTGTTGCTTCAACACAAACAAGGGAACTTTAAAGATGATAGCTTGTGTGTTTCCTTAAATTCTACAGTCATTACATAATGGGTCAGATTTCTTTGAACCAGTTTTTATGAACATCTAGAGAACATAGCTGCTGTAAATGTGGAACAGTTTAACAGATTTTATAAAACAGGGATATAAAACTCTAAGATACCACACGTGAGATCCCTGTTTTCGAGATTATGGGATTTCACAAAAAAATGACTATAACATTATAAAGCTTTTTATTAGATATCAGTTTGATTATGTGAAACCCCGCATCTGCAGTTATAAGTCTGCTAAGTATGCATTTAAAGTACACCTAAAACCAATAATTCTCATATCTAAATTGAACTCTGTTTGACTTAACTTTGCATAAGGTGGACGTTGTATTAATTGTACAGTTGCATTCTATGAACAATTTCAGTAAATAATAAATTAGAGTTTTTAGATCTTCTTTGCCCTTAAGGCAAACCTGAAACGTCTTACCTTGGACATGAATATTGCTAGACTGTACAGAAGGGTTTTTTATGGTAGCATAGGCCTTCAGATAAGTGCCTCCTGTCTGCTGAGCCAGGGCCGGTTGGGGTGTTCGTCTCTGCATCATGCCTGGGGGACCAGTTAGGCGTTGCGGGCTCAGGGGATGCGGTGAAGGAGCTGCACCTCTAAACCTGAAATTAAAGTGATGAGTTATATTTAAATGAACCTTCCAGCTTTATGCACAGCTGGTGATATACAATAAACCAACAAGTTGCTACAAAGCAGGTTGGAAATCCGTAACAGCTAATATAGCAATTAATTGCCGACTAATCCACTGTAATCAAATTCTCTATTAATTCACGTAACTCATGATTAAAATTTCATGAGATGTTTGTTAAGATTAGGGTATGTTAAAATTAGGTTAAGGATTTGCAGCAAAATTCAGTTACGCCAGCAGGGAAAAACACTAATAGCATTATTATAATGTCCCATGGGTTTTGTTTTGCTAAAAAAAACTCAGCTTTCCTATCTGTCAAACAAAACAAACAATTTCTGACAGTCAGGACATTTTTGATAGAAGGAGAATGCTGGGGGATTCCCCACCTCAGTGTTTGACAAATTAGCCCTTTCCCTTAGTCATGCACCCCTCAAATGACAATGGGCTTCTAAAATTATACATCACTGTCCATAGTAAGATTTCAGGCTAGGAGAGAAGTACTGTGAAATTAGAGATTTGTTGTGTGCAGGATTCTCTAGTAGCATTGCAAAAATAAAGTGGAAGATATATTATTCAGTATGCAGATTTTGTATAGTAAATACAGTATGTGTAGAAATAAAAGGAGATTTGTTGTGTGCAGGATTCTCTAGTAGCATTGCAAAAATAAAGTGCAAGATATAACTTATTATTCAGTATGCAGATTTTGTATAGTAAATACAGTATGTGTAGAAATAAAAGGAATTTAAATGAAAACATGACAAAAAAAAGGTTTCAGCCAACTAAAGTGCAAGTGTCCATGGGAATGCCCTTTTAGTATCTGTTTGTGATTTTAGATTTTTAGGTCCCGTTTCTGTTTCCCTTCAAATGCACGATATATTAAGTAAAAACAGAAGGCAGCTGGCAAGCACAGTTGTAAAGAAGAAAGCAGGCCAAGTGGAACACTTAATATGAGTTTGCTGAGGTCTGCTTCTGGCCCTTTTGTAAATATTGCTTAAGTACTCTCTAATACTTAAATGCACAAACAGTCATGAATGATGTACTATATGGGTGGAATCTTGCCACTCAATATAGGAATGAAATATGGTTGTTGTTGTTTTTGCCAGTGCTATTATACTTGCACAATATAATTGTGAGCAACATGTCCTACCCCTTTCAACAGACTAGTCTGATTTTTGCTCCAAGGCAAATGAACATGAGGTGACCCACGGTGACCACGGTACAACTTATTAATGCAGTTATTTTCATCTTATAAGAAACTAAAGCGCCAACTAAAACCAATGTCTTGTCATGAAGAAAACATCAGCTTTTCCATCTTGATTACATTTCCATGTCTCGCTGAATGATGATTTCAGTTTTTGGGTGGATTTCATACATTCCAATTCCATTTCACAGAGTTCCTTTTTATAATCCATGCTTGCTTTATTATTCCTCTAATTCCCTCAAAATTCTTATGAGTAAGTCTGAATTAAAAGTAGGATGATAATACAAGATGGTGTGCTGCCAGACAGGGATCTCTTATAAGATGTTTGTAGACTTTATCATGTTCTCTGAATCATTGCTTTGATTTTCGGGTTTACTAGCATGTGACTACAGCACTGCATCAGCTCAGAAATGAGGAACTCTGAGAATTTTCAATCCTGATTTGTCCCTGAATGAATCACACTTTATTTACTCAGAACATTTCATTTGTTTAGTTTCTCGACTGAAAATGTACAGTTTGGCTGACTATAAAGCCAAATAATTGAATGTTCTTGGCAGAAAAGCTGCTCAAAATTCCCTTTAAACAGGTAAGATATAAAAACTTACACACACAATACAGTATAATATTATGCACTCTATTTTGTACAGCTAAGTAGGGATTTTAAAACATGCTGTAAGAATTAAATGTAGAGCAACATTGTGTTGCTATCTTAGATATTCCATGCTGATTCATAGTGTGTTTTTACATAATGGAAGCCTTCTGTCTACTTATCTCTGTTTGATGCTTTCATAGAAAAGCCGTTCAAACCAAGCATATGACATAAACTTAACTAGCTCAAAGAAACCTCTATAAATTTTAAAGGATTCACATTTTATGCCACATCAACTGGTATTCATTGCTGATGGAACTCACAACACTGAACATTCTCTATTCTTACCTCATAGAAGCAAGCAATACAAAAAATGTTTAAAACTATTAAGGCAGAAATCAGCCAAGCTGGGTATACCTATGCCAGCACATATTAATTAACAGTAAGGGCTGAATTACAACTATAGTAAGTATAAAAAATGCCCCAAAATCACTCATCAACATTGGGCATGTCTGTTAAAAAAAAATCTAACATTGTATTTAGGGGGATTCACTATCATCAAGAAATAAACTTTGTGCTGGACATTTGTTATTGGACATATTTGTTAGCATTATTATTCTTGTTTAACAACAGGTTTTGATTGTTGATCAGTTTTTATACATGACCAAAAAGGGGCCAGAAAGCAGCCATTTTGGCTAGTAATTAAGCAAGGAAAGTGCAGCATATTTATAAAAAAACAAAAGTCCAGAAGGATTCATAAGCAGCTTGCTCTGAAGTCTTATGTAAGAATACTATCCAGACTCTCAGGAAACTTGACACATCTATAACTGCAGATGCATACATAATTTCATCAGAATATGCTCAGCTTTGAACAGTCTAAGATATTCATTTTTAGTAGGTTTCAGTGTTTGACTCAAAAGTAGGATTCAAAACATTATTTTCGATGCTTGAAATAATTTTCAGATCCCAGATAATATACTGTTTAATGGGAACAAAATGCAGATGCAATTTTAAAGAACATAGTTTATGAAGCGGCCCATTTGTGTTCAGACCCCATAATAGGAGAGGTTAATAAGGTTTATGAAGTGCACAGAAAACATTTGTATTCATGCACATGCCATGTTAGATTAAAATTTTTTACATGGATATTTTTTTAAAAGTCCACACACGAATGTACTTCTTAGCTACAACAGTTGTCATCCAGCCTCCATGAAAACGTCTCTCCCCATCTCGCATTTTGTAGAGTAATTCGTAACAATTCTAACAAACAAACTACTGAGAAACAATTGGGAGATGTGGAGTCACTTTAAGATGAGAGGCTATCCAGATTGGGTATTGTCTAAAGTGCTTGCGACAGCTAGGAGTAGAACCACTGCCACAGATAAGGTCTGCACAAAATATTCTATACTCCCTTTTTCCACTACTTATAATGCAAGTTCCAATGTGCTTAAAAAATGCATTGGTGACAATTGGAAAATTATAGATGCAGACATTGATATGAGCCAGTTAGTTTCGGGTCCTCCTATTTTGTGCTACAAACGGTGTACCAACTTACGAGACCTTTTGGTTAAAAGTGACCCAATAGATTGTTATTTAAAGAGGTCTGAGAGTTGGTTAAGTGGTGGGAAACCTGGTTGCTTCCGTTGCCCTAGTTGTACCTCTTGTAGATACATGTCCCCTGGTACTACGTTTCTCCACCAACAAACTGGTAAACGTTTTATTATGTGGACCAAACATTACAGTTAAGGATGGATGGGCATCGTCCGGCCATAAGTACAGCTTTCAGAGATGGCCTAACCATTAAACTTGTTGCCAAACATTACCTTGAAATGGGTCATAGACTCCCTACCTTTAGATACATTGGGATTGACCATATTCCCCCTTTACGACGAGGTGGTGACAGGTCTTAATTACTGCTGCAGCGTGAGGCCTTTTGGATACGCAAGTTAAACACCCTTGCCCCTTCAAATTTAAATGGACATTGTTCACTTTTGTGCTTTTTAAATCAATGATGAATGTTTTGAATTACTTAAACATGTTGTCAGTTTGTAAATCTGCATAAATATCTGTAAACTTGTTTATTTTAACATTGTTTCAGTTTTTAAGAGAACAACAGTTGCTATGTACATTTGTTACAACGTATTTTATTCCTGCTTTCTTGGTGCAGGGTTTTCTTTCCAGTCACATGACTATGTGGGAGTGTACGATTGGATGATTGTCATGTTTTTGGCTATTTAAACGGGATTGTTAAATTGCATTTTTGCACCTTAAGTTGCACCTTGATAAAGGTCTTAGAAACAGACTGAAACGTTGGCCGATTTTAGATGTAATGAATAAACTGGATTTTTAACTTTTCTTGATAAATCCTGGAGTGCACCTTATTTTTCGTTTAATATATATATATATATATATATATATATATATATATTTGGAGCTCAACTTCCACAGGAAAGCTGTCCTGTTATTTCTAGTGAGGCTGTAAGGGATCTCTCTCAGAGCAAGGCATAGAGCAGGTAGGAAGCCTGCCTGTGTGAGGAACTCCCAGAGGGGCTGGGGTGCCACTTGTCACTGCAAGATGCGGAGAGAGCCAAGAACAAGAGACATAAAATCGGTCTGAGTAAGATATTGGAGAAAAGCCGGGAGGATGAGCAATCCCCCAGGAGATTAAGTACAGGGGTGACCCCAATTTATGTGTTTGCCTCTGGTAGTCCACAAGGGGCCCAGTTTAGTAAGGGAACTCATCAGTGAAGGCAGCTATCAGTGGATTTTGTGTTTTTGTATCCTGAAATGGTCACCCCTGTGCGTAAATAAATAGATATATATACACATATATATATATATATATATATATATATATATATATATATACTGTATATATAAAGAGAGAGAGAGGGGGGTAGCATCTTTAAATTATAACACATATTTTGTTGCATTCTTGATAAGCAGCAATTTTGAGTTCTCAGGGGTCACTCAACTCCTACATGTTACCCAACGTTTACATGGCATTTGTGAATACAAAAATATATGGAAAGGTCTTGTAATTGCTACCTATCAGATCCTGGCTCCATTGGTGGGAGAGGAGGTAGCTGAGAAGGTGGATTGTGAGGACTCCCCTGCATATTGCTCCCTGGAGAAGGATGACTGGGAGGGACAATTCCTCCTGCTGTTCCGCTTCTGCTTGAGTGAGTACTTGAAAATATTGCCCCTAAAAAAGATGAAATAAAGAGTTTTTACATATGAACATGTCATAGGCGCCTGTCTCATGTGTAAGAGATGCTGGCATCTATAACCTTATTTCATTGCCAAACAAAATGACCTCAGCTTCTGCAAATAGTAAAAAATAAAGTTACCACTCATTCACTGCAGCAAATTCTTTTATCTCATTTGCTATATTACCCTTGTGCATGCTGCCCAACATGTTTCACTTTAATGATTCTTTGTGGCAAATAGCTACATATACTGTATACAGTATTAGTATAAACTACAGCAACAGCTGTCTTGAGCTGTAAAAGATTGCTACATTTTACTAAAAGTTTTCCATTTCCATTTTTGCATCAAGGATTATTTATTAAAATGGGTGTTAGTTCACATACAGCCAAAAAGCTGTGCCATTTACTAACACCCATCGAAAATAAATGTGTTCAACTTCTCAAATATTAAAACCATAAAAAAGCAATAGCGAAGCTCTCTGGTTCAGAGAGGTACACCGAGGAATATTTTGATAGCAAGAAATAGACTGACCGACATCTACAGTATAACGTAAAAAGTTAGATAATCCCATATATTGGAAATACTACACTGGAAAGAAGTCTGCCTTTATTTTGCTTCTTATTCTTAAATACATTAAGGAGGGCTATTTATTGAGCTATGAATTTTTCTAGTTGGACTTTTAACAGAGAAAATACAATTTTTTTGGAGAAAATTTACTGATGAATGGAGGAAAAGGTGCAGATTTCAGAAAATAATGAGAACTTTTCTGATTTTGCTAAATTATAACCCTTCACCTGGTTTCTGTGGGCTACAATATAGTGTGCTGAATGCAAAATGTGTTTGAACTCATATCCAGTGCTGTTTCTGCCACCACCTGAGCGTTGGAGCAGATCAAATGGGGGCGGTATCACTAGTGCATTGAGTACAATTGCACTCTCTGCACTAGTGGAGCCGAATTTCCAGGTTAAAACCCGGAAATACAGCTCTTAAATTTACAAGAGGCAGCTCTTTGCCGCCCCTTGTAACTGGCTGCTCCGTGCCACCTGAGGCAAGGTTCTCAGCTTGCCTCATGGCAGGAGCGGCCCTGCTCATATCTCTAGCACTCCAAGCATTTAGGATTTCAAAGAGGAACTATCAATACATTGGTTCTAAAAATCATATCCTTTAATCTCACAGTCTGAAAAGTGCCTAATGTTTTATTACTCGCCACCATAGATCTACATTATGTTTACTGCAAGTACATTAGTGCTGTCTGGTAGGTAGAAATTAGATATGCTGGCTCATGCTGAAGTCAGATTGTTACATCACAAATATAACTCATACATACTCCCTCATCCTATTTTCCCACCAGACTAACTGACCCCTTTGCTCTCTGTCTGGGATTGATAAACCCAAAAATAATTTATGCACTAGGAAATAAATTGGTTTGAGGGATCATTAAAATAAATTAAATATTTGAAACAAACTACAATTACAGGTATGGGACCTATTATCCAGAATGCTTGGGACCTGGGGTTTGTCGGATAATGGATCTTTCCGTAATTTGGATATTCATACAGAAAATCATGTAAATTAAATCCCAATTGGACCCAATAGCTGGTCCAATAAGGATTAATTATATCTTAGTTGAGATCAAGTACAAGGTACTGTTTTATTATTACAGAGAAAAGGGAAATCATTTAAAAAAATTTTGGAATATTTCATTATAATGGAGTCTATGGGAGATGGCCATTCCATATTTCTGGAGCTTTCTGGATAACGGGTTCCAGAATCCCATACCTGTATAGGCTGCACGAAAAAAGTTTTCATCATAAACCCACCTATGTTAATCAATATATATGTTAGCTCCCTATTAATGGAAGTAAAGACAATCATATAAAAAATATGCACATTTTCACAGCATAAAGATTTAGGGGATTAGCTTTAATTTTTGCTATGATACTATTGATGATTTTCCAGGTGTTTGAAATATAAAACTTGCATTTAACCTTATTTATTTACTACTTGCAGCATTGTACACTCACTATTTAGTGCACCCTTAATCCGTGTATAATTTGGCTGTAGGTATTTGCATCTGCTCTACAAATAAAACCCAGGCCTCCTTAAATCACAGTCCATTTCCTTTACATTTAAACTGAGAATGTTACAAATGACTCCAGGCAATGAAAAAAGAAAACCCTTTCCGATACTAATAGTGAGGCATCTCAGTGCAGATCAAACATTTTTAAGATACTAACTTTAACTACTAATACAATGAAAAAAGCCTCAAAGAGTGTCATTTTCAGTGATATAATGACTTGAATTCAAAATCCTTCTATGTACCATTATTATAACCTTGCAAATTTTTATTTTAGAATAATGCACTCCAGGTTAATCATACCATCTAATGAATGCTATTTTCATTCACATAATTCTACAAATGAGGCTGTCGAGTTTAAAATGCATGAATATGGGTTTGTTCATCCTTTGAATAAACTTGCCTTGGGCTATAAATTATTTAAATGAAAATTGCTGAAAGGGTAGAAACTCACATTAGTCATCATACACTAGAAATTGTAGAATGCACTTAAGGTATATAATTTATACCCAGTAACTACAATATGCAGATGTAGATCTGTTAACGGTGTTACATAAAGGGGTTATATGTTAAAACTGGAATTTTTTCTATTCTATTTTAAGTGAAAACAAAAAAAGCTTGTTTTTTGAGATATATTATGCCACAAAACTGCTAAAAGTCTGAAAATACTCCACCTAAAACCCAAATTAAATGCATGTAAAAGTCAATGAAAACTGTCCCTTTAACCATTTGAAAATGTTTTCAACCTTCACAAATTTTGGGAATTTTGGGGTATTTGATGCTGGTTTTCAGTCAAAAACTCTATAAAGTTGAATTTTTTGAGAAATGTCTACTAGTAAATCATGTAAACATTAAATAAACCCAATAGTCTGGTTCTGCTTCCAATGAGGATTAATTATATCTTAGTTAGAATCAAGTGCAAGGTACTGTTTTATTATTACAGAGAAAAAGGGAATCATTTTTAAGAATTTCGATTATTTGGATAAAATGGAGTCTCTGGGTGACGGCCTTTCTGTATTTTGGATCTTTCTGGAAAATGGGTTTCCGGATTATGGGTTTGCAGATAACAGATCCCATACCTGTACCATTACTTCAAGGAAAGCACCCATCAAACTCCCCGGAGGTAATGCAGTCAGGTTCTACCAAAATATTAAAACAGAAAAGCAAACATCCACTACCCTCCGTTGCTTCCATGCTTCCTCCCTGCATAGTCTATTACATGAAAATTGTCCCCGGATGTAATGCTGACCTATACTGTATATGCAAAGTTGTGCAGTGGAGATCGTGAGGGCCACCTTCCAATTTCTTCACTACGGAGCCATTGTCACTGAGGTGTTTGGCGCATGCACAGTTGTAGCCACTCTGGTATTAGAACCAGCTGGGCATGAACCAGAAAGTTCCATAAATTGCATATGTGAAAAAAGAGGATCAGAAGATATAGTGCCCATGAGCTCCGTTGTGCTACTGAGCATGGATATATCAGCATTGCATCCTGGGACACTTTTTAGTAGTAGCATACTATGTGGGGACAGAGCAGGGAGGGGGGAGCCAATAGAGGGTAGTGGATGCTTCTCTCTTTACAGGAGTTTCATTCTTTTTTAACATCTTATGCCATCATAGATCTCAAGGTCGATTTATGTTTAAAGGAGAACAAAACTTAATGTCTAACCAGGAATTGAGGCTTTTAGTTCTTTAACACATTATTATAACAACAAGGCTTATCCCTGCACTGCACTAGATTACAATACCGTGTTATCTATTTAAAAAAAATAAAACAGACTTGCTGTGCTTTGGATTTAGGGTTTTAGGGATATGGCAAACTGGTTACCCTTATAATAAATTCATATAGTAATGGAGTGCTATAGAACTCTTACTATAATATTCCTAATTAATCTAGTTCTGAAATCAAATGGTCAAAGCTATCTACAGTATATAAGCTATAGCAGGCAAACTGGTTCTTTATGCTGTATATGCAGAACCCTAGTTAAATCTGATTGATGTTTGCTTGCTGTAAATAACGCTACTTGGGCAAATGTTGCCATGTTCATGAATACACTCCTACTTTATAATCTGGCATTATCAATACACTTTTTGGTTTGAAAATGTGTTACTCTTGAACCATACAGTGGTCCAATACAGAATCTACATCTGGTATCATTCTGCAAGACAGAGCAAACTGTTTTCCCGTCTATTTCTTCCTAAAATGTATAGGGCCTCATCTACTAACATGACCTTATAGCAACAAGCCATTTGCTCTCCTCATTCTACCTTTATTAGACCAATCAAAGCTAATTGCTGATTGGCTGGTAGGGTTTATTTAAAATTACTACACATTTGCACCTGTTAGGTAATAAGAACCTCAGTCTATCCCAGTTTAACTGGTATAGCACAACTGAGAAACATTCATTTAATTATTTGATTTACCATATTCTGTATTTCTGAATTATGTCTGAAGAGAAAATTAGATGAAGTCAAAACACAATCTGTTAAGAGTCAGTATAGCCTTTTTATATAAAAGGAAAATATATACTGTATGTTATTTACTTATATGTGATGTAGAGAAGTTATTTCTCCCAGAAAAACTAGTAAGAGATAGTACTGCAAGTGACAACAATATCAATACAAGTTTGCCTAATGCAATACATTTTAAGATAATGATTCTGTCAAAAACTAATATTCTTTAGTCTGATGGCATAGCTCTACAATCTGGGGAAAATATAATTAGAGGTAGCACCTAGTCAAACCTAGCAGTTGGAACTAGTCTAACTATAACTGGATATCAGTTCCACCAAAACCACTCATCACACCTTTGCTAACATGAAAGTACTGGCACAAATGCTGGTAAAGGGGCGACACTAGTATTTTCCATGTGTTATGTTACTAATACTATGTTGCCTCTATAGTAATATAGATAATATATATAATATAAATGCATACACTA
This sequence comes from Xenopus borealis, assembly GCA_024363595.1. Classification (NCBI taxonomy): domain Eukaryota; kingdom Metazoa; phylum Chordata; class Amphibia; order Anura; family Pipidae; genus Xenopus; species Xenopus borealis. The sequence goes on along the minus strand of CM044432.1, from coordinate 113,640,723 downwards.
AATGGCAGTGAGTTGTGTTTGGATCTTGGGGTTTTTATAGATAACAAGTTGTCTAATTCTAAGCAGTGTCATTATGTAGCTAATTATACCTCTTTATAGATCCCTAGTAAGACCTCATCTGGAGTATGCAGTGCAGTTTTGGACTCCAGTCCTTAAGAGGGATATAAATGAGCTGGAGAGAGTGCAGAGACGTGCAACTAAACTTGTTAGAGGGATGGAAGACTTAAATTATGAGGGTAGACTGTCCATGTTGGGGTTGTTTTCTCTGGAAAAAAGGAGTTTGTGAGGGGACATGATTACACTTTACAAATACATTAGAGGACATTATAGACAAATATCAGGGGACCTTTTTACCCATAAAGAGGATCACCGCACCAGAGGCCACCCCTTCAGACCAGAAGAAAAGGACTTTCATTTGAAGCAGTGTAGGTTGTTCTTCACAGTGAGGACGGTGAGGTTGTGGAATGCACTGCCGGGTGATGCATTGTTGATGCTTTTAAAAGGGACTTGGATGATTTTTTGGACAGACGTAATATCAAAGGCTATTTTCTTACTAAACTCTACAGTTAGTATAGTTATGTGCATATATGGTTGTGTGAAAGAGTGTGTGTGTGTTGGGTTTTAATTTGGAGGGGTTGAACTTGATGGACTTTGTCTTTTTTCAACCTAATTTAACTATATAACTATGTAACCCTGAGCATGCACTTTTTCATATTTTCAAAATTGTTGAACTGCCTTCCATCACTGATCCTGTTCCATTAGCTTACTCACATGTTTCTTTCTAATAACATATTTTTTGAGCACATACCCTCCGTTTTACACTTTTCCTTCCACAGCCTTTTCACTAACATTGCTCTCCAAACCTTTTAAATGGCTTCTTAAACAAACAATAGACTGTCCTCTATACAATTTACTTTTATTGCTCCAACATGCGATTTCGCCAATGCTCTGTAACTTACTCATCTATATGTTATTTATTGAGATTGTTGAGCCAGTCTATACACTGAATTCTTTTCTACAACATATTCAACAGTGCCCTTCAACAAGTTATCCAGTCACTACTCTATAACTTAAATCTTAAACCGAGCAAAATGTTTAATTCCTGAATAGAATTATTATCCCTAGGATAATCTCACAAGCTTTTTCATTTCCTTTAAAGTGGAAAAAGGTATTTCAAATAATTAATCAAGTAATTTATTCCTGGCATTCTCAGAATCATAAGGAACAAACCCAGGGAGGGTGTGACTATTTGTTCCTAAATGTAAAATGTATATACAATATGTATATTTTTATTTATATAGCACTACTTATGTACATAGCACTGTACAGTAGAACAATATTTTAACAGAACAAACGGGGCAATAAAATAATACATGCAAAGTACAGTTAGAAAAAGTACAGTAGAAGCACAGCACAAATAACTGGCTAAGGAGAAGGCTCTCATCCTTTCAGCATAAAAGTATTATTATAACAGAAAAAAAGCCACAGGAAAATTATGGTATGTCTTGATTTATGTACCTAAATAGCTATAATCCATTTCCAAATGGTAGGTATGCAAGAAAAATTATTAAATACTTGCTATCTGTGGGTGAACAGTTCATTGTTGACAATCCTGCTGTGATCTCATATGCGATAAATCGCTAGGCTTGAGGGTCAGAACTGTTTATATGGCCCAAAGGTTACTATTTAAGCAACTCCAAGGATGTGTCCATTGACTGACAGCTGCAGCAATTGATTAGACATTTCAAATGAACATATGGATATTAGGAAACTTATATTAGGAAACTGTAATTCCTTTTGGGACTGAAATTTCCACTGAGCCTGTGATCATAATAAAAGAAACTCAGGTCAAAGCATTACATCATACTTCATGGCCTAGGACCTATGTCAGTCTATTCCAACATGCTTATGTTTTGATGGAAACTGTTCAAGGAGAAAGCAATGTCAATGTCTTCAGCCAGTTGCAAGCATGAAGGCCTATCTGTAGGTATACATTCTGTGGCATCACAAAGCTGAAAATAAGACTCTGCCTGACTGTGGTGACACTATTATGCTGGAGTGCTGACAATGCAAATATAATATGCCTGAGGGTTGCCAGTAAGAAAAAAGGATGTTCTCCTTTCCTGACTCCAGTAAAAAAGTATGTAGTTAAAGGAGTTTTATTACTTCATAGCATGGATGAGAGATAATAAGAGCTAGCATGGGTTCATTTGGAACTTTATGACACATCCATGGAGAAATGCAGTTCTTTAAAAAAGCCACAGGGGTCCTTACTGTGCTCTGCTGCAGCATGTTGAAATATTTATCTATGTTTGTTATGCAATATTATATATACCTATACAATGTATATACAATGTTGTGTTGTTCAGGGTTGATTAACATCATAGAAAAACAATATCTTAAAAAAAATTGCACAAATACATTTGCAAAGTAATGAAGGATGCTGTTGTCCTTTTCATGAAGTTATAAAGGTCACTACATTATCAATAAGCACATGTATGCAAATGAGCTCCTGGAAACCTTTACATTAATACATATGTATTTTGAACTGAACAACATTTGACATGGTACAGTAACATCAGTTTTATAAATCAGAACAGATGCATTATCTCTCAATAATCAGAGCACTAGGTTCCATGGTGGCTCATATGGCTAACTCTCCTATAGAAATATCAACCTCCCGCACCTCTTATTTGTAAGTTGTAGGTCACTGTAACTAAACAGCAGCTTTTTAAAGGACATAACATGGTATATTAATACTTAGTAAATATATAAGGTTTCAATTACCAAATGTGTGCAAAATAATGGCACAATCCAGCATATTCTGCATAAAGGAAGGTAAAGATTAATTCCAAATAGACAAAGATTTCAAAAATTACCAGCAGCAATTTGATTTAGAGAGCCAGCCATATTACTAGTCCCCCCCCCCTGGGAATGGGCCTTGCTATCTAACAGAATGGAGCCCAATTAAAAGAAATATTATCAATAGATTATGCTCAAATGTCTTTCATGCACCTCAAACTCTTTCTGTTCCATGGAAAGTCCCAACCCTTTTTTTGGTCAATACATAAGGACCCTTTGAAAGTATATGCTCATCTGAACTCCCACTGGGTCAGGGCCTTGCTTAAATGCCACATAAGCAAATCAATAAAAGCATAGCGGAAATCAGGTACTTGTATCATGGAACTTGGAATCCCTTTTGACCATCAAAGCCCCTGGCCCCTTTTAAGGGTGTAGAGTGAACATCAAGGAGGGAGCAGACGAGAAAAGAGGCAGTTTGCTTGGCAAACAGGGACTAATTTATTAACACACGGCATGTACAAGGAAAGGCAGACAATGTACACACAGGATTTTGCTTGCATGGCATTTAGGCAAGACCCAATATAGATCAAGGCAGGGTTACCAGGTAATGTTTAGGCATGGATTAAAGCAGTGATCCCCAACCAGTAGCTCGTGAGCAACATGTTGCTCTCCACCCCCTTGGATGTTGCTCTCATGGTCTTCAAAGCAGGTGCTTATGTTTGAATTCCAATCTTGAAAACAAGTTTCAATTGCATAAAAGTATAGTATATACAGTGGTGTGAAAAACTATTTGCCCCCTTCCTGATTTCTTATTCTTTTG
>CM044432.1:113593700-113634876 GCA_024363595.1 Xenopus borealis | reverse complement strand
ATTTATTCAATATATAAAAGTATTTCACAGACATTCATCTAGCAGATTGGGAAAAGCAGATATAATTACAATGCATTTTAACCAGGTACCAGAGAGTACGGCCTACTATGGTGTCATCCAGTTATAGTTCTAAAACATCCATCATGCATAAGATTTATTGTTCAGCAATGCTACCTTCTATGTCTCATTATGTTAAGCAAATACCTTGTTTGCACCTACGTACTTGTGTTATCTTTGACTAATAGTTAAATGTGTTTGATGATCAGAAACATTTTGTGTGACAAACATGCAAAAGAATAAGAAATCAGGAAGGGGGCAAATAGTTTTTCACACCACTGTAAGTATAGTGCCAGGTAGAGCCTCTTGTAGGCTGACAGTCCACACATGGGCTACCAAATAGCCAATCACAGCCCCTATTTGGCACCCTAAAGGACTTTTTCATGCTTGTGTTGCTCCCCAACTCTTTTAACATTCGAATGTGGTTCACAGGTAAAAAAGGTTGGGGACCCCTGGATTAAAGGAACAGTTACACCAAAAAATGTAAATGCTTTAAAGGAATTACAATATAACGTACTGTTGCCCTGTACTGCTAAAACTGATGTTTGTTTCAGTAACATAACTATAGTTTATATAACAAGCTGCTGTATAGCCATGGGGGCAGCCATTCAAGCACAGGATACACAGTAGATAACAGGATTTGCTGTGTATTCTGTGCATTTTCTCCTTTTCAGCTTTGAATGGCTGCCCCCATGGCTAGACTGCAGCTTGTTTATATAAACTATTGTAGTCTGCTTGAAGCAAACACACCAGTTTTACCAATGCAGTGTATGCTATACTGTATTACATTTACATTACTTTAAAACACTTTATTTTTTTGTTATTGTTCCTTTGAGGCACAGGATCACAACTGTACACGAAAGGAATCAGTAATTAAGGACATAAGTTTAAGCATGGGCACAGTAACCAGTAGAAAGGGAACTTGGAACAGGTGACAGAAGATCTTTAAAGGTAAAACTTTGTGCCACTTGCACAATTTCTGGATTCCCTGGTGCCTAGTGGGGCACTGATTTCAACAAACTGTGCCAGCCTGTGCAGAGCCAGTGGGTCTGTCCTTACACCTTGTTTACTGATAATCCATCTGCAAGTTGAGTTGCAGGATATTCAGTCAATTGTCAGCCAGATTTTAGTGCAATATGGCCACACACAGGAATGATCAAACTGCATTTATAAAATGTAAAGGCCTGTGGACTTCCTGATTGGATGACTACGTGGTTAATATGGACATGTACAGTTCTTGATAGACCCCATATCCCACACATGCACTAGTGCTATGATTGGGTACAGTTTTCCATTTATGATTGATTTGGCTGATAGGCAAATGGATTGTTTTAAAGTGGCACACAAAATCAATAGTATTTAGTTAGTTAGTTAGTTAGCTAGTATGGGATCTGTTATCCGGAAATCCGATATCCAGAAAGCTCCAAATTACGGAAAGGCCATCTCCCTTAGACTCTATTTTATCTAAATAATCCAATATTTTTAAATGATTCCCCTTATCTCTGTAACAACCAAACCATGCCTTGTACAGTACTTGATCTAAACCAATACATAATTAATCCTTATTGGAAGTTGTTGTGTTTTGATAGCCAAAGATGAGCAGAGTATAACAGGGCTTTGTTAGCAGATTCATGCATCCATTACACAACAGTAATATCAACTGTGTCCTTCTTAAACAGTATAGACAGTACTGTGTATACACAGCATAACTAATATGCACAGTGAACTCTACAGGCCATTTGTATAAACACCACATATTCCCCCTATAGTAGGACAGCATTTGGGCAAATGTAATAAACAACAAAAATGAAACAGTACGCATCTTAAAGCAACAATATACATCACATAGTACTTGGTCTATACAGGTAGTTTTCTGAATCTCTCAGTATGCTTTATAGGTTCACTTTCTTCAGGCCTATTGCAATTGGCATCAGGAGTACGAAAATGTTCTTCATCAAATGGAGCATAGACAATTATATCATCCAAATAGCATTGTACAATAGGTATGTCATAGAGTATAGAAGACATCAATCTTTGAAAACAACTCGGTGCTGAAGCCAGTCCATAAGGTACACTCTTGAACCGAAACAAACCATCATGGGTGATAAATGCATCGAGGTCTCTGCTTTCTTCATGCAGTAATACTTGCACTCTGAAGATCCAGAGTAGAAAAGAATTTTGCTCCTCGGTGTTCTTAAAATATATCCTCTGTGTGTGGCAAGGGATGATTATCCATAACAACTGCTTTATTAGGTTCACAGAGATCAACACACTATCGTATACCTCCAGTTTTCTTCATTATTACAACAATTGGTGAAACCCATTCAGAGAATTTAGATTTTTCAATAACATCTTGCTCTACCAGTTTCTTTAGTTCCTGTGAGACAGTCTCCCTTATAGAGTAAGGCAATTGCCTCAGTTTCTGGCGTTCTGGATTTACATCTGGTCTCAACAATATTGTGCACAAAGTTCTTTGCACAGCCCAGTGAAGTGTTGCTTTGTGGTTAAATTTTAGAAGCATGCTGTGTGGCAGGCACTGGTGCTGTAGTAATGAGACCATCCACTAATTGTAGGTTAAATGCAGCAAAGAGATTCCCTTCCAAGTATAGCAGTACCCTTATTGACAATGTAAACGTCACATTTTGCAGTATTTGATTCAAATTGTACAGTCAATGGCAAGCAACCAAGAACAGGGCTTGGATCCTTTAAGTAGCTAACTAGTCTCAGGGTAGGTGCAACAAGCGTATCTTTTGCAAAGTATTTCAAGAAAATATCCTTAGGTAGTATTGAAACAGCTGAACCTGTATCAAGCATCAGGTTAATGGAGTATCCCTTGCCAGCAGAAGCAGTATTGACACTGACAGTGCATATAAACTTGTCTGGAATAAATGTACCAGCTTTATCGACACTGAATACTGTAACATTTGTAGCAGTGACTTCATGAAAATCTTTAGCAGAACTACGGCAGACTTTAGCAAAGTGACCTACCTTTGAACATTTGCGGCACTGTACAGCTTTTGCAGGACATGTAGCATAGTTTGCAGTGTGTTGTGTTGAACCACAGCAAAAGCATATTTTTTATTTGTATTTGCTGCACGGTTTCACAATGAATCCCTTTCCTTAGCACTGTATTTTGCCTGTGACTGTGCATTCTTAGGCCACAGTACTGGATTCACAGTCTGTAACAGCTGTAGCCTCTGCCACTGCTGTTTCAAATTGGCTAGCAACTCTAATAGCCTTTTCAAGGGTTAAATCCTGCTCTAGGAGCAGTCTCTCTCTAATGTGATGCAAGTCTCGTACATTCATCTGTTAGATTCCCAAACTCTCAGGTAACAACCAGCTCTCTCAAAGCTGTTACTAATTGTTCTGTGGATTCGCTATTACGCTGTCCACGTTGGCAGGATTTATATCTTTCAGCAACTACATTTACTTTTGGAACGAAAAAGTTCTTTATAGCAGTAAGAGCAATTTCATAAGTTTCATCAGGTGATTGTAATGTATAGAATATATGCTGTCCCTCTGCTCCCAGGCAGTGAATAAGTAAAGCACACTTTCTAGCAGCAGAAATCTCCCCTTGGTCAGCGGCAATAATGTTATTTTCAAACATACGGATCCAAGAAATAAAAGGTATGGTAGGCTCATCAGGGTTTGGAAGAAAAGCTGCAGGGTGCTGCAGAGGTAGAAGAGACATCTCGTCGCCAATCTCGTTGTGTTTTAATACCCGAAGATGAGCAGAGTATAACAGGGCTTTATTAGCAGGTTCATGCAGCCATAACACAACAGTAACATCAACTCAACTCAATCCTTCTTCAACAGTATAGACAGTACTATGTATACACAGAATAACTCATGTGCACAGTGACCTCCGCAGCCCATTTGTATAAACACTACAGAAGCAGAAAAAGACTATTGGGTTTATTTAATGCTTACATGTTTTTTTAGTAGTCTTAGGGTATGAAGATCCAAATTATGGAAATATCCATTTTTCAGAAGGCCCCAGGTCCCGATCATTCTGGATAACAGGTCCCATACTGTACCTGTATGAAACTGTTTCCAGCTTTAGAGTAGTGGGTACTGTCATTAGTAAAGGTAGTTATTGTGTTATTTCTCCCTTTCTGTGTTTGTTGACATTTTTACAAAACATTTTCCACTCTCCTTACTAGCATTATCCTGTTCTAGAAACTTAAGTTATAAAATATATGTTTTTAAAACATGCATGTCTTCTAACTGCAAAAGAGGACTTAATTTACAGCTGGGCTGTGTAAAGAAATAAATCAGAGACGGATTCTTGGCTACTTGCTGACTAGGTACCACAGAGATTTATCGATGCAAAGGGTATTTGACAGCTAGAACTACTGTAAATACTTTATGCATATGCTGTTCTCTTTTCCGGTAATAAATCTGGTTAATTTTTATTATAACAGGTACAATCATCTCAACAAATCCCGAGCCACCAAAAACCAAAAAAAAAATCTAAAGTATAGTTTTTATTAATACTGAACATCAAACATCTTTATGTAACAACCTTTTAGAATAATTGTAGCATCAATGATAACATTCTATTTTAGATATGTACCACAGACATCTAGACTAAAATCAATACCTCCCAACATTTTGAAAACAAAATCGGTTTATCATCAATGCACAGAAGAATGAAACTCTATTGAGGTCAGCCTCTAAAATTATGTTCAGACACTTGTTGGAGAGTTCAATATGAAGAAGATCTTTACATAAATATTCTGTGCAAGTTTTTTGCAGGACACAGTGTAAGTGATATTAATTGAGCTCTACCTGTAGTCAATTCTGCTGAGAAAGGCCAGATCTTGGCTAAATCCCGAACTTAATCCTGGATTTGGTGCATACCTACATATATTATAATTCACATATTCACTACAGATATCATTCCAACCCCGGGGGGGGGGGGGTAATTATAAAAAAATTTTCTGGTTGGAGTTTTAAACACCAGTTTTTCGAACTTTATGAGATTTATTAAACCCCGATGCTGCTACAATTCTGAATGAAACAATTCTGAATGAAATGAAACTCCATCTCAAAGCTGCACAGGTCATGTAGAAGTTAATGGCAGATGTGCCTTTTACATGGAAAATATCATAATCTGTGCTGGGTTTTGTAAATTAATCTGAATAATTTTTTTTTTGGGTGATTATCTGAAAAAATCTTACAATTCTGAATTTTATCATCTTTTTCTGCACCAGATTTTTTCGAATTCATTTATTGATACATAAGGTATAAATGTGTATGGGAGTTTGGTCAAAGTAGATTTAATTATATAATGAGAAATTTTTAGATTATAGTAAATAACTCCCCTGATGTTTAATTAAATCCTTTTTATTTGATTATGCAAGAGAGAGGAAACATGCTCTACTTTCAACAAGGATAGTGCAAAATGGGATCTCTATCTAGTTTATATGTAGTTTATTTTGTATATTTACAACATGGAAAAAACATTTTTAAACCTCGAAATATTGATTTGGAATAGTCCTAGTTTTGTACAGGTTAAACATACTGTAGTTATTTTGCTACAACTGACTGTAGTACTGCTCAGTTTTTTACAGTCTTTAAAAATGATTGTAGGCTTGAGATTTTAACTAGAAGTAATTTAAAGGACTTTTTGTGCAAAAATATGGAAAAAGCTATTTCTGTACCAAAGTAAATATCAAAATCAAATTTGTCACTTTTACAATGTTTTTATGATTACATCTCCTGGTTTGTTTGTTTGTTTTTTCTTTTTTCACTTTTTACGGTCTTTGAAAAACATATCTTTGCTGATTTTGAGGCTGTTTTATATTTTCTGAGGGTCAAAAACTATATAAAAGTCCTGTATGTAACAGGCCAAACTAAAATATTTTTGTGGATGTGTTCCATTCTGTTTTTATATGCAAAAATATTATTTTTATTTTTAAAATGATGTGCTAAAATGTGAAATACATGGTAGGTGAATGCCTCATATGTCCACCACAAAAAAAAATATTTTAAATTAAGATTTTCCTATAGTGTAATAATCGTAAACCCTATATCCCTCCCATTTCATGCCTAATTGACGAAAATCTTTAATCACTCATAAATAGCTATTACCAAGTTGTTCATAGCTTACTAGTTTCATGGCCTTCTTTTATGACTTTAATGCAAGTATGAATTCCAGATCACTCCCAAACACAGATTTTCTTTTGTAAGGTGATTTATAGTTTTCCTTCAGGGCAAAATTTCTTAATAAATGAAACCTTTGTCCAGGTTTGTGTCTCTGATTACAAAACTAATATGTAGTACATGGCCCCTGCTCAAAGCAAGCAGTCCACATAAAATGGCTAACTTAACTGCCCAGGATCACCAACATTTAGTTGTTTTTTTTTTTGTATGGAGCAAAAGTGGGCCCCATCTTCACTGTTCATCCATTCCCACCACATATTACATGATTCCAATTACAACACACATGGTTGCAATTGGTAAAACCTGCTTTTCGGAACAAAGTCCGTCAAACATATTTTCCCAATATATAATTGGAACCTGATATTAACCCATGATGCAGATAATGCACGTGTTCTAAAATGTAAATAAATGTAAATAGAATAACAGAAATCAACATACCTGTACTAATAATTTGGTTAAACATAACAGACTGGAGACTGGTACCATGGATTACTGAACATGCTTTATGTAAATAATTGTAGTACAGGTATGGGATCTGTTATCCAGAAAGCTCTGTATTAAGCCATCTTATATGAACTCCATTATAATCAAGTCGTTTTAAATGAAAATATATTTAATCCCAACTATGACATACTTAATTGTCATCAGAGGCAAATAATCATATTGGAGTTATAGGGGCAGATTTACTAAGGGCAGAATTTTAGAAGTAAAAATTGGACCCTTGAAGTTTTTTTAAAAGGCTTTTTCGATCGAAAACGGATCTATTTCAATCAAGCAGGTCCATTTTCAATCGAATAAAAAAATCAAACGATTCTCCACAAAATCCTTCGAATTCTTGGAACTTGGTCTTCTTGGAAAATTTTACAGGACAGGTTCTATGAGGTCCCCTATAGGCTAAATTGGCAATTTGGCAGCTTTAAGCTGGCGAATAGTCGAAGTTGAAGGATTTTTAAAGGGCAAGAACTTCAAAATTCCAATTTTTTCAATTCAAATCAAATTTTGGGCTATTCAATAGTGGAAGTAGCCTAAAATTACTTTGAAAGTCAAAAATTTGGATTTTATTCGAATTTTCACTTCGACCTTTAGTAAATGTGACCCTAATAAAAAAAATGTTTTTATTAGTAGATTTAATGTATGGAGATCCAAATTACTAGAAGAGCATTTATCCAGAAAACCCAAGGTATTCTGGATAACAGGTCACATACCTGTATATTAAAGTAGAGGAGGGAACCTGAAATGCCCTATTAAAGCAGCTAAACTAACTAACTGTGCAAGACAATGTAGTTTCAAAATCTCAGTCCTTAAAAGGGTTGTTCATATAAACTTACATTTTAGCATGGTGTAGATATTATTGTAAAACATTTTGCAGAAAGTCTTTATTTTAAAAATATGTAATAATTTTGTTTTCAGGCTTGACATTTTAAACTGCCATCTGGTTGCTAGGAATCAGTTACCTAAGTACCTAGAAAGGCCAACATACTAAACATTAATTTTTCATTTGGATTATATGTAGAATATAAAATATGCCATATTACTGCTATAGTTGTGTTTTGACCTGTCTGTTGATTAAACTAGACAAGCACAATTATTGCTCCCTGCTTTGACCCTCAGGCTAGGCAATGGTTCAAAACATATGGAGGTCTAACTTAAAGTTTAAAGTTGTAATGATTAGACTGCAGCACAAACCAATAAACCCACAGAACCTAGATATATGTATAATACATATATGGATTAGGATAACTAAAATGAAAGGTGAGCACTGATAATAATGTCCTCTTAAAGTAGGGGTGCCATCTAGTGTCTACCCTTAAATGGTCAAAAGAACAAATTTTATTGCAATTTATTTATTTCAAATGAGGGAAGCATTAGATTATACACTGTTTACTTTATCTAATATTAACTAATTTCTTGAAAACTCCGGTATTTACACAAAGATTTGTTCAAATTCTTGATTGTGTGATGAAGAACCAGATGAAACCACAGCAGTAGCCTTAGGACACAGTCCCTCCTTGAATATCTTACCTGGGTAGACATCATGAACAGGGCCAGGAGACCTTCCCATACTGCTCTCTGAATGATCCTGTGGTGAAGTTGCAGGCTGCAGAGGTTGAATTGTAAGGCAGTCACTGAGAATTTCCTGGTCAATTTCTGTCCTTGATCGTAGCTAGAAAATAGGTGGATAAAATGATTTCTTTATCACATCAACCTACTGTACTTCAAATATCTAGTAAGAGTTTTCTTTTTTAAATTTCATTGTCACAATATAAAAAAAAATCACCCACAGTAAAAGCTAGCATGAGTCTTGGTAATTAGCAATAATTTATTTTGCACGGTAAAGATGTTTTTAAGTAGGACTATGAAGTCCATATGTTTTGCCTTTGTACAGCTTAAGAAGTCTGCTTCCGATTACTCACCAAGCCTTACGTTTTACTGCTATCAGCTGTAATGGGTATCCATCATGAAATTTGGTGCATGTGTACTCCAGGAATCAAACATGTTGTGAAAGATTTGCATACCTTTATAAAGTAGCCCCGTAGCTCACAAAGTGCGAGGTTTATCACATTTGGCTTGAGTTCAACAAACAGTCAAAGACTTGTGTTATCGATCAGTGAGTATATGTTTAACTGTATGTAAACATACACATACCGTTGAAAGATATTTAACCCTTTGGCATTCTTAAAATGTGCATATACAGTATATACGTATAAACCTATTTAAAACCTTAGTAACAGTTATTTTGATATGGTAACATACGTATGCTACAATATTTTATAAGACCAGTTCATTACGCACAAACAAATTATACATTAGTTTTTTATACATATGTGGCTTTTGCAAAAATATTTTCTTTTGGAGGCAAACTTAAGAGAGACTTGTAGATTGTTAGTTTTTTTGCTTATTTATTCTCTCGTTGCTGTCTTTTATACACAACCTCCCAGTAACATACTCTATTAGAAGAAAAATTTGTTTTTGGAGGTGAAATTCAGATTAGGGAAAATTCACAATATTCTACTGTTGTAGCCCTTTCTAATCAATTGGATTTTTGCTGCAAAGGATTACAAACAGAGAAAATGTAGTTCAATTTTTAGAAATGCTTAAATAATGGGGCTGGCTTACTAAAATAGGCACTACAACTAGAATAGTGCATTTGCCCATAAAACGAATCCGATTTTAAGACGATAATAAGTTTACTTAAGAATATTAAGTTGACAAATCTTTACTTAAATACCTTCATAACATACAAACAGCAAAACAATTCTCAATTTACAGCACACATTGTTTGACTGAAGTGTAATCGCCACAGATACATGCTAAACATTCTACAGAGACTTATGAAATATGCCTTTTGTATCAATGGACAAATTTTGGCACAGACATCCACTAGGCCTCAGTCAGGATGCTTCTGTTAAATGCTACTTTATGGATCTCATTTGTTTTTCGGTTAAAAAATATGTATAGCAATTAACCGAATCACGTATGACGTAACCCAGTGCATTTTTCTCTTTCGTCTTGAGTCTAAAGGGTTACCTTTAATGTTTGTGGAGATTGAACTGTTACCCATGTTTTAAGTTGTCTGCTATAACTGCCAGTGTCACATGTGACTAAGTGTTTAACAAATAAAATAACTAAAGAACTACTGAACTTGTCGAGCTATACAGCACATTTTAGCACTATCAAATTTTGCTATATGCATTATATGCTGGGTACTGTATGATATTTTTGATAATCTGAATGAGCTGACAATGACAGTCAAAATGTGACAAGTCAATGTCAACAATAATTAATATTTGAAATGAAAGAAATTGGATTTGTTAATGCTTGCAAGGGAACAAGTAGATGGAAAAAACCCATGACTTTTGGAACTTTGCTTAACTGCTGTACTACACAGTCTCGCCTGCAAACAAAGGTTTGCTGGATTATCTGTCTAAACAGCTCCCTAATTTGTCCTACATGTCCAGGTGATTAGGCAGCATTGCTGAAAATTGGCAACTACTCAACAAAATCTTGACTTATATGGATAGCTTGATGCAGTCTCTGTTGGAAGACACATTTAAAGATAAAAAAGGCAAAGAACATGTTAAAGGGCTTTATATAAAGAAGAAAAGGAAGCAGATATAATAAAAGCAAACAGTTGGGTAAAGGTGTGAATTTTACAGGGACCTTTTAATGTGAGCTCCACTGAGACAGGGACTGAGGTGAATGATGTATGGCAACTCATTTTGTATTTGATAATAAGGGTCACAAATTTAAGCTGGTAATTGAACCAACAGCTACACTTATGAAAACATAGATGTATACTTCATTGAACTTAATTTGTGTGCAGTGTTGTAAATGGAATAAATTATCACACTTTGGTTAATTTACTCCTGGTCAATTGCAGATTAATATTTGCCTTTTAGTATTGCATATTTAGTATTAGTATTCAGTGGAATGCCTTTTATTATCGCTGTGTTCTAGGATGTGCATTTCTCTTCTTTGTAATGCATTTGAAATGATGAAATGAGGTTGCACAGCTCAGTAAATTTTTGCTGCTAAAATTCAACAGATGCAAACCATTATAAGCTTTATGAATGTATACTGTTTGATTTTAATAAGCCTGCATCCTGCCAGCCTATAGCGCTCTCTTTTCTAGCAATCAGTCTAAAGGTAGCCATTGTCTTTAACATCATTTTATTTATATAATGCCAAAAATGAAGAAAACAAATAATCATATGCAGTTGTGGTTATACAGAAAAATCTACAAAGTATACACAATAACCTATAGCAACACAGGTTAGGATAGTCATATAGCGTAATCAATGTTACTATACACTCCTTAACTGAAAATCATTAGAGCAAGAATATATAGAAATACAAAATATGCAACACTGCTTATTAAATAATGTTTCAGGAGAATATCCTCTTTTTCAGCTGCCAATCAGTAGTCAAACTTTATCAACTACCATCTATGGTAGACATTTGCTTTATCTCAGTAATAAAGTAAGTTATGTTGAAAAAAGGCACACATCCATCAAGTTCAACCTTTAAAAGGAACAGTAACATAAAAAAGTGAGAATTCAACCCTTTAGCAAAAAAAACCCTACCTCCCACCCCATGAAGACCCCCCTCCCTCCTCCCACCCAGCCTAACTGCCCCCCCCAGGTAAATGCCCCAAATATTTTATTTACCCCTTGGTGCAGATTCAGGCATCAGAAATTCCACGCAGGCATTTTCCGGGGCTTCGGTAAGCTGAGACGAAGACCGGTGTATTGGTGCATGCGCAGTTGGAGCAGTTTACCAGTTTGCGACAACTGCTCATGCACTGAAATTGCCAAAGTGCCAGAAGAAGACATGAAGACCTGGAAGATGGCTGAATCTGCCCTGAGGGGTAAGTAAAAAGTTAGGGGCATTTAGGCTGGGGGGGAGGAGGGATGGGGGAGTCTACGTGGGATGGGGGGTCTATGTGGGGTGGGGGTAGGGTTTTTTTGCTAAAGGTTTGAATTCTCCTTTAAAGTAATAAAAATATAATTCAGTGTTGCCCTACACTGGTAAAACTGCAGTGTTTGCTTCAGAAACACTATTATTGTTTATATGAATAAGCTTCTGTGTAGCAATGGTGGCAGAAATTCAAAGTAGAAAAGGCTCAGGTTACACAGCAGATAGCAGCAAAGCTCTGTAGAACATAATAACGTTATCTGTTATCCACTATTTAACCTGTGCCATATAGCCTATCAGACTAGTCTCTGGATGAACCTGTACTATGAGCTATTTTCCATAACCCTGTATATCCTCACTTGCTAAAGAACCATCAAACCCCTTCTTAAAGCTATCTAATGTATCAGCCTGTACAACTTATTCAAGGAAAGAATTTCACATCTTCACAGCTCTCACATGAAAAAAAAAACCCTTCAGAATATTTAATGGTATATTTATTAAAGAGTGAAGTTAGAAAGTTTCACTTTCATCTCATAAAATCCCATACATAGGAGTGTGGCATGGAGTGTGGCAGAATTTCCCTCGTGTCAGTTGGAAGGACCTACTGGTAAATAAAGAATTAGAGAGATCCCCATAGAACCTATTCTCCAGTTTGAACAACCCCAACTCAGCTAACGAGATTTTTCATAACTTTTACCAGCTTAGTTGTCCTTTTCTGGACCCTCTCTAATTCAGTAATATCCTGTTTCAGCGCTGGAGACTAAAACTGTATGGAGTTCAGCTATCCATTGAAAAGAACCCTCTACAGACACTGCTATTGTGATTGGACTGTAGTAATGGAAGTAGGAATGTACATGCTGCCCACTTTCCCAGTTTTCCATATGTTTTATTTGCTCAACATTCTATAAATGGATTCAAAGAATAAAGGCAAAATTCCTGCCACTGTGTACCTTAAAGCTCATATCTGAAACTGTCAGTATGTAAAATAACTTTGCCATGTAAATTATTTTTAGACATCTATCCAAACAATGGTTTGCTCTGTTTATTCTTTTTTATTTATTTGAAATTCAGACTACTTTCCAAGTAAGCAAAACATTACAACTAATATTTTCCATATCAAACCTTTTTTCACGTAAACATTAATACTTCACTAAGGCAGCTGCCTTGCAATTAATTTGCTGTAGCCTTTTTCCCAATTTGTAAGTAGCTTACATGGGATGTTTGTGTTTTCCCTACAGCAACCAGACAAAAAGAAAACAGTTCCAGGCATAGTGAGCTCTCTCAGCTATTGAATAGATGTCTTATGTGACAGATCTCTCTTTCATCTTTCTAGCATGCCCTCTGAATATGGTAATGAATGAGTAATGCTGAAGTGATCTGGTAGCGTACCAAGAATGAGGCAATTATTCCTATGTTAATTAAACATATTCATAAAAACTGGTTGTTTGGTAACAAGCCGTTTGCTTTCCAAAAGAAAGATTTTATTGCAGGTGAGAAATATATGATTGACATGCTTAGCACTTAGGCTTTCATAAGTCCAGAGACCACTGAATCATTGATAGAAAAATAAGACATTCATGGCTAATGCAGCAGTGCAAGCATACGTGAGATTAGCAGTATTTTTCCTGATCGCATTAGCTATGGGTCAGCACTTAGGAAGCTTCTTATATATAAGCTTATCTTATATTGTTTAAGGTCCTACTGTAGAAATGAAGAAATCAATTTAACAGTCAAATTGTACATCTTTTACAATTTTTGTAATCCTTTCTTGTCACTAAAAAAACCAGTAGATTACTGCAGTACTAGTCATCCTATGTATGTATGCAATTACATGAAGAATCGCTTTCTATGCCAGAAGTTATGTAGTGAGATTAATGTGTATAACATATTGACAATATGTTTTGCTATATTAAAGGTAACATATGTCTTAAGTATACATTTTGTTTATTGCCACTTGTAATGTTGAGGCAAAAATATGACAGCTCCTAACAATATACAGTACAAATATCTATATGGATGTGATGCTTGCCTGTCTATTGGGAGAAATAAATGCAAGATAAATTTGCTCCTAAATAAGTTACCTTTTTCCTTTAATTACAAAGATGTTTTATGTAAAAGTCTACACTCTAATTAACAAAGGAAATATCCTTTTGAGTATTGAGTTAAATTAACAGAAGTAATTTGAATACATGTCTCTTTCATAATTAGAAGACACAAATGTAAGTAATTAATGCTCATTGCTTTTCTAAAGTCCCAAAAGAGAGGCTGGTTTACAAGATTTGCTAAAACAGAAGAACGGAAGGTTAAAGCTAAAGAAAAAATGTTTCAAAATGTAATTGTAATCCTCTTATTAGAGTTCCGTGTCCCTGTGCTGCTTCACATTTCTGTTTTGTTTTTTTCTGTGGCCCATTATATTCTGTTATTTTATGCTGTTATACTCCATCAGCAGCATGCCCAATTGAAATTGTGGGTAATTATACTGATCATGGGATCCATAGTACAGAGGCGGTGGCATCTGGTGGGACATGATAGAGCAATCAAAAAGATTTCCCTGCAGTAGATGGTAATCATCCGAGGAAGTACATTAATACTGCAATTTATAATCTTCCACAGAAGGAAGTACATTAAGAGGGTAATTTCTAAACATGCGCTGGGTAATTTATGGAAAACTCAGCAACTATTCAATAACTAATCTTTTATAAGGCTCTGCCTGCAGTGAACTGACGGCAGAGATGTCAATTTATCATCATACTAATGAGGCATAAAAACAGAAATAGGATAGGGGTTGAGATTTCAACAATATGTACAACAAATCATATTTTCATATATGAATTCAGATGCAATTCAGATACAATGCATTTGAATAATGGCATAACATATATATATATACAGTATATATATATATATATATATATAAATATCATTCACAAATACAATCTCGTATTCTACACAATTTATCTATCTCCTGTTTTTTTTACCCCATTCAGCCTTAATGGCTGTCGCACAGCTACACAGTAGCTTCTGATTGAAAAACACTTTCATTTATTGAGGTTATTGGTCCTTTAAGTGAAACATCTTATTTAAAATGTTGAAAAAATGGAACGTCTTATCATGCTTTAAATAAGGCTGCTCTATGTGAGTGTAAAATTGATGTGGCACAGTAAAAGGTTCTTATTTCTATATCAGTGCTCCCCAACCAGTGGCTAGCAAGCAACATGTTACTCACTAACCCCTTGGATGTTGTTCCCAGTGGCCTCAAAGCAGGTATTTATTTATCTATTCCAGGTTTGGAGGAGTGTCGTTTCTGTGGCTGCCACCGCCTGAGGCAGCAGCCCCGATGCCGACCCCCCTTCCCGCTCCACGCTTAAAAATCAGTGCCGGAGCGGGTCAAAAGGGGGCGGTATCACTAGAGCATTGAGGGCAATTGCGCTCTCTGCACTAGCGGAGCAGAATGCGGCTCTTAAAGTTACAAGAGGCGGCTTTTTGCTGCCCCTTGTAACTGGCTGCTCCGTGCCGCCTGCCTCATGGCAGGAGCGCCCCTGGTTTGGAGGCAAATTTTGGTTGCATGAAAATCAGGAGCACTGTGACAAATAGCCTCTTGTAGGCTGCTATTCCACAAAGGAGCTAACACATACCCAATCACAGCTTATATTTTGCATCCCCAGGGAATTTTTTCTATAATTGTGTTGATCCCCAAAGTTTGGGGACCCCTGTTCTATATCATGCATTCAATCAATACATATTTAATCATCTACACCAAAGCTATTTAAATAAAACATTTAGTTCTGAAGATTGCCTCTTAATAATTCTCATCTTCTTCCCACTGTTTTCTACAACTACATATAATCTTTTTCAGGACCCCATCCTGTTCTCATACATATGTTCCAAGCCTCCATTTTTAGGATAACACACAATCCCCATTTTTATGTGGTTAACCACATGATATAAATTCTTTGAAAGTGTGGAAGGCAACATATATATACAAATGCGCCCAACATCTTTAAGGAAACCAACAAAATGAGGGTTTCTTGTAAATGTTCAAACAAAACAAAAAAAAAAAATAACATGTTCCTGTAATGCCTTCATCATGATTAGAAAAAGCATTGTGGTAAAAGGGCAACCCCAGAAATAAAGTGCATTTTATTATCCCTGTTCCTTGGATCAAAGGAAGGATATGTTTTATAAAGTTTTTATTTATTGCCTGACCTGTCTTGTGTTATTCCTCAAAAAATCAGTCAGAGGAAATCAGTTTCAGTTTCAAACAGTTGAACAAATTGTTTTGATTAAATTTTATTTGGTTGCTAATCCTGTGCATCAAAACAACTGTTTGAATTAAGGGAATGAAAACCCTGACACCATGATGCCTGATTTATATCTAATCTTCAAAACAACACATTGAAGGATTAACTTTCTCTATGAGATTATATACCTTCTCTCTCTCTCTCTAGCTTTTGTATCTATAGACTGTTTCCTGGTTGCCTTGTAAGTTGTTTAGCAATCTCTGGCATCTGAGTTACATCTAACACCATTTCATGCAGCCATATTAATCATGCAATTCATTTAATTATTCATTTTAGGCAGAAAGTTGGCATATTAACATTTTCTTGAAGTCTCGTCATGGAAAACAAAATAAAACATTCTGTGATAACATGAATTATAATAGCTTGTCTAATTTTGTTTATGAAAAAACGCCCAAAAAATAAAAGGAAAAAAGGGAAGAAACGAAGAAAGTAAGGAAAATGAAAAACAATGGTAGGAAATCGAGATGGCCGTGTTCAGTAAATGGGGAGATAAGGCAATAATGTGCCAATAATTATACTTCCCAAATGCTTAGCCTAGAAGTATTGATCAAATCTTCACAATAGTAATGCCTAAAATTCACTGTTAGAGTTATAGGTGACAGGGTAGTGCATCTAGTGGTAACAAACATAAAGTATGCTTACTGTATGTGGGGAATTAAATATTTTATAATAGGACAAGCTGAATCTTAAAGAGATTCTGACACCTGAAGTCAAACTCTTTTTTACCTCTATTATAGCAACTGGCTTTGACAGCTACTTCTAACTTTGCCATAAGGTATTTACATGATGCTTTTACATTACCTGTCTGATCCCCCATGTTCCTGTATGAGGCCATATTTGTGCACCCGGCATCTGTTATCATTACAAACTGTAACTAACAGACTGAGATGGGACTGTTAGGTTGGCTAAGTAAGAGTGTCAGGGTGTCAGAGAGTCAGGCTTAGAAATTTCAGCTAACAGTTATATAAAAAAACAAACCTCTCAGCAAAAAATGATCAACATGACCTATAGGTAACAATTAATGTACATTCTTACGTTAAATTTAATTTTTTAGTGTCAGTATCACTTTAATAAAACTAATTTAAAAGAGTCTCACTACCAAAAGGAACATGAGGGAACATAAATGATCTAAAAATGAGTAATCCATTTGGTCATTTGTCCAATACAAAGTTGTTGTAAGCAACAATTTTATTCAGCACTAGAATATTATTATGATTCATCCAGTCAGACCATCTGATTGATATCTGACTAGACAGATATGAATTGTGGAGATTACAGATGCAAATGAGAACTTTCGACTGCATCAGTGGGTGATATCACCTTGTAAATGACTACAGAGTGACTTGTTTCTACGCTGCCGAAAAGTATCAGGAACAAAGAAGATCAGTGACTTTAGAAACTACAGCTATTTGACAAAATGCTTCTACTGAACTTAGTAATAAAGAAAAATGAAATATATGAGCATGTCTTTATCTACCCCAGAAATTAGGCCCTGGAAATTACTTCTGTTACGGCACAGTATAAAGTTGGGCTGATTATTATACAGAATGTAGCCCAGGGTTTAAAGGACCAGTAACATCAAAACATTAAATTGTTTTAAAGTAATTAATATATAATGCAGTGTTGTCCTGCACTGGTAAAACTGCAGTGTTTGCTTCAGAAGCACTACTATTGTTTATATAAATAAGCTGCTGTGTAGCCATGGGGGCAACTAGTCAAAGGAGAAAAGGCTCAAGTTACACAGCAGATAGCAGATAAGCTCTGTAGAACATAATGTTATCTGTCATCCATTACTTATCCTGTGCCATATAGCCGTTTTTCAATTTCCACCATTGCTACTTAGCAGCTTGTTTACATGAACTATAGTAGTGTTTCTGAAGCAAACAGATCAGTTTTAACAGCGCAGGGCAACATTACATGATATTTTCTTTATTTTAAAACACTTAAAATTTTTGGTGTTACTGTTCCTTTTACAGGTGTCATATGTACAATTGACAAAGAGGAAAACTTTATCTTTTATAATATAACTAGCCATTCATATTAAAGGAAAACTATATCCCCAAAATGAATACTTGAGCAACAGATAGTTTATATCAAATTAAGTGACATATTAAAGAATCTTACCAAACTGAAATATATATTAAAGTAAATATTGCCCTTTTACATCTCTTGCCTTGAACCACCATTTTGTGATGGTCTGAGTGCTGCCTCAGAGATCACCTGACCAGAAATATTCCAACTCTAAGGGGCAGATTTACTAAATTCACATGAAGAAATCGAAGTTCGATCGAATTTGTATCACATTAGAATTCGAATTTTCGAATATGCAAATTAGGCAAATTCGAATATTCGAAAATTCGATGGTCGAATACTTCCCCTTTAAATTTTTATTCGACCACCTACTTCGACAGATTAAAGCTACCGAATTGGGGATCCTTCCCTGAGATCGAATATAAAAAATTTGAAAAATCGTTCGAATATTTGATTTGAATATTCAATCGATCAAATTGCGGTAAAATCCTTCGAATTCGATTGTCTAATTTGAAGGATTTTACTTCCCAACTATTCCCTTGGTCGAATTTCGAATTTTTTTTTGCATCCGAAATTCGACCAATAATAAATCTGCCCCTAACTGTAACAGGAAGAAGTGTGGAAGCAAAAGACAGAACTTTGTCTGTTAATTGGCTCATGTGACCTAACTTTATAGTTTGTTTAGTATGTCTGTGTGCACCATTGAATCATACGATCCCAGGAGGCTGTCCTTTTTTAAAATGGCAATTTTCTATTTATGATTACCCAATAGCACATGCTAATAAAAAAGTATATTATTATGAAAATGGTTTATTTAAATGAATCAGGGTTTTATATATGAGTTGTTTTATGCAATATCATTTTATAGAGACCTAAATTGTTGGGGGTATAGTTTTCCTTTAATAAAGGCCAATTAAGTTAAAAACCTTGTCAAGCCCCTCTGCCACCTGAGGCCACTGGCTGCCATGCCACTCTGTGCTAATCTCATATACACCTATGGTTAAGTACCGGAGGGTACGAAACGCTTAAGGTGGATCATAAAAGATCATAAAAGATCAGTATGTACTAAATTTTTTATTCTGTTATCATGCTAATTGAATAAACTTTCATGGATTATGAGTTATGGAAAAATTTAGTTTTTTGTTTGGTAAATTAATGGTGCCTTGAGAACTGGGGCAAGTCCCTGATACTCAGCTAAGTTATTTGAACTGACAGTATAGACCCCCCATTTTGTCTAAAGGATTTTTTTCACCTTTTTTGATGCCGGAGGGGGTCCAGGGTGCTAACACAGAAAAAGCACAATTGCTCTTTCTGCACTAAAAGAACTGAATTTCCAGTTTGAAAACTGGAAAATTTGGTTCTTATAGTTAGCAGCATTTTTACCACCTTTGGTAACCAGTGGGGCGCTGCCACCTTACACGAGACACTAGTTAGCTCTGTTGCATTTTGATTGCTTTCAGGTTATACCTTGGTTTGCTCCAAACACTTAAAACATAAAAGCATTTTAAATGGCTTCTGATAAAATGACCCCAGTGTGGAAATGTGATAGGTATTTTAGAAAATAAACTCAACTGAGGCAGCTAATATGAATGATGAAAAATCTCAGTGAAATGCTGCGTAAATATGTAGACACTATATTGAAGGATAATAATCTTTAGTTGTGCTTTTGGTTTTTGGGTATGCCAGGTAA
Organism: Xenopus borealis; assembly: GCA_024363595.1. NCBI lineage: Eukaryota > Metazoa > Chordata > Amphibia > Anura > Pipidae > Xenopus > Xenopus borealis. The sequence continues at coordinate 113,615,214 of CM044432.1, read as the reverse complement.
TAAGCAGAGTGCTGACGGTCATGGCTTAATGGCCACCATCCATTCATATACTGCAGTAAACTTGAAGCACAGCACCAGTTTATGTTTAAAAATAAAAATCCTTTTTTCAATACATATGGCAATGATCTGGATACAGCGAAACTCAACCCACTTTTGATTTGCTACAGATGATCATGTGATTTGAGAAACTATGAAAATATAAGTTTCCCCATTCCTCAGATGTAAATGTAAGTCTTAATGAGATATGTAAATCTAGTAGTTGCTTCACATTTTCCATAGCATGCGTTAAAATCTGATTCACTGAGAACTGACCTAAACTAGAATGTACTTCTGAACTTCTAATTTCTCAGAAGAGATCATTAAATAGTTTTCTTCTCTTTTTTCATAGCTGATTCATAGCTATCTAGACCACTTAAAACTAAAATGTAATAAATGAAGTATGCACATAAATACACATGTTTATATTGTCATATGTATATATGGAAAGTATTTTAAAAGCATGTACTGTATAAGTCCCATCATAAAGGTAAATTTGAGGACAAAAGTGAATACATAAAGGATTGTACACCAGTGAGAAAAAGTCACTAGTGTTAGTCACCAAACACTTTCTAGAAATAACTTTACTGTAAAAAAAACCTATTCACACCAAAATACTTTCCTTATAATCTCTATCTCATGGTGCCCCCTCAATCTATTTGTGTAAAACTCAGCAAAGAGTTTAGTGTATAGTTACCTTAAATATTTACACAGTTTCTATATCCACTTTAAGGGGCTTTTCTGTAACATAAATAATCTCAATCTGTCCATTTTTTTATTCACAACTAAAATCTTATTTTCAGTTCACAGTCAGGACGGTGAGGTTGTGGAATGCACTGCTGGGTGATGTTGTGATGGCTGACTCTGTTGATGCTTTCAAAAGGGGCTTGGATGATTTTTTGGACAGACATAACATCAAAGGCTATTTTGATACTAAACTCTACAGTTAGTATAGCTATGGGCATATATGGTTTGTGTGAAAGTGTGGAGGGGTGTGTGTGTGTGTATGCTGGGTTAATTTGGAGGGGTTGAACTTGATGGACTTTGTCTTTTTTCAACCCAATTTAACTATGTAACCCCCATATATAATTAAAGGCACTAAGTTTGCCCAGGGACAGTAACCCATAGCAACCAATAAGATGCTTGTTTTTAAACAGGTGACCAGTAAATGTTACCTGCTGATTGCTTGTTATGAGTTATTGCCCATGGGCAAACTTAGTGCCTTTTATTACATTACCCCCAAAGTCTTTAATGAACAGAAAAATGGTCAAAATACAGAATTCTGTACAAACAACAGAACAAAGCAATACATGATTAAAAACCACCCATGTCTTAGAGCATGCCTGTGCATCATACAACAAACTAAACTGCAGCCATATATGATGTCCAACAAATTGACCAAAGACTGCAATGAAATGTTTAGGGATAATGTATTAGTTTATATGTGTTTGTGGGTATGATCAACATATCAGGCATATTAAAAGGGGGATATATCCAGTGGATTAACGAAGACCTGAAGCTTTTTTTGGCAGGGCTGCCTGCCTTCAACCCCACCCCCACTGCAACCCCCCTCCCCTACCGCATGTTTGAAGAAAAAGAATTGTGGGGAGGGGGGATTTAATTCTACAGAACATGCCGACCCTTCGGTTCAAGCCCCCCGGGGTTTGCTTCCTCTATAGTTACTCCACTGGATATATCATATGTTTAGCAAAAAATGTTTTAAATTAATTTAGAAGTCCAAAGTAAGTTTATTAACATATATTTATATAACATTACCCTTTAAAGCCATGGTTGAAAAAATGTACATGAAAGAAGGACAGTTCAGGACAACAGCATCCAAACAGAGTCCAAAACATCCAAGAATTTGTGTGATATACGTCAGCTAGCATTATTGACTGGGATAGATTCAATTAGTTTGCAGAATGGGGTGTTCCTAACAATGTAAAGAGCAATGGACCTTGGGGTTTAAATATAAGTCGCTTTACAAAATCATACTTCATTCACACTTTGCCAGCCATCCAGCTTATTTTCAGTACACAATACTGTCATTTTGGTAAGCTGCTTTACATTATGTCATCCGCTTTGGGACATTCTTACGCACTGCTGCCATTTGTGTTATAAAACTTTGAAAAACAAAATCATATTTATCTACTGTGATCTCCTCCAAAAGGAGAGTTTTGGGAACTTCTAGAAAGGATTATATGCAAGACATATTAAATGGATCCATGACTAACAGGCTATGACAGCAAAAGTTTTCAATCTTTTCAGCACAGCAGTTCCCTAGGGTTTCAGCTATTTACTTCGCTGTTCCTTTATCACCTTGGAATTTTTATGGTTATATTTCCCCTTAAAGAATTCACATTTTGTTGTGTAAACCCCCCTTGTGACCTTGTGCCAATTTTCAATTTAATTAAAGCCATAAATAATCTTTATTCTGTTCTAAAAGGTTTAATGTTACTTTTTATTATTACAGCCTAGGAATATTTCAAATTCCAAAGCTTTATGTTATATTGCAGTCAGGTATAAGTCAGTTGAATGTGATTAAATGGAAAAAGAGCCCAGGGTTATTTTATATACAGCTGAATTTGGGTTTGTGAATTTTTAATTATGAATTTATTGGTAAATTTCATTAAACAATAAAAAAACATTATTTTTATCCTTAATTCCAAATATCTTGGATTGTTCAATATTCATTTTAAGTTGAAAATCAATTTTATTCACCAATCCATATCCCCAAAAATAATACTAAAGCCTAGAATGACAGGTACTGAATTTTTTTATGGTTTATCAGGCCCAATTCAATGGGATAGATTTGAATGGCTTTACTCCATCCTGGGAAACTGTAACTGTTGCCACTTTGTGCAGATACATCATTATTTGAAATCAAAACACAAAGGTGCAAACACCCCCTCCTCTTCATTCTTAAATGGTTGTACCAAATAATGAGTGAAGTTTACTCTCCACCAATTTTACCACAACTAGATGAAGAATATTGGTTTAAACATGGGATTCAATAGTTCATAGCTCAATTAATACATATTTACTAGAAGCAGGATAAGTTTTCCTACATTGGTATCTATCCCTAACTAGGCTACATAAAATAAACTACAACCATTTATGTTCTAGAGGCAGCATCTGCTATAACCAACTTTGTTATCCACTGCTATTGTATGTATAGAAAGCAACTGTCAATAGAACAAAGGTACTTTGATTCCCAGGGGCACTCCGTCAATGAGGCGAGTTGAGGCACTCGCCTCAGGTGGCAGTGCACCCTGGTAACCAGGAGGGACAAAAAAGCCACTCCTGGTAACTAAGAGACAAATTTCTAGTTTTAAACCCGGAAATTCGTCTCTTTAAGTGCAGAGCGCGCACTTGCACACTCTGCACTAGTGCCGTGGACCCCCTTACCCCTGTACAGCGCTGAAAAATTGAGCGCCGTGGGGAAGGGGGGACAGCATATTGAAGGCCGCCTGGAAAGTCTGTAATGTGACATCATGCTTAGTGTATGCACTTTTAGTCTGCATTACCACTGCAACTGCAATGCTAATAGTGACCTGACCAAGCACACTGACCAAGGGAAATATGGTTTACTACTAGGTACAGCTAGTTACAATAAGCCAAAACTGTAAAAAAAAAAACAGATGTCATAAACTATTTTATCATACTGCCAATATTAATTGTAGCTTAGCAAAAATCTGAAGAACAGTTTTTGTGAATAAATAAAAAGCTAGAAAATTGCTATTTTTTGAGTTTTGACTTTTCACTGAGGTCATTCTCAGTTCCTAGCTCTGTATATGTTGTATAACAGTACAGTACTTGGGGGTCTGTTTATTAAAGTGTGATAAATTTGAATTTAAGTTTCCGCATGTTATCGCTGAGAATATTCGCAGCGACTAAGTTTACTAAACAGTGATACGCTCAGAAGTCATTGCGATCACTTGCGGTAAATATGTTAGCAAACCAGCTTACGTTAGCGGTAATTTTAGCGAGTTGTGAATTTTCTGGCGACAAATTACTTTTGCAAATATTTTTTCTAGAAAATAGTCTTGTTTTATGGCGTTTATAATGGAGTTAATTATGGCAATTTTTAGTGTGACATTTATGGCCAGAAATGCATCTTCAAAACTCATAAATTTTATTGACTGATGATTATACCATCCAACAACATTACCAGAGTGACACCAATCAAACATGTCTGTATCATATAAACGGATACTTTATCCTTCCACTCACACACCCTTCTGCCAATAGAATCATATGAACAAGAAATCATACCAGTTATCTATTTGTATAATTTAAATGCACAGTTTAATTAGAATTAAACTCCAATTGAGAATTTTCTGGCCAAAAAATAAGTTAACGCCACTATATAGATGGCGGTAAAATGTTGCGAATATTCTGGCGTTAATTTTGTCTTTCAAACATTTCGCTGTTTAGTAAACCAGGCGTTAATGTGTATGTAGCGTTATTTTCAGCGAATGCGATAACTGGCGGAAACATATTCTTGCACAAGAATATTCGCAAATTTGCATTTACCGCAGGTTAATAAACACGTGAAAACATATTCTGCGTTAAATTTGTCTATATTTTGTGCACAAATTTTTACCGCACTTTAGTAAACGGAACCCTTGGTTTCTTATCAGGTTTTTTCGCAAAAAGGACCCCCCAATAGTCACCTGATGGGTGAAAAAAATTGTTACAAAAGAATTGTTAAAAAATGAGTCTAAAGGACTTTGATGGGTTTTTCGTCAAAGTGAAACGGGTCAGATTCACCCATCACTAGTTACAAGTGATTCCATATGAGAGCTGCGTATATATTAACTGTACTTGCCCGCTTTGGGGGCACATTTGTTTAATAAAATATTATTTAAAGGTTACCTTTTTCCTGGCTTGTTGATCTTTGGAGGAATGGGCTTTTACATGCTTTCTTAGTGAGCTTGGATCAGTATACCGTTTGCTACATCCTGGAATCTGACATGCGTAAGGTTTCTAGATTACAAAAAGCATGAAAAGAAAAATCAGATTGATTCACTTTTGACTACTTATTGACATTTGCTATCAATGAACATTCCCAGCTGTACTTACAAGCATATGGATCATTCGATCAAGAAGGGATTAGCAAAATCTGAGACAGCGGATTAGTGTGGCTCACTAAAAAGTAGTGACTATCCCAAAAATAGGGTTTAGCTTTATAGAAGAAATGAGCTGGAGACAGAAAAAAGCAGAAGAGAAGAAGATTAAGATAGGAATCACCAAAGAGAGAAGTCTGTAAAATGTTAGAAAAAGCATGTTTATAAGAGTACAAAGAGTAAAACATATGTTTCCCTATTAGAATAAAGTACTTCAACTTGTTTGTCTCCACACTGGTTAATGGGAACTACATTTAAAAGAATGTCCAAAGTCTTTTCAACAGTTAATATAGGCAACATACAGAATAATACATTTAGTTATTTTTTAAACTACATTGTAAATGAACACTTTAGTTTTTTCAAAAGAAATCTTGATACTTTGTTGTGTGAGTGCATAATTAATGCCACAGAACATTCTAAATGTATAAAGTAAAGATTTATTCCTCAGTGTTTCAAAACTTTCCTGGTATCTTCATCACTAGAACAGAGAAAATGATACATACCATATAGGAGAATAAAAGCAGAAATGGTACAATTTATTAAGTTGCCATAGTATCCATATATATTTTCTAGCAATAGTACCAATGAATTACTGTGTAGTAACACAATACTAAATCTATAATCTAGAATGCTCAGAACCTGAGGTTTTGCTACCAATATGGATTTTTGCAGCTTAGTAATAATCACAATAATACAATATCATCATCCTAATCATTGACTGCCTTATTAAAATATATTATAGCTCATACTGTATAAATGATCCACCATATGCTCAGTGGCATATTTAGAACCGAGAGACAAATCATATAAAACAGAAATTGTCTTTTTTGCACTATACTGTAAGTGCTGTAGTCATCGCACCTGGGTCATATATAATTAAAGCATGGAAGTGCTTTTCTCTATCTGTATAGTGTTATCTATTCCTATACACAAAATATTGCATGCTTGTTGATGGCTAGGTTACACAGATTGCTAGTATCCTTTTAAGAAACTGCATAGACAACAAGCAGCTTTGTGGGAGGGTTTCTTAAACAACAAAATAATTTAATTTCTTACAGTATCCAGGTGTGTCCTTTGATGCTTGGCACGGTCACTTGAGTTACTGAAGGCCTTCTGACAGCCAGGATGCTGGCAAACATAGGGTTTCTCTCCTGTGTGACTTCGTAAATGAATCTTTAGATTTTCTAGTCTTGAAAATGCTTTCTTACAGCCTTCAAACTGCAGAATTAAAAAGGAAAGCAAAATGGAGAGATATGTTTCTTATTCCATGACAATGTAAACTTTTACTGAAATCATATGGGCATAGCTTTTTGGTGTCCTAAGTTTGATTCCAATGAGGGCACTATCTGCAAGAGTTTATATGTTTTCCCTGTGTCTGTGTAGGTTTTCCCCGCACTTCTAAAATTACAGTGTAATTGATTCCTGATAAAATTGACCACAGTGTGTGTAAATGTACTCATGTTAATGATATACAGTAAAATCTGTAGGGAAGGGATCAATGTGAATGATGCATAATCTCTGTAACATGGAATAAAGAGTAGGGAAGGGCAAAAAATTTGCAAAACACCTGTCACTAATAAAGAGATGTGGCATATGCAGGCACTATATAAAATAATAATAACAATAATAATAATACAGTCTATTACGGGGATTTTCTGCCAACCTTGTTACTGTCCTGTTTTCTACTTCTGGATTCCCCATTCCATTATTTTACCTAGCACATTCCTTTCCCCTCTGGATTTTTAATAGTGCTTCCTTTCCGCTGTTTTGCTTTCCCATTCTGTAAGACACTGTTATGTTCCCTTATTGCTCTTTTATAGAGTATTTCCATCGTCTCATGTCTACCCCTTTTACTATACTTACTTACTATGTCTTTTGGATGCTTTCTATTCTGCTCTTCAGTTTTTTTGTTACCTTCTATATAGCCTTGTGCATTTTTTCATTTCTTTTTATTTTACACATAATTTATTCAATTGCTAACCTGCTTCTTTAGCCAAGGAAAACTTAGCATGTAGTCTAATGTTAAGCTCATATTTTGTGTGTCTATGTGGATATGGATTAGTGATGCACTGAATCCACTATTTTGGCAGAACCCCGAATCCTTCACGAAATATTCGGCCGAACACTGAACTGAAACCGAATCCTAATTTGCATAAGGGGAAAACATTTTTACTTCTTTGTTTTGTAACAAAAAGTCACAATTTCCCTCCCCACCCCTTATTTGAATCCTGGATTTGGTGCATCTCTAATATGGATGCATGCCTCATGTTAAGAGTGTTCATTTTTGGAATTGTTTTCATAAATAAAGTTGAATTATGAGCATATCCATGAACAAACTGAAATGCATACAGACCAGTTTTTCAGTTTTGCTTTAGTATTTAGGTGAACACCCCTTCTGAGGTTATCTGTTAATAGGTATATAACCTGCAGACTGTAGTTTGTTTATGGTTATGGCATATTATCATCAATATAATCAGATCTGTTTATAAGTATATAACCTGCAGATGGTGGCTTGTATATGGTTATGGCATATTATCATCAATATAATGAGAATGTATGTAAGTAGCATCAACATGTTTTGCAGTATTCTTTAGTAATTGTGTAACACTTATATGCTTGGAATGACATCCTCTTTAAATACGTGTTGGCTAGAGAAAGACCATAGTGTGCCATTCAATTCCCTGTGCTGCAGCTGGGGTCCAATTAGTTTACTGCCTCATGTTTAAACATAAAGCCATGTCCTAAGTTCTTTAAAGAGAAACATATTTTTATTTAGAGGGTTCTGAGCAAACCTAATTCAGTTAAATTAGAAATGCATTGTATTTAGCATTACCCTATACTAATATTTAGACTAAATGCAGGTTTATGTAAATAAATATTATTTATTCTGTATAAAAATAATCTTCATTCTTTTATTACTTCAGCTCCATATTTGAGAGTGAATTGAATAAAAAAAAAAGAGTATTAGTCAACAAAGTGTGTTTCAAATCCCCCCTGGGCCAGGGTCAAAATGAGATAAAAGACTGGTCCAAATAATGCTTATTTGTTGCTTTAATTTCAGCTCTTTCTAATTTGAGATTTGAATGTGAAATATCGAAGGTAATAGTAGATGTGTTAGGAAAAGGAATTATACCCTTAAAAATTCAGAAGATTGTTTGTTTGCAAAAGGGGTATTATTTAACCCAGTGTGTTTGAAACCATAAAAAGGGTTTAGTAGTCAAGACAAATCAATGATGCACAGGGTGTGTTGTACAGCAAAATATTGTCATCTAAGTGTTTGGCCCCCACTAAGTATAAATGAAACATCAGGCTAATTTTTCACCTTCAAAAGATGCTCTTGGAGAAGGGTTGCCAACTCTGTAACTGATTTAAATTGATACATTTAGTTGATACATTTGTTATCTTTAGCCCTGCTGAGCAGAATCCCTGAGTTTCATTAATTCACATTCATATTTATGAACAATTTCTACCTAACGATCAATTGACAATCAACACTTGAGCAATAGTTAATTTACACCAACCACACTCTTCAGTTATAGGAGGATCCCAACATTTGTAGCTCAACAGCAAATAACTTTTAAATTCAGGATCTCTGTGTATATATATATATATATATATATATATATATATATATATATATACATTTCCCTTTATTAGTAGTATTTATTAACTCTAGATTTCAATACAGAAAATAAAGAAAGGCACATCAAGGTTTGTGAAAGATAGTAAATTATAACTTTACATAGGAAAGATGTGCATATTAGCATAACTAAAACATTTGTATGTATCAAGCTGTATGCAAATGTGTGTGCTATTAGATTTAAATAGATTATACATCTATGACTATATGGATTTACAACACTATGTACCTCCTACAATCAGCAGACATTTCTCTGTAATAGAATAATAGTTGAGCAGATTTGCAACTGCCTTTAATATTGTACAATTATGCCAACAGATTTTCTTCCAACTTATATGTTACTCTACTCTATGTATAAATACTTGTGTATGCAGTGTATGTACTGTATGTGCTTGTCATGTGTAAACCCAGCAACACAATGCACCGATAGTAAGTGACAGGACTGCAGTTTATACAGCTAACGTTTGTCAGTTTGTAAAGTGATACATGTAGTCTGTTATACTTTTTCTCTTCAAAAAAAAAAAAATGTTTTCTCCAACATATCTTTGCTTCTAACTGTCCCAGCCGATGAAAGGCACACAATCAGAGAGGTTAAAAATTAACAAGACAATGTTGCTATGGAAAACACAATAACAGAAATCTGTGGCAAGCATCTTTAGCGGAAATATTAAAGTTTAATGGATTAAGAAAAGCAAGCTTTCCCAAGCTGACATATAAAATCAAAAAGTGAGGTTTCTCTTTATTTGGCACCTGCAATTAAAGCTATTAATTCACTCATACAGTATATGTGATTTCCTGGCTTGCTTTATTTCCTGTTATTTATTTTATAGTAATGAGGCAATGAAGGTGCTGCCTGTTTTGCAAGCATTCTTTCTTGTGGCTTCGCTTTAAAGTTAATGTTATTTTTCTAAACTGCATACATATGTGTACTGTATACTGTGTTCTATTACTATATACATTTTATCAGTAAGCTAATTTTAACAGCACATATTTCAGTAACAGGAAATCGTTTGAATGAATCTACAAAAGAAAGTGAAAGATTTTGCCTAATAATCGAATGAAACATTTTTCTGTACTTCAGTTAGTCTGTCCTAATCTAGCATCTTAGATAAGATTTTAAAAGTCATTATTACAAAAATACTCTTCCCAGAAATCCATTTATATACCAAGGAGAAATAAAATGACACCCAAAAAAAGTCAGAGAGGAAAGAACAGAACTCATCCATATTATTCATAATTCTACTATATATTCAAACATAACAGCCCCCATAACATCATACAAACGGGCACATTTTAGGAGCTGCATGCGTGCAAATAAAAAGAATAAATACATGTGGAAGAATATACAAATGGCATACGGAATATTATGTAGCAAGCAGTCTATTTTGCCCAAATGGTCTCAACACTCAACATTTAAATGGTAACTATGGATAACATTTAGGGGCAGATTTACTAATAGTCGAATTTCGAAGTAAAAAAACAAATTTTTTTTGGGGGGGGTAATTTTAGATCGAATATGACCATTCACGATCTAAAACGGCAGTATTTGATTGAATAAAAATAGTTTGATCGCATCGGAATAGACCAAAATGAATTAAAATCTTTTACATTCAAATTTTATTTGAAAATTCACTTCGACCCTTAGTAAATGTGCCCCTTAATATAAGCTTCATTATACTGAAATAAGAAACTTTCTAAATATAATCAAATATTGCATTGTTTCTGAAATAATCAAGTTCATCTTCACTATTCTTCTCTCAGCATCTGCTTCTTTTCATTCTGTCTTCATGAGTTTGGTTTCAGATATTCATTGACAGTTAGATCCAATATATTTTATAGGGGGCATCTATTCCTAACAGATGTATCAGAACTCACTCAACTGATCCCAGTACCAACAAAATAACTGCCTTTTGCAGAAATCCTACATGTAGAGAGGCATGATTTTAAAGGAACAGTTCTGTGTAAAAATAAAATTGTGTAAATAGATAGCCTGTGCAAAATAGAAAATGTTACTAATATAGTTAGTTAGCCAAAAATATAAAGTATAGTATAAAGGCTGGAGTGAATGGATGACTTACATAACAGAAGAGAACACAACTTCCTGCTTTTCAGCTCTCTAGCTCTGAGTCAGTCAGCGACTTGAAGGGGGGCCACATGGGACATAACTGTTCAGTGAGTTTGCAATTGATCCTCAGCATTCAGCTCAGATTCAAAAGCAACAGTAGTGACCCATGTGCCCCACCCCCTCAAGTCACTGATTGGTTACTGCTTCGTAACCAGTCAGTGGAAACCAAGAGAGATGAAAAACAGGAAGTAGTATTATGTTAGACATCCAGTCACTCTAGCTTATATAGATTACATTTTTGCACCCAGTGTTTAATTTTATACTGAACTGTTCCTTTAATAGCGTGAGCTCTAATATATCTTCTACGCAAAATGACCCCCCTATAAGATATAAGGATTGAACTCCCAATGAGTATCTGACACCCAGCTCCTGCATGAAGAGATAATGAAGAGAAACATATGCTGAAACATGGATAGTGAAGATAAACTTGATTATTTCAGAAACGGTACAGAATGTTTAGTTAATATATATAGAAAAGTTCTTATTTCCGTTTGATGAAACTTCCAAATTTTCATTTTTGCAATAGCTCCCTTTCTCCTGTTGGCTCTGTATACATGGGCAGCTTTTTTTTTTACCACCCAAATATGAACTGTGGAGCATTGTTCTTTTCATCTGAAGTTAAAAGAATGAAAACAGGATTTCTTTTTTATTATTCCTTTGCACACACGCATCCATTTAATTTTTCTTCTTGGCTTCTTTTAAGTGAGAATTTTACTGCTGTTGTTAGCTGAGAATTGTAACTTACAGCCTTTTATATCAAACAGCAGGATAATAACCTTTGCAGTGAAAGATATTAAGATTGGTTGGCGAGCCATGGCTTGTTTTCCCATAAACTGATCAAAACTTAAAAACATACACTTTCACTTAAGCTTTCATTCAGCTGGTTATCAAATCCATGTGGTAATACTGAGAATGTACACTACACACACACACACACACACTGCTTTTACTTTAACAGGGTTTGGCAAAAGTAAAATGCTTGGAAGGCATTGTTTTGATAAATTTCAAAACACCACTGAATTTTATAACCCTTGTTTTATAAGCAGTATCATATATGGGTTAGAAATTTAATAAAAGAATTCAATTTGTTGTTTGTAGGTCAGTAATTGGTTTGATATCACATAAGAAAATACCAAAACAAAAAAAGAGTATAAGTTAATGAAAGTTCAAATGATGTTGGCTCTTTTATAAAGCAAATAAAACCCCCACAAACAGGTTTAATGTTATGTAAGAAAAATCTAAAATAAGACACAAGGAAAGTTAATAAAATGTTCAAACAATGTTAACCAAATGAGTAAATCATATCAACTAAGGTATGTATAGCTAAAAACACATTTACCTGTAAGAAGGAAACATAGAACGAGTCAAAATAATGACATTTCAATTATGCTATATATATTTTAAACCTATGATCTGAATTATTATCAGGAGTTTGTGAAAAAAGTTCTTAGTGGTGAACTTTATTGACTCTGGGATTGGTGAGTTAAATGCGTCGTGACTCAGGGCTAATTGAAGAAACTGTGTTATCTAAAGTTATCTTAACTCATTTAATGCATTTAACCTTTTCATTAGCATACCAAAGCACCATTGTTTTCAATGGTGAACTCTTTAATTGGATGGGATGCTGTGACACAATATTCTGTGCTAAGTGGGATAAATGGGATAGTTGAATTAAGTTTTTCTGTGTCAAATGCACATTCCAAAGTGGCTTCATCTGTACATATACGGGAAACCGTCAGGGCCTCCGAGGGAGGGAAGGATGTAATAGTGTCCTTTCCTTCATTCTCTGTTATCGCTTTATTCAAGGATTCAAGGTCCATTGAGCAAAACTCTGTATGGATGTTTTGCAAGAAAATGTTTGTCGTTGAGCTGTAATCCCAGTGAAGTTGATGCTTGAGGGAGTTGAAAGATTGTGCAAGTCTTTCTTTAGGAGAATATGCCATCTCTCTTCTCCCTGTATCAGTTGATGTTATCGCTGTCTGGGCTGTTTGTTCTTTCAGTTTTTTGGCAAGAAGGGAGCGTGGTTTGTCATGTTTCTGGTAGTATCTTTGTTTGGTCCAGTAGAGTGCTTTCTCCATATCTTGAGACATAAGGGATTTAAATTTCTCCAAATCCTTTTGATTCTCCCTCATAGTGGGAGGGAGGGATGCCCTTGTGAAAGACTTGAGACGTTTCTTCTCTAATTTCAATATAGTCTAGGTCTTTGACTTTTACCTGTGGGTGGCTATAGCAATAAAGGTCCCTCTAATGACAGCTTTATGGACTGTCAAGAATACCTTGTTCCAGTCCTGAAACTGAACTACCACATAGATACATTCATCTACATCTTGTACAATGCTGTCTCCCCAGCTGCTCTGAGCAGGTTATGAGCTGGCTATGTGACCTGCTGAAGTGGCTTTCTAGCATATTGGCTGCCTCGATTAAAATATGATCACAGGCATCTGAAAGTCGCTTGTAATTTTAGGGAGGACAGTGCTGAGGAATGATATTTGATTTGTGTTTGGGGCATAGAGGTTTGCAGTCTTAAGTGGTTTACCCAATAGTTTCCCAGTATAGTTACTTCTGTAACCTCGAGAGGACAGTCTCTATGGAGCACGGTGATCAGACCGGCCTTCTTGGTGGGTGCAGTGGCTTGGAAAACCTTAGGGTACAGATTTTGTGTGAGATTATCTGAGGTTCTAAAATGGGATTCTTGTATTAGAACAATATCCAGCTTTAGCTTATGGATATGCGTATGGCCATTTAACGTTTCATTATACTATTAAATTCATAGACATTCAGGGTTAGGATCTTTGCCATATTGGATTTATATTAGGTTTTGCTATGTAATAGGTTAGAGAGGGGTGGTTACATCAGGGTTTTTTTGAACTGATGGCCTAGATGGGTGTTCAAAATTCCACAGTGCATTCGATAGTCGAATGCTTATCGAATTTCGCCCGAATTTGAGGACTTTTATCCCTCAAATTGGTGAATAATAGTAAATTTGCCCCTTAGTGCTGGAAATGTTCTTTATACAGCATATCGTTAAATGATTTAAAGATAAAATCATTGTATTTTGAAAAGGGAAATACTTGTATTTTGTATAATGTGGAAAGTGCCAGATGCTCCTTTTAGTATTTTCTATGTATATTCTGTTGTTTGATGCCAAGTCACCGGGAAACTGGGAAATCCCCCACCACTGTTAAGGTCAGCGTGCTTCTTTATGCCGTACGGTTATAACACACAGTAGGCTGTGATCATTCACTTTCTTCCATGTAAGACAGGGCCCATGTTTAGTTTGATACTTGTGTTGCTGTCACAATCAATGAGGATCAGCAGTTGTGGAGACAAATTTGTTTTGACAAGCTTAACGATCCTAAGGAAAGGGGAAAAATAGATTGAAACTTTGATAGCAAAGAGAGGACAATATGTTGGTTCAGCCAAGCATTCAGTGTCCTAAACCCACTGAATCTTCTCTCAATTTCTAATTATCTTATTCAGTAGAGGTGGAAAATTGCCATAATTTTCTCAAGGTTGACAAAAGCTTTAAGAGGCTGTATTTAAGTGGACGGTGGCTTTGGCAGGATTTGCACACAATGGAATTTCTCAGGGGGAAAATGCTCATAACAGAATTTTGGCTGAAAACAAATAAAATAATTTGCAACAGTATTTCATTCCAGTAAGAGCTCTGCTGCATTCTGTAGATTAATAAGGTTATTTACTAAAAAGCCTTTTTTGTTTTCTCATATTTTACTAGAAACAGACTTGACCTAACTCCCACCCAGGAGTTTGATTTATATATTACTATTACAGCAAACATAATGCTGAAAATGCAAACTAGAGATATGCTAATTAACAAAAAAAAAGAATAATAAAATAAAAAATAGAAAGCATTTCTAATTTGTATTAGAATGTCACTCTCTACATCATACTAAAAGTTAACTCCAAGGCAAGTCGTTACAGCAGCTGTTTTCATACCAGTGATTATTTTTCAAAATCAAAATAAACTCATCATGTTTTAGTAAACCTCTTCTGGGTTTATTTTAAGAGCATTTTTTGTGGCAGTGGCAGTCCATCACATTATGCCAAGTACACTGTAGCTATTAAGTTCATTAGTAATGCAGTGCAAGGAAGGACTAAAAAGATGTGTCACATTTTGTGTTCCTTTTGCAGCTGCACTAAAGTATAAGGGAATAATCTGCTAAACTCTGGATGGGCTTTTTGGGGCAAAATTCAAATTTTTTTTTTAAACTCAAATTTATCAAGATTGATTAGTCTGATGAAGCAAATAGACCAAATCCAAAAATCCACCACCTCAGACCTGCCAAGGTTGTGTATAAGTCAATGGGAGAGGTCTCTATCCTGTTTTGAAGTTACTGTGGTCTGCGCTGGAATTAGGCCGAAAATCTGACTTTTTCAGGGTTTTCTGAAAAATTTCTGAAAAAGCTCCAAAAAAAATCAAGCGATTCAGAGCTCATTTTAATTGGGGTTTTACCCAAACAGATGAAATCAAGGTTATTTTTTTTTTATAATAAATAAGGTCAGACTTTTTTATTTAAATAATCAGAGAAATTCAGATATTACTTAATATCCCTCCTCGTGTACTGAAAAAACGGCAACCCTTTGTTTTATACAAGAAATCATTGTTTCAGAAACCTGTTGTTTTTATCGCAAAATAGTAAAAAGATTATAAATAAAACAAAATTGCAACCTTATGAAACTGCAATACAGGCCACAAAATGAAAGCAAAATCTGATTGCTGCTATGGGTAGGGGTGTGATTTTGCACCTATATTAATAAATTAGCCCCTCATGAAGTACCCTGGTTTCCTGGAATCTGTATTCAAAGTAAATGCAGGTTTTGTAGCATAGCTAACTATTTAAAGGGGACCTTTCAACCTAAGAAATAGTTACAAATCCTATTTTATGATGTTAGTCAAGCAAAATAAACTTCACTTACACTATATAAATTATTTCAATCTTGTTTCTTTCCATCTTGGTATTCACAATCACAGCAAGCAGGCAGGTGCCATGTTGTGGACACTGTTATTAAGACAAGCTTTATATCATTCCAAAATATTGTTTATATGCCAGACTGAGGCACATAATGCCCATACACTGGCTGCATGGTGGATGGTGTGGAGGGAGGGGAATATAAGGAGTACACTAAGAAGTGCAGAATTGAAAGTGAAAGTAAGGGGCCGATTTACTAAATTCAAGTGAATAGATCGAAGTTCGATCGAATTCGATCGAATTCCGATCGTAGGATTAATTCGATTGGTCAAATATGCAAATTAGGCTTATTCAATCATCGAATAGCGAACGATCGAATGATCGAATAGATTCATTCGATAAGCGAAGGATTTAAGATTTTAAAATTATTCGATTGCCTACTTCGCCAGATTGGACCTACCGAATTGTAATAGAAGCCTATGGGAACCCATAGCCTCCCATAATAATCTGGCAAGGTGCCGAGAGACTGGCGAATTGCTAATGTGGTGCCGCTGTTCAAAAAGGGATCCCATTCTCAGCCTCAAAACTATAGGCCAGTTAGTCTGACGTCGGTGGTAGGAAAGCTTTTTGAAGGATTAATTAAGGATTGGATACTGGACTTCATAGCAAATAACAATACTATGAGTTTGTGCCAGCATGGTTTTATGCGTAATAGATCTTGCCAGACTAACTTAATTTCTTTTTATGAGAAGGTAAGCAGGGACCTCGATTCTGGGATGGCAGTGGATGTAATTTACTTAGACTTTGCTAAAGCATTCGATACAGTACCACACAGAAGGTTATTGGTTAAATTAAGGAATGTTGGCCTTGAACATAGCATTTGCACCTGGATAGAGAACTGGCTAAAAGATAGACTACAAAGAGTGGTGGTAAATGGAACATTTTCTAATTGGACCAGTGTTGTTAGTGGGGTACCGTAGGGCTCTATACTGGGTCCCTTGCTTTTCAACTTGTTTATTAATTACCTGGATGTGGGCATTGAAAGTACGGTTTCTATTTTTGCAGATGATACTAAATTGTGCAGAGCTATAGGTTCCATGCAGGATGCTGCCACTTTGCAGAGTGATTTGTCTAAGTTGGGAAACTGGGCAGCAATCTGGAAAATGAGGTTCAATGTTGATAAATGCAAGGTTATGCACTTTGGAAAAAATAATATAAATGCAAGTTATACACTAAATGGCAGTGTGTTGGGAGTTTCCTTAAGTGAGAAGGATCTTGGGGTTTTTATAGCTAACAAGTTGTCTAATTCTGGGCAGTGTCATTTTGTAGCTACTAAAGCAAATAAAGTTCTGTCTTGCATAAAAAAGGGCATAAACTCAAGGGATGAAAACATAATTATACCTCTTTATAGATCCCTAGTAAGGCCTCATCTTGAGTATGCAGTGCAGTTTTGGACTCCAGTCCTTAGGAGGGATGAAAATGAGCTGGAGAGAGTGCAGATACGTGCAACTAAACTGGTTAGAGGGATGGAAGAATTAAATTATGAGGGTAGACTGTCCAGGTTGGGGTTGTTTTCTCTGGAAAAAAGGCGCTTGCGAGGGGACATGATTACACTTTACAAATATATTCGAGGACATTATAGACAAATATCAGGGGACCTTTTTACCCATAAAGAGGATCACCGCACCAGAGGCCACCCCTTCAGACTAGAAGAAAAGGACTTTCATTTGAAGCATCGTAGGTGGTTCTTCACAGTGAGGACAATGAGGTTGTGGAATGCACTGCCGGGTGATGTTGTGATGGCTCATTCTGTTGATGCTTTTAAGAGGGGTTTGGATGATTTTTTGGACAGACATAATATCAAAGGCTATTTTGATACTAAACTCTACAGTTAGTATAGCTATGTGCATATATGGTTTGTGTTTGAAAGAGTGGAGATATGTGTGTGTGTGTATGTATGCTGGGTTTTTAATTTGGAGGGGTTGAACTTGATGGACTCGGTATTTTTTCAATTTGAACACTTTGCAGATAATTTTTAAAAGAATTTAAAGATTTATGGTCATAATATGCAGTAGGCCAAATGCTAATACTGAATGTAATCAGGAGTCTTTCCTGTATACAAGGGGACATCTAGAGAGAAACACAGTATATTTCAAGGTGCTTAAAAAATAATTTTGGGAGAAAAATACAAATTCAAAGAAAAGTAAAAGTGACAAGATTGGCAAATGCTGACATTTGCTAGAGGAGATAGAGTTACAGCTAGGATATGTTTTGCCTGCCTTCTTGCTAGAAAGCTTCAGTAGTTCCAGAAACGTATGAGATCACAGTTTATCAGCATGACAGTGAGCTATATTACCCAGCGAAGCACACGCTGGTAATCTCTGCAACAAACAATATTATTGTCTGATGATTCCAAAGTCTTTAAAAGAAATCTAATTAATACATTTAAATTGCCTTTATATCTTTTCAGTTCCCAGCAGAATTGGCAAGTAAAAATAGATGCTGAATTGCAGATTCCATTCCAAATATATTGCATTTCTTGGTACAACTGTGAGCTAATCCTTTCTTTAGACACTTAAAGAAATAAAATAAACAGAATATAATTGAAAAAAACAAAGAATTCTTTGAAGGAAAGCAATATAAACAAAGTTTGAAAGTGAACTTTTCAGCCAATTTGCATATGGATTATTTGTTGAAAAGGGAATGTTTTCTGCACATTTTTTCTAGTATGGACTCCTACTGACTGGATACTAATGCTGTGCTGTATTTCTAATGTATCTTTACATTCAATTGAATTTCTTAATAAAGAAATGGGGACTTCCACACAGATGCAGTCTGCTGGTGCCAGAACCTCACTCTTCATCTATGGTATTTTAAACGAGGCATCAAATTTTGCATATTCGAATATCCGATAAAATCATACGATCGCAATTCGATCATATTCGATCGAACTTCGATCCATTCATGTGAATTTTGTAAATTTGCCCCATAATGTATAATTGCAGTGATATATGTTAGGGATAATACAAAAATATTTTTCTGATAAACACAGCAAAGTAAACATTGCTATGTAAAATACTGAGAATGTATTATTGTTCTGCATTTCATTAAGAGTAAATATCCAATATTTACAATATCCATCAGCTAAAACAGGATTATGATTATCACATTTCTAGCTATATGGAGACAAATAAATGTTAGTGCAAGGTACTCTGGTGAACCACGTATAGATCAGACCGCATTAGTAGCTAAAAATAGATACTTTTATATTTGCAAATATCTCTCTTCTAATGCATTTTGTGTCTCTAGTACACTTGGGGGCAGATTTACTATTATTCACTAAAAAGCCCTTGAATTTGTTTGAAATTCGATAATAATTCGACTATCAAATGCTTATCGAATAGTTTGTCTATTTTTTCCTCAATATTCGATTTCTCAATGAAATCGTACGACTGAATACCGATCGTTCGATTTCACAAAAAAATCGTACTATTTCCTTCGAGCCCTCGAAAAATTAGTACGATTCGAGCGATCGAGGCGTTCAGTCGTACAAATGGTATTCGAGCAGGTGTTTGAAAAAAAAGCATATGGGGGGATTCCCATAGGCTTTTATTGCAATTCAGTAGGTTCAATCTGTCGAAGTAGGCAGTTGAATAAAATTTTAAAGTTAAGGTCCTTCGATCATCGAATGGTCGAATTATCGAATATCCGATCATTCGATACGGTCGAATTTTCGGTATTCGATGATCGAAGTGGCCAATTTTGCATATTTGAAGATCCGATAAAATTGTATGATCAGAATTTCGTAAATCTGCCCTTAAGAGGCACATTTACTAAAGGTCGAAGTGAATTTTCGGATAAAATTCTAATTTTGCCATAATTTTGGCCTACTTCGAATATCGAATAGCCCAAAATTCGATTCAAACTGAAAAAATTAGAAAATTCAAATTTCTGAATTTCTAAGTACTAGCCCTTTAAAAATCCTTCAAATTCGACTATTCACCACCTTAAAGCTGCCTAATTGCCATTTTAGCCTATGGGGGACCTCCTAGAACCTGTCCTGAAAATTTTTCTAAGTCCTAGGAATTCAAAGGATTTTGTGCAAAATCGCTCGAATCGTTCAATTCAAACAATGAAATCGATTGATTCTAATGATTTTTATTTGTTTGAATATGGACATTTTCGACCGAAAACGCCCATATTTCATATAAAATTACCCCCAAATATATTTGATGGTAGAATGTTGAAGTTTTTTCCATTTTGACCATTAGTAAAACTGCCCCTCAGTCATATATTTCTAGCTAGTATGGGGAAAATATATATAAAATAAAAACAATAGCATGTTAAGCCATTTGCTGGTCACTATTTTGGACAGTTAATGTGTATGAATATGATGAAATCCATCCATGATGAGATTTTTCAATGCCAGTAGGTAGGTACAGATATTTAAGACTTACAGGCAGGGTTAGCAAAGTGATTTTTGTTGAGCGTTTAGTTGAGAGGTAGAAAAGCAGAAAGATCAGCAATTAAAAAGAAAGCTGCCAGGAAAGTAAGCCAAAGCCTGCACATGAAAATAATTCATCTATGGTGCACACAGTAGAATGATAGGCACGTGCTTATCAAACTGGCTTTGTGCAGGAACCTATTTGGCAAATTGACATGAAAGCTTGTAATGAAAGTACTTTGAGTGAGATGGTTTGTCTCTTGAGTTCCATAGATTATTCTGCTTCACTTCCTAAACTTATTACACTTCCGATTTAGAAGATTTTTGCAGTATTTAAGAGGTTATTTCTAGGCATTAGACATTAGCATTACATTTATCTTTTCCTTAGAAGAACAAGTTCAGACAGTTTGATTACTTGCCAGAACTACCAATCTTAGTTCTTCAAACAGGTTATTTGTCTGCCCCCCCCCCCCCATAAACACAAATGTGAGGTTCCAAAATTTTTGTTCACCCTCCTAACTGTATGTGTTACAGTCTTTATGGATAGAGATATGCAAACTACCCTTTATGTCCCTGCATCCAACTAGGCATTCAACATTGCTGGTTTAATGACACAGACTTATCATTTAAGCTTGCAGACAACCTGCTTTGATTCCATTTGGATCTTATCAATACAAGAAGATATTGGCATATGGGGGTGAGAGTATGAGGGGTGGTCTGAGGGGTTAGACTTGTAGAGCAGGGGTCCCCAACCTTTTTTGATAGTGAGCCACGTTTAAACTTAAAAAAGAGTTGGAGAGCAACACAAGCATGAAAAAGTCCATGTGGATGTCAAATAAGAGCTCTGATTGGCTTTTTGGTAACCCCTATATGGACTGGCAGCCTACAGGAGAGAATGTTTGGCGGGACATCTGTTTTTTATGCAACCAAAACTTGCCTCTAAGCCAGTAATTCAAAAATAAGCACCTGCTTTGAGGCCACTGGGAGCAACATCCAAGGGGTTGGAGAGCAACATGTTATAAAATAAAAAATATAGGCTAGGGTAAGAACGGACAAAAAGAGACAAAAAACTTATTAAGCCTTCTTAAAGGGATCCTGTCATGGGAAAAAAATGTTCTTCAAAATGCATCAGTTAATAGTGCTGTTTGCGAAGAATTCTGCATTGAAATCCATTTCTCAAAAGAGCAAACAGATTTTTTTATATTTAAT